>JALIRH010000056.1:1200000-2400000 GCA_023055505.1 Callipepla californica brunnescens | reverse complement strand
ACCACTGACAGCAGAGGACTTTTTTCAAGCCAAAAGCCCAGAATAAAAACTTCAGAGAACGATTTCAGTTTGATTAATGCCCACAGCATCCCTTCTTGCAGCACATGCCGCTGCTAAATGAAGAGAAAGGATCTGAATTTGCGTAATGGGGATCTCCATGACTATGTGTCAGTCAGTGCTTGTGATCTGATCGCCCACAGTTCACTGGAAGCAGAAGGGCTTGGCTTTTCTCCACCATTATGCCATGTATAGTGCTGCCCATTTTATCAGCAAACTAACACCAAAAACTGATGATGAGGAACACCAAAACTCCACGGTAACCAAATTCTTTACAGAGAACAGATACATTTGCAATTCATCACTTGAGGTCCCAGTGTAGACCAAGCTGTGTCAGCTTCTGTGTTTGTATAAACTGACCCATGTCTCTTGACTTGGGAGAATAACTAAAAATCAGTAGGTAGCTTCCAGGGTATACTGAAAAATTCTCCTGACACTCTGAAACAGCTAATGCTGGCTACACAAGCCCTTTTTTGGCATACAGAAAACGTGCTTACGCTCTGATTGCTCTGAAATCACCCTCCTGGCTTATAACTTGAGGGGACAATTTTCTCATGCAGTGTGTTGCAGCAGCCCATAATTACCTCAGCTCCTACTCTCCTGGATTTTGACAGTCATACGTCAAGGGAGAAATGAGCCCATCTTCACCTTTTGTTACCCAAAGAAGTCATTGAGTGCCAAGCCTGTCAAGAAGGTTAAAGCTGTAGCCTTGCATCTGTATATAGCACTGCTATCAAATAAGGCCCAAATATGAAGCTAGGAAATAGGGAGAGGGAATGAGTAGGAGGTGGATGTAAAAGGTTAAATGAGTCACTGGTAGAGCAGCACTGAACTGGGCCGACTGTATGAAAAGGCAGACAGCATGGCAGGACTGGGGCTGAAGCACTTGTGTGTGGGTTGTGCCTTCCAGCAGCTGTGCTGTGTGTGGGCAGAGGGAGGTGAGGTGGGTCTGCTTAGGGAGAACCTCAACGAGGGGAGCAGCATAGAATTGTAGCACCTTTAATGGTAGTTAAGTCCACCTCTCCTGCAGTGAAGAGGGACACCTACAGCTAGATCAGGTTGCTCAGAGCCCCATCCAACCTGACCTTGGATGTTTCCAGGGATGGGGCATCCATCACCTCTCGGGGCAATATGTTGGTGGATGACTTCCTAATGGCAAGCCAAGGCTGGAGGCCAGTGGCCAGACTGGGGGAGCTTCCCCATAGCCGAGCCAAGAGTTTGGTGGCAGCCAGAATCTGCTTGCCTTTCTGCAGGAGGCAGAGCTGGAACGCCTGGAGAGGGAGTTCGCCATTCAGTCCCAGATCACGGAGGCCGCCCGGCGCCTGGCGAGTGACCCGAATGTCAGCAAAAAGCTGAAGAAGCAGAGGAAGACGTCGTACCTGAATGCACTGAAGAAATTGCAGGAGATCGAAAACGCCATTAATGAATATCGCATCAAATCTGGAAAGAAACCAACCCAGAGAGCTTCCTTGATCATAGATGGTAAGTGGGGCTCAGCACCTGCAGCGTTCCAGAAGGGTACATGGAGGACACGAAGCACCATTTTTGCCTTGTCCTCATACTTGAGATCTGAGTTTCCATTCCCCCTCTTGCCTCTCCTGTCTGGAGGACCCTGGGGGTGCTGAAGTTGGGTTCTCTTCTCCATCCCAGAATGCTGTCAGATGCCTGTCTTGGGCTCTGTGTCATGCATTAGGGATGTGCTGGTTCACAGCACGAGACGTGGTGTCATGCTGTAGATCATGAACATATCAGGGGAGCAGACCGTGACTCCTTTATTCACCTATAAGATCGCTCTGTTCACGTCTCCTCCGGAGTACTGCTATACAAATGTAATTAATGTCAGCAGATTGGGGTGAGCTCTCTAGCTGAAAGGCATCTGTAAAATCAAAGTGGTGGCAGTGCCATTGCTGTGTTCAAATGCTTTTTTTCTCTTTTTATATTTTTACAGTGTAACTCTCAAGGTGCTTTCTGGTTTACTGGGTTGTTGATTGTTTTTTTCATGAAAGCCATTAACTTTCTGCTTGTGGTTCTTTCTCCCTTGCTGATTTTGCCCTTTCTCTTTGACTTGCGGAGCTTTCTCTGTGCCTTTGTAGCAGGAACTGAGATTAGAGCTGCTGTATTTGTGACCTGGGTACCAAGTCACACTGCAGGCAGGGATGACAGACAGCTGTTAGGATACGGATGGGAGAGATAGGATCAGAGGATGATCAGAAAGTGTTTCCCCAAATTACACAGAACTGGTACCTAGTGTGGGCCTTAAGCCCCGAGATCTTCAGCAGATACGAGTCTGCCCTGCTGGCAGGTTGCCATTTTACATCTACTGGGGATCTCAGCTCTCTGTTGTGACTCAGCCTTAATCCTCATTAATTGAAAAAGAGTTAGCAGATCCTTGAAAGGCAGCCTGCTAGCAAGAGGCCTGGCCTGCAGCTCTGCTCTCAGTCTGAGTGGGCTGAGGCAGTTATTAATAGGAATGTCACTGCCTCGTGGCTTTGAGAGGAGGAAGGTGTGGGTGACTGCTTAAGGCCAAGAGTCAGATGAAGAAGATCATGGCACAGTTCACTGTTTGGTCCATGTGATTCTCGTGACCCTCAGACCATCTTCTTCTTCTCCTCAGAAGGAAACATTGCCAGTGAAGACAGTTCCCTCTCGGATGCCCTTGTTCTTGAGGATGGTACGTTGGCTGCCATATGTTCTAGAGGGTGGGAAGGAAATGGGGAGGGATGTGTGAATTCCTGATTGATGCTCAAAATGGAGTGCCTGTTCTTTGTAATGATCCACTCAAACTTCCCAGTACCAAAATTGCTCCAGCCTAAGAGCAAGGTGAGATACTGTCCCCTGGATTAGGGCTAGCACTGAAGGTGCCACATAGCCATCACCTCTTTTCCTTCTTCTCTCAACAGAGGATTCTCAGGTCACCAGCACAATATCCCCTCTCCAGTCCCCACACAAAGGACTCCCGCCCCGGCCACCCTTGCACAACAGGCCTCCACCTCCACAGTCACTGGAAGGCCTCCGCCAAATGCATTACCACCGCAACGACTATGACAAGTCCCCCATCAAACCCAAGATGTGGAGCGAGTCATCCTTGGATGAACCCTATGAGAAGGTCAAGAAACGCTCCTCACACAGTCATTCCAGGTGAGCCAGCTATCTCCAGTCCTTATCTCACAGACATCCTCCCAGACAGGACGTCTGGGAGTCCTTATAAAACCACCTCTTACCAGAAGGAGATGTTTAGGTTTTGGGGGTAATATAGATGTGATAAAAAGCAGGCTGTGTTCACCTGGCGTGACTCAGAGCAGCATCTGACCCCACTCCCACTTACTCCATGAGATCACAGGCACGTGCCTGAGACCTGGGGTAAGGCAGGGAGCCCCTTCCCCAAATTCCTTCCCGAGAACTGAAGCCAGGTGTTTGCTCTGCAGCAATCACAAGCGGTTCCCCAGTACCGGGAGCTGTGCCGAGGCAGGAGGGAGCAGCTCCCTGCAGAACAGCCCCATCCGGAGCCTTCCCCACTGGAACTCCCAGTCCAGCATGCCCTCAACCCCAGATCTACGGGTACGCAGTCCACACTACGTCCACTCCACACGGTAAGTTCTCACAGCTCCACAACGGGCTCACTTTGCTTGCCCTGAAATAACTGTGCTTTGCTTTATCCTTCCCCCAAGATATTCATTAATTCCTCATTCAAGAAAGGACACAGACCAGGTCTATTCATACCAGATGCTCGAGTCCTGTTGCTATCAGGGAATCTCCTGAACTGAGATACTGAAATCACTACAGTTAAACACGATCCTGCCCCTTATCTCCCCCTCAAAGTAATCAGGCTTTTCTTTTACTGGAGCTCCTCGTCCCACTTAATGTTTGCAAGCCCTATAAACCACACACAACTTTTAAAAAGAGATGTGATGATACTGCTAAATGGCAGTAAACTCCTTTCTGGTTCCAGCTGGAGATAACACACTGTTTCATTTCTGATACAAAATGTTAAGTAGAAATACTCTTGGTGGCACAGAAAATGGTTGTATGTGTGTGCTCTCAAGTACAGGGAGGCCATACAAAGCAGTCCACCCAAGGATCCAGGTGACAAGTGACATAATGGCAGGGTTGGCAGGGAAGACTTCAAATCTTAAGAGTAAAGGAGGTGATTTGATGTTCATGACCCGATTTGATTCCAGTTTTTAGCAGGAACTGTTCAGCTTCATTATTATTTTGCTCCTGTGGTCAATTTCAGCAAGGGAAGCACAGCTGAGCCAAAGCTGTGTGCTGTTAGTTGTCCTGCCCACGGGGGTAGTGCTAGCATCATTTAGCCTAGCGTAAATCAAGAGCAGTGGCAGCACATCAGACTCAGACAGAAATGATACAAGGCGTCAAGGCCCTGTGTTTTGTTGGTTACAAATTTGGGGCTGAAAGTGACTTTTAAGAGCGCAGTGTGGAGCTGAGCTGCATGAGAAACAAGCTTGGCACAGTGCTTCAGAAGGGGCCCTGACCAGGTAGGGGCTCGGTGTGCTGCATGCCCCAGCCTTGGCCATCTGTCATTGGGGTGCGTGTGTCCTCACAGGGCAGTGTTCTTGCTCCTTGAACGGATGGCTGACGCTCTCCCAGCAGCTGGGATGAATAGAGACCACCCAGGCTTGGCCATGAATCAAGCCTTGTAAATTCGTGATTCTGGGTGGATGCCTGAACAGCGGTCACCCGCTGACTGTCTTCTGCATGCAACCCAGGGCTGGGCCCCAGTAAATAAAGCTGCTTCACGAAGGTGAAGCAAGGGTAGAGTTACTGTGTCTGGGGGCTAAATGCGGGCACTCTGTCCTTCTATCTCTGTCACTAATTTGAGAAAATATGCAAGTGGGATTGTACCCGTTCAGGGGATTCTCATGCCACTTGCAAGGGAATCCCACAACTGAGGTGATGGGATTTGCAGAGCTGAAGCAAACTGAACCCGGTAGTAGCAGGATGGTGCTGATCCAAATAGCTCTGCCATAGCTCTGCCTTGAGGTCACCAGTTTTTATCCTTCACAATGGGTCTTTCCCATGCTGGCAAGCCACAAAAGAATTGGGCTGGGGATGGGTTTATTTCCAGCATGGTGCTGTAGAGTGAATACTACCACCAGGTAGAATGGATAGGAGACAGACCTGCACCTAATGGTCCCAAACCCAACCACAGGGAAACAGGTTGCTCTGCAGCCAGCAGCTGCATGCAGTATTGGAGAAGGTGCCCCCAGATTCCCTTTCCAGTGAGACTGAATTTGTGTGCAGAAGGGGAGAAGTGCTTTGTCCTTGTGACTTACCAACTTGAATGTTTTCCTGGTACTTGCAGGTCAGTAGACATCAGCCCGACCAGACTGCACAGCTTAGCTCAGCACTTTAGACACCGCAGCTCCAGTTTGGAGTCACAAGGCAAGCTCCTCGGCTCAGAAAATGAGACAGGGAGCCCCGATTTCTACACCCCAAGGACTCGTAGCAGTAACGGCTCTGACCCCATGGACGACTGCTCATCCTGCACCAGCCATTCCAGCTCTGAGCATTACTACCCTGCTCAGATGAACCCCAACTACTCCACCCTGGCAGAGGATTCCCCATCGAAAGCCAGAGAGCGGCAGAGGCAGAGGCACAAATCAGCAGGCAACCTGGTCTCTTCCAATTCAGGGAGCATGCCCAACTTGGCTGCGAGGAATGGAACGGGGCACCACCGGGTCTACCTGCACAGCCAGAGCCAACCCTCTTCCCAATACAGGATCAAAGAGTATCCCCTGTACATCGAGGGCAGCTCCACACCCGTGGTGGTGCGCAGCCTGGAGAACGACCAGGAGGGACACTACAGCGTGAAAGCACAATTCAAAACCTCCAACTCCTACACAGCGGGGGGGATGTTTAAGGAGAACTGGCACGGGGATGAAGTGGATTCTGTGCGGCTCACCCCCTCCCGCTCCCAAATCATAAGGACTCCATCTCTGGGCAGGGAGGGCCACGAGAAGGGCTCGGGTAGGACTGCCGTGTCGGATGAGCTGCGGCTCTGGTACCAGCGGTCCACAGCCTCCCACAAGGAACACAGCCGCCTCTCGCACACGAGCTCCACTTCCTCGGACAGCAGCTCCCAGTACAGCACATCTTCGCAAAGCACCTTTGTGGCGCACAGCAGGGTCACGAGAATGCCTCAGATGTGTAAAGCAACATCAGGTGAGAACCATCCGGGGGAACTGCGTGCCCTTGGTGGAACGGGAAAGGGCGTGAGAAAGGTTGAGAGTGAAGTGGGGACGGTGTCGCAGCCCTTGTGCCTCCTGTGAAGATGTCTGCGTGGTGACATCTCTGTGCACTGCTGATACGTGGCTTTCCCATGCAATTCCAGTGCTGATGATATTCTGAAATCCAGTGCTCGAGTTTGTGCAGTAATATATCTGTCATGTAGAGCGTTGCACGTCTGTGCTGTTAATATTCAACAGTAAGAAAACAACCGAATTAATTAACCTGAAGAGTTATAAAAGACCAAGGTGAAATAGTTAGTGGCCATCAGTCACAGTCGGACAGTCCAACCTGTAGGTATCAAGGACATGCTAAAAACCTGAACCCAGTGCAGATGAGAGAGCTGGTTAATCAGAATCTGTGCCATTTCCCCCTTCCTTTCCTCATGCCTGACACCACCGCTTGCCACCAACCCTCGTAGCCTTGAGCACACCACTGCTCACAGGTGCCTGGTAAGAGTGTGATTTATGTGTGATGCCAGTGCTTGCAGGAAGCCCAGATGTGCACTAAAGACAGTCAGGCAACTGCTGGAACCATCCTGTGTCTCATTATGGGAAATAGTCTTTCCCTCCTTTAATTGATAAGCATTTCTGTTCCTGCCAGCAACAGAAAATACATGGATACTCAGGCTCTGTTCTGCTTCAGTTTGAGGAGCACACTGATTCAATCTGCAAAGCAAGGGAGTTCAGGGGGGTAAGACACTGTCATTCAGTCCATTCTCCCACCCTGTTGGGTCTTAGAATCCGAATGGGATGTCTGGGCAGCACACAGTGAGCACGCTCAGCACCCATGGCTTGCTGTGACCACTCAGGTTGTGCATAGAGTGGGTTGAAATCTTTAGAGCTATCTTCCTCCTTTGCACACTAAGCAGTGTACATGTCCAGGCTCTTGAAGGTACCAGCCCTGCCTCCTCAGGACGTGGAGCATCTCCTGTGTTCTCCCACTGCTGGCAGCAGGAGATGGCCTGATGGACCCAGCATTTCCAGCTGAGGTCTGGTGGAGATGTACAGCCAGGTTCTACTGTCCAGATCACGGTGGCAGGAGCAAAACCAGTCAGCTTTCACGCTGGGAGAGATGCTGTATTTCCCAGGCAGGGCTGAAACAGCATTCTTGCAGAGCTGAAGATTGATGCAGCCCATGACACGTGGCAGGATCAGTATCAGCTGGGCTGCTCCTATGCCGCATTCAGGCCGGATGAGTTCTAACTCCCCAGCTGTGTTTCCTCACAGCCTGGACATGTTTCTGCTGCTCTGATCTGCTGATGGTCTGAACCACCCTGACCCTTTTGCCCTCACCTCACCAGCTCTTTTTTTTCTCCACCCTTTCATTGTTTTTCAGCTGCCTTACCTCACAGCCAGAGGAGTTCAACACCATCGAGTGAACTTGCAGCCACGCCACCGGGCAGCCCACACCACATTCTTGCATGGCAGACTGGGTGAGTGTCATTGGGATCGGGTGAGAGGATTCATCATCTTCAGTGCAGGAAGCTGAAAGCTTGCTAGCACCAGAACAGCTGGTGTGCAGCAACCACATTTTACTGTAAGGTTTTCCCCAGTAACGTGACCTAATGACTGTGAAGTGCAGCTTTTTTTCAGCTCCCACTAACTTAATGTGCTTCAGCAAAGCACGAGCGAGTCATTGCGTGTAGGTAGCCATTACTCACGTAAATGCAGTAATTGGGTTCTTGGGCACACCTCCTTGTGAGGCCAGGAACTCAAGGAGCAAACAAAAAGCCTTTTGCGAGCTCCCCTGGGTATTCCCTAGCAATCTTCTGTAATTCTACCCTGTCACACAGAATAAAGATCAGTTCCAGATCCCATCTAACTCAGCGTGTCCCAGATTTTTACAATTAAGTTGTTGGGTTTGGTGAACACCACTAGAAAGTTTCCAGCTAACATCCTCGAAATCCCATCAGCCCTGCAGTAAGAAAACAGATACGAAGCCCTGAGTTGCAAACGGGGACCAGCAGAGTTAACTCTGTAAACATTTCACTGTGCAGCCACTGGAAAATCTCATCCTCTTTCATTTCTTTGGTCACTTGTGACCAAGTTTGACCTCCGGTCGTACTCCAGCACAGCCCATGACTGCACTTTGAAATGGAGATGAGGGGAACTGTAAGCACAAACCTCCTTTGAATTTTAAATTCACGCAGTTGGCATCCAGCCTCACGTGTCTGCCTCCAGCTTTAGTATTTTCCAGGACCCACTGCACAAAAACTCAGGGGATCATAACGTTGGCAAAATGGCAGCTGTTGTGACCGAATGCTGACATGTCTGCTGTTCAGGGTTTTACTCTAGACTCAAACCAACGACCAGTGCAGAAGGAAGAGACAAATCAGTGCTTGTTTCGTGCCTGAGCACAGTCCCAAGGCACACGTATAAATACAGCAGGGGCGGACAAAGTTTGCCATCAGAAGCACAACACAAACCGCCCCACCACAGGAACAGGTTGTTCCCTCCCAGCACGAAGGAAAAGATTTACAGTTCTCCCTGACATGTTTTTGTGTCACTAACTCTTTTTCTGAAGATGATTCATCGACTTGTTTCCCCACTGGATTAATAAGCTCATAACAATGTCTGTGTCATTTCTTTTCTTTAACATTTCCTCTCTCCTCTTTCCTCCTTTTTTGCTCTCCTTTGTTCAGAGAAGCAACAGACAACTCACCCACTATGGATGAGTCTCAGTCTCCAACCCACCAAAGTACTGATGAATAGAGGTATAGTAAGGGGGTGTTTTGTTCTTTCATCCTTCTGCCCTGTAGTCCATGCTCCTCGAACACAACGCCAATAAGCGGCATCCCACTGTCCCCGAGGAGCAGCTGTGTAATTGTGTGCCTGTTTGGCAACAAGGCTTCTTTCAGTCCTTGGAATAAGAGCTCGAAAGCAGCTCGGAGCCCTTTTCAGCACGTTTGTGGCTGTTGGCTTTCCCCAGTGAAAGAGGAAAGTTCTTCCTCCGCACGAGTGGGCCCGGGGCCAGGCGCTGCTGCGAGCATTCCTGTGGAGGCTGAGCAGGCACAGAGAGCAGCGACACGTCCGTGGCTGGGACATCTCAGAGCAGCGTGGGCAGAGCTCTGTGGGGAGACAAGCACGGGTGGGTGGGGGCTTCGGGGAGCAGCACCAAGTGCCTCTTGCTCCTTCATTCATGCTGCAGAGCTGTGCAGGCTGACAGGAGCAACCCTGGCCCGGTTCCTGTGGGAAGGCAGAGGGGGGAGGGCGGAGGGAACAAAAAACCCTTAGAATTTTTCTGTTTTAATTAAACTGCAGTCACCGTCTGACAGTCTCATTTGAATCCACAACCATTCACAGCTGGCATCTGTTGAGTATTTCAAGCCCAGCTTTCTAGAGATAACCCATAAACCTCCGTGCTGCAGCAGAGAGCTGGGAAACAAAAGGCTCTTTAATGCGCAGCCGGGTCATGGCCTTGCTCAGGTTCCTCGCAGACATCAGTCCCAGGGAAACCAGGTGGAAAAGGGGAGAGAGGAGGCAGGAACTGCTGGGCTGCATCAGTGCTAGCTCAGTCCTGCAAGGTGGGGACAGAGGGCAGGAAGAGAGATCCCACAGGAAGCAAAGTGCATTTCCTGCTTCTGCTCTCCAAACAGTCTGTAATTTGGAAGTTGGTTCAGATCACGAGAGAGAGATCAATTCTGAATATTACTATGCAGATATAGCAGTCAGTCTTCAAAACTTCAGCAAGGTTTCGACCTCAGTGTTTTCTTCTGGCATGGAGCTCAGGGGACTGAGCCAGGAGCTGACCCTGACCTGAGCCCTCAGATAAATGGCAAATTCTCACCAAGTCCCTCATCTGCTCTGTGCAAGCAAAAAGCCAGGCAGCAAGAGAAACTGTAGCTTGTCAAGGGAGGCACCCCAAGACCAGGCTATATATGGCAAAACGTGGTCCTTCCCGTAGCATATCCGACATTTGCTGTCTCAGTCCCAGACAGCCACGGAACTGCGGGACTGCCAGTGATGCGGAGCCTCTGCCCAGAGCACAAATCCCAAAGATGGTCTGTGAGGCACTACAAGAGGGCACCTGGCCCTCCCCCTTCCCACTGGGTGTTATGGCCAACAGCTCTTCAGATGTGCTTCCTGGAGGGCATCCCAAAAATCCCTCCTCAGCGGCTGCCAGAGCTCAGCCTCCTGTCTCTGGGTTGCTGCAGGGAGTGGGACTATTCATAAGATGACATTTTGTGCCCGTGGTTGGACTCTCTGACAGTTCTGATTGTCCTCACCAAAGTCTCCTTTCTCCTGCAGGACTTACAACGATAGCTGTTTCCTGGATTCTCCCCTCTATCCAGAATTAGCAGATGTCCAGTGGTATGGACAGGAAAAAGCCAAGCCTGGGACTCTTGTGTGAACCCCTGACCTCAATCACATCAATGCCATTCTGAGATCACCTCACTGCCTCTCATTTGCCTTACCCAGATGCACTGTCACCCAGCACCAGCTTCAACTCTAAGCACTTTTCTCACGATGCAATTCAAGACGACATTACAGAGCGTTGGCCCGAGGATCGCAGCACACATCCCTGCAGGGCGCAGCGTGTGAGCAGCAGCTCAGGAGCTGGCAATTTAAAAATGGGTTGGTTTTCTTTTCCCCTTTGAAACAACAGCAGCCTGTCAGGGCTTACATCAGAGCTTGCTGTTCTGTGGCACCTAACGGCAGTCAGATTTCCACGACCCGCAATCTGATCCAACAGAGTATTAATTTAACGGGGGGGGGGAGGGATCAACATAAATTGGGACAGAGGCTGAAAGTGCTTCTTTTATGAAAAAGTACAAAAAAAAAAAAAGTAAAACCCTCTCACTTCAAATACGTGTCAGAGTCTCGCAGTCAGATCAGCGCTGCCACAGTCACCCAACCAGTGTCAGTGGGATGAGTTCACTGAGTGAGCTCTCGCTACAGGAACATGTCCTGTTTAACTCCACCGCAGACACGACCACCTCCTGCGAAACAGCATTTCCTTCTTTGCTTTGAGCCCACGCAAACAGAACCCCACGTACTGAAGACGCTCTGGAGGTCTGGGCTGGTATCACAGCATCAACAAGCCACTATCAGACTGGACAGACGAGGTGTACACAGGCATTATGCACAGAGGCAAGAACTGCTCCTCACAGCATCTCCGTGGCTGCCAGAGCTGTGCATCAACACGCACAGCTTAGGGTTGTGCTGTTGGTTTTCTCATACTCTGAGTAAGAACAAATGACAAAAAAAAAACACCTTTCCACGAGCAGATACAGCCAATAAATTCCAACCTATCTCTGCACAAAGCGTTCATGTCAAATCTAAGGGAAAGCACATCACAATCTGATTGACACGGTGAAGCTGCATTAACATATCTGTTCCAATTATCTCACCTTCGTTAGCACCAGTGTAGCAAAGGGCTCGTCACCGGCGCGCTGCTGGCTGGGAGAACCGGTCTGTCAGGAAGCACGGGAGCAGCACGGGTTTAGCAAGCAGCAGACAAAGCAAAACCTAGCATGGAGAGCGACCACAAGAAAGAGGAGTGACGGAATGAGGCGTTCAGCGCCGGCAGGAGCTGATACCCACTGAGACCGCGAGCAGTGGGATGGGAGAGTGATGGAAGAAGCTGCAAGTTTACACTTACCTTTGAGCAGTGCTTTATACACGTCAAGCCATGGAACTTTCAAAGGCCTCAAAGACACTTTTGTAACGAACAAGTGCACAATCTCGGCGGATGTTGAAGCTGGCACGTCTAGCCTTCATTGCGGTGCTATGCTGTTTTTATTGCCACTAGATGGGGGAGGCACCGGGCCGCTCCCCATTTGCACGTGCAAACGACGATTTCCTATGGGAAAGGCATTACAGAAACGGCTGGAGGGGGTTACTTAGCGAAAAGCAGAAACTGAAGTCAGCTTTAGTTTGAAAAAAAAACAACAGTGCGAGTGTGTGTGCGTGTGCGTGTTCCAAGAGTAACAGTAGCGTCTACCAGACAAAGTAGGGCGAAACGTTCAGAACGAAAACACCGTGACTTGGGGGCTGCCACGCCTTTCGGCGTTAGGATTGCTGGAAAACTGCATTCCAGGCTCTAAGAGAGAACGGGCTTTTCATAATTAGGCTTGGAAAGATGATGGGGTTTCTAAAGATGAATGCGAGCTGCTCGTGCTAATTCCTTTCTCCGTTAGGGAGTTAGGGACATTCGTTGCAGCCCTCAGTGCTGCTGCCTGGCACCAGTTGTAGGGCCGCCTTGACACACCACCCCGCAGACTTCTCCATGTGCTTTGGGGTCATCAGTGTGGGAACTGGCTTGAGCCCCTAACTGGATTTTTAGCTGGAGATGGCACTGATCGCTGCCGTGCGCTGGGGAGATCCCGTAGCTAAGTGGAAGGATGAAATAAGGACCAAATGAAGCAGCAGTTCAGCCCACAGGGTTTTTAGAGGGTCTGTCTGTTTTCTTTTTAATTTCCCCAGTGAGTGGCTTTGGGTTGGTTCAAGTTTTTGTTTTCTGTGTACCTTTAATTAAAAAGAACTCAACAGCAGCGGCACTGCGGGGCCTCCGGGCACTACGGGACAGAGCAGTAATTCCTCCAAGAATGGGTCTGCAGTTTTGCAGCAAAGGTTAAAAGGTGGCAGCCCTGAAATTAGGGGGGAAAAAAAAGCAACCAAGTGAGCCTCAATTGCAAACAGGCTCGAGTAGAGGAAGAGCTTTGGAGAAACGGATCGGGTTTTGCTTTGTGTTCTGCTTTTCTGTTCTGCAGTCGAGGCACACGTGAGCAGCCAGTCTGGTAGTAAAGACAGATTAAGTAAAACAGGTTTTACTGTTTAGCTCAATTCAATTAAACACAAATGTACATAAAATGTTAATCAGGTGAGATTAACATATTTAAGCGTAACGCGGAGGGGTGTATATATACAGAGCTGTTACATACGAGCACTTGACCACCAACTCCACCCCTCCTTTAGTTTTTTCTTTTCTGAGGCTCCATCTGACACAAAGCCGCCGTTGGGTTCGGTCTCCCCGCCCGCAGGGCCCTCTCGTGGGCACGGCCACGTGTGCGGGGCTGTGCTGCCAGGCAGGGTTTGTTTTTAACCGCTATTATACGCAGTCGAGTGTTGAAGATGTTGAAACGGTCCCATTTGTTTCCACTCTGTATTAGTTTTAGTTTCAGGCGTAGCCGATCCCCATTCAGGTGCTATCAGATGACCAGTTACTGCTTAGTTACCTAGGTGTAAAGTTTTACATATATATTCATGTCAATAGTTTTATTACGAGTTGTGTAAAACGGACTCTTCTAGTTTAAGAAAAAGAAAAAAAAAAAAAAGAAGGAAAAAGGAAAAAAAAAAATTAGGTCTCTCCTGAAATTGACTTTAGAGCATGTAAAATGATTTTACTGCGTTCTGTCCGGCTGTAATCAAGGGAAAGATGATGTATGTTGTAGAAAAAGGTGCAGAATTAAAAAAAAAAAAAAAAAAAAAAAAGATCTGCTTTTAATTTATTCTTTTTGTATTAAGAATTTGTATAGTTACATTTTGCAGAACGGTGTTGTCAACACTTCCTTATTATTAAAGCGTTTTCAAAATGAAACCTCGCCGTGCTCTTTGCATCAGCCCAAGCACTCCTCCGGTGCCGCGTGGTGCCGGGTGCCTGCAGGAGGAGCTGCCACTCTCCTGCCTTAGCTGTGCAACAGGGCTCTCCCACACACATCTGTGCAGAACTTCCTATGCATCAGTTCGTTAGGGAGCTGCTCCGGCAGTGGGGTGGACTCGAGGACCCAAGACACGTGATCACGCCGAGTTATTTCCAGCTAACGCGGGAGTTATCGGAAATAAACATCTGCGCAAGTCCAGAGGGCGAAGTCTGAATCTCTGCCCTGAAATACGCTGTCCCCACAAGCACCGTCCAACAGCAACAGCTGCACCACACCCACTCCTCCTGACACTTCTTTTTGGTAGAGGCGTTACTGCAGCACGGTCTGGCGGCTGTGACGTGGGGCTGTCCAGCTGCACAGCACCTCAGAGCAGTGCTGAGGAGCAGTTGCCATGACAGCGCTCCTCTTGTGATCCCCCTGGGGACCAAAGCTGGCTTTCACGTGCTGGACAGCTGGAAGCTCTTACAGAGACACGCCGTGAGAAAGTACTTGGGTTTCTCGGTTCCGCATGGAGCACCATTCCATGAATTGTGAGGGGATAAAGCTCTTCCGCCACGGGAGCCGTGCAGCTGAGGTGGTGGCATTTCAGGGACCTCAGTGAGGAGAAACGTTGCTTCAATTGCATTCCTCCAGTGTGATGAAACGTTCCAAGCCTGAACTTGCATCCCGACAGGAGGTGCGTCCCCATTCAAATCAGTACTTATGGCACCACGAAAGGGGTCCTCAATAATTAGCTCTGAAGTGGGAGGGGAAAAAAAACAGCCCTATCTAACACTATTACAGACGCCCTGAGGAATCCAGTTCCCACTGCAGTTCTCACCATGCTTCCCAGGGAAATCAGAGTTCTCCTAAACGAGGACAACGTACCTCGATTACTTAAACAGTTCAACACAAAGGTCAGGGTAAAGATTTAGGATCAGCTCAGGAACTCAGCTGGGTGGAGAATGGGATTAAGCAGCAGTGTTATAAATGTTTTCTGTCGGAAGAATGCTCTCTGCACATTGCAAAAATATATATATATATCCCCAGATGCTGATGGTAATGAAACTCTTCCACACTCTCAACATCTGCCTGACTTCTCTCCACAAATCCCCCTCCCCTTCCCTAAGGCCATTCCCCGGGCTCCACTCAGATCCCGTGAGCCTTAAGACTACACCCCCAAAGCCCAGAAGGTTTATATTAAAAATAAATGTCACTGCAAAACAAACAAACAAAAAAAAAGCTAAATCAGATGTACTCAAGATCAAAAACCCTTTCTGCTGAACCTGCATGTATTTTTCAGCTGAGAAATATAAAAACTTTACTCGACAAACACCACGTGAAAGATTAGCCATTAAAATCTTCCCGTTTACAGAAATAATGAGGTTGAAACGCGACTGCTTCTCCTCTGATCATCTCCACACATCAGCCTCCAGCAGGAAAGCAGCCAACAAACCCCAAATGCACTCTGTGCAGGGCTGAGTCTCACCTGCTGCGCCTCGGGGCTGATCAGTGTGCGCAGTGCTGCAAACAACCAACTGAAATACAAGTGAGGGCCACGGGCAGCGTGCTCACGGCCATCCCAGCCCTACAAAGCCCTGCGCTGGATATGGGATCTGTTCAGCATCAAGCATAGATTTAAAGAGAACTCTACAGTGGTGAGGCTTCTTCAAAGTTAGAGAAATCTGCTGCTTTATGCTTTCTAACAATGCCCACCCTCAGTCTCTGTTGGTGTAAAGCACATCTGCTCCATCCCTCCAGTGCTCTCCGGGTGCTGGAGATGAAAACTCAGGAGCCCCTTACAGAGCATTGTACTCCACACATTTGGATGGGTCTGTTGGGAAGTGCTTCTGGCAAATGGTCATGAGCCTCTTCAGCCCCTAAGAACAAACAGAACAAAGACAGTCCTCTGGTAAAACTGCAGCTGTCGAACAACAGTCTGTTCTTACTTCTCAGCTTAACAAGAAGAATTAAAAACTAACAGCTGCCATTTTGTTTCTTTCATTTACTCAGCTGGCATTCCATTACTTTAAGTTTTATTGACAATTCCCTCGCTAATGCTGCAGTGCCTATCAACCCCATGCAGCAATACCGGCCTGGAAAGAGTACCTGAAGAGCTGCCCAATAGGGAAGGACCTGGGGCTGCTGGTCACAAAGCCAGCAGTGTGCACAGCTGGCCAAGAAGGCCAATGGGACTACAGGTGGACTTTCTTCATGGAAAAAGTGGTCAGGCATTGTCTACGCAGGGAGGTGGCAACCCCAGGTCTCCATCTTTGTATGTGATTGTTCAAAAACAACACGACAGAAATGCCATCACTATTATCTTTCAAGTCACACGCAGAGGTCTAACAAAGAAGAAGGAAAACTGCTGTGACGGTAGCAGAATTTGGCTATGACACTGTAACTCTGCAAGAGTGGGAAGTGATGCGTCTGTCATTAGATTTTCAGCATTTAACTGTAAAGGAAAACAATTCAATAGAAGATGCTTTGGTATTTCCAGTGCCAGCAGGAATTTGGAAAATATATCCTAAAATCATGAGGATTCACTGTCCGAGATGTCATGGCTGCAAGTTCACTGGACACAATCCCCATTTCAATGCTGTGGGCACAGATAATACCCCACATGATCCAGTTTGAACAAGAAGTTAAAGCCAGCTTTGTATTGGTCCATCAGTAAGTGGTGCACTTCAGAAGTATTTGTACTTTGCAGAGAAACAAAATGCACAGAGGGATGGAGAATAAGATCTCCCTGAATAGATGTACCCTCCAAAACAGGAGAAACAAGCTGGGAAAATCCATACAAGTTGCATCTTCCGAAGGGTAGGTTATGAGATTCAAAGGCACCACACAGTCAAGATCCTTCTGTAAGAAGAGTAGCTAACACACACAGAGGGTCAACTATTCACCAAAGTTAGAGAAGAAGATTTAGAGCCCTGCTGGGGTCCCAAAGAAACCTTTCACAGTTGATATATCTTTCTTAAGGTAGAGCACAGATAACGTGAGCTACTTCATCCATCAGATAACTCCAGTAAGTAATAAAATAAAGTGCAATCTGTCTCTGCAGATATGCAATCCATGAACCACCTTATAGCAGAAAGATCACATCTACTGGCTCTGCAAATATCTGGAGCTCCCTCTGATTTCACAATGATATTTCCTCAGGTTGTGATAGTCAAAACTGAAGTCGAAATCAAAGGTTTTACTTGCATCCCCAAAAGAAAGACAGTCAAGACAGAAGAGGATGTTGTACTTGGCAAGCAACCTGCAGAAGTTGCAGTGGGAGTCACTGAGTGGCAGCAGGAAGATATTTGTGTAAACCAATCCTGACAGTAGCCCCAAGCTCCACAATGCCGCCCTTAGGCTTCACAGTTCAGCCAGGAGGGCTTAATGTCAATGTCACTTCAACTGGCAAAAGGCAAACATCTCACCGAGGAGAGATGACCCACTCAATCCCTGCACACATTCACAGTTACTCTGGTGCTAATACAGGATCACAGGCACTAAGATGTGAAAAAAACATCCATGAGACTGAAGAGCACGCAGGCCAAGCTTCATCTCTTAAATGGATGTTGTACTTGACTTTTGATGACTTGATGTTTCTGAGACTCTTTTTAACTGCACCACTTACAACCACGAAACTAACATTTCTCAAAGATTCTCCAATTCCCAAACCAAAACGGCTGGATCTCTGTATGGGAACTGTTGAATCACTGCCTGAAACACTGATTGGTCACCTGAGGTGAGCACTGAGTCAGCTGCAGGAGCACAGGTGAAGGCAATGCACCTGTGTGACAGGTGGAGGTGGAGTTTGACTCCACCTCTCACAGACCCCATTTACAGGCTGACCACCACTGGGGAAGGATCTCTTGCTGGAGATCACTCCTTTGGAGTTTCCTAATGTGAGCCTAGGACACGGGTGAGCATTTTCCTTTATTCTGATCATCTCTTTCCACCACAATAATCTTTCTAACTATACCACCCATAAAATATCTTGACTACAATACTATTTGGCATTATTCATTCTGTTAACCATACAATCTCCAAAGTCAGCAATTACCTGAATGTATTTCCTTTGAGTTTCGTCATTGAGGACGTGGGCAACGTGCTTGGAGAAAATCTTCTCACGCCCCGTTCGAGCGTGGATGCCAACCATAGTGACACCGATGGGCCAGGGCGCGTTCCCAATGGCCATCTGGAGATAGGCATCATTTGCCTGAAGAAATATGGTTTAGACACACGTAGCAACAGCAGGAAGGGCATCTTCCAACCATTCCACCTTTTCTATTTTGGTTACAGACTATATCAGAGAGCTCTGAAGGAGAGCAGCTAGCTTCTAAAGAGGCTGAGAGCCACATCCCCTACAAAACTGGGTCAAAGAAACACATTTTTAATAATATTTATGAACAGAGTAGCAGCACTGAATGTATCTGCAATTTCACCATCAAGAGAGCAGACCCCATTTCTTAATATAGAGCCAAAGCAGACACCGACCCCAGGGAAGAAAGGGAATAAAATAGGAAGGGAAGACAAAAACAAAGAAAGGGAGAAAGGCACAGATGATACAGCTTAAAAAAAGAGGCATAGCACATGAGAACCAGGAAATAAAGGGGAAAAATACCCACATGCAATCATAGAAACACAGCTTCGAGAATCACCTGGTGCAGGACATTCCTCCCCTATTAGCAAGCAGCCAGAGAGCTCGCTGATAAAGAGTTCATTTACCACCTCCCATTCAGGGACTACACAATAAGAAGTACCAAGCATGACCAGTGGGTAGCAGCTTCTTCACATCTGGCACTGGCACAAACTGGGAGGTGAGTAACTGGGGCTTGCAGAAAGAGAGCTGAGAGTAAACCTGAAGAAGGGACAGGACTTTGCCTTCCCCTACATGAGGCAGCACCTCAGCATTCTCAGCCAGACTGACTTGCTGACTGACACATGGTTCCATAAGGAAGTACTGTATGCGAGTACACAAAGACCCTTTTAAGAATGAGGGTTAATTATGGTTGAGTACACAACTTGTGTTCTGCTCTTTGCCTGCTATCACAAGTTGATTTTACAATTTATGTTTTTAAAGAACGTCATCTAAGAAAGCAGTAACAACTTGGGGCTGATGGCATTTAGAAGGGGGCACAACAGAAAAAACAGCAAACATAAGCAAACAAAACAGTGGGATGCAGAAAGAGACAAATCTCTCAGGAAGCAAAATGGAAAATGGCATGAGGATCTTTAAAGGAAAAGGCTCATTAAGCCTCATTAAAAACAAACAACAAAACAAGACAACTTCCAAATGTGCACTTGACTTTCTCCTAAATCAGTCTGTGAAGTTTACATACAGCCAAGCACCTGTGAGACAGAGCAGCAGAGCTGATTTACTGAGGAGACATGCTACAGTCCTGTACACTCACTGCTGTGCTGGGAAGGCAACGGAAAGGAAATTTCAGCATAATGATGATAGCCAAAGGAAAAAAAAAAGTCCCCAAACAAAACCCCAGTATCATACATCCCACACTTGTAGTTCTACTTTAAAATGATTTACATTAAACATGCCTGAGGCCATCTGAAGGTTTTTCAATCACAACAGCACGTTTACTTGCTTACTAGACAAATTACCCCAAGTCCTTGCAAGTCCAATGAGAAATACTAGAAGACCAAAGGCTAAACAAAGGTGAACTTCTGCATACTCTGGCTGCTTAAGCAAACACTGTCACTATTTGAGTTCCATTTCTGGAGGCAGCTACAAACTCTCACGCGCCAAAGGACTTCTGCCTCCTTCAGTAAGCAGACTTTGTCCAAAAACCTTTTCATTAGCTTGTCTTCATCTTAACAGACGAGCTAACACGAGCATGGCCAAAGAAAGGGACAGCGTCTCATATTCAGTAATTCAACCCCCTAATTGCTAATTAATTAATCAACATCCCACTACTATTAATTCAATGCCTTCATTTAACCTTTTGATATCAAGTTTCCAATTAATTATTCCTCTGCAATGGAACCATCTCTGACTGAAACTCCTGCTGCTCACAAGCTCTGCAGTTTCACCAACCTCAGAAGAGCTTCTGACAAACTGTGGATCACACACTGTCTGAAGCCCAACAGTTAACAGCCAACTTCATTTGAATGGGTGTATTTCCAGCTATGTGTCTTTAAGATGCAACATGGAGAACGTTCAAGTGTAACTTCAGTGTATTAGAACCAGCCAGCCTAAACACACTGGAAGAGAGCAAACAAACATACCTTCACATATTCTCTCTGCAACATGAACTTAATAATATCTGTTATTGATTCTTTGATGTCTGCAGGAAGTGTCTGCAGGAGAAAAAGAAAGGAGAACAAACAGCTTTACATCAGAATATGCAGCTCGGGGAAATCACCCTACTCAGCATTTATACAAAGATTAGTACCTTCCCTAGCTTCAGGTCGTTAATGAAGGAAAACATCTTCCTTATTTAGATGGAGGATCTGAAGCGAGAGAGGTTAAGCGGTTACATGTAGTAGCTCGTGGCAAAGTGCAAAACACAATCCCGATTTTCTATCATGTCTGCAACCCAATGAACAGGTGAAATGTGCAGCAGCACCCAGAAAAGCAGTAGATAGGCAGAAGAATGCAAGAGTTGAGATAAAAAGGTCAAAACCAGAAGTCATGGGCTTGGCCATAGAAACCCTGACCACCTCACTCATCCTCTCACCTTCAGCTTAAATAACATTACCTTCAGAAAGGACATTAACAACCAGGTGCTTTGAAAGCAGCAATTAAAATCAGCCTTAGAGGACAGGGACATTTAGAAGTGACTCACCCTTTTCCGAAGTTTTCTGAAGAGAGGCCTCAGGTAGGACTCTGTCTGCTTCTGAGTAGCACTGTTCAGTTTTCCCTGCACTCCCCGCTTCACATAGTCCTCTCTGGCATTCAGCTCCTTCGCCCAGACTCCAAGAAGAAACTGCATAAGGAACAAGCAAATTTGTGTCCTACTGCCACCTAGCGAATACCCTGCCAAGGCAGCTGGAACTGCGGTTTAAACCAACATGCCAAAATGAATCTTTTTGTGGAGAAAACTGAACCCACGAGGCAAAAAGCCTCCTTCAGCAGCACAGGGAGACAGGGATAGGAAAAACTATGCAACCTAAACACTTGTGGAGGAGGTGGGAGTGTGAGGAAAAAGGATTGTACAGAGAAAACCAGGAAGCAACCACAGACCTATCAGTGCTGGAGGAGGGGTCATTAAAAGAGCAGAAATGCATGACCATGACATTGATGATTCGGAACAACTTTTGAGAAGGAACACGTGGAGACTCTTTGGGAGTTTGTAATGCAATAGTGGTAGATAGAAGAAACTACATTCAACTGCCTCAATTATCATATGGAAGTCAAAATTGTATCTATTTGACTGGAAAAGTAGAACCAGATTTTGAAGAAGGCTGCCCTCTCCCAAGAGCTTGTGGTCATGCCTCACATTAGACACTACTCTGATTAACCAAGACAGTGGAGTATCAAGCATGACAAAAAGACCAAAGTAACTTCAGCACAATGAAAGTTTACCACTCCAAGCAGACGGAAGCTCACCAAATGTATCTGTAAAGTTATGTCACAGCTACGGAGTAATTCATCTGTAGGAGTGCCGTTACCTTCAAGAATTTTGTGATAATATCCATATCATAGTGATCATCACCTCGTCCTAAGGATTCACCCAAAGCCTGGAACAGGAGTCAAAAAGATAAAGATTTCCACGTTATCTAGATACTTGCCACCCCCACAGCAGAACAAGAGGTATGAACTGTTGTAAGTTCTACCAGTAAACCTAAACATTAGAGTCAAAAAGCCAAGGTGATTATTTCTGAACAGCTGGAAGGCTGCTACAAGATCTCCCCAGAGCCTTCTCTCCTCCAGGCTAAACGAGCCCACCCCTCTTTGCCTCTCTCCATAGGAATGGTGCTACAGGCTCTGATCACCCCCACAGCCCTCCTCTGGGCCCACTCTAACAGCTCGATGTTCTTCTTGTGCTGGGGGCCTCAGAACTGAACACAATGCTCCAATTTACTTAATTCTTCTTTCTTTCTTTCTTTATTTCACTTCTGTAATGTACTGGGGCTTTCATTTAATTTTAGCTGCAACACTGAGGGAATAAATCCAAAAAAACAAAGAGAAAACCACACTACCATGGTCCAGTGCTCTAGCTTCCTGCCAAAACCTTGGAACTGTTCATATTAACATCAACTTTTAGAAACATTTTCCAGTAGATACACTTGGATTTATAATTTCTTTCCACTGTCCTCACATTTCCAAACTAAGCAGTATTTTTCAGGTCTCCTAGATGTGGAACACCCAACGCAATTCTTTTTGTGCAAGGGAACGCAGTAAAAGCATGCAATTGAGACTGCAGTTTACAAACTTTTCCAACAAAGCATTACTTTTGTGGCTCAAATCAAGTCTGTACTGCCATCTCAAAAAGGGGATTCTTTGAGAACCAACAGTTTGATAAAAGCAGCCCCATTACAACTGGTATCCATTCTAAAACTGCCACTACTTTACGCCAGAACCCCTGGTGCCCTAAGAAGGGAGGTAAGGCTGCCTCCTAGGAACAACATATTCATTTCAACTCTCAGTTATAAATCAGATTACTTCTGATTCGAAGGGACATTAAGAAGATTAACTTCTGCCAAGAGTTTTGAAGATTAAGGGTAAAGTTCTTGAGCTCAAGTTAATGTGCTTTTCAAAACACCAGCCTAAAATAGCAGGTGCTTTCCTATTCTTTCAAAGCACAGCAGTCATCTGCACTGTTTAGGGGGCGTACCTTCATAGCACTTTCCGTATTTTCTGTGAACTGCCTACTTCTAACTTTCACTTCCTTGCCCCAAAAGTCTTTCTATTAAACACTCTGCGTGTCTGTTTTTGAAATTCCACATTTCTTGTATTAGGAAAATTAATCTGTTCCAAGCTTACCACCCTCTCAAATACTCATTAGAAAGGATTCAGAATTTGTCAACAGGCAATAGCTTTGTGTTTAAATCCTTACCACCAAAAGCCCCGCAAGGAGAGTACTCTTTTGCCTGCTACTCTTTCTCCATTTTTGATGAGGTGCTATAAGCAAAGACCAAGTGGTTCTAGGCACTTAGAGTGTAATTCGAGCCTTAGCAGTCTTCATTTCCAAGCAGCACATTTTAGGACTTCTCAGACTGCCTAAGCTAGATGATGTAAACTAGGTAACTTTGAACAACCCTGAAGCTTTCTCACAATACAACAGTACGATACACCTAAAATCCCTCAATTAAAATCAACCCACCACATACCTCCAGTTCCTCAATAGTAGTATTCTCTTCGTGGACTTTCAAGTCATTCTGTGAGTCATCATCTCCTGCTTCTTGGCCACCTACAATTTCATTCAGATACTGCTGGTCAATCTTATCCAAGGCAGCCTTCAGGTCATTTCTCAGGCCCTAGAAATGATAAGAAATGATTCACTTAACCAACCAAAAAAAAAAAAAAAAAAAAAAAAAAAAAAAGGGAGAAAAGGGAAAAAAAACACCTCAAAAAACGAGCAACTTAAATCAGTTCAGAACAGTCAGAGTAAGCATCCAACCTCTGCTTAAGAAAAGCCAAAGTCAATAAAAACATGAGGTTATGCATATGGCTTCAAACTGACAGTAAAAGTTAAGAGCTGCTTTTAAACAGCAAAAGAAACTCGTCTTAGAGGACCCACATTCTTAATACTAAACACAAAATATAAGGCTCTATAAAGAAGAAGTTTCTCACCCTAAGATAAACTCAGTCTCTCTACTCGGAATACACACTCACAGTTATTTCCCCTCTTCCATCACCATCTACGACTCTCTGGCACATTTTTATCAAACACTTACCAGCTTAAAAATGTCTGAAACACAAACTGGTTCTAACAGCTATCCACACTCTCAAGTAACACATTGCAAAAACAGAGACTGAAGCATACCTTGCAAAAACAGAGACTGAAGCATACCATGCAAAAATCCATCACAGTCCTATTTCTGACCCTGCTGCCTCCTCAAACTCCTACAACAGCCATCAATAATTTTACCACATAACAACGGGAGGGAGGAACCTTCTGTCAGCGAAATTATTTCTAAAAACTGTTTATCCTTTCTTAAAGGACTTGAAGGGGAAAAAGTACTCATTTTCTGGACAGCCCCAGCAAACATTTGTCAACTTATTCAGTTGGTTACAAATCATGGACGAAAACTCATAGCTTTGAACTCTTAGTTGGGCTGAAAATTAGATCAATAGCAAATACAAACCAAATCCCAATGGCTTCTCCTTGCTTAATTGATCAGTGTTAAGCCAGAGGGATTAAATCAGTACACTAGAACGTATACATTTTAGTCATTTCTGGAATCAATGACTGCTTTAGAAAGATGAGGGGGGAGTGAAGTCTCTGAAAGAAGTTATAGTTCTGGATGCTGAAGGATTTGAAAATTCATTTAGGTATGGGAAATAGAGGATGCGATCCCCCTCTTTCCTACCTACCCAAACAGGCTGGTTTTAACAGTAAATTGCTGTCTTCCCTGCTGGTTACAAAGCAGGCAACTGCATGTCTGGGGTTTCACTGCCACCTGGAGGCCCCTTTTTTCAAGCAAAAAGGCTTGAAAGGATTCTGTGGTGGAACTGGCTGACTTACAGGATTGTAATCATGCACAAGACATTAAAAACACTCCTCTGGTTAAAAAAACTCCACTGGTTGCCCCACCATAAACTGGGAGCCAGCTAGTCTTACCTTGTTCACTTCAGGTGCCAGAATTTCTATCTTCCTCAGACGCTGAAATGCATCATAATCTGTTTCCCCAAACAGCCTGACTGGCTCTCCTCTCTCTCGTAACCTCCTGATAACCTGAAAAGAATCAAAGTATTCCATTACACAAACTCATAAAGAAAGGAAAATAAAATCCTGAAGGCTGGATTTATTTACTTTGCTTAAAATAACAAGCTGTGCTGGTCTGGAGAGGAAATGGCAATATTTTAAGCAGCAGAAAAACGTTCTAGACACTTTACAATCCAAATATAAAATTCCCACGGTATTTCAAGGAAAGGTCAGTCCAAATATTACCAACCCAAATCTTGCATGAGTCCCAAACTGTTCTGTGTATCTCAACTTCTTCCTGCTCTGACTTGTTAAAACAAATAGACCAAACTAATCCCTTTGGCAGAGCTTAAACACCATTTCCAAAGCGACAAAAGAACTTGTCAGTCATCTCACTCACTCCCATTTGTCTAGGGTAGTACTCTTCTGACTGGGCTGCACGTTGTCCCAGCACATCTGGGAGGTTGGCCAGAAATTCCCATCCTTACTATTTGGTAAATATTAAGTCCCATAATCTAGTGTGATAATTATTTTAAGGCTAGCTATGGCTGAGGTATAAACAGCCTCCTGTGGCTGATCTGCAAGGTTACAAGCAAAGATGAAAAGCAAACTGTATTTTCTCAATTCCTTATTGTACGCATTGCTCTTTCAATCTGTTTTCACTTCTCATCATTCATTTGGTGTTCATTTGGCTTACATGAATCACCACAAAATACTCTGGTGTCAGGGGAAGGGCTTGCACTTCATCTCATGCCATCACGTAACTAACTACACTGGCAGGACAAACCGACCAAATGTGAAACCAGACACGAAACCAATAACCCTCATTACAAATTCTGTGCTCCAACTGTTTTGCAAAAGTAAAGGGACAATAATAACATCACCCTGAACGACCTCAGATATGAATTTCCATAGTTTCAAGGTTAGATTTTGGATTTTTGTAGATTTTACTTCTGAACCTCCTACTTCTCTGCTGCTTTGTTATGCAGATCTGTTTTATGAAGTCACGTTCACACAGGTGTTCTTATCAAACACAAGGACAAAACAGCAGTAGCTCTAGCTTCAGGGCTTTTTTTTTTTTCCTCCTCACAGAGATTGAGACAAGTTTCCCAAACTCAGTTTTGAAATTTGGTTTCCATAACAAAAAGCTACAAAGGAAAGAAGCTGGGGGGAAAAAAAAAAGATTTGAAAAGTTCCACATGCCATCTTCAGCACTACCTGAGTAACAAGATACATGGGGGTCACGTGAAAAAGCTGTAATACATCACATCACCTACGTGCAAATTCACCTGACAAAACAGGCTGTACCCATCTGTACCTCCAGAAGCATTCAGGTGGACAGAAGATCCCTCCTGAGTAAATGCAACTGTTAACTGCTGACTGCACAATGGAAACATTTTTGATACATCCTGACCTAAAGAGTACAGTTCACCAGAAAACAGTCCAACCACGAAATTTCAGATGCATATTCTGCAAACTGAACTCGTTGGCTTATAGCTGTTGACTTTACCTCTTGTCTGGAAAGAGTCATTGGTAATTTTTCTTCTGCCAGTTCAAGTTCCAGCACTGGATTAGTTGAAGTCAGAGGCTTCTCCTCCTCTTCTTGCTGCTGCACCTACATATGATAGACAGCATTACCCATCAGCAAAATAAACCTACACACTGATAGCAACGTAAAGGTACAGGAGCTATGAAATACAAATCATAATATGACTATAAATCTAGTAGTTTCAGAGTTGTTACTGTCTATTGAATTTCACAGAACAATGAAAGTTTTCAGAAGTATTTACTAAAGACTGACTACTGGAGGCTGCAGGAAGCAACCTGCAAGCAGAAAGGACAACTGCTAAGGTCTGTCAATCACGTGCCAGCACTGGTGCCAGAAACAGCAAACTCACCCTCTCTGCCTGTTGGTTCCTGCCCCTGCCTTACCCTCTTTACCTGTGCAAAAGCTTTGTGATGAACCAGATGGGGGAAATGATTCAAACAGAAAACAATCGGACAAACAAAACTAAAGGACTCCTCTCAGCCCACTTAATCTCCTCATCCAGCTCACCAGGCAGCAGCACCAACGTGCCTGGGTACAAGGGCAGAAATGAGAAGCTAAGTAGCAGCTCCCTTCTCACTCTGCTCTTGCAGTCAGTCTGAGGTGTTCTGTCACTTAGAACTTCAGTGGGCTCAGCACTGCCAGTGGGGATGCAGGCTTTCTGCTGGGCTTTGAGAGATGTTTGTTTAAAGTAACACACCTTCCCACCAAGTTTGCTAAATGTGTATAGTTTCTTGCAGTTAAAAAAAAAAAGAGACAGAACTACACTTCCCCCAAAAAGATGGCATCTCATTAACAGCTTATTTTAACCTAAAAGGAGGTCCTTCAATCAAGCAGTTCTCCTTCTTTGTTGCCCAATATTTTGATAAAGCAAGAAGTCCTCTTTGATCAAAGGAACTCTGAGACAGCAGTCACATTAACTACAGTTCCCTCTGTAAGCTCAAGTCTGACACTTCCGATAGCCTGAGCACATGCTGGTTAACTCCTACAATAGGAAACATTGCCAGTGCTCAATCACACCGTGTTTTTTTCCTAGACTCCAGATTAGAATATATTTCATTTTTGTTCTTGCTAACAAGGAATAATCCTATTTAACCCTACACAGTTCTGCAGCATTCTCCCCATGTGGGACAGAACATTGCCATTTCTATTGTGTATTCAGGTAGAAGAGTTTGGTGACAGTGCTAGAAAGATCTTAAAACCAGCTCGTACTCTTTCAAGGCAGCATAGCTCCGTGTGCACACAGGGATCCCCCCACAACGGCTGCAGATACAAGATTCAGCCACAAATCTATATGCAATGTCATGCTATCAAACACAGAAATCAATCCTCCAGTTGCAGGTGTTTGGAGCAAGCAAGGAAAGGGATGATCAAATCAATGCCTTACACATAAAGGGAGGGCAAAAAATAAACTTCCATCAGTGCAGGAGAAGGAACAGAAAATACGAAACGTGGGACAGAAAATATGGAACTGTGTAAATATAAAGAGACTCTCGTGGCAGAAGGATACGTACAAATTTTAACTCACAAACATAAAAGAGACAGTAGCATTAGGGAGAAAGATTTGGTCCATTCTCTCAGAAGGATTCCAAGTTACAAGTGGTATTTTTACCACAGTCATTTTGATTTCAGTGCTCTCTTTTTCAAGCAAGTCAAATAATCATTAAATCTACGCAAAGCAAAAGAGCACCTCAATTGAAAAAGAAATCAGTCTGTATTTTACCTCTCATTGATGTAGTAAAGACCAAACGCAGAAATCTGGGAGGCTCTAAGACGCACTAAACAAAGCAGCTTATTTTAAAACCATTTTCAGGGTTACATTTTCAGAGAAAACACATTTTGTAGCGGCACAGATATCCCACTTAACAGCTGTGGATGGTTCTGAAGAATTCAGGCTAATGCTCCAAAAGCATCAGGCAGCCACTTCCACTCAGAAGAGCGACTACATCCACAGACCACTTTCCCATGACTGTGTGACAGCATTCCAAAAGCTGTTTTGGCATTTACGTTCAATTACAAATCAAGGTTTCAGAATAAGTCACTGAATGAGTAAAGTTCAATTGAAAACAAAGCTCCAGTTTGTGCCCAGTGACAGTAAACGAGAATGTGAATCTCTGTCTTTCTAAAGAGAACACTTATCCCCTCACACACACATACAATCACCAGGCAGGCAGGCAGGCAGACACACATATGGCAAAGAAAACTGCATTCTTTCCATTTCAGGAAACGATTTCACTGATATGTCACAAGGCAGGCAAAGCCTTCCAGATCCCTCATTTGTTTCCAAAGGCACCTTCAGTTACCAATCATTTTCTATTATTCTGCCAGCAAGAAAACAAATGCTGTGTTGCACTCTTCCAGTGCTGGATGGCTGACGGCCAAAAGAACAAATATACACAGTATGACACGTGGCAGACCTTTTTAATATGCATTATACTGATTTCTTTTGGACGTTTTGGCAAGATTTTGAAAGTTATGTGAATGGACAACGTATCCATTCTGAGGGGGTTGGCTATACCAGATCCAGTGTTCATGTCTAAAAGCACAATCTGAAAAGAAAGGAGACAAGCTTTGATCCCAAGCCACTTCATGCTTTCCACAAAATAATAAACAAATAAAATGAAATAGGAAAAGCCAAAGCATAACACAAACAGAAGTAGCTGCACATCATGCATATCTTTTCCTGCATTGAAAATGGTTTTGGAAACTCATACCTCTCCAGGTGGCTTCTCATTTACAGGCTTATGTACAACATCAACAGATTGAACAAAAAACAACAATTATCATTAACAACATTTAAACTGTTGATAATAAGAGGTAGACTACAAAGCAAACATACAAATTCCTACAAGAAGAGTTACAATACCTTGTAGCCACATCTCTGGAAGTAGGCCTCCTCTTCTTTTTTAGCTAACTCGCTGCGTTTGAAGTATTTCTTATTTCCCTAAGAGACAGGAAAACTGTTAACATTAACAGTTCTTCAAAAAAGGCTCACGTCTCCTTACTTGATCTGGTGAATTCAGCGACATCCATTCACAGACGTGGATGCTGTGCCACATAAAAAGAACAAGTTGAGAGCACCTCTAAAACTCAGCAACATTGAGTTGTCAGTACAGAGTGTTCAGCAGTGCTTTAAAATCAACATTCTCTTTGTCTTGTAAGGTCACGGCACCAGTTAATAGAAAAGTTCCTTCAGGTGTGGACAATGAGGACCAGAATGCAGCACGTGTTTAAATATATGCCACCTAAGCTTATTCAAGAACATTCTCCCTGCCTACAATCTGTGCTGTCACGCTGTGACTGGAAGCCACATCTCCAACCAGATTGCTCTCAGACTGACAACAGAAGCAAACTGAACTAAAGCCTCTCAATCTGTGTTTAATTAATACACTTCCATTGCAGATCACCTGAATCCCAAAACACCACTCTAAACCATCTCCCCTGCTCTAACATCAAGGTTAAGGGGTAAGAGTTTTAAACTAAAAAAAAAAGTTGATTCAGAGTAGATACTAGGAAAAAATCCTTCACTCTGAGGGTGGTGAGGCACAGGTTGCCCAGAGAAGCTGTGGATGCCCCATCCATGGAGGTTTTCAAGACCAGGCTGCATGGGGCACTTAGCAGTCTGAGCTGGGGGATGGCAATCAGCCCATTGGCAGGGCTTAGAAATGGATGACCTTTTCCCTTCCAACACAAACTGTCAAATAATTCTGCGATTCTATGAACATGGATTCCTGGTTCTCTCTCTATTCTTCACCCGTTTAACCCAAAATAACCACCAACACTGAAATCCATCCTCAGACATTCCCAAAAGCACACACACACTTCTACAGTCCCAGCACTGCTCTCTGTAGCAGGGACAGAAGAGAAACGTAGACCCTTGATCAAAGCGGGCACAGTCACAGAATCTCTCGAGATGGATGGGACACGGGGATCACCGAGTCCAACTCCTGGCTCCACACAGCACCAACCTCGAGTCCTGAAATGCTTCCCGATCACCCCGGGACCACTGCACTGGGAAGCCTCTGTCAGGACCCGACACCCTCCGCTGAAGAGGGTGATCCCCAGCGCGAGCCCTGCTTCCGACTCAGGAATAACCAGAAGGAGGCGACAGGGCCTGGACGACCAGCGCAGCGACCCCAAGGCCCCACAGCCCCAGCGCCCGCCCCAAGCCGAGCCGCGCTGCCCCAAGCCCCAACCAGGCCACTCCCGCTCTCCTCACCCCCACCAGCTCCTTGTCCTCCAGCTGCTGCCGCTTGCGGCTGATCTCCCGCTTCAGGATATCCATGGCGCTCAGGCCGCCTCCGCCACCTCCGCTAACGGAAGTGGTGTAGGAAAACAAACCGTCACTTCCGGCTGATCTGACGAGCCGGGCGCGCTCACAGCGCCCCCCAGCGGCTGGGGGTGGCGGCACCGAGAGTGTGGTGGCGGTGACAGCTGAGAGCGGTGTGACAGCGCGACTCTGTCACCGACACCGTGGCCTTTTGGGGCCGCACAGGGCTGCCTCGAGCACTTCTTCCTTAGGTGCTCAAACTCACCCAACGGATGGGTGCGGTGTGGACTCCCTGCGTAGTAAATCCTGCTGCCCCTGTTAGCCCGAGGCTTTCTCCCTGGGATGTAGGCTGAGAAATGGCGTGTTGAAAAAAGGTGTTGGGATCTGAAGTTCCTCTCTTGTTTTTTTCCTTAGTGACTGCTTTTGTCCCCTGGTAGTCTGGGAGGTCCAGAAAGCACCTCAAGCAATGGATAGGCAAAGTCAGTTATAGGCTTAGATTCATCAGGGCTGCACCTCACTGGGAATATGTTGAAGGTCAGCATGCAGTGCAAAGGGAATACTGCTGTAACTTTTGTCTGGGAGCAGCCTGGCTGCTGGCTGCACCTCGGTCTCAAAGAATCGTGGAATATTACGAGTTAGAAGGGACCCACAAACACCGCCAGATCCAGCTCCTGGCTCCACACATCACCACTCAAAATCCCAATCTTATATCTGAGAGCACTGTTCAAACTCCAGCAGCTCAGGGCTGTGCCCACTGCCCTGGGCAACCTGTTCCACTTCCGTGCCCTCAGGAGCAGATCCCGTCCCTAACACCCCCTGACCCTCCTGACACAGCTCTATGACGTTCTCTGGGGCCCTGTTGCTGTCCTCAGAGAGCAGGGTTCAGTGCTTGCCCATCAGTTTAAGGGTGTTTTTAAGCCTAGGCTGGAGGGGTATGGATTAGAAATCATGCCCTGTTTTACCTCAGGCTGGAATGCAATTGCTCTGCAATGAGGAAGCAGAAACGGCCCTCCTACACTTTTTCATAGTTCCCTTAATGGAAATTATCTCACAACTGATGGTGAAAGGATCCAAGAAAGTCTCAGCAGAGAGTCCAGGGGAGGTGTGCCCACGCTTGTGTCAGGACAGTATAAACAGGCTGTGGAAATGCCCTGTGGTGGGATCTATGGCAAACTAATCTGGACACGCACATATGAGTGACAGCTTCCCCCTTCAATCAGCGTGCACAAAACCTCACACCTCTCTGTATTTCCTGCCTCAGTCTCTTCCTCAGGTTTGACATTGTATCTCCATTAGAGACAGTACAAAAGGAAGGAGGAAAGCCAAGTGACAGACAGTGCTGCCAATAATGCAATTAATCAGAGATGGTACCTAGTCCAGAGACTCCTCTCGTTTGTAGAAATCAACGGAAACCAACAAAGTAATAACCAAAGAAAGCAAATGAACAGTTTAGATGAATCAACAGCTTTGATTAGCTTTGAAATTAATGTTGCACTTCTAAAAGATGTCCAAAAATTCTCTAAAAGTAACAAGAGCATCCACTCTGATCTGATGCTCTTCTTCCACTACTTCTAAGCTCACTTGCCTCCAAATCAAAGTGTCATCCAATGTACATCCCCTGCGTATCTAAACAGTCATCTCATCACATAGAAGATAGGTGACTATCTGCAAAACAAAGTGTCTCCAATAAAACTGCTTTCTTTATATAAATTTGTATGTTGGCTTCATGGAAACAGTTCTCTGAGGGCATTCACTAGCACCTCCCCGAAGGATGAAACGAAAAATATGTACTCATTGTCATCCATCCCCTCAAGACTTCTCTTCCTGAAGAGATAAGAACCTCTTCTGATGTCTAATAGGAAGTACTTCCTTCCTTCTCTTTCTCTAGCAGCACACAAACAGCTCCAGTCCTGCTGGATTCCCAGAAGGGCAAATCCATTTGACTCCTCTTTGCCTCAGGCTTTGGGCAACAGTTTCTTCAGGACGTGAATCACTGGAACAGTTGGATCAAGCCTTGGCTGGAGTCTGCCCAAAGCTTATCTGTCCTGCAGAGCAGATTCCCAAGTGTATATCTGTGCTCACAATTTGTTACTGTCTCTGTCTGCTTCGTTACCTACACCTCATCCTTTGACTGTCTCCACTCAGATGTGCTGCTGTGCTGTGTACCTGAAGTCATGGCACTCAGGACAGCTCACGCCATAAGCTCTGTTCCTTAGACAACAAGGCGTGGACATGCTGTTCCTTCGCTCCGTGGGAGGGTTTCTCCAAGACTCCAGGTGCACCATTGCTGTGAGGAGCCCCGACCAAGGACTGTGGAAACTGCTTAGCAGTGTGTTAGGAAAGCTCACAACTCCTCCACTGTGCTGGTCCCTCATTCGCACAGTGATGCTTTAGATGACATCAGCGCATCAGATATTTTTAGCATGCAAAATGGGTGCTTTTCCAAGATGTATTGCAAACTGTGTCCTTCTCATTTATCATATATGGCATTATTCTTCTCATTAAATTCAATTAGATCACTGCTATAACATTTAGCTTGACTATTTTCTACTGCTCGTGTTTTGCTTTTCAGGGCAATGCTGGTGGTTGAGTACCACGATGCCTGTGTATTTCCGTCTCACATGCGATTAATAAATGTTATATTTGCTGTCAGGCTGTAGCCAGGCCATTAAGCTCTTCCAAAACCACTTGCAGAGTCTCAAGAGCTCACTGCAGCTGAGCTCAGTCTGGAAGCAATAGTATTACTAGTGTTTTCCCTATACCCAGGTTTCCACAGACCTCTGGAACAACCCCGCAGTGTTAACCACAAACCTTCTTTGAAGTAATTCCCTTCACAACATTCTGTATTAAGTCAAGACTGAAAAGGTAAATCGAGAAGCTACTCAAAACCTTGGAACGTTCATAAGAGCCTTGTAAGTAATAGAAGTACAAGCTTAGAACATACACAAAGTGTTTCATTCCAATTTCTTGATGATTAACTGATTGCTCAGCTTTATCTGCTGCAAGCCAACTGTCAGCTTGCACAGAGATTATTGAAGGCAGCTCAGAAATACATCATTTCACTCAGGCAACCCAGATGTCATCTGTTCGCCAAAGTGGTGAAGCCGATCAGAATGATTTTGGTTGTGCTCAGTTGTTATATCCAGCTTATATTCAGCTTCATGTTTAGTTTATATTCAGCTGTTTTCAGGCTGCATTCAGTATTTTAGGGGAATCCAGTTTCACTTTTCAATGTATATTAATACAGGGGAAAACCGCAGCTCAGCCACACACAGGAGGCAGGATTGATGCCTTTTAACTGACCAAGTCTGCAGAAGAGTTCAGGTAACACTGGGAACCTTTTTCTGATAGGCATGTGGTTCCTTCTATTCATCTTCAGAACACTGTAACAAAAAAATACATTTCAGAGAATGGGTTTTATTCCGTGGGCAAGTATGCTCACCTTTGGCAGTAGGACTCCATGTCCAGTCTCACCTTTTTCTTTGCTTATTAAGGCAGTCCTTAACATTTTGGAAGGGATTAAGCCATCTAGTTCCCCGTTCTCTGCCTCATGTTCAGCAAGTTTGTTTACAGTAATCTCCAGCTTGTCACATTCACAGGTCACCTCCAGATATGCAACAGAGGGTAGCACCTTTGCAGGTTGCATATCCCTAAGTCTCTCACTCTGGGGATGTGGTTCTTCCCTTCACAAAGGGAATTTAAGATACTCATAGGCTTGCTTTTCTTACTTACCTTTCAGAAACTGTGGCCCAGTAGCATGTGACCTCCAGGAGCTCACAGGCTGAGAAACACTCAGCCAGAGGGATGAGGAAAGAGGATCGAACTCCATGGGTGTCTGAAACACCACTTACATGGACTAGAAAAGCTCACAGAAGCAATGGCAGAAAAAAATACCCAACGTTTCTAACAGAGATCTTCAAAAGCATATGATGCATGTGCATCGTTTGGGCTAAAAGAAGCATTTTGATTTGTTTCGGTTTGCTTTTTAAAGCATCAGTTGGTTAGCTCTGGTGGCAAATCAACCCTCGCCATTCCTCTCTGCCAGGACAGACTTCTGCCAGACCCCACAAGATGCTCAGGAAAGCAGTGACTCCATGATGTCACTGGTTAGTAAGGCTAGCACGGCTTTTAGAAACATGCTTGTAATAACTGTTTGAATGATAACTGTCCTCTGGTTTTGATAAAGGGATATTTCTTGTTCAGGTTGCTCGAAGGACACACCAAATCCCATCCCAACAATTTCATTTTCTGTGAAACTGAGGCGTTGTAAAAACTCATTACTGTTTCCCAAAGCACTACATTAGCTAATTGTCGCCAAACAGGCAGGTATGGGAGACATCTCAGGAGAATTTTGTTGTTTCAGTTTACCTCAGTTTACAGCACTGTGCCACCAGAGCCCCTGGTGAATCTGTGTCTCAGGATCATAGACTTGTATAATCAAAGAATAGTTTGGATTTTACCTCAAGGATCACCAAGTTTCAGTCACCAGAGAGAGACTGCTCTTTTGACAGCAGCTGAACACTGCTGAACGCAGGACAATGGCCACACCATTTTTCTATATGTACTTCTGTAGATCATCCTTACTGATATCACTCTGGCAGTACAGGGCAAACCGCATCTAGTGGGGAACAGTCACTCTCAGAATAAGTCTGCACTACGGATATCCAAGCAGCAAAGATTTTCCAGGAAAGCAGCACTAACAGGACTGACGCCTGCAACTGCACACCGGTCCGGCAAATTCCATGCCCTGACTTCTAGATCCATGCCACTGCCTCTCTCTTGCAGCTTCCCTGAAGGAGGGTCTATGCACCACTTCCTTCATGGGACATTTTATCTGTATTCAAACTAAAGGCAAAGAAACACAATGGAAAGCTTTAAATGCCAAACAGCTTTTGGTGGATGGTAGAAAATCTCAGAAAGCATCTGTTTTTCTTCTTTCTTTTGTGTCTATGGAAGATAAATCTTTGAGTGTATTATATTTCCAAGTTTGAGTCCATCAGTTTCTATCCAAACCAGTTAAGAAATCTCTCAGTGTTGTTACTAAATGATCAAGCTTCAGTGCTGTCAGTTTGATCCCTGCAGCATTTGTCCATCTCAGACAAAACACCCATTCCAGTACACCGGCTGCCTCAGTGGAGAGGTCAAGGACTGAAAGGTGATGGAGTCTTCAATATTTACACATCTCTGAAGGTAAATCCAGGGGGAGCCACACTAATGAAAATGCTGCTGCATACATCTTAGCGACGAATAAAAGCATCGTTCTCAGATGTTGTCAGTCTTCAACCTGACACAGATATTAAATTCTCATAATCGCTCTTTAAAAAGTGCGTGTGCGAGTAGCTTTTGAACCGCGATGTGCCTGGCAATAAAACTTGATTTTTTGGACTGCTTTTCAGCAGGCAGGTAGTTATAAACATGTCTTCCACTATTTCCCCCACCTGAAATGTAAGTACTATTTGAAAACACTTAGGGAAATCGAACACCTTAGCAGGAGCTGCAGCAAGTTTTCTTAAATTTATTTTAGCTTACATCAGTATTCCGAGCTACAAGGATTAGAATGTAGTAGAGAGACTCTCATTGGGAGCAGGGATTGAAGGAGCCGAGGCAGCAGCCCTGCGAGTTGACAGGGATGCTAATATAGCTGCTGTGGGAAGTGTAGAGAGCAGATCAGAGCAGCTGGGTGGGCTGATAGAGGGGATCAGGGCAGCCCAGAGGAGCAGTAAGAGGATCCAAATAAGTGGATTAGTAGCATACCAAAGCACACATTACTTTTAGTTTGCAAACTCCCATTGATTTTAGTGCATGTGCATTTACTAATGCGTGTGTGGCAGGAGAAATGGAGGAGGATCAAGGCAAAATCAAGACACTGAGAGCATCTCCCTGTGGCAAGCTGGAAACAGTAAGAAGGCTGGGAAGGGAGGCACAGCACGGTGCTCCCACATCAGTCTCAGTCAGGACCTAGAGGAGGACAGCTGTTGTCTGGGCTCCTTCGTCTAATGTTTCTCAATGCTATCGTTCCTGCAGCTGATTCTGCAGTTGTTCTCTGTCTGTACCTCCAGTGACTGACTCTTTCCAACAGTTGCAGTCTTACATCTGCCTTCAGCTGCTGCGAGTGAAGCAAACAGACATGTACATGTAAGTATGATCAGCAGTATAGCTCTCTCTGAAGACTTCCTAGAAGTGGACTTGCTGGGCTGCAGGACCCTGAGCTGAGCTTGCCACAGTTTGTGCCTGTCGCACTCTTCAGTGATGGGACCCCTCAGCCTAGCTGAGCTTGGCCTCTCACAGTTACTACTACCAACTACTACCCCAAGCTTAAATGTGCCCTTTCCTAGAGTACCAGCTTGAGTGTATACTTCACCTCTTTAGACAGAGAAAGTAGTGATGCAGAGACACATCCAGACTTTGCCAAGATTTCTAAGCACTTTTATTCTTTATATAACAACCAAAACCCCACAAAGTTCCTGGCAGAATAATCAGCCTTGCTCACGTTGCCTTCAGTTATCTTGAAGTATCTTAGGCTTTAAGGGAGAAGTAGAGCAAAATTTGCACAGCTTATGATTTCTGCACATTATGGAGAAGCACAGAATTGGTATGGGCAGACTTCTCCATTTTTCCACATTAGCTTTCACGAGAAGTTATTGAGATCTTTTCTCTTAGTCGTCCAACCAAATATGTGGCTTGGATACCTCGGTCTTCTCGCCCACTCCTCTCAGAATTCACATTTGAAAACTGACCAACCCTGCAGAAAAGTGGATAGAGAATCACAGAATTATAGAATCACAGAATGGCCTAGGTTGGAAGGGACCTTAAAGCTCATCCAGGTCCAGTCTCCTGCCATGGGCGGGGTTGCAATCTTTAGTATCAATTATCCTGTAAGTATTCAGTCAAAATGGATGGCCATCAAACCTCGACTCTTAGACTATAGTGCCCTTCTTTGCAATTTTAATCCAAGGTCCGTGTGAAATGATGGAAGAAAAAGTCTAGCTTTACAGTTTAAATTGATTTTGCAGTCTGATACAGAAGTACATAGAGGGCTTGTAACACACACAAAGAGCACTTTGTACATAGGCTCAGTTATATTCCTTATTGTTGACCAGTTCTGGAATGCTTTAGCAAAGAAAGAGCTCGCAAAGAAATAAAAAACACTGCTCCATCCTGTAACTTGTTATTTTAAATTAGTGTGAGAAAGATTAACGAGCAAGGGAACAAGGAAAAAAATTGCTTCAAAACAGTGTCCCAAAGGAAAGGAGAGTAAGAACAGAGATGTACTAAGTGGTTGAGTACTTGAAATGTTATAAGGAGAACTTAAAGGGGGATCAGAAAACGAGTTGAACTACACTGCTATGCTTCAGACTTCATCAGGGCATCCAGAAACCTACGTCTGTATTGACCCAGATATGGCAACATGAATGCCCCCCAGAAGGGAAGGTTAGTGCTAAGAGAGCAGGACATCAAGATGAGTTACTGTTGTTAGTCTGCAAGGTGAGAAATAGTTCTGCCAACACATTGTTTACATCCACAAAAACGTCACTGGAAACCTGCAAGGGAAAAACACTACCGAGGTTGATAAAATCTCCAACAATATTCGTTAAACATAACTAACTGGAATAGCTAACCTATTAACCTGTCACCTATGCAACTCCTGATCTCTAATTTACCTCTTCACTCTTCTCCCGCTTTCTAATGCCGCTTTGAACTTCCTCAGATTCCAAAAGGAGTAGCAACCACGTCAAAAATAGGACAGTCAGCAGATTCTTCCTGCTCCTCTCGACCTTATGTTGATTCTTGACATGGGAAGTAAAAGCTCCAATCAATTCATCAAGTTTTTAATAATTTTTCTGTTTTTCCAGCTGAGAATCTGAAGGATCTCTTCGTACACTTGTACGATTCTCCTCAGTTCTAGGATTCTTCAGTCACTTTTTGTCCCACTTTCTGAGTAACAGTCAAAACGTTGTAATTGACTGCACGCACCTGTGCTGCAGATGAGGCTGGAATCAAAGGAACGGCTTAGGACACCCTGATGTAAAAGAGCACTGCTGTTGTCAATACTGAAATATTACTGAATCACTGTATGCATCTGATGAGCTATTGATCTACATGTGAAATAAATGAGTAATTATACAAAGCAGATGATTGTCAGAAAAACTAGTGTCAGTCAGAATGAGGAGGGGATGTTTTGAAAATAACAATAAAATGGTAACTAGGAAATTGCCAGGGATAATCAGGATGACTTGAAGTATGTTGCAAGACAAAGCCTTTATTTAGTTAGCTAATTTCGTGGCATTTTGAAATACACGTTACTCAATGACTGATCTGATTGAGGAAATACTTTGTGACTATTCCTGAGTACATGTAAAAGAGCGCTGAATTTTCCATATTTTTACCAGAAAAAAAAATACCAAAAAACTATGATTTCTTAACATGTAATGATAATAATCCGATATTGAGACATTACATGAAATAACAGATGAAACTAACAGCTGACTGAACTGTCCTTTGGATGCAGTATGCTTTATCATAAGTCACTTGGCTACCAGAGGTGCAGCCAGCTAGCTGGAGCAACACAAGGCAGCAAGGAATGAAGGCAACATTCATCCCTGTGTTTCTCCAGCTACAATAATGATAGAAATCAGATACATCAGGTGCTCAGAGCCCTGTGCAGCCTGACCTTGAATGTCCCCAGGGATGGGGCATCCACCATCTCTCTGGGCAACCCGTGCCAGGGCTTACCATAAAAAAATATGATGGAACAGTGGCCCGTGGCAAAAGAGCAAACAGCCTCAGTCTGGTTGTAGGTTGCCAGCCCCAAAACACCCCCAAAAGAGGCCCCAGATGGAAACTACAGGAGCCTTTGAGTCCTTGAGGTATTTTTTTTCCACTTCATGGCTGAGCAACATCAGCAGTCCAGGACGGAACAATTGTTTTGCAGTTACTGGATCCTCCTACACGTTCTGTGGATAACTAGAAGACTTTGACCTAAAGTCACCTTGTCCTAGTTTCTAATTCACTTTTATGCAGATGTGATTGCAGGATCACAGCGTTGGTATCCAATCTGGCTAAAACTCTCATAAATGTAAACCACAGTGAAAAAAACTGATCCAAGTAACCGTAACTGGGTTTGTTTGTCTGTGAAGCTCATTCAGCATGCAGCAAAGGGGGAATCTCTTGGCAAACACACAAGAAGCAAACTAGAAATACTCAGAAAAAAAAGGGGATGTGCTACCTTGTACAGAGTTACTCAAGTGTTGGGCATTCAGCCTAAATCATCGTTTCGAACTGTGAATGTTCCTTTAAGCAAAAAATGTAATACAGAAGAGGAAGAACTAAAAGGAGAAAAAAAAAAGCTGATAAGATACTTATTTTTTTTTCATAAATTACATCCCAAAATGCTTCACAAAATCGAACGAGGAAGGAAAAAAGAACTTTTTATTTTGGCAGCACATTCCAATGGCGAATGCAGGATAAAGCCCATCACGTGAGCTGAACAGTAAACGAAGGCCTTATGTCCCATAAAATTCTCCTATTGTCCCAGTACGGATGCAAGTCAAATGCCTCCGTTTCAGCAATGCTTTAAGTCTGGTAAATAAAGTTAGCAGTTAGCAGACAGGAATCGGCAGATTGTTTGAGAGAAAGAACAAAAACCAAACAGAAAAACCTCTTCTTGTACACAAAATTCAGGCGCAGTGCTTCTTGATCTCCGATCTGACTTCACCGCGCTCTCCCAGAGATTAATTGGACCCGTATAATTTAGCAAACAGCATCTGACATCCAACTACCTTTGCTGCTTCAGCATTCACCCAAAAATATGTAATGCAGGATTTTAAATAGTACGTTAGCCCAGTTTCCTCTTACAAAGTCTTACAGCAAAGTTTAGGAAAATTCCAAAAGTAGCATATTGATTGCCTCTGGGATTTTCCACTTAGCAATTTAATAGAAAATTACACCCTTACCCAATCTGCGAGGTTTCCATAACCTCCCTCATGAATTTAATTTTCCAGAGTCTAATAAATTTTTACCATTAGGCGTATTTTTTTCTGATATTGCTTCACCATTAAGCCCATTTTTGCTTTTCTGGAGCTGTGGATACTCTCCGTGCGGTGTCTGGACAGCACCTTCCACAGGTAAGTTCAGGTCTGTGTCTACAGGCACCGCTATGATACAAATAATTTCGTTAATAATCATTACCGGTAATATTAATTACTGTTAACACTCACCTTTGTTTTCCATTGAGCAATTTCCTAACTCCCCGTGATGGGGTCAGTCAATATAACTGGAGCCAATGGAATTCTCCTGGGCACTCCGATTAGATTGAGAGAGATCGGCTTCTGCTCAAGTGTGCCTATGTAGCTATCTGTCACATACTGCTCTCCTTGTCACGACACAGCCTGACTACATGTCAAACACAAGGTGAACACTGGGAGCTGTGTTTCGGCTCACTGCAGAAGTCTGAGCGCTCTATAGGCGCACTTTGCTGTAGAAGCTAAAGCTGTGCCAGAAACAGTGCAATAAGTGAGCCAGAAGTATGGCTGGAGGCATCAGCTGGTGGAGAAAACATTAAGCTCAGCTGCATCAGGACCATCCGTATGGCTGTGGGTGACGGTCTGAGCGCTGGCACACTCTCCTGCAGAGGTACGGGACCTCATGTTTAACTGCTGAGTGTGACAGCTGGTGTTGGATGGCTCCTCACCATGCCCTCAGCACACGGCCGTGATGCTCACACCTTGCAGGCTACAGCCCAGCCCTGCTCATGGGCTACCTAACCCATAGATACCTTTTCCCCACTTGCACAGCAACAACTCCTTATAATAAAGTTGAGGAAGTGTGGGATAGACGAGTGGACAGTGAAGTGGTTTGAGAACTGGCTGACTGGCAGAGCACAGAGGGTTGTCGTTGGTGCAGGCCTGTAACCAGTGGTGTCCCCTGGGGGTCTGTGTTGGGTCCAGTCTTGTTCAGCATCTTCATCAGTGACCTTGATGAGGGGATAGTGGCCACGCTCAGCAAGTTTGCTGATGAAATGAAGTTGGGAGGATTGGCTGACACACCTGAAGGCTGTGCTGCCATTCAGCAAGACGTGGACAGGCTGGAGAGCTGGGCAGTCAGAAACCAGATGAAATTTAACAGAAGCAAGTGTTGAGTCTTGCACCTAGGGTGGAATAATTGCATGCACCAGTACAGGCTGAGGGATGAGCTGCTGGAGAGGAGCTCTGCAGAGGGACCGGGTGTCCTGGTGGATGACAGGTTGGCCATGAGCAAGCAGTGTGCCCTGGTGGTCAAGAGGGCCAGTGGCATTCTGGGGTGCATTAAAAAGAGCATGGCCAGCAGGTTAAGGGAGGTGGTCCTCCCCCTCTGTTCTGCCCCGGTGAGGCCTCATCTGGAGTACTGTGTGCAGTTCTGGGCTCCCCAGTACAAAAAAGACAGAGATCTCTTGGAAAGAGTCCATCGCAGGGCCACAGAGATGGTGAAGGGCCTGGAGGATCTCCCCTACGAAGAAAGGCTGAGTGAACTGGGTCTGTTTAGCCTTGAGAAAAGAAGTCTGAGAAGGGACCTGATCCAGGTTTATAAACATCTGAGGTGTGGGGGGCAACGTGGCGAGGCCAGACTCTTTCCAGCAGTCTGTGGGAGACAGGACGAGGGGGAACGGCCAGAAACTGCAGCACAGGAGGTTCCGCATGAATGTACGAACACAAGAACTTCTTTACGGTGAGGGTGACGGAGCACTGGCACAGGCTGCCCAGGGGGATTGCGGAGTCTCCTTCTCTGGAGATATTCAAGCCCCGCCTGGACGCCTACCTGTGCGACCTGGTGTAGGGAGCTGCTTTGGCAGGGGGGTTGGTCTCGATGATCTCTAGAGGTCCCTTCCAACCCCTATGATTCTGTGAACTCCACAACCACAGAGTTCAGCACCGGCTGAGATCGCCTCGTGTCCCCCCTCCTCCCCCCAAAAGTTGTCCCCCAGGCCCGAGCGAGCCGCGGGCCCCGGGCAGGCCCTCAGGGAGCGCTGAGGCGGCATCCGGGGCCGCCACGCCGCCACGGGGCCCTCATCCCGGAGCGAGCGGCGGGGCGGGGAGCCAGCAGGCGGCTGTGTGCAGGGGCGGGCGGGAGGCGTGTGTGTGTGTGTGTGTGTGTGTGTGTACGTGTGGGGAAGGGGGGGACCCGCAAAATGGCGCTGCCCTCTCAGCCCCTCTCCCTCCGGCCGCGGGGACGACGGCCACCCCGGCCTGCTGCGAGGCGGCGGCCTGCGGAAACCGGCGCGGGGCGCGCCGCCTTCCCCCAGCAGGTGGCAGCGGGGTCCCGGTGGCGGCGGCACAGCCATTGCGGGCCGCGCACCCGGCGGGGGAGGCGGCGGCGCCGCTGGCCGGCATCGCCCCGGGCTTCCCCCCCCCGCCGCCGCCGCACCCCGCTTCCCCCTCAAAGTTTGGGGCGGCCTGGGCGGGCGGGCGGCGCCGCGGGGAGGCGGGGGGGCCGGGGCGAACTTGTCCCGAATCCCTTTATTTGCAGTTGGAGCCGAAAGCTTCCCGGGCTGCGTTTATTTTGCTGATTAAAAAGACGGACCTTGGTCCTGCGGCTTTCCCCCCCCGCCGCGCGGCCGCCCTCGTCGATCCTGTCGTCCCCCTTTTTTTTTTTTTTTTTTTCTTTTCCTCCCTCCTTTCTTCCTCCTCCCTCCTGCCCGCACCATGGAGTTTACGGAGAGGAAGAGAAGCAGGAAATCCCAAAGCTTTAAACTGATCAACGAAGGTAAAGCGGCGGCGGGGAGGGGGCGGCTTTGTGGCGTTCGGGTGTTTGTTTGTGCCTGGAGAGGACTTTTGCATAAACGGGGCCGGGTTTGGGATCGGGCTGTTATGAAATGTGCGTGCTCCCTTCCCTCCACCTCGGCTGTGTCTCTCCCTCCTCGTATTTATTATTTAACTCCGGAATCAACTCTCCCAAGCGTTGCGGCTCTTCTTTATTTCATCGTATTTTTACCTCCCTTCTCTCTCATGAAATATATATCTCTGTGTGTGTGTGTGTGTGCTGCGTTCTTCAAAAGGAAGAAAATAACAACAGCAGCAGCGAGAAAAAAAAAAAGCCGCCCCCAAAGGTGGACGTGTTTGGGTTTTGTTTGGTTTTTTTTTTTCCCCCTTTTCAGGGAGATCTTGCTGAATAAAGTTGGATCGCGTTTCATTGCAAATCCTCCCTAGGGGTGTGTGTGTGTGTGTGGGGCTGGGGGGGGGGAAAGGTGAAATGGAGAATTTGGCGAAATAATGACACTCGGGCAGCACCGGAGCTCTTTAGTATTCCACTCCTGTGGGTTTGTTGTGTGTGTGTGTGTGTGTGTTTTCCTTCTCTACACACGTATCGCGAAGCGAAACCCCACAGAGGTGGCTTTATTAAAATCCACGCGGCTAATTAATTGTCCGTGGGCGAGGAGGAATTGCTGGCATGCAACTTGTTCGCTTGGTGCGTGTTTGCTTTTCGGAGGAGGGGAAAAAAAAAAAAAAAAAAGGAGTATTTTAAAAAGGATCCCTGGGAAAATATTTTGGATTCATGTCAGGAAAGAAAAGCAGCTCTCTGCTTCAGTCCTCTGTGTTGTTGCCGGTTTTGTTTTGTTGGGTTTTTTTTTCTTTCTTTCAAAGCTGCAGCTGCTGGAAGTCATTTTAACAGGTGGACTTCCAGCCCCAGGGTTGGTGTTGGCCGAGCACGCCGCGCTCCTCCGGCTGATTGCCTCCTTTGCCCTCATTGATTTGGTGGGAGAATTTTTATTTTCCCCCTATTTCTTCTTCCCTTTCGTGTCTTCAAGTCTTGGGCTGAAATATCTGCCAGAAATGCTGTGTGTGTGTGTGTGTGTGTCCTGAATGCCAAGTTCAGGGCAGGTGACTGCTTTGGGGGTAATGTCGTGCTTAGGGGTGAGGAGAGGATGACTTTTGATGCTTGCTGGGTGGAGGGTGAGGTCTTGGAGGTGTGCAGCAAAATCAGATGAGAAGCAGAGAAACGTGAAGGTGGAAACGAGCTCGCTTGGTGGGAATAGTAAATAACTGCTTTAACTCTGGGAGGGTCTGGAGCACTGCACATGCTACTGCTCAGAATAAAGGGACAATGACTGGTCCGACTTGTCTGAAATTCATTGGAGGTTTTGTAAACATCAGCAAACCCACCGGGGGAGGGGGTCAGGGTCATTTCTATCAGGGATGGGTTTGGTCTGTGGGGTTTCTTAGCTCTTAGCATCAGATGTTCTGAGGCAGTTTGTGCAGCGCTGGAAAGTGAAACGTGCAGACGAGCAAAACTGAAATTGGAGCCTTGGTTTTATTTCTCTCCTGAAAGTGCTGCAAAAGGAGCATGTGCTACCGTCACAAATGTATTAATATTGTGCAAATTCTCAGTTCTGACAGGATTAAATATTCCTTGATGTGTAAGGTGACGTGTTTAACTTTGTTCTAATTGGATAAATTCATTTCTGGTGGTTAATTATTAGCAATTCTTACTTTATCTGGGGTCTGCTTTTGGATGTAGAAATTCAGATAGAAAGGTATGCTGAAAAAAGGCACGTCCTGGAGAAATGCCTTCGCACTTTGAGAATGGAAGGCATAAAAATCACATTTCGTATGTGAGTCTGTTCTCACCTACCCTTTTCCTATCACAGTTGATTATGAAGATAATTAAAGATAAATAGTTGTCTCTTGTAATTGGCCTTTGCCTCTTGCTGGAGTCGTTCAGTAATGTCACAGTTTGGTGTTTACTGTTGTGAAATTGATATGGATTTCACAGCGCCTGGACTGTGACATGAGGCATAAGGAGGAGACCAAAGAGAAAATGGGATGCTGGGTCGGTCTGTAACACAATCTGTTAATAACCCCTGCACAGAAGATGCTTAGTCCATCCCCAGAAGCTTCAGGACACCTTATCAGTGTGACGAGCAGCGAGCAGATTGAGAGGGAGTGCACCTCTGGGGTGCAAAGCAGTGACTTCCAGGCAGCATCTGTAGGGCAGAAGAGGACAGTGCCCATCTGCACACACACACACACACACAGGCAAGTGCTAGAGGAGAAACCACGTGTCAACTATATGTCTGAGGTCTGCAAATCTGTACATCATCTAATTCCGAGTTCCTGCGTGCTCGCTCTGAGCAGAACTTGCAAATAAGAAAATGTAGAGAAAAGCTAAGAGGCTCTGAGTGCAGCTTGTATAAATTCTGTGCTTTTAGCCTTAACTTCCTCGATACTGTGGCTCACATTTCACCTTTACCCCATACACGTCAGGCAGCCCATACACTTTTCTCCCTCTGTGTAGCTCAGAAAACCCCAACACTTGGTTAACACCTCACTGCTGACTTCAGTACGTTCCTTTCTTTTATCTTTTTTTTTTTTTTCCCCAAAAAAACTTGCTGACATTTCTTTCTTTTGTGGTGCTGCATTACGATTGATTCTGGTTTACTTACTGGGTTGTTCCTCCTCTTGAGCCGTCAAGACAGTCACACTGTACAAATAAACAACGTGTAACAAAAAAATATTTGACTTCTTGGAGACCTTTAGAATTCTGTAGCTGATTGTTTTGTCAGAAAGGCAGGTGTGTTCCTCTTCAGAGGAGGAGCTGCTGGTGCTGCCCTTCCTTTCTCTTGTGCCTTTTAACCGAATCCCTCCAAATGCCCTTCCAGGAGTTTAATCCCTACCTCACTTTTCGTGAGGCAGGTAAATGTACAAACTGGTTTTCAGAGGGACTGACAGAGAGTTGGGAGGGCTTCAGCTCTACAGGAGCTTGGTGATGAGGCAGCTATTTCAAGACACTGAATATATTGTTCAGTCTTGAGTGACTTGCCTAAGGACAAAGTGCGTGCGGGTAGCAGCGTCAGAAATAGAATCCAGGAGTGCTGCCCTTAGATATCTATTTTTTTTCTTGTAATTACAATTCTTCCTGTACACACATGTAAACAAAGCTGTTATTACTGCACGTGTGCTGGTGATTACGATAGAGACCCTCACAGCAAAATATTCTTTCATTTGAAGTACATTTCATTTTGTGTGTGTGTACCCTGTAACACCTCTGAATATAAGATGCTGATGTGTATTTTTAGGGTCATCACAGACATTAGTTTCCATAAGTAAATACCCCTCAGCCTTCTTTCCTCAGAATTCAGAGGCCATTGACATCGAGCTATAGCTGGAAGATGCTCCTCTGATGTGCATTGCTGATTTTCTTATTAAGATGAAGTTTGGAAGTTCTCTTGGTCTCTAGGAAGGTGAAGTTTTCGCTGTCTATCTGCTTTCTGTCTGTAAAGCAAGAAGCCAGATAATTGGCATCTGGTGGGATAATTTGCTGTGAAAATGAACACAGTAATTTAGGACAGGCACAGCTATTCCCTGAAATCTGTGAAATATTTTATCTAAGCTCTCTAGCGCGAGCAAAGTTGTTTTTCTTTTCCTTTTTTTTTAGGAGGTGCTGATACAGAGCACATTTTCTGTGGTTAATTTGATGTACACGAAATAAACTGTAGATATATTGATAAATTATGCAGTAAAACTGTAGCAGTGTGTTCAGTGTTCATTTTTTCCAGATCACTTGAGTTCTAATTTTTTTTATCGTTTTTCATTCCAGATTACCATGATGAGATATATAAGATCTCTGACTACAGCAATGATGTTAATGGGGAGACCAAAGAAACACAACCCATTTCTTTAGGTATGTGCTTGTGTTGATTAATTTCAGAGCAACGTAGTGTGGCCATTTGCAATTAGGGAGGAAAAAAATCTCTGCGCAAGCACAGGAAGTGCCTGCCATTGTTTAATATGACATTCCTTTCAAGACCCTTTTATTCTGCGAATTGCCAATATATCCTTTATTAACGCTGCTAAAAGTTGTAATTTCAGACGTAAATGTTTATTAGTGTCTACACACAGTGCTAATTATCACTCAGTCAGAGAGCCAGATGCTGACTCTGCAGTTTTGCAGCTCTGTGCTCACCCCATTTACATTGCATATTCGCTGGCATGCTTCACTGGCAATAGTTTGTGTAATTGGGGTATTACATCTTTGACATCTGGATAACAGAAATTCAATTTCCAGGAAGCTGCTATTTGTTTGGTTTTGCTTCTGCCTTGGGTGGGATAGAGGATTAATGTGCTGTCTTAATGTAATGTCCTTTCACCTCTGCAGCCTGCCTTCTAATCCTGCCATGGGAAAATTAAATTAAATCAACAGTTAAAAATGTGTAAAGAAAACAGAAGTAATAAATAGTCTGCGGCATGATATATAGTATAGCGTGATAGGACTAGTTATCTGTGAACCTTTATCTTTCCTGCCTGTGTGCTTGTTATCCTCCATAGCTCTCCTGCTGTAGAATGCATCTTCCTGCTTCCAGACCCCCTCTGTCCCATCAGGACCTCTTCTGGGTGCTGAATCTCTTCGTGAAAGGACAGCAGGCAAAATTCAGAGGAATCGGGGGCAAAGTTTTGTACTGCAATAATGACTTGTACCATACAAAGCAAACTCTTGGTCACCATGCTCAGGCTTTGAAGGAATCAGGTGCCTTCAGAGCAAGAAATCTGGGGTTGTCTGTCTCTCCTTAGCTGTGTTAGGTGCCTAAACGTTTTTGCAGGATGATTTAAGGTTTCTGTAGTCTGTGTGTGTTGCCCCCTAAGCATGTGAAGCAGCACCTTAAGTGGAGCCGTGGGTAGAATGCTTTTGTCTCCTTAATTCATTGTGCTGTATGCTCAGTTCATTGGTGCCACGAGTCAGACCAAGTGATTTGGTTTAGTTGCTTCCTCTCCTGAGGCTTCGTTTGTCTTCTGAGGACAGTCTTCTTGTTTGGTTGAAGGTATTGAAGCCCAGAATTGCAGTTGTGGAGCCTACCTTTGGCTGCTATGTAAAGAAGAAGGTACTTACTTTCTAGAGGTGTCCTGAGTTTCCACCTTCCATTGGTCTTGACGCAACTTACAGCTGTGCAGGATTTGCAGACTAGGCCTGTGGGAGCTGGGTTCAGTAGGTTACTGAGAGCTCATGTAGCCTTCTCTGCTTTGTCCTCAGTAGCTTACATTGGTGTCCACTTTTATCCAGGTTCTTAATGACACAGGAAGTGATCTGAGATCGAGAAAAGCAGTGGCAGGGACTGAAGTCAGCTGAAAGCACTTGAATTCTGAGCTCCCACCTTTCAGACGAGATTTGAAGTATGTTGACTCTGGCATTCCAGCTTTCTTTTCAAAAATTTCATGTCACGCAGGATAATTTTTCACTGTGCTCCAGGGATGACAGGAGAATGATACTTTCTCCAACTTGCAGTCCTGCCCAATAATCACTAAGGTTGGAAAGACCACTAAGATATCCAGTCCAACCATCAGCCCTTCCCCTCTGTGCCCACTAACCATGTCCCTTCGTGCCACATCTGCCCTTTCCTTGAGCTCCTCCAGGGAAGGTGACTCCACCACCTCCCCAGGCAGCCTGTTGCAGTACCTCACCACTTTAAAAATGAGTCCAAAGTTATGATCCCTGCTTCACTTTTGAAGATCTATGCCAAAAATCAACCTGGAAAGTGTATTCACACAAGTGCTCTGCTGCTGCTTTAGAATCGAGTTTGTTCTCTGATGAAGGTGTTTTTAACTGATCCATGGGATGACTACAGCTGTTGAGACCTCGGTATGATGCAACCTTTAGTATGTAAATGGCTGTTAAAATATGTCACTGAAACTGTTCACTGCAGAAAAGGGGAAATGTTAATGTCATTTTACAAATGAAGCAGCGAGGCTTTGTTTGGAATGTAATGTGCACGTTTCGGTTGCACACTCCAGAGATGAGGCTGTTTGAAGAGAGGAGATTCTAGGGTAAATCACAGAATTGTAGGGATTGTAAGGGACCTCTAGAGATGATCTAATCCAGCCCCCTGCCAAAGCGGGCTCCCTACAGCAGGCTACACAGGTAGGAGTCCAGGCAGGTTCTGAATATCTCCAGATAAGGAGAATCCACAGCCTCTCTGGGCAGCCTGTTCCAGTGCTCCATCACCTGCTCTGTGAAGAAATTCCTTTTCATATAGGCAAAAATTGACTTGGAGCTTTGGCTCAAGAGCAGCGTGGTGCTGGGAGCAACTTCTGTTGGCTGTGTGAGTGTAAAGCCCAACTACTTTTAGACGGAGCCTGGGTGGCTTATGACATTGAAGTTTGTGATGCAGGAGCTGAGTTTGTGGAAGACATGGTGGCCTGTCACCTTTCCTGATCCTTTGCTCTGATAAGATGATCAATGAGAATTTGCATCTTTCTAGGCGAGGGATGCTCAGCCTTTGCAGAATTTGGGATCAATCTATGGCTCCTGTGTTTAGTAGGCAAGGACTGTCATCTTTTACGTTTTGAAGGAAGGGCTTATTTATCTAAAATCAGGAGAGTGCTCGATCTGAAAAGGAGGAGGCAGCCCAGAGTGAAGTGCTTCAGCCTTGAGTGTGATGGAGATTTGAAGGCAGACGTGTGCTCAGCTTTTACCAGTGATCAGCATCGGTGTTCTGTCAAGACTGCTAACTCACACTGGGAGATGCTAGCCCGTGAGGGGACAGTACTGCCTGGTTTGTGGACAGCACTGGTTAAAGGTGGCTTGTCTCTAAATATCTTTTGCATATACCACATTAGGTTGGGTGTTTTGTTGTTGTTTTTTGTTTCATTTTTTTCCTTTTCAGTCATAATATTTTATTATCAACACGAAAAGAAGCAGAAATATAATCTACCTCCAGACCGAATGTTTTTACAATGCTTTCAACTTGAAATTCAGGCTCTATGTTTGAAAGGTTAATGTAGAAAACTAATTATATTATCCTGGTAACCAAATGTGTGATGAGACATTTGTCTGTGTAATTAACAGTGAAGAACTTTTATAGTTTCATAAAATTGAATGCTACACACAGTGTGCTTGGAGCATTTGTTTTGGAGAGATGTCCAAAGCAGAGATGTTTATGACTGATATAAAGTGAAACTGAAATGTGCTGTAATGCAGGTGTCTGTGCATTTTACAGCATTTCACACTGTTGAAATGGAAGGCAGCAGATTAATAACTTTACTGTGTCATGATAAAATAAAGAATGTGTTCTTGGAGCGGGGGAATGATGCATAAGTTACTCACTAATTCCAAGAATTTATTCTGTCCCAGAAATAATATCCTTTGCAATTTATTCGTAGAGAGAAAAGTTGACTTAACACTGTGAAGTTACTTGGTACTTTTAATAGAATTACATCCCAAGTATGATTGTTGCAATAATTGCTTCTATAATTAAGACTGTATAAAGGATCATTTGAGAACATATATAAAACAAACTAACCTTGCAGAGCATTTCCCTTTGGGGCTGAAGTGTGATCTTGACCTAGGATATTTCCAAGCTGTTGTTGATGCATGTCTGTTACTATTATTATTCTTTAATTATGTGACCCTGCTACTGTATCAGTGCATTGAACAGTTGCTGCTTGTAACTTCCCCGAGTGATTTACCTGATATAATGTGGCATAGAGTTTGCAACTTCTGTTTTGTATCACAGTGGGTATTTCTGAAACAGATTCACCAAACTCTTCAGAAGAGTTACTTTCTTGAGGTGGTTCTTGGGTCACCTCTTCTGATTCCTCCTCCAGCGACACCTAGTCCCTGAAATACTGAATGGTCCCAGGCTCTGACCTGTGGCTTTGATTCTGCAGATCACTCTATGTTTGGGATGTGTATTAACTCCCTGGGCCTCTCAGCAGACAGAGGTATCAATAAATCCACGTCCCTTTACCTGAGGATATAGCTTTGGTGCTTTGTGTGATGATGTGAAGAGAAGTAAGTGCTTCTAAATGACATTTTAGAGTAGCGGTAAGATGCCTTAACTAGGATTGCTTAAATATCCCTCTGTCTGCTCGGGGTAGTGGAAGTCTCCATCTCATAACTCATGTTCCTTGCCTGACCCCCTGACAGCGTTCGTGACTGCTGCTCTCCCTGCTGACTTGGGTTTTAACTTTTTAATTCGAAAAGCGTGTCGTTGCCTGTGCTGTTTCAATGTAGGCTCTTACACCCCAGCAGAGACAGGGGATCACTTATTTGAGAAATGTGCTCTTACCCAATCAGGTTAGCCACGCCATTGCCCAATTCATGTTATCCGCAGAGCAGTCAGAACAACTTTCCATTTGATTTAGGAAACCTTTGATCTGATAAGGAGGCGTGCACGTGGCTCCTCTGTTTTCTCTGTGCTGATCGTCACAAATTTCAGCTTCAGGAGCGCTACGGTGCGAGATAATAGCAGCAAAAATAGCTGTGTTTGAAAGTTGGAATTCGATACGGGTGTAGCTCTGCCAAGAAGGGCTGCCTGTCTTTCTCCTAAGCTAACTGTCGTTCTTTAAGGAACCATTTGAACACCGTGTGATACGCACAGCGGTGTTTTGGTCAGTTCAGGCCGTGCACCGAAGGCGTGTGCCCTCCTCCGTTCCCTGCAGATCTCTGCATTAGCCCTCACGAGTTCTTCAGACATGGGCAGCTGAGTTTTGCTGGCCCTGCTCCAGGCAGAGCAGCATTCGAGCGCTGCCTAACGAACTGGCATTCACTATGTTTGATTATATAACCTGTGTGCTCCGTTGCAATTAGTTCTGAGCTCTCGAAACTTTCAAGCCATGAGCACCGCCTTGTTCTTTTCCCTCACCTCTGAAGCCCTGTTTCCTTACGCACCAGGCAGGTACTGCCATCTCACATGTGTTTGCCTAGTGGTCTCTTGCTGCACTTCCTACCCTCGGGGTGATTCCTCGACTGGTTCGTGGGCTTCAGCCTAGTCTGACACGAGGGTGGCAACCTGTGAGATACAGAGTTCCTTCCATAGGCAGCCTGATACGTAGATAGGGAAGGAAATTTTCCTTAGGAGTTGCATTTGCCAGAACGTGGAATGAAACACTAATCTGCAGAAAATCTGGCTTTGTACAAAGTCAACCAGTCACGAATATTTCCCAAAACATTTCTCATAAGCGCTAAAAAAAATAGAGAAATTAATTTCAAAATATTGAAATCACTGGGTCAAGAGAATGTTACATCAAAAGGGGGGGGGAAAAAAACATTGTGCGGCCTGTTAGCCAACCTTCACTCTACTCATTCATACATCCAAATCAAAAGACTCATGTTAATCACGTATTTGGTTACTGCTGTTTTTTTTGCTGGAATATAATTAATGTTTTAACATATGGGTGTGCTTGCGTGTCATTTTGTCACTGTGAGTAGCACTTTGATAGTATTTGGCAAGTTATTTATAATATAATCTGTTTGTAGGCATCTAGCCATATTTATGTATTAAGTTTAATAAGCGTAATGGTGAAAAACGTTCCGAAATCTAGGGGCAAGAACTGAATTAATGAATTATCAATGATACTTTATTAACTGGAATTGTTAACAGTTCTGTTAACAGATGTCAGTTCTTGCCAGGACACTTGTTTCAGATTTGTGCATTTGAAATGTGCAGCTTTCAAAGCAGTCAGTTTTAGCGTTGCAAGTACTTTCAGGGAGGGAAGAGATTGAATTTAATTTAGGGGAAGATTACTTTTTATGAATAATTGATTTAGAATTTATGAAAAGATTTTTGCCTTTTGTTGTTTTATAAGACTATGGTTGGGCCATATGAAAAAAAACATTTCTATTTAAGGGGCCATCATAGAAATGACTACAACAGTAATCTTTTTAAAGAAGTTGCTAGTACATTTCTGTTACTACTATTATGTTCACATGTGAGTTCCTAAACAGGCCTGTAATTTGCCATGCTTATCTATTTTGAGCAGTACTTTGCAAATGAACTCATTGCTTTGAAATAAAACCAAAGGGATTACGTGGACAATCTAAATAGCAAAAGCTTGGCCTTCAGTCTGCTGATAGGAGGCATCCCCACCTCCCCAGGAGAGGTGAGGAGTCCTCAGTGAGCATCCATGTGGCTTCTGGAAAAAGGCTTGAGTGGGCCCAGGGTGATAGAAAAGTCCCAAAGTGGGAAGAGACATTGAATTTTGGCATGTGGGCTGGACTGCATGCTCCAAACACCGTTCCTGATCAGCATTTGTAAAGGAGGGCTGGCTTTTAGGAACATGGAGTGATTTGGGTTGGAAGGGACCTTAAACCCCCCCACTTCCAACTCCTGTCGTGTGCTGGTTGCCTCCACCACCTCAGGTAGCCCAGGGCCCACCCCACCTGGCCTCGAGCATCTCCAGGAATGGGGCACCCACAGCTTCTCTGGGCAGCAGTGCCAGTGTCTCCACCCTGAGTAAAAAAATTCCTATTTATTATTTCATATTTAATCTATATCTCCTCACTCTTAGTTTAAAACCTTTTCCTTGGGATGTAGTAATTTGAGCTTGTTTTTTTTTTTTCATGAAACCCCATCTTTTATTTTATTTTACTTTTTTTCTTACGTTGTCATTATCTGTGAAGATGATGAGCACTGGCATTGCTGGTAGCAGGATGCTGGCGAGCTCTCGAGCTAGCAGCCACAGGAGGTAGAATCATAGAATCCTTAGAGGTGGATGGGACCTCTGAGGGCTATCTAGTCCAACTCCCCTGCAGTGAACAGGGACACCACAGCTAGATCAGGTTGCCCAGAGCCTGATCCAGTCTTGATTTGAAAGTCTTTAGGGATGGGGTGTTGCCCTCATCACTAGGCAACCTGTTCCAGCACCTCTCCACCTTCACTGTAAAAGATTTTTTTCCTTGTATCCAACCTAAATCTTCCCTCTTTTAGCCTGTAACTGTTTTTCCTTGTTCTATCACCACAGACCCTGCTAAGGACTCTGTCAATTTTTTTCCCTGTGGCTCCCCCCTTAGATACTGTGAGGCCTCTCTCAGGTCACCTTGCAGCCTTCTCATCTCCAGACTGAACAGCCCCAGCTCTCTCAGCCTGTCTTCATAAGAGAGGTGTTCCATTCTGTGGATCATTTTTGTGGCCCTCCTCTGGACGCACTCCAGCAGGTCCACGTCTCTCCTGTACTGAGGACTCCACATCTGGACGCAGTACTCCAGGTGAGGCCTCACCAGTGCAGAGCAGAGGGACAGGATCACCTCCCTCACCCTGCTGGCCATGCTTGCTTTGATGCAGCCCAGGGTACAATTGGCTTTCTGGGCTCTGAGGGCTCTTTGTTGGTTCATGTCCAGCTTGCCATCCACCAGGTCCGTAGGCAGGGATCTAGAGATCTACCTAAATGCAAATATATACTTAACCTGAGCTTCCAGCAAGTTCTGTGTTTGTTGTGGTATGTATGCAGGGTTTTTTCCTGTTTGGAGGTAAGTGTGCTCATGTCACTATAGAGGAAGACCTCTATAAAAAGAAACATGTGACCTGAATCAAGGCAGAATAGGCTCAATTAATATTTTATGTAATTGGGTAAGGGAAATTTAATCTTTCAGACAGTGTGTCACCCGAGCAGCGTTGGAGCATACAGTCACTAAACCTGATAGAAAGAAGTGGGTGGGAAGTTTTCTTGATAACTGCCTATATGTTGCCATTAAAGGCCAATGGGAGTTGAGAACATAAAGCTCTGAGAGCACCACGTGCTGCTGAACGGGGTGATGGTAAGGGATTTTATGGGAGCATTGGGAGCTCAGGGGTGGGCAGGAAAGGCAGCCCTCAGCTCAGAGCGAGGCATTGAGCAGTGATTGTGGTCTCGTGGTGCTCTGAGGCCTCTCATTTCCCACTGAGGCTGAGTACTGCCAACAGTGGACCCCTGGCTGGCTTGAGTCCAGCGAGCGTCGTTTGTTAATTAAATCATACACACGCATACATCCGCAGACAAAACAGCAAAATACACGTGATGTGGAACTTCTCTGCGGATGGCTTTTACTCAGCGCTTCAGCTGGAGCGAGGACGGTGTTCTGGTATCACTGCACGGGGCTGGCAGCTACTTGGTACATTCAGACCAGAAGCTTTTCTGAAAGCTGCCCGCTTTCCTGCTGTGGTCGCGGTGGGGTAGAGCCAGCTGGGAGCCAGCTAGTGCAGGGAGAGCTGCCCTGATTCAGCACGGGATTGCTGTGGCCATACAGCTCGCTTAGAGGCCCTGTCTGTGCAGCAGCTCCCTCTCTGGCTGCTCTGTGTCCCTGTGAATGCTGAGCTCGGCCAATGCGTGCTGCTGCTTTAACTGCCCGGCTTAGCCAGCTATCTAAGCATGTACCTAAGTTTAGGCGAACAAATGGTGCTGTTGAATTGATAAAATAGTTGACATGCCTGGCTCTAGCACGCTTTCATGTGTCTTGTTGTTGTACCAGACTCAGCACACGCTGCGTTTTGCGCTTCGTAGAATTCTGTTTTTGTTTCTCCTGAAATTTTCTCTGCTCTTCTGTTTCTCCAAAAACTTCAGTTTATTTTGGGAAGTGGGAATGTAAATTGGCTGAGGAATACTGAGTATTCCTGTACAAAGTATACCGTGTAGGAAGAGTCGATCCATCAGTTTCTTGATCTTTGTTATTCCATTTGCTTAGGATGTTTGATTTTTCTATTACCATGAAAAAAGAGACGCTTCCTATTTCAGAATTGGTTATGAACACTCCCCTATTACTGGTGAAATGTAATGTATGCTTTTATGAGCAAAATAGCTACTATCTGCTCGAAGCATATATATTCATTGTGTGATCAGCAGTTTCCTACATAAAATTAATACTTAAATGGAGCCAGCAGTATTAAAGTATGTAATTGTTATTATTTAAATGTCCTGGATTTATTCGAAACAGTCACATTTTTCTTGTATATATTTTCATTTTGTGTTCATAATCTACGTTTCGAAGACATCCAGCAGTTAGGCTGTGTACACTTATACACATTTCAGCTGCTTTTTAATTTATTCCTGTATAATCTGGTAATATTAAATTCTGTGGAGTAAGGAACTGATGCTGTTTATTAAAATCAATAGATGCAGTGTTACACTCCGTGTATGTGTGTTATGATTGCTTTGTGTTTTTTCTTTGCAGGATCTATCCTTAAGCATATAGCAAACTGATGTATAAAAGTCTGATTCCTTAGGCTGTACTCAGAAAATATTCAGCCATGTCAATGTCTGAATAGGATCAGCCTCTTAAAAGGATAGAGTACTTGAAACTGCTCTAGCTATTATTATTTCCTTCTGCAGAAAAATAATCTTGCTCATCAAAGCTTTAGAAAAGGCATGAAGAAAGCCAAGTTCAGCAGGTCTTTTAACCACGCGAGATCTCAAGCATTGCTGTGTTAAAGCATAGCCTGGGACCCGCTGCTGTTCAACCATGACTTTCTCTTTTTTATTTATTTGGTTCTGTACTCCAGCAGCTAGAAACGTACTGGCATCTAAAATCACTAATCTCAACCCATTACCGTTTTTGCTAATTTACAGTGATAACTGTGGCTCTGTTTTCATTAGGAGATGAAAGCCGGGAAATTAAAAAACAAATTACAGGGATGAGAAGATTACTGAATGACAGCACTGGAAGAATCTATCAGCGAGTTGGCAAAGAAGGAGAAAAACTGAAGGAGGAGCCCTTGGATTTAGACTTAGCTTGGGCCCAGCGCCTGGATCCCCCCGCAGAGTCCCCGGAGAGCCTTCATCCTTGTGAGAGCGATGCATGGGATGAATTATCACCCCAAGATAACCATTTTTCAGGGCAGTATGGAACTCGATCCAAAACGTTCCAAAGTCAGACACGAACCATGGCGTCAAATGGTATGATCTATGCTAGATACTGAGAATAGTACTTTTTCTTTTTTTCCTTGTACTTTACTAAATTTCTGCCTCTGTTCTGATGATTTATTGTACCGCTGCACTGAAATCAGTTACGGTTCAGAGTCAACAAAATGAGCACATAGTTATCGCTTTGGAAAGGTGTGAAAGTGGGCATAGTGCACTCTGCTACCATCTGTCTTAGCTTTTAAAACGGATTCCTGGTGATAGGACAGAATTACTCAATTCTGTTATGTAGGCCTGATTTCTCTACAGTACTTCTTAAGGCAGCTTTGGCTATTGTTACTGCATTCGTAGCTAATTAAATGTCAAATGCTACCACTCCTCTTTGCAATGAGTAATGTAGCACTGTTGTGACACCACTTGTGGAGCAGGATTGTACTGACTGTCAGAAGCTGATGGGATCGGGCTTACAACCCAACGCTGAACTTAAGGTACAAAATCCCAGTGTAGCCACAGGGTCTTATTCTGATAGCACCACTGGAGAGAAGACAGGATGGAGTCTGCCTGTGAGTAGAATGTACGAGGCAATGGTCCATCTCGTTCTGGCAGAAAATTCTATCTTAAAGTAAGTGGGGGTGTGTCCTTTAAGTGCGTTTCTCTTACTGTCATCAGTCCCAGAGAGAAGGGTGGTTTTACTACCAGAATCCTTAAGATCTACTTTAACAGTCTAAATCAAAGTTGTTCCTTCTGATGTTCAGCCCTTAGAAAGGTTTTCATCTGCAAGGAAGAAAAAACATCAGATTGCATCTGAAAACAGTATCATTATCAGTTTCTAGTTGACTCTGAAAGTACTCAGACTTCCCATAAAGTTGTGTGTCCTTATCTAAAGGCAAACATGCTCTCATTGCTTGTAACATACAAAAAAAGTTCTATTGTTATTCTCAGTAATGTCAGATAGGAAGTGTCATCCCTGCACTGGAAGGTATACAGACTTAAGTTTCACAGGACTATTTCTCCATACAGTGATTCACTCAGCTGTGCCAGGTGATGCAGAGAAAGAGGCTGCAGTATGCCATGCTCGGCTTGTTTGCTTTGGAACACTTATTTGAAAAAAAAAGAGAAAGGAAGAAAGAAAAAAGGCAGCCACTATTTAAAGATATGCTGTTACTTAGAATCAGATGCAGGGGCAAGGAGGGAACTAACACTTACTTGAGACTTGAACACAAAATCCAATCTATGTATGCTGTGGTGGGATTTTAAGTGTGGAAGGACCTGGCTTCATTGCACATCTCCCTTCTTCGACCTGAGAGTTCCTGGGCACCTGCAGGGGCAGTTCTCAGCACGCATAGAAGTGCCCGAGCCTGCACAGCTTAGGTGCCTGGTTCCTGCATCCACAAAGTAGGTGGAGCAGCACCTATTTCCCCCTCAGGGGCCTGATTCAGCATGTGAACTAAACCGTGTTGACAAGATTTGGCCCCATCTGCAAGAAAATGTCAGCTCTTTAGTGTTCTGTATTTTCTGTATAAAAATAAGAGATTTTTGGCTGACTGGTGATATCCCACAGGCTGCAATAATCTCTGAGAAAGTCAGTTGGGGTTGAGTGGTCTCACTGTCCCTGCAGGATGGATGCCCAGATCTCCCATCTGTTGGGGAAGTGCACTGAAGGAGCCTGGGTGTGGAGATACCTTCCACCCCTCCCTTTGCAGCTCTTCTGCTGCAAAAAGGAATGTAATCTTTAGTCTATTACATAAAGCTGGGTGTGGGCCCTCTCCCCTGGACACCTTTGAGAGGCAGCTTGCCCAGTTCTTTGAGGGCAGATTACAGCTTCTGCCTCCAGCTGGATGTTCCAGGTCCTGCTGGGCATTCTTGCTGCTTGGGTTCTGGTGCTTGGTCTGTTTAAAAAAAAAAAGCTACTGACATGGTTCAGGATTACAAGCAGTCTCTGAAACTGCCCCTCATCTAACATCTTTTGGGCAGAAAAGCACTGCTCAGGAGGTAGTATTATTACCTAGGCCTATCAGGCTTAGGTCATGACTGGGAAGATGTCCAGGCTGGTGACAGGAGTAAAGAAACTGCTTCTGTCCCTTGGATAGATACTGGATGGGAAGCTAGGGTCTGACAGATATTCACTGTAGGCTGCCTGAATTACTCAAATTTGAATGTAATGGGCATCTAAATGGATCCACCTAGTGTAACTATTTACCTGAATGGTGAAGGTGCTTCAGGAAAAGACAGGAATTAGTGTTCAATAAATGCTGGTATAGAAGATAGTTGTGAAAAAGATACAGGTGGAAAACAGAACAGACAGAAAAAGGTAAGGAGGAATGAGATTAGGTATTGCTGCAACAGAGGGATGAAAAGGCAAAGCTGAGAGATTTGTTCCAAACTGGACTTAAGGCGACAGTTCTGCAAGTCAAGATGTCAGGTAGATGTCTGTGACCTGCTGATTTTAGCAGAAGCATCTTAGGGCTATAAACAGTGATAAGCATGCCTATCCAATTGCAGCCACCAGACTCAAGTTTGTCTGAAAGAGTTTCATTTCTTCTGTCCTGAAGGAAATCTGGCAGTGATGCAGCAGCTGGATTTCTTTTTCTTTGGTTACACCAAGGCTGTTGCAATGGATTTTACTTGCATGCTTTTCAAATGTAAAGTTGCATAGCAATACTACACACAGTGAACTTAGTCACAGCAGATCCAGCTGTAAGAACCACTGTCCTGGGCTGCTTGCAGCTCACACAGGGGAAGCAGTGTAGTTCTGTAACGCATTTGTGTCTTCTCCTTTCAATCATACAAGGCAGTATCAAATTCGCACGCTGGCTAGGTTCCAAAAGAGAAGGAGATGGCTCTTTAAAGGCTCCTTCATAAAAATAAAAAGTCTGTTCTCTTTTTAAAATTAAAAATTGATTTATAACAAGTTGAAAAGGGTGCTTTTGTCCTCTAAAAATGATAAAGGTAGTGCTTGGAACAATGACTGAGAACACTCTACAAGATGTTTCTTACAAAACAGTAGCTGATCAGAAGAGGGAGGGTAGAAGTAAAATAAAAAACCCTCATGAATATGTATGAAGTCAGCAGAACCTTGCTTTGATATGAAATATTGGTGGTCTCTTTTCCCATTTCCAGTATCTGTGGTAGATTTACACGGGTAATTTCTATCAGTGCTAATGGGGATTATAATGTAAATCCCCCATGCCTCAATGGGAAAACAGACCTTTTGGTTTTCCATTGGGAGCCTGAGTGCTTGCATGTTTTCATTAGGATTGTATTATATTGCAACAAGGAAGATGTACAGGTATTTAGTGGTGGAATTTGCTTTGTCTGATTGTTTTTACGTTTAATTCAACACAGTGTAGAGTTTTTGTTAAGAAGAAAACAAAAGCCACTAGCCCTGTCTCTCACCACAGTCTCCCAAATACTATTTCCAGAGTCACAGTTTGAGTACTTGATTCAAGTGAAGAGATGAGTCCTATCCTAAGGAACATCATCATCTAAAACAGCAGAGAAGTGAGAAAGATGAAGCCTGGAGGAAGGGATGACTAAGATTTTCTTACTATGCATTTCCTAATTAATAAACTCTCCTAATTTTCTGGGAAACAGATGCTCCATTTCTTCCATACCTGCTTTTCTTAATGAAAAGTACAGAGTTATGCTGATACTATTAAATTTGAAAGTGGTCTTGACCTTCTACTTAAAAAAGTCTACAGAAGGAAATAGGTAGAAGGGTTTTGGACCCAAAATCAAGGGTTCCAACTTACCTGTTGCAAAGCTAATGTCTTTTTTTTCTTCTGTACTTGATTCAGTGGGCTAAAAACACTTTATGGGCCAATGAAAAGATATAATCTAGTCTATGCCTCAAGGAGCTTTCAGTGTGAAAAGGCAGGGTACAAAGGAAGGATGACTCCAAACTAGGCAGGGTTGTGCCGAGTCAGTAATCTGTTTTTGTTTCAGTAGGAGGCTCTCAGCCCGCTTTCCAGATTTGGTTTCACAGTTTAGTCTCAAAGGTAACCCATTTCTGGGAGAAAAGCCACCAGTTTTCTCAGGTGTGATGGATTTTGCGTAAGGTTCAGAAGGCTGAATGGAAATGGACAGAGAACAAGAACCTGGAAAGGGAGTTTTGAGGAGCGTGGGGTGCATTGGAAGACCTAAGAAAGGATTGGATCAGTTCAGCTGTGGCTAGGTCGCCATTAGCCATTGCAAATGAGGATTGGAGTCACAGAATGTATGCAGGTCTGACATCAGTGGAGCTCTGATGAAAAGAATGCAAACCAAACCTAAAAAGGTATTTATTAATAACTGGTTTGGCTTCAGAGGGAAAGCAAAAGTAATAATGAAAAATGGAAGGATTTATGAGCAAAGATTAAATGAGTTGCTTATGTTCACTTTAGCTAAGAAATGATTAAAGGGCACCTGATAACTGTCAGGATATGGGAGAAAAAGGGAAATACACTCTCTGAAGCCCACCACATGTGACACCAAGTGAGATGATTTTTGTTCCATCCATTCGTATATATCTTCATAAAGTCCTCCCTCCTGCATGCTTTGATGAGCAGTAAAATAGCCATCAATTTAAATGACACTAAGCACATTCTGAAATGAAGGGAGGTACATTTCCTCTGTCCTCAGTTTCAAGCTAGGAGTTTTGCTGTATTTTGAATTTATTTCTTTATTTGTTTATTTATTAATATGAAAGCCAGGAATATTGTTATTTTAAACTGAAGCACAGGATACAGCTGTTCAGGTAAAGCTTGAAAACTTCAAGCTGTTACAGCCTGTCCTAATTCAGCACCTACCATGCAAACATCTGCAAGGCAGTAATGATATCATTACAAAGAGAGAGAACTGTGTAAATTCAGTTAAACACTAGTAACAACTACTAGAAAATGAGAATCTGTTCAACTACAATGTGAATCATCAAAGAGAAACCACAGAAACCCCATCTTGTAGTTGCAGTATTGGAAAACATGCCATTAGAAACAATTCCCCACGAGTGACAGGAGCAAATCTGAAAGATTTCCATGCTGGTGGTGCATTTCTAGTATGCTTTTTTTATTTTATTTCTTTTTTTTTTTTTCTTTTCTCTGAATAGAAGATTTTTATTTTCATTCTCAATTCTTCATGTGGTAAAGAGTCACATGTAACATTAAAGCAGTTTAAAAATTCTGAGGCCCTCATTTAAGGTGCAGTATAAACCTTTATTACACAGCCTGTCTTCATTCTTTGTAGGACTGTTCTGAGAGATGGGCTTTTTTGTGCGTGATAAAGTGAGTATGTTTATAATGAGGTTTGGTGCTATTGTTATTCAGGATGAACTAGCCTGACAATAGAGAGCCCTGCTGTGAAGAGTGCATTGTATTCAGGCTCTGAGCCATCCCCTACTGTATATAATTGCACATACTAGCAATTGGGCAAAGCCTAGCAGCCTCTTCCTCTTAAAGGACCACATAGAAAATTATTTGCTTTTTTGCTTTGGGTCTGACTTCATGATCAAGTGTATTGATGACAGTTTCAAATGCTCACGGGTCATTTCTGTTTTTATTTCTTATTTTATTTGCGAATTACATAATCTCTCATTTTCTTTTCTCTCCTCTTTCAGGAGAAATCCCAATGGTGAACTCATCAATTGGACCAAACTGCTGTACATGTAATTGCCAGTCAACTCTACAGGCTATTCTTCAAGAGCTCAAGACCATGAGGAAACTGATGCAGATTCAAGCAGGTACAGTGACCAGTCCCACGCGTGTCCATGACTAGCATCTCCTTGTCAGGAGAAATGGTCTGGTAGAAAGAAGTCTGCCTCAGCAAAGCCTGATTTGTTTCCTCCTTTAATGACGCATTGTTCACAGTGAAACTTGCACAGGCTCTATGGAACTGTGATTTTTATTTCTCAGGGACAGATCCTTGCCCGTAACAAGGGACATTCAGTTAAAAGAATCTTCTGAGGCTAAATTTGAGAAAACTAATGTGGCTAGATGCTCTATTAATGGGAGCTGGACAGTAGGCCAGGTCAGCTTAGATGCCATAGGTATCCCCAGTTTGTGTGTATTTGTCCAGAATTGTAAGAGGCTGCTTTACCTGTCACCACCTGCTTGACTAACATTAAGGAAAACAAAACTAAAACAAATTTGGAAGGCAATTTAAGATTATTGTGTAACATGTCATTCAAAGACCTTTCCAGCTTCATGATAGCCTAAGTTGAGCTAGCTGCTGTACGTTGTGACCTCTCCCATTTTTCAGGCTGGTTTGCCAGCTCCTCTGTTAAGCTATGTTCAGCTTCCAGTGGAACTAGCAAAAATCTATTCTTCAGGGGCTAGATTTCTGCTAGGTTAGGAGCTGTGCAGTGCCGGAAGAGCATTAAAAGCAGGCATTCAAGAAACGTTATGGAGTTTATGCCTGACAGTTCTTATTCATTATGTATCTACCATATGAAGAGTCTGTGAATCTCTTAATGAAAAGGCCAAGGTATTGTTCATATTTTCTGATAAGAATGGAAATTAGTTTTGTAAAGAAAAGGAAATATTTGGTCTTTTTAGGAAAAAAATGAAAAATGTAAACATGTATGTGAAGGTGTAGTAACTTCTCTTGGTATTCATATAGTCTTCTGTCCAAGTGCTAAACAAAAAAAGTATGTCATTGTAAGTTCTTATCAGAGATGAAGTACCCTGGAAATCATTTAATAAACAATATAATAAGGTTTCTTTTTTTTCTTCTCCCTGGTCTTTGCAGATGAGGACTGTTTGTGTTTCACTTGTAGTTTGGAATGAATTTGATTTGTACGTGGTGAAGCAAAGATGTACAGCACTTCAGATTTCTTTTTCATTTTGCCCTTGATCTTATTAACTGATCCATGGAGACAAGTAGTTGTTTCTGCGCAGTGTTCTGTCACAGTGGTGTAGATTCAGAACTGGTGCCTTAATTTATACAAATGACTGTGGATACTGGGTACTGGAAAATACAAAACATTGATAAATATAAGATTTCATCTCTTAGGTTTGAAACTGTAAGTTTCTGTGTATGAGCAAAGAAAAAAAGAAAAACTGATATAACTTTGGGTTACTGTTTTTCCTAAAAATTAAACTATTTAATCGTGTTTTCGCTCATTCTTGACATAATACTTAAAATGTTCTTGCTGAGCTAATTAACTTGGCGACGACACACAGAAAAATAAATGTAATTGCATTAGCACTTGTGCTGTTTTATCAAGAAAAGATGCTCAAAGACAGTGAGATTCTCAGTCGTTCAAGAGAGCGTACAAATTAATCATTACTTCAGTGCTTCGTGCCACTAACCATCCGGTGGCCACGAGGAAGAAGAGCCATGTATTCCCAGTTCTCCCAAAGTACTGTTCATCAGTATGTCTTCAGATACCTCATACTGAAGCTCGGTGTCATTATCTCCATTGTACAGACTGGAAAATTATGCAAAGGAGATAAAAACGTAACTGTGCCACGTGCACAAACAGCACTGAGAGCTGTGCCATTGATCTGGAAGATGAGTTCGGTATGCCTGTAGTTTAATGGTGTGTCTGTGTGGTTATACATGTTTCTTTGTCTATAAATTTACTTCATTCCTTTTTTTCTCACTCAGTTGGGACCCAAAACAGACAACAGCCTCCTGTTCCTCTGATGTGTGCGCAGAAGTCGACAATATCGAGGAAGAGAAATAAAAAGAAAAAACTACCCCTCAAAACTGTTGAACCAATTACTATGAATAAGAAAACCAGCGCTGCTGAGAGTGATAAGAAGCTGTCAGCAAACTCTGAAAGTTCGAGTCTGCAAGCAGTTGAACCTCCTCTGAACATAGAAACCCCTCTTTCAGGATTTGGAATTATCCTTGAATCAGCTTCGTCAGATGTAAGTTACATTTCAGTACAGGGAATCACAGGTTTTTAAAGCACTGATCTGGGAAAATATGCACGCGTGTCCGCTTGAAATGTATTCCCTCTTTGTGCTGAATAAACAAGAGAAACTTGGGTAGATTTGAGTGGAGATGGATGCTGCAGTTTGGATAGTTTTTGGTTTTTGTTTCCCACTTTTCACAAACATGAAGTTCAGTCTTGAATTCAAGGCTCCCTGTTGTCTGAGCTTGCAGTGGACATTCGTTCTTCATCATTCCTGGTCCCAAAAGCCACCATGAGATCAGGAAAGTGCTGCATGCATAAACAGTTCCAGAACTCTGTCATTTATTGATTAGCTCGAGTAGCTCACTTATGTGCCCTCATCCTACCAGGATGTAGTCACGCACTTTATTTTATGACTGGCTGGTTGTGCTGGCTTTGGAGATCTTCTCATATCCAAAAAGCTCATACCTGAGTCTGCTGAACAGAGTCCTGGAGTCTTCATCGTTGTGGTTGCTAGATAAGTGCCTTGGATTGATAATTTCACTGTAATTAAAGGAACCAAAGCTTCTCATTCTTAAAACACATACTTGTCACATGTAAAATTGCGCTAAGCCTGCTTTCTTCGACTGCATAACATGTATGCGTCGATAGAAACTTCATGTTCTTGGTGGCTGATTGGCTTTGTTTAATGACCAAACAGATGCTGTTTGTAGTTCACTGACGAGCTGATCATTAATTTCTCTAATACATTTTTAATTTTGAGAACGTAATTTCCAATTTTGTAAATACTGAGATAGAAAAGCACCATTAAACTCAGTATCAATAAATGGAAACAGTGCTGCAGATACTGTTCTGCCTTTCTGAAAGTGGGAGCTACTAATATAAAAGAGCAGTGGTGATAATTCAGTTATGTAGATGCAAGCCATGCCACTAATTAGGTTGCAGTCGTGCCACAGAGTCTCTGTAGTGATAAGAAGTAACCAGTTCCATGGTTTCTCAGAGGTCCTTTTGTAGTGTGATACTTAGTGATGTTTGAGGGAATCTTTTGGGGTGAGGCCAGTAATTTACTGCCAGTGTGTTTTTCCTGCTTATAATTTGTCTTCGCATGTGACACTCTTTTCAGTTTTGAAAACAGTGCTTTTGTTTTGTGCTTGCAATGGAATTTAATTTGACATTATGAATGTGTTGCATTGCTGGGCACAATCCTTTGTAGATGCCAATTTGAACTTAAGGAAGAATAGAAAATGTGTGGTTCATAAATCAGATCTTCATCTGCCCTCCCATGGCTTGGACCACATTTGCCACGGCAGTTGTTTGAATACAGTTACAGAACTCCAAGACAAACAAGATGATTTTGTTTTGCCTTTGGAAATAAAACTGTTGAGTTCTGAAAAGAGATATATTTAACAGTGAAAATAAAATGTGACCTTAAACGTTCTGAGAAAGCTAAATGAAGTCATTTCTTTCAGAATGAATGGTAGTATTATCTTTTTCTGTTTAGTCATGAGGATCTCTAGTGGGCTTACTACCAGCGTGTCTGAGTGCCTAAGGAAACTGGAAGACATTTTGCATAGCACTGTAATTTAATGCTCTCTTTGCAGTATCGCATGAGTCGTGGGTCATACGCAGTACTGCTGCCACTGTTGTTTTCCTGATGTTTATTGAACTTTAAGGTTGTAGAATAATCTGAGTTGGAAGAGATCATGAGGTGGAAGTATCATGGAGTCTCAACTCCTGGCTCCACGCAGACCGCCCCAAATCCAAACCCTAAATCTGAGAGCATTGTCCAAGCGCTCCTTGAACTTGAGCAGCTTGGGGCCGTGCCCACTGCCCTGTGGTGCAGACCCTTACCCTAACACCCCCTGCCCCCTGATTCAGCTCCGTGCTGTTCCCAGAGAGCAGACCATCTACTCCATGAGATCTCCATGAGATCTCTTAGACTGAACAAATGAGGAGACCTCAGCCACTCAACATCTTACCCTCTATACCCCTCACCATCTTTGTAGCCCTCTAAGTCTGCTGTCCCTTCTGTGCTGTGGCACCCAAACTGTACCGAGTGCTGGAGGTGAGGCTGCGCACTGCAAAGCAGAATGGGATAATCCCTTTCCTTGCCCAGTGTCAGTGCTGGGCCTGGTGCACCCCACCCCAGGGTACAGTTGACCCTTTTGACTCCAGGGTGACTCAGACTCAACTTGCCATTGACATCTCAACTGAAGATCTCAGTTTCATTCGTATGTAATTAGAGCAACATAACCAAAACCAATGCAATTAGTTCATATTTGCTAAGATGAATGGTGCTTCTTATGGACATGGAAGAAGTCTTTGTTAGCTCAGTGAGGCCACCTCTTAATCTGGGCCTTGGGTTGGATGACCCACTTCTTAAATCTAATGATCTGTTACTCTTAGTTAAACCTTCTTGTGTTCATTGTAACGTTTCATTTATAATCTAATCATTTCTAATCTAAGCAGTGCAGCCTACTGAAATGTTTAGGATTAATTCACTGCCTGTTAATTTTATCATAGCATGAGCCTTTGGCATTCAGGTCTTATTTTATTGTAAACGAGTAGTTTACTCACCAGTTCCTTATGCCAGGATCATTACCTGATAACAAATGCTTTTCCTTTTGAGAAATCACATTCAGATTGATCATAAAGTTCAATTAGGTACTGATTGTCTTTGATGGAAGAGTAATTTTCAGCTAAAGGAAAGCTAGTATAAATCAGTATTTTTCCCTCAACTAATATAGAAATTGATTAAAAGATTTAATATGAAGAATTCAGAGCTAAAATAATATTGACTTCTCCATGCTGGTGCGCAGGTGAGGTTTCAGCTACATTTTACAGCTGTGTCAGTGAGGGTGATCTGTCTGTCCTAGCCTGCTTGTATCACTGAGGTCATCTTAGATCACTATCTTAAAACCCAAGAAGCAAAATAGGGGAGGATACTTGTGACACCATGACAGCTACATCCTGAAGAAAATGTGTTTTTCAGATCATTATTTCTTATTACTATCTGTGCATTATAAGAATTTTCATTCTGGCTTCTAAAAGCATCGTGGTCTTCACTTTTTGTGTGCACATCACCCAGTAAGCGTGCATGTGCAGTGGTAGTGTGTGCTTTGAAAATACTTCTCGCTGTAACTCTCTTGGTATTGATTTTAAAAATCCATGGGAAAAGAGTTATGCAGCCAAATCCTCCTGCAGTTGGCAGCCCTTTCCTCCAGCTAGACTCAGTAAATTTACAGGTGATTTGATGTAGGCTGGCATTTGCTCTCGCTCTGTAAACATTTTCAAAAATGCATCATCACTGGTGAATGTATTTTCACGAAAGGAAAAAAAAAATAGAGCAAGTTGTTAGGAATGAGGCTGTGATGTTTCTTTATTTTCTCATATCACAACTGTAGTTTTTTTATATTTTTTTTAATTTTTTTTTTACCCCTTTCCAACTTCCAGATAATATCTGAAAAAGTGCAGTCTTGAGGCATCTTCAAGCTGTATAAATAATTATTCCATGCAGATGCCTCGTGTAAACGTTTTGTGGTGATGGTCGCAGAGAGAGGAAAATGCTGTAAATACTCTTTGTGGTTTGTACAGACAGGGCAGCAAAAAAAAAACCTCTCAGAAAGTGGACTCGTTTGAAGGCTTTGTCTGCTTTGGCCCATGGTGTACTTGATACAAGTCTCATGAAATCGTGATTTTTTTTTCCCTCTTCTCCATCACACTTTCTGAGATTTTTTTGTGCTGAAATAAGCCACGTGACATCATCCTGTTCTGAGGATGTATTTTGGAGATATGAAACCGAGGGAAAAGTAGCTGATCAGCAAACCCTGGCGAAGAGACAACTTCCAAGTCATCCTCTACTTCGTTTCATAGAGATGGTATTTACACTGAAAGCCCTCTTGGGAAGCTGCATGGAGCGGGGCTGTTGGCCCTGCAGTTGTCCTTCCTGGAAATACCTGGCTGCCCCACAGTGTGCTAATCAGCATCGTTTGCCAAGGAAACAGGTCCATAAAATGATTAGATAAATGTCCTAAGAGCTTTGTGTGGGAATATCGCTCTAGGACGATCATCTGGTTTGTAATTATTATCCAATATTGAAAGGTGTCTCTTTTCTTTTTGTTAGCTGTATGCCTTGAAATAATGTCAGTGATTGTTAACTATTACTGTGGCTAGACATAAGTGTCATTATTTGATTTGCCTTTTGAAGTTCTTATTCACTGATGGAGTTTGATTTCAATGAAGTAGGCTGCTGTGGTATTGAATAGCTGGAAGGAGATTCATGGTTTGATTATTCAAGTGATTGAGAAATCTCACCAGATACATGACTGAAGTAAAATAATGTGTCTGAATGCCATTTTAATTAAAACATTTGTATTCTTTTGGTAGCCAGAAGTGCAACTTGCAGAAGGCTTTGATGTCTTCATGCCGAAATCTCAGCTGGACTCTATATTATCAAACTATACTCGCTCAGGAAGTCTGCTATTTAGGAAGCTGGTTTGTGCATTTTTTGATGACCAGACTTTGGCAAACTCTTTACCAAATGGCAAAAGGAAAAGAGGGCTCAATGACAACCGGAAAGGACTAGACCAAAATATTGTGGGTGCAATAAAAGGTATGTTTTTGCTTTCTTTTGTATGTGTAACTAGAACATATTCTCAGCTAAGGAGAGTGTAAAGGGATTAGAATTTCTGACGTGCATTAGGTCTATTAAAATATGCAGTCTTATTTTTATTCTCTTTCATTCACTTGTTAAAAATAGATTCTACAGGGACAGCTTGTGTTAAGTTTAAGCCAATGATTCTGGTTTCTGAAGTCAGGCTCTAAGGTTAGAATCTCAATGTTCTTTTAAGTTAATTTTTTTTTCTGGATATCAGAGGCACAATGAAATCTTGAAAACATAATGACATCATAACTCTTCCTCTTTAATCAAAATTCTGAGGCTTGCTCTATATCCGACTGTGTCTGCTCTGTAAATAGTTCAGTACTTGGTGGCTGAGTGGAGGAGAGATGCTGGAAGATTATACTGAGTCCAAGAGATGAGTTTGATGCTCATGAAAACTGTGGTGGTTCACCTTTTGTGGAAACAAATTTCTTAGTTGGGTGTTTCTTATGTTGGATGTTTTTTTGTTAGTGATCACTACTTTCCAGGTTCCAGAATAACACATCTACTCTCAAACACTGTGATTGCTACATATAAAGAACTAGCAGTACATGAGAGATTCTGAATTGGATTCTGTGGCTTTGAAATCTCATATAGCAGAAAAAAAATTCAGAAGTTTATAAAAAAAACAGTCGGCATTGCAAAGCAGAGCAAATACAGGCTGCCCAAGCATGAATACTGGCTGCCCAAGATCAAATACAGGCTGGTTGGAGAATGATGGCTTGTGAGCAGCCCTGTGGAGAAGGATTTGTGAGTATCTGCTGATAAAAGACTCAACAGGAGCCAGCAACGTGTGCTTGCAGCTCAGAAGACCAACCGTATCCTTGGTTGCATCAAGAGAATTGTGACCAGCAGGTCGAGGGAGGTGATTCTGCCCCCCCACTCTGCTCTCGTGAAACCCCACGTGGATTGTTGCATCCATTTCTGGAGCCCCAACACAAGAAGGACATCAAGCTGTGGTAGTAGGTCCAGAGGAGAGCCATGAAGATAATCAGAGGGCTGAGAGAGTTGGGGCTCTTCAGCCTGGAGAAGAGAAGGCTCTGGGAAGACCTTATAGCAGCCTTCTTCCAGTACCTGAAGGGGGCTACGGAAAAGCTGGGGAGGGACTTTTTATAATGGCACATAGTGACAGGATGAGGGGAAATGGCTTTAGACTGGACAAGGGCAGACTGAGACTAGATATTAGAAAGAAATTCTTTACTGTGAAGGCAGTGAGACACTGGAATGGGTTGCCCAGAGAGGCTGTGGATGCCCCCTCCCTGGAAGCATTCAAGGCCAGGCTGGATGGGGCTTTGAGCAACCTGGTCTTATGGGAGGTGTCCTTGCCTATAGCAGATGGGTTAGGACTTGGTGGTTCTTAAAGGTCCCTTCCAGCACAAACCATCATATGATTATTGTAGGGCCCCTGACTTGTCCTGAGGTACAGGACATGCTAATCTAGGTGACATAAAGCAATGAGAAGAACTCCTGTAAGCACGTTGGTAGCTAAAAGAGGAAAGGAAACCTTTTGCAACCACTGTTGTGTGTAGTTTCACCCCCCCCATCTCCGTGCAAGAAAGCCATTGACACACTGGAGTGAGTCTGATGGATCCCACGAAAATCAAAGTAGGACCAAAGTAGGTAAGTGGTGACGTGTGTGTGTGAGCTGACTTGTGAGAAGAGGATGAGAGAACTGGGATCCGTCAGCCTGGAGAAGACAGTGCTCAGGAGAAACCACGTTGCTGTCTGTTACTGCATAGCGGAATGACATAGAGAAGGTGGAGCCAGAATCTTAGAGGCACAAGAAGCATTGGACACATGGAAAATTTCTACCTGATACAAGAAACTGTTTAAAAATGAGTGTAATCACACAGTGGAACAGGAGCTTGGAGGGGCTGCAGGATCTCCATTCCTGAAGGTATTCAGAATTTCATTGGACGTGGGCCAGAGCATCGTGATCTTGTTGACTGTGCTTTGAGCAGCAGGATGGATGTGGAGACTTCCAGAGGTCCCTTTCGACCACGTAATTCTTTATTAAAAGTGTCTGTATCATAGTCCTTATACACTACCTTTTTTTTCTTGAGCTCAGTCATCTGTGAAGGTCTGAAGTTGAATTCCCTTCATCTGTATCTAGTTCTTCCCAAAAAGCTTTAATAAATAAGTGGAAGAAAAATAAAGATTATTTTTTGAAAAACCCTCTACTTGGACCAGCACTGAGGTGAAAAATTGTTTTTCAGTGGATGCAGTAGCACTACTAAAAGACCAGTCATCACCCACTGTAGAGAACAGCGTGTCTCAGTAGCTAAGCTTGTATTACCAGAGCAAATTCTGAAGTCTGGTTCAACTTCTTCCCTTGGTGTCAAAGGGAGGAAAGAAAGGAGGTGTAGTTTCAACAGATAAAATTTGTCTGTGGTGGTACTGCTGAGTACCACTGTAACAACAACAACCTTCACTGGTACTGACAGTATTGTGCAAACTCTGCTTCATGATTTGTGATAGGGGAGCCCGTTTCTAAAAGCTGTGATGGAATACAATGGCAAGGGCTGATGTACTGTGGATCTTGACTCAGCCTGGCTCCAATAGCACCCTTTTTCCTTGGGCTGTCCGGACACTGTGGTTTCATTTGTTCCAAGAAATGACTGAGTCAGTATGAAATCTCCATGAGAACAACAACATGTTGTTTGTATTACTTAGGACATTCCTCTGCCACGTGTTCAAGATATCCTTTAGTGGCACTTCAGTCCTTCCCCATGACAGAGATACAGAAGTGGAGAAAAGGCTACATTCATACAGAAATGAGCAGAGAACTAAAGGAGAGACTGTTGGCTTGAAAATTCTTGTCTGAAAACATTTTAACTACCATCTCTACAAGAAGTTTAACACTGCTGCAACAGGATGATTAGCCAGGGAGAAATTCTTCTATCCAACTTGTGATATTCAGTGGCACTTGTTGAATCAGCTGCAGTGTTTCTCCTGAGCAGTCAGTTTCTCTTGTGAGCTGCATCAATTTTCACTTTCAACTCTGAGGAGTGAGGAGAGTGAGAACGAGAGAGATCAGAAGCAGTTGTTTTTTTCATTATATTCCTGACAAGAAATCCAGCCCTGCATGAAGGTCCATTCCTGCAGAAGTCTTCAGAACTGCTGGGGATTTGATCCGATTTATGGCATGGGTGGTTCCCACAGTACAGCTCAGATGAACTGGAACAACGAGGTCCCACTTCTGCCTTCTTCCTACTACATTCCCGCTTATTTTTTTTTCTGTCCTTGTGCCTTGTAACCACACATTGAGCAATCAGAGCTATTCTGTATTTCATAGAATCATAGAATCACAAGGTTGGAAACGACCTATAAGATCATCTAGTCCAACCGTCTTCTCATTACCACTGCTATCACAGGCTACTAGGCTTCATTAAAGAGAAGAACTGTCAAGGCCACATACAGTCTCCCCAAGGCTGCTGTGATTTGGTTTCCCATGCAGACTACACCAAGCAAAGCCATAATTCCAACTTAGGCATGTGCAGCAGGTAATCTGGCTGCAGCCTGTTGTCACAGGATGACCCCCAGGCCCTGGTCACCAACACAAGCTGCTGTCACGTGTTTGAAGTACAAGTCTTAGGACATCAGTCAGGCTCCCATTGTGTTAGGGACCATATGGAGTTAGAAGGAAACGATTATTCCTGCCTTCAAAGAGCCTCTAAGTGTTGCAGATTGAATGCTGGCAACGTGAGGGGCTGTACCGACTTCTCTGAGCTCCTGAGCTGCTCCTTCATCTTTGCTGAACAGACTGCAGAGAAAAATATTGTTCATGCTTTCTGTGCAATGATTTTGTCAAATTGTTAATGTGAAAAGAATTTGGAGAGTGCAATTACTTTGGACTCCTTTGTAATTACCAGCCAGCACTGTGTCAGAAGTCTGAGTACAAAAATACCAAACGGTCAATTTTTGTTACATGTTCCCTCATCCCATTTGTGCAACATTTATTTCCAGGGATTACAAATTCCTTCAGCTGGAACCAGTTTTCTTTCTTTATCTGCTGTTCATAGTAGACAGCTGGCTCTGAGATCCATGACCAAGTCTACAGCAGCAATACTAGCAGTGATAATGTTCTTTGTAGTCTGGCTCTTGTTGACTTTTCACACACCTCTCAGTTGTATGATGAACAATATTTTTCTCAAGAAAAGTCTTTTCTCAAGTCTTATTTTTTTCAGTAGCTTTATAAAAATGTTGTTCCGTCTCATTTGGCAGTCTGAGAACAGCAGCTGCAGAGATTCCTGCCGTGGTGGGACTTTGTGTCCTCCATGAGTTTACTTCCAGACTTAGAAACGAGACTGAGTGGCCACCAGCTGACCAGATGTTCAGTTCTCTGCTTATACCATATGGAAAGCAGCAATTAGAAGTGCCTACCACATCTGGAGACTCAGTTCAAAGTGCGGTGTTATTTTTTGAGTTATTTTTGTGTGAAATTCATGGCTGTCAGATGGATGGTATGGACTGTTTCTTTAGGATAGGCTTTTGTAAGTAATAACTATGATATTTATACACACAAATGACTTCTGCATGATGAGTTTGACCAGATTTGGCCATTTAGTTTTACTTCTCTTAAGTTGATATTTTGATACATTTTCTTTTTAAATCCTCTTCAGCCTCCTTTTTTCAGTTGTGGTGGCACTTTTAAAAAAGATGGTTATCTTTTTATTGCAGTCTTCACGGAAAGATACTGCACTGCTAACCACGTGGATAAACTTCCTGGTCCCAGGGACTGGGTCCAGATTCTTCAGGATCAAATCAAACTGGCAAGAAGACGATTAAAAAGAGGCTCAGGTATGTATGAAAATACGAGGAAAAACGAATGAGAGTAAAATGAAAATCCTACAGCCTTTCTGTCCACAGAAGGGTTTTTCTTGTTAAGTGTAATTATTGTACGTGTTCACTCCGTGAAAATTCGATCTCTCAGATTTAGCATGTTTCTGTGTGCAGGGTAACAAGTTGAGGAGCTGTTTTTGCAGCCAAGTTAGCTTAGAGCCTTTCTCAGATGTTGTCTCCAACCCCCTTCCATTAACAACCAAAAACTTCCTGGAATCATCCAATATCCTGCAGTGGAAGGGACCCATGAAGGTTATCGAGTTCAGCGTGTGATTCTCAGGGCAGCCTAAAAACATTCTTCCCATTGTTCTGTGGAATCTTGAGTTGTAAACTAGCTCATTCAGCCACGTTGCAGGTAGAAGCTTTTAAGTTCTGTGTTATGTGTCCAAACTATGCATGTCTGGAAGGACAGGTGAGTTTTCTCACATTCTTTGTGAAATAATTGACATAGCTGTAGCCAAAAAAGAACGACCCACACTGACTGTGCTTGTGTAGACTTACCAAAGCATAGGAGTGAGCTTGCCAGCTGTGAGTAACAAGTCATTTGGGCAGGGATTTGCAGCAAGGTTACTCAGCTTTGTAGGACAGCATGCATGTGTGATTCTGGGACTAGCCCAGCACAGTTGCTCAGCAGTGAAGGCATGAGGTGATGCAGTCCCAGCACTTTGCCTGTGAGCTCTCAATTGAGCTGACAGACGGCAGTGTGCAGTCTCCAAATCCCCTGTGGAGTTCATAGGAATCTGAAAGCAATATCACTGATTAAGAGATGTGTAATTACTTCATAAACCTTAACTAGCCTCCTTCTCATCTTCGTGCTTCCTATCCTACAAGGGACTTCCTTTGGCTTTGCTTACTTGTCATGCAATCATAGAATGGCTTGGGTTGGAGGGGACCTCAGAGATCCATTTAGTTCCAGTGCCTCTGCCATAGGCAGGGTTGCCAACTACTAAATCAGGCACTAGATCACTTTTCACTTCTGGTGTTCCTTAAAGCTCTCCTGTGGTCATATTTCCTCCCTATCTCTCCCTTGGAGCATCTGATACCTGTTAGCATCCATGAGCTTAAGGAATGGAAAACCCAGTGGCTGAACAGGGGATGCCTGTGGTCCCTCTGGCTACGCAGAGGTGAGCTAGGCCATGGGAAACCAGAAATATGATTCTCTCCAGCTCCGTGTGTCAGAGATCAGCATTTTCAGAAATCACACAGGATAGAAGCACAGTATCGGGCTGAGGGGCACCGTGTGGGATGTGGGAAATACAGGGTCTTTGGGTTGTGTGCAGAAGACCCTCAGGAAAGAGGATTGACCTAATTTTGTTTAGATTTTCATTTGCTTTCATCCTTTTTTTATTTGTGCTTCTTGGTGCCTCTGCAGGATATTAATTAAAATGACAGTGGTGTTCTGCTTTTACCTTTTAAATGACACTTCTATCTCTGGTCCTTTCCTGTGATGGGAGCATCTAAGTAGAGGATATTGTCCCCAACTTAGCAAGACTGAAGAAAAATAAATGAAGTTTAGTGAAAGTGAATGAGATGGGCTCCACTCTCTGCAGGGAATGCTAACACATCAACCATTATGGGAAGGAGTAGTGAGCAGAAATGTACCTAGCACAAATGTACCTTATTTACTAAAAGAAGTATGCAGTGACTGGATTGCTGGAAAAGCTCTGTTTTGTTCTGATGTTTATTAGTTTGCTGACTGTTCCCTGAAGTGCGTTGTTTTCTTCCTGCCATTTGGACACAAACACACATGTTCCTTCTTATCTAGCAAGGGTGAATGAAAATGTTACTGCTGTTCCTGTCCCCTGCTTGGAGGTTCCCCCTTTTGTGCCAGAGCTGATCATGCCAGCACTCTCCATTCTGCTTCCAATGCAAACTCAGCCACGCTGATTCAGTGGTGGCTCAAACGAGCCCAACCTGAGCTTGCACTGAAGCAAATGAGAGGTGTTAGCGTGTGGCAGAAAAGCAAAGAGGAACAAACAGATTGCAGTAACAAATTCATCTTACTGAAGCAAGAGTTTTTACTACTTGTGCATTGTAACCATGAGCTTCTGATACGAGATCAGTCAACAGATCCGTCCAGTCCCATATTTTGTTCCCAACAGTGGCCATCAGCAGGTGCACATAACCAAGGGTAAACCTGGCTGTGTGGGAACTGTGCAGATTTTCATTGTGAAGGCTTTCCAAAATTGTCAGAGCTGTGTATCGCTTACAGAGGCCAGGATGCAAGAGGAGGGCAGGGATGGACAGAGGTTTGATCTGCTGAGGGGAAAAGATGCTCTCTGACTCCGTGTTGCTTTTGAGAACCTGGAAACTACTGGAATCACAGCCACTGAGCTAAATACTTGTAGTCCCTTGGAAATCCATACGGAGGGCAATAACTGAGCACCAAACCCATAAATGAAGTGTTTGGTTAACTAGGACTTGAGTCCTACCAGAGAGTGGGGTAGAAGCTGACACCTGAGCCCAAGCAAGTGTCCTGCTCCCAGGTCATCCTCTGTGTTCTGTCTGCACTTACTGAAACATGCCACCTAACTTGATGTGGGCTAAGGTGCCCAAAGAACAAATCTGAGCCAGCATTAGTCTGAGACTTCCTAAGCCAATATGAAATCTGTTTCTCGTTTGTTTTGGTGCAGAAGCTTTACCTGAAAAAAAGTTTAATTTCATATATTTATTTCCCAGAATCCACAAAACAACTTTTTAGTCACCAATAAGTTGTGCTAAATTTGTACAGCAGAAAAACAAGAGGCAGGCTTTCCGTTCTGTTTGCCTTCCCCTGAGCCATTTAGTCCATCCTCTGATTAGTTTTTCATTTCAAACCATGCAATAAGACACTGCATTCATGAGCAGCCCTCTCTGCTTTATCCTGTGCAACATTATTTCAGTCTGATAACATAAATCCTGCTCTAGCTTTCAGTGATATTAATAATATCAAGGAATTGTAGCGGAGGAGTGTGGTGGATCTGATTTTTGTACCTCTTTCTCTAGGGTATATTCTCTTGAGTATTCCCAAATTAAATGAAAGCATGATCATTGGATGATAGATGCTGTCCAGCTTCAACCTTATTTATCATGTTTGGCTCATCTCCTATGATTAGGGACAGAAAAGCTCCCTACTTGGAAAGCTAATTAAAAAAAAAACCACAGCACTTTAAAATTGTGCTTTCTAGAAAATAGTTCCCCAGTGTAAATTCTGAAAGGTTGTTATCCTACGGCAAATAAAAATTCATTTAAGTTCTAAATCAGTGACAGTATTTCTCATAGCTGGAAATATTATTTTTTAATTTATTTATTTTGCTTTGGCTTTTTCTCAGTTCTTTTAGGTTATTGCCTGAGATCTGAGACTTGGGTCGTTTTTGGTTTGGTTTTTTTTTTTTATTATTTGTTAGATCAGAGAGTAAAGCTGTCACTGCCATTAAATTTTCATCGGCCTTGTTCGGTCTGTTCGGAATTTCACAAGTTTGCTGTCACAAAGGGGAGAAGAGACTGCGAGGTTAATGTTACAAACAGATGTTATAATTAAAATTAAACAGTGTGATGATATTCTTCAGCCCTGAGCGTTGGTCCCCTTCCACGCCAGAGGCACAGCCTCGTGGGGCACAGCTTCACAGTGCCGTGCCTGCCTCCTCCCAGCACAGAAGCTGAGCCTGCTTGGCTTTTGGGATCGGATGCAAAGTGGGGCCCTGGAAGGGAAGAAGTCAAAGGAAGACACATATGTAGTATTTCCTCTTTGGAAGCAGCGTGAATTACTGTGCAAATTGCCTTGTAATTTACGCTGTGTGTTTCCCACTGTGTGGTCTTTTCCACCTATGGAGAGAGTATGGGTAGGGGACTGGTGGCCTTGCCAGTGTCAGTGCAGAGGCAGGCAACCATTAGCATAAAGATCTAAGGGCAAAATCAGAGGGAACTGACTTGCTGTTCGTGTTGCTCTGTGCTAGACATAGTATCCAAGCCTTTTGATTACTAAACTCTCCATCCATTAATAAGCAGCAGGTCAGGGGCAGCACATCTCTTACAGTCAGTTCTTCCTCCCTTTTTATGTTCTGAAGAGTGTAAGCCATTATGCTGTAACGTCTGTCCATTGCATAGCCAGGAAAGCTGATGTTGTATGACTAATGCTCCTGAAACGGAGGGTAAGAGCTGCTCGTGCAAAGTGATTACATTGTGCTTAACCTGGAAGCTTTCGATTGCCATACTCAATAAAGGAAAACACAGCACTGTTGGAAAACATGCTGAAACTTTTCAGGCAGAATTAATTTAAATAAATTGCATTCCATGACATTTCATCCTCGGATTGTTGTTTAAAATCAGCATTACCTTGTTGCAAAGTAAAATAGCAGGAACAAAGGGAGAAGGAATGCTTACACTCAAGAAACGTGTCTTTTCTCCCACATCCTTGTTCAAATTGCTGCTTCCATTGCTTTGTGTGAGGATTTTGTTTTGCTTTGTTTTGTTTGCTTTCTATTTCTCTTCATCCTTCTGACGTCCCCGGTTTGTGGTTTTGATATAATATCTCTGTGATGTGAGAGATGGCGTTGATTTTTTGCTTGGCAATAGACACAAGACCAGGAAAGATGTAGGATGTGAGTCCAAGATGTGGTAACAGCGCTTTTGTGGCCAGTATCTCAGGTAAAGAAAGCAATATTAAAGACTTTCCAGCCCTAGGCACACATGTACTTCAGTCCAAGGAGCAAAACAGCAAGTGTATGCTTGACAAACGTGTACATCAGAATCTAAACAATTTCAAGGGAAAAAGAAAGGAAAAAAGACCCCTAAGGAAATGACTGCAGGGATTGTTTTGCAAGAGCTGCTGAGCTCTAGCTGTGCAGAGGACAGAGAGGAGTCTGAGAATTACCACAGCAGGGTCTATTCCTGCTTGCCTTGTCTTGCAAGCTGGCTCGGGACACTTGAATTTTGGCTGGCAGACTCTGGGTGTGGTTGTAGATGGCAAATCTTTCCCGCCTGGAATGCAACATGAGGAGATGCTGGTTTACATCCACGTTAGGAGGTCAGGCTGTTTGCCATGCGTTTGTGAGCAGGAGCTTAACTGGCCGTAGTTCACTTGAAGCTGTGGTTACATATCCAGTTTCATAAAACAAATACAGACTGCTACTGAGAAGAGTAAGTAGGTTCTCAGGGTTTCTGTCTTGTTTGCACTCCCTTTCTGGCACTGGCAGAAGCATTGATTCGGCCGTACTGCCCGTTTTTAACTCCGTGGCTGTATGAACATTCGTGCTGGCACGAGGAACAAGCCTGGAACAACTGGTGACAAGCTTTATCTCCTCTTTAGAGCCATATCAGTACTGTGGCTTTTCGACAGATTAAAATGGCCGGGTAATTACTGTTGTCACCATCACTGTTGGTTCTCCAAATACAGAGACTCAAGGTGTTACCTTCCGACAGGCAGTACTGGCTGGCCTCCACTTGTTACTGTGTTACTTCATTCCCCTGAGTTTAAACCTCAAGTTTAGCCAGGTGTGAGAAGGGCAGTAAGGTGGAGGGATAACCACATCTCTAGGGCTGCTCCAAGAGTTTGTGCAGGGACTTGCAGTAAAACCTGCCACTTGAGTGCACAGCACGGTTGGCACAGACTCTGAGACGGACAGAGGGACGGTTTTCCAACCTTTGCCAGCACTCACATCTTGCTTCCTCATAGCTTGAGTCCCACGGGGCAGTTTGCTGTTTTTCCTCTCTTGGATGCTGAGTGACCATGCCATAGAACGCTGCTCGGTGCGGGTGCTTCTTCATCACACTGCAAGAAGCTGGCCTCAGGATGCCACTGCAGGAGGATGCTTCCCACCTGTTCTTTCTCAGCTGCTCACCTCACCACGCTGTCTCCTTTCTTGCTCATCCATCACTGTTAGTCCAAACCAGATGCAAACGAACGCAGAGACAGAGAATCATGTCACCTCTTAGATGTGGCACTGAGGGACGTGGTTTAGTGCTGATGGATTGATGGTCAGACTAGATGATCTCAGTGGTCTTTTCCAACCTTAACAATTCCGTGATTCTCCTCTCATTTATTCAGCTCCATGTTCTTTCCAGAATTAAAGATCTTTGCAGTAAGTAGGACATGAGGTCTCAAGCTGCTATTGGATAGAGAGAGTGGCTCGCTAGGAATTGGACTAAGCTGCCCAGAGACATCCCTGCATGTACTTATGAGGCGTTTAGATGTGGCAATAAGGAACACGGTTCAGTGTTGAGATCTGGGATGCCATGTTGATGATTGGACTTGATGATGCTGAAGGGCTTTTCCAACCCAGGTGGTTCTCTGATCCTTTAGTTCAACTTATTTTGTAGAACTGAGTGAAGAGTGTATAACTAAACTGGCATCTATTCAAGTGAGAAAGGGTAGCAAAAGGAAGGGAACTCAAATGTAGCTCAGCAGCTAGATTGTTTCTTATGATATCCTCGTAATGGCAACAACTCGATATCCTTTTGTGTAGCTCTAATAAAGGTGACCAGAGCAGTTAGCTTAGTTTCAAGTGGGAGCTAAACTAAGTTGCTCAGTGCACCTGTAGCCTTGATCAAAACTTGATGTCTGTGAGTAATGTGCAGTGAATGGATGTGATAGGATGTATATCCACCACGGTGATAATGTACAATGTCAAGGACTTCTTTATGACTGTAACTAGTTTGCTTAAGTGCTCTCGAATATCTCATTGTGTTTTAAAGGCCTTAAATATCCTGCTGAGTTGTCAAAAGACAAAGGTAATAGGATTTGGAATAGGACTTGTGTACGTTTGACTCCCAGCTCTTGGTGGATGCCTGTAATTTACTCTGGGTTCAAACACACACTGCAGTCTAACAAGTTACTGCACATCTGCTGAGCCAACTGAACTGTCTTTATGCATTCCTTTGGCCAGTGACAGGTATGAGATGAGCAAATTAAGCTTTTAGCCTTCTTTTACCGTGGGCTAAATTAAGTCAAATCTTATGTAAGCTATGGATTCAAAGCATGTGTGTATCTATGAACTGCAATCACCTGCGTGGTTCCGTGCTTTTGTGAGCGTGCTGGGTGACTACTTGTGCCTTCAAAGACATTCTGCCCTAGCGTATCCATCTCTCTCAAAACGAGCTTGCCTGTGGTCACAGGAAGTTTGGCTGCAGAAATGAGAGTACACACACTTTTCCCTTAGGAATCTGGTGATGGCAGCTGCGGGAAGATCAAGCATTGGCCTTGGGGGCTCCTGCTCCAAGGGCTGCTGGGGCTGGCTTAACAAACAGACTGCTGTGATCTTATGAAATGATTGCAGCTCCCCTTCTGTCTCGAAACCTTAAAACGAGCCAGCGTCACTCCAGCCTGTTCCTGGCACAGCTGCTTATTAATACCAAACTCCCTCTTCTAAGTTAGCATTTTTTTTTATTGTACGATTTTTTTCCTCCAAGCAGTGAGTTTTTAACCGAGCAATAGCAAATCGAAGCTGAGGAAAGGAGATAGAAAATGCAAAATCACTCAACGCTGTGGAGCTTTTTAATCGCATTCCTGTATTCAGTAAAAGTAATGAGATTTCTTGTTTATATTTGTAATCAGCAGAGGCAACTGACTACGATGAGAAGCCGGACATTTCTTTACTACAAACAGGTAAATGCATTAAAATTTTTATCAGCTTTCAATGTGTGTGTTTGTTTATTGCACAGCAGTGGTTTTCAATAATCCTGGCGTGCCATGTGCGGTCAGTAATTGCGCAGAGGAGCCAGCTATCAGAGTTTTCAATACCCTGCATTAAAAAGAAAACAAACAGCAGAATCTTACAATTTCCCCCCTCTATTTTGTATTCTTAAAACCTCAAGGTTCGTGGTAGCAGCTAAGCCAGTGAGGCCGGTAAGTTACCATGATTATCCTGAACGGGGACTTCTGCTCACTCCTGATTCTTGTGGGAGCTTTTTGAGTTCTGAACAGTGTTATTGGTGGGGACAGACGCAGTGATTTGTGTTGAAGCATCCATTCAGCTGTGTGTGGTATTAGTAATGATATCTTCTGTTTATGGAAGGATTGCAGTGACGATTTTATGGTAGGTAAGTGTTGTTTTGTTTTTTCCACTTCAGAGCCTGACAGTCGTTAAAAGCAGCGGCCATGGGAGTAACTATTTTTGCGCTGAGGCTGAAATCTGAACCACCCTCTCATTAAGAGTCGGTTCATTAATAGGTGCCCTGGTGGTAGATGAGCTCCCACAACTGATTGGAGGCAGTGTCTGAGGAGATGATCGTCTCCCTGTCCTCTCACCAGCATGCAGCCCAACACTGACAAAGCCAAGGAAAAAGGAGGGATGCTGCAAGAGATGCTGCAAGAGATTTAGCAGATGAACAGGGTCAAGGATTGCAGCTCGTTATAATCGGGTTCTGAAGGTGTAACAACAGAGAGTGGCTGGAGATCAGCCGTGCCATTTGTGTGACCATCAGAACGTGACTGGCATTGCTGTGCTGAGCACGGGCTGTAGGACGTGGAGGCTTTGGGTGGTTGGGAGAGCAGCAGCGCAGCATCTGCCTCGGCAGGATCGCTTCCTAATCTCTCTTACATAAGGGCTGGGGAAGGAGCTTTCATCCACCAGCGCTGCACGCTGAGGCCAGAGCAGCAGCTGCCAGCCGCCCAGCGCGGCCGCTTGAAATCCTGCTGTCAGAGCACGTGCAGTTACTAAGGAATAGGAGCAGCGAAGCAGCAGCGAGGACAAGCAGCTATAGCCTTGTGCTGGCACAGACCCAGTGGGGGCTGGGAGCACACGCCTGCTGTGAGCCGCCGTGCTGCGTTCTTGGCCGGCCACTGAAATATCGCTGGGTCCTATTGCGATCATAAGACGCGGGAAGCTCTAGTTTGAAAGATCTCTTCCAAGTGCCATCCTGTTTTGTTTCTTTTATCAGGGAGGGAAGCGATTCCATTGAAAGAGAACCCTAATAAAGCTTGCTAACGCTACGGACTGTTATCTTCTCATTGCTGGTGTGACCGTGTTAGGGAGCAGAGTTATCGGATGGCTGTGCTTTTCTTTGGAGGCAGCTCCTGTAGCCACTGCTTGCGTCTGATGTTATCGATGGGATGAGCGTGATGAGATGGTTGTGGCAGAGAAGATGACTCTCTTTCCACTCTGCTATCAGTGCGATTGCTCACACACCTTTGAGCATCTGTGCACGCACACAGTCCTGCGTGTGTGTGTCTCCATACTATCTGTGGAAGCACGCCTAAATAAACCACGCTGCGATCTGCGTTGGTGGGGGAGGTGGTGCTCACAGGCTGCACGCCAAGCGTTTGACTCACACCCATTATTATATGTGTGCAAGTGTCTCTTTATAGTACGTATCGATGTAATATCATACTGTTCTTGGAAGCAAGTGATTTAAAGTGATATACAGACAGCCTAATGACAGTAATTACAACGGAGAGCCAAAATACAGATGCTTTCTATCTAGGAGTGTCACAGAAGAGGTGAAACGTAACTTTTACAAAGGTCTTTCCCTGTCTTAGTGCAGCTGGCTTTATGGAGGATGTTATTGACAGGGCGTTAAAAGAGGGTTTTAATGTGAGGTATTCAGACTGTCTTTTCTGTTTGGCTTGAAAATACTTTGGGGAAGAATTTGTGTGTTTGTGCAGTGGCTGCCCTGATAGCTGACATCTCCAGGAGCTATTATGAGAAAAATCAGGAACAGGGAGTGGTTAACGTGGTGTGGCGGTCGGGTGAAACCACACTGAGTCAGATTGCACAAGGAGAGTCTTGCATGAGGACGGACCGGGGTGCTGAAGCTGTTTGTGGCAGACATCAGATGGTCTTGAGCCACAGAGTTGTTTGAGTTGGAAGGGACCTTTAAAGTTCATCTAGCTCAACTCTCCTGCAAGCTGGATCAGGTGCTCAGAGCCCTATCCAGCCTGACCTCGAGTGTCTCCAGGGATGAGGCACCCACCACCTCTCTGAGCAACGTATTCCAGCTCCTCACCACCTTTATTTTAGATAACTCCTTTATACTCAGTCTAAATTTCTCCTCTTTTAGTCTGAATCCATTTCCCCTTATCCTATCACAACAGACCCTGCTAAGGAGTCTGTCCCCTTGGCCTTCAAGAACTGGACAAGTGAAGTGAAAGCACCCAGTGTGAATTGAATCGATATCTATTGGTGCAGGAAAAGAGCAGCGAGGCTGTCTTTCATCTGCCTTCTCTGCTCAGTCACCGCTGCCCGTGACCCCAGCGACGTTATAAATGGGATCTGGGTACACGTGGGCTATTGATGTTGCAATTCTTCAGCCTACACGTTTGCAGATCACAGGCACTTTTTTTGAGCTGAAAGTCTGCTTGCTCTCATCTCTCTTCCTAGTTGGTAGGGAAAGGACTAAGTTCAGATGAGCTAAGTTTGTGTTTGGAAGCGAGTCTTCTTTGGCACCGGGAGGACTGTGCTCTGAGTGCAGTTAATTTATCTGGGTGCCTAGAGCCAGGTTTGATTGTGCTCCCTCTGAGCCCACAGGTAGCAAAGCCGTGGGCTTTGGGGAGAGAAGAGGTGTTTTGTTTGCAAAGCTGTCCTTTGGAACTTGAAGTGCTTGTAAAAAAGCATAGCTGGTGTATTCTCACAAAACTAGGGAAGGTGTTTGTGCCCAATTATATTTTAGCACTTCAGCGCAAGAATCGTGCTCCCGTTTTAAAATCACTGGAGATGCTAAGAGTGCCTTTGCTTTGAAGGCTGATGATTGAAGGGTGTTTAAAGAAAATTGGAAGAACCGTGGCAGTTAAACTTGCTGGGAACTTTGGCGGAATAACAGATAAACCTCACGAAAATACCAGAAGAATTTGTCTCTAACAAACCTCCTGCAAGCTTGGGTCTCCCACAGCTCCGGCTTTTGCACACACTGACGCAGCCGTTGCTTAAGCTGAAGTCTACGTCCAAACCTGAGCTGAGATGGATCGGACAGCTCCCAGGCTCATGGCTGTGTGTAACTGAAAGACTGATCAGCTTCTCAGTGATGTGGGAACCTGAAAGGTGTGGGAGATCTCTTTATCAGACTGGAAAACACGGTGGCTTTTAGAATCTGTCTGTATCAGCTGGCATTGCAAAAAACAAAGCTCAGCTTATTTTGGTCTGTGATTTACACGAAGCATCTGGATCTTACGGTAAAAAAAAAAAAAGGCATAACCTTAAGTTGTGCATGTGGAAACAAATTTAAGCCAGCTGCAGCACCATTTTCATCAATTCTCACCTCGAAAATCACATTTGGAATAGGCATGCAGCCCAGGAGCACGAGCCCCTCCTTATACCCGTGTTCTGGACTTCAGCTGTGCCGAAGGTTTTGTGTGGATTCTCCACATTGGGGTTAATTTCAAGATGAGAAATATTTTTGATATCCCAAAAAGAATCAGAGATAGTAACATCCCAATCCTCAGGTTCAGAGGTGACACGGCTTTGTGAAAAGATGATAACAATCTCTTGGTAAAGAAACCGATGATAAGAAAATAGCAGCGATCCAATTCTTTGTAGGATGTCTCCTTTTCTCTCGGAATACAATATCAAGAAAATGAAGCTTCAAAAAGACCCCACCTTTTTGAAACCTTAAATATAAATCCTTTATTGTCATATAAATCGTGATCCTTTCAGTGCGTGATTGTATGAGCCTTCCCTTTTTCACTGGGTTGTATTTGCCTCGTACGCTGATTGATGTCTGTCTCCTGTTTGCCCTGTGTTCTTAGCGCTGCGGTTGTAATTCTTCTGTCCATCTTTCATTGTTCTGTGTAGGAAAAAAGAAAGAAAAAAAAAAACCAAAACAAAAAGAACCCACCACAATCTTAAAGTGGTTTCGAAAAGATGGGTTATAATCATACAGCGCACCTGCTTTTGTTCCCACCGCCATGTGCATTCAGACTGCCGTGCTCTGGGTTTGGTTGGGTTTTTTTTTTTTGTTGTTTTATTTTCCCAAAGAACATCCCAAAATACGCGCTGTGGGTTGAAAATTCATGTGGTGCTTTTTTTTTTCACTCCTTCAGAAACATAACTTCAAAGTGGGAAGCACTGCAGTGCAGTTTGCACCGTGGCCTAATGCAGCACTTCACGGCCGAAGTGGGCTGTGCTGTGTTTTCAGTGGAAAAACGATGCTCACAGATTCAGGATTGAAAGAAATCCATTCAGTTTGCTTTCTTTAGGCAGTTGGGTTCTACTCTAGAAGAAATTCAGCAGTCGCCGTCTACGCGCTCCACAGTGGTTCAGCCCCACTGCAAATTAAAATTCGGATTCAGAGACATCATTCCTGTAATTCGCTTTGCTTTTAAATGAACAGCTGAACTGATTTGAGAGGGAGCTGGGTGTCCTGGTGGACGACAGGCTGACCAGGAGCCAGCAGTGTGCCCTGGTGGCCAAGAAGGCCAATGGGATCCTGGGGTGCATTAAAAAGAGCGCGGCCAGCAGGTTGAGTGAGGTGATCTTCCCCTCTACTCTGCCTTGGTGAGTACTGTGTCCAGTTCTGGGCTCCTCAGTACAAAAAAGACAGTGATCTCCTTGACAGAGTCCATCGCAGAGCCAGAAAGATGATTCTGTGACTTCATAAAAACGTTATTTTAAGCTAATTGCTTCCAACTCTCCCTTCCTTCCTTCAGGTAACCTGTTCGACACCACGACAGATAGCCTGATAGATGCAAGCCTCGATTTCGCTATTTGAATTTGACATCCCGCGTCAGTGGTTTTAGCAGATACGAACCTCCTCTCGTTTAAGTAATGTTGGTGCAAGGTCGGCGTGGGGATGTCGGCATACTGCGACACGTGGACGTCCACACAGTTCTCCCTTCAAGTTTGTGTTGCCTCACGTGTTTTCCCTGTAACTTCAGGTAGCAAAACCGCCAGATTGTTTCGCTGTTTTTCATCTTAATTAAAGATGATTTCCCTCCGTATCATGCATTATTTAATTGGTGTGGTATCCACTGTGAGCGAAGTCATTCTCTTGCCTTTGTTTTCCCTTTGCCATTGTACTGTTCCACACGGCTGTATGCTCGCCAGCAGTGTTTCACCTTAAGCTAAGCAGAGGTGAATAAACACAGTTGGATGACTCTTCCCCTCCCTTGGGACCGTGGTGGCATCTCCCTCCCTCCCACACCCGAGGGGCTCAATGAGCACTTAAGAGGTGAAGCACTTTGCTCTTGTGCGTATGCAGACCCACTTTTCCCTTCTGGCTGCTGTTTCTCTGTTTAGAGACCTGTGGTACGAATGGCCAGTCATATATACCTGTGATTCAAAGGGCACGGTCGGATTTAGGACCTGAAAGAGCAGGATTCGTATCATCGGCGTCCATTTCTGGATGTATAGCAGGGGAAAGTCGTACCTCAAGCAAGCTGGAGTTCCCCTGCGTGCTCCCAGTGTGATGTCTTGAGCAGTTTTGCAGTGCAGATCACTGGAGGAGACCATCCTCTCCTTCTTTCCCCCTCAGCTTTCCCCACCGCCTCAATCTCGAGACGTACTGCTTTGCTGATTTCCAGAAAGGGAGTCTGCACACTGTGATTTTTCAACTGCTGCCCTTGGGGACCACGTTCAGCCTTTTGAAAATAAATCCTAGTGTCAGACTGGCGCTCTGTTGGTATCTCAGTAGTCAAGATCACTGAATTGATCGAGAAATTGCACTGCGCTCTTAGACGTGGAAAGCGTTCATCCTTTCAGGGAGGGGCGAAGGTAAAATCACACACAGCCCTCCATGCGAACTGCTGCTTCTGCACCTTTCAACAGCACTAAATTCACTTTAAGAACGTGGGGGAAAAGTCGAGAAGGTCTTACCCTCGACATCTATCGACCAGCAGAGAACTCCAGCGTGTTCCCTGCGACCCGAGGGACGCGTTGCCACGGCCTTCACCATTGCGTTCCGCTTCCCTTTGTGTATTTCACCTGCATCTTTTCTTTCCTCCTCCGAAACTATTTGGCCTTTGAGCGTTTCAACTGAAGTGCTATTACAGAGCTGTCGTTATTTTTATTTTTGAAGTATTTAAAGATTTCTCTCTCCCTTAACGACCCCGAAGTCCGTTTCTCCAACGCCGCCACAGACAACAAGTGTGAGGCGTTCTCCCGGCACCCGAGAACCCGCGTTGCTCCCAGCCCTCCCCGTGTACGTTTAGGAATGAGCGTGTCTTCTGGAAAACTGTGGAATATATTGAATGTGCACTGCAGACCTTAACGAAGTCTCTTCCCACATCACGGCTCGGAGCTGTGCGCGTTGGGGCGGCGGTGCCCGCGTCGTGTCCGTGTCTGTAACACGTGGGCGATGGGATCTGCGTTCTGTAAACCTTGGAGATTGCGTCGGTGTTTACTTAACTGTGACTACTGTGCAGACTTTCTTCGGAGATCTTTTTATAGGGTTTATTAGAAAACAAACAAGCAAACAACAACAACAACAAAAAAACAACAAAAAAAAAATCATTCCGTATTTAGGTAAAAATGTCTCAATCTTCTGTATATAAGTTTTATTAATATGTAAATATTTAGATATTTTTAAATGACTATGTTCTTAATAAAGCGACGAGGGACTAGTTGTGAGCTGGTGTATAACTTTGTGTCGTGTTATCGATCTCTGGGAAACCCTCTTTGTCAATACAGAAAAAAAAAAAACCAACAAAAAAACAAGCCCACAATAAATGACTTTAATTGAATGTGGCTTTCTGTGCTCTGTGCTGGATTCCCTATCATCGAACCAAAGGGTCACAGAATCCTTTGAGTTGGAAGGGACCTTAAAGACCAACTGCTCCAACTCCCCTGCAGCGAGCAGGGACAGCTAGAGCTGCATCGGGTGCCCGGAGCCCCGTCCAGCCTGACCTTGAGAGCCTCAAGGGATGGGACACTCACTCTCTGGGCAACCTCTGCCTCACCGCCCTTGTTGTAAAGAACTTCTTCCTTATATCCAGTCTAAATCTCCCCTCTTTTAGTTTGAAACCATTTCCCCTTGTCCCGTCCCAAAGGAATGACCTGTGGGCCATATAAGAAAACGTGTGAAAAACCCCAGAAGCTGCCACCATGCTGAGGGCTCGCGTGGAGTACTGTGTGGAGCTCTGGGCTCCAATGCCTGGATGCCTACCTGTGCAGCCTGGGCTCGGGAGCTGCTTTGGGAGTGGGTTGGACTCCACGATCACTTAGAGGTCCCTTCCAACCCCTACAGTTGCTGTGAGTTTTCTGCTTCTGATGGAAACGGCTCTGCCTGTCAGTCAGAACAGTGGCTGTATCCAATCACACAACGCGTGAGCATGAAGCGCTGATATGCTTGAAGCCTGATTTTAATTGAATTAGGTGCCTTTATCATCTTCATTTAAAAGGTTAAGCTCTGCTTCTATGGAAACAACACATAGGAAGGACAAACCACTGCTCATAATTTGGAGCACCTACAAAGATATACGCTTGGTAATTTATTATCACACCCTCATCAATTGTTGTGTAGCCTCAGAAAAATATTTCCTGACGATACACGTTCCTGGCGATGCTCAATCAATCCCAAGGAGCTGGTGGGGTGGGAGAGCGCCTTGATTCTTCACTTCTGGTTTCACTGGGGAGCACTTGCTAGGGAAAAGTCCGGCAATAAATTCATTTTCACTTTGCCAGGAAACACAGCGTAGCAAATCTCGCCCGTGGCGGGGACGCAGCAGTGCTCCTGCTCCATCTGTTAAAGCAGCTCCAGGACCGGCGCTCCAGCAGCCCGTCCTATTTACAGGGCACCAGAGATTAATGCTTTGGGTGAAAAAAAAAAAAAGAATCCTTCTGAAGCTTAACAGGAAAAGGATATCCTCCTGGTGACATGAAAGGAAACTGAAGCCCGGGCTTTATAAAAAATGCATTAATTGCAAGACAAGAAGAAAGTCATCTGAAGTGCCTGTGACATGTCGGTTTAGAAGCAGCTGGCTGCGGCTGGCAGGGAAGCACACGCCATTGCACCGCCTCCGTTTGGAGACCGGTGGCCCCGACGGGTGCAGCCCTCGAGGGCAGGCACTGCGGGGTGGGAAGGCAGCTTCTGCCCCAAGGAAACCAGCTCTGAGCTCTGCTGGGGTTGGCACCTGGCTGGCAGCACTGCTCTGCTTCATAGAATCAGGGAATCGTTGAGGTTGGAAAAGACCCCGAGGGTCATCCAGTCCACCCGGCAGCCCGTCCCCGCCGTGCACACTGAGCACGTCCTCAGTGCCACATCTGCCCTATCTGGGATGGTCACTCCACCCGCTCCCTGGGCAGACTGTGCCAATGCCTCACTGCTCTCCCTGAGAAGAAATGTTTCCTAACATCCAACCCGAGAAAGAACACAATCCCAGGAAAAGCCCAGGGCTGCTGGTTGTCCTTCCCCACTGCCACGTCCTCCTCAACAGACGCCGTGTCGTGAGACTTTGCCTCTGCTCACGTTCTCCCCCAAATCCAACACGAAGCGCCTTCGCCCCTTCCCCGCCGCCGGCACGAGCTCCTACAAGTAGGTCAGGTATGACTCCTCATCCGCTGAATGCTAATAAAAGCCACTGATGTGAAACCTATAACATTATGTGTATAAATAATTTAGCTCAGTGGTGTAAACACCGACACTGGGTTTAAGGAAAAAAAAGAAAAAGAAGAAAGAATTTCATCAGCTCTTCCCCCTGCGTCAGTGTAGCGTTAGGTATGACATAACAGGGGCAATTAATTGCTGGGGAGTTTGGAGACGGGGAGATGCCCCAAATGATGTCTCCTTTCCTCTTCCAGACTCTCACAGGAGGGTCAGGTGAGAAAGGAGCGAACTGAAACAAAGACAATTTTTGTCTTGCAATTCCAGAGATGGTGTGGAATTGGCTGCACAGGGCAGCATGGACTTCAGGAAGCGTTTGGATGATGCTCTCAGTCACACGTTCGATTTTTGGGCAACGTTGGAGTGGCAACGTCTCCAGTCAGGCACAGGGAAGTCAGCAGAGGGGATCTGGGCTGGCACCAGCACGTGGTTATTGCTGTTAGTGCAGTTTAGAGAAAGCAAAAGATTAATGTAATCATTTAATCCCAAGAGATTTCAGGATTCACTGACTGTATCTCATGTCTCCATTCATCGTGGCACAGGGGCCGTGTGTGAACTGCTCTGTTCTGACCCGGGAGTACCCCTGATTATTTCCCTTTTCCTGATAAATTGCACAAGCATTTCAACCCCGGCTCAGCCTGCCGCTTCCATTTGTCCTGCTGCTGCTGCAGTGAGGTCTTTAGGGCTGGTGAGAATGGAGACAGCTCTCACTGATGCCCAGCAGGACCCACCTCGACACCCCAAATCCAGATCTTTGGCATCCACTGGGAGGGAGGCAGCTGAGAGGGATTCCCAGTCAGAATCATAGCGCGGTGCCAGTGGTTGCAGAGGCTGCAGCCAAGATGCTGCAAGATTAAAAGACACGGAGGCAGTGATGACCCAGCTGAGACATCAAAATATGACCAGGATCAGAGTGAGGATACTGAGCCCAATTAATTTAGCTCTAAGCCAAGTCACTTGCAAGATACAGATCATAAAATTTGTTCAGAGCATCCCGTGGCTCCAAAGGCTGTGAGAACCAGCACTTCTGAAGGCACCAAGCCGGCACGAGCTGAGCCAACACCTCCCTGCTCAGTTCTCAACAGCCTCTGACGATGGACACCCACAGCCAGGTCACAGTCTGTACCTGAGTTAGCACTGTCTCACTGTCCAGCCCAGTGTGCTGCATTTTATGCTGTTTCCCCTCTCCCATCTGCACCAGAAGTGAAGAGTTACAGGATGGTTAGGGTAGGAAGGGGTTGGAAGGGACCTTAGCATCCATCTTCCTCAAGCAGGGACACGCAGAGCAATGCCACAGGTCCTTTTCTGCAGAGCTGCCTTCTGCCTGGGTGCCCCACCACGTCCTGGTGCCCCGTGTCAGAACTCCGCACTTCTTTCTCTTAGTTGAACTTCACAATGTCCTCACCAGCCCACTTCTGTTGCAGTCCCCCTGGGTGGCTGCTGCAAGAACTCCTCCAGGCTGTGGCTCCTCTGCCTCCAAGGCCATCACCTTCCCAGCTCCATCGCCTGCAGAGCAGAAAGTGTGCCAAAGCCTGCTGCGTGAACATAGATTTTGCATTGAACATTTATTACAGTAATGAGCTTCAGCGCAGCTCCCTCACTGCCCTTCGCTGAGCACGATCAATCACCCCCATTCCTCAATGAATGTCCCCAAAATCCCGCTGGGCTGGTGCCTGGAGCAGCAAAGGTACCAAGACTGGGACCTGATGGGTTCAGGAAGGAATGTGCAGGGATAACGGAGGCCTTCAGCCTCTGCTGTTCTCCTACCCCCAGCTGAACCAGGCAGGCCACCAACCTCCTCCCAGGCTGCAGGATTTTCCATGAAAGCGAGCATCCATGCCAACTGTAATCCAACACAGTTGGATGCTTTCTCCAAAATCAAGTCTCTTAAAGCTGCCGATCGCTTTTGGAGAGTTCTGATGACTCCGCTTGTTGATATTCAAGTGCGAAGTCCCAGCTGATGGCCAGTGTTTTCAGCCTTCCTGTTCTGAGTCAAACCACTGCATTTCTGCAGCCAACAGAAAATCAAACAGGGCAACCAGGGCGGGTGTGAGTGGCTGTGCTTCGAAGGTGATGTGGCAGGAACCTCAGCGCAGCAGTACCTGGCTACACTCATCAGTGGGAGCTGGAGATGCTCAAGAAGACATCAGTGGAACCTTTAAGGGGGGGGAGGGGGGAGGGAGAGAAAAAAACAAGCGTTTCTGCCCACAGCTGAAACTGGAAATCTCTGAGCACCCACTGCAAGATTTGCACAAGGAAGAAGGACCGCGCTGGGTGACCTTGGGCAACCTGGCATTTTCTCCTCCATCTTTCTCCACCTGCAGGTGGAAGGTTGAAGCCGCACACGCAGGGAAATCATTTCGCTCCGGTCCGACAGGCAGTGCTGCGCGAGTGCAAAGGTTAATGCACACCCAGCGCTGTGCCCTTTGCCAGGAGCGGGGTTGCTGGGGAATCCGGATCTCTTCCTCCAGAAACAAATTGCTCTTCAACTATTGCCATCTTGTGGCGCCTGTGACCTGTTACTTGTTCCTTTCATCTGCTAATGGTGCTGGGGAGAAGCGGCAGTGTACACAGGCAATTTGAAAATGAAATGTAAATGAATCAGAAAAAAGCCTACAGAGGAGCCATTAGCATAAATCCAATCAAAGGGCTTTGTTTAACTTGTTAAAAATGACTAAATATTTAGCGAGTGTGGGTGGGTGAGGTGATTCCTGCTCACACTCTTTCAGGAGCAAAACTCTCTTCTGGTTTCTTAAATGACAGAACTTCAAAGCGATTTTCTATGCTGAACTCTGCCTCCTCGCTGTGTCACTCGCCGGGATAGAGCTGCGTGTTCAAGGAAACCACCTCTAACAGATGATCTTTGCCTCCAACAGCAACCAAAGGACTTTGGAGCTGCATCAAGCGGCGTGAGCAGAATCTGCACTTCCCCAGCTCCGCTCCACCCCACAGATCATTGGTGCCCTACATTGCCTGCAGAAGTGACAGCAGCCGTGACACAGCCGCCAAAAGCAGAGACCAAAGTGCCTGTTTGATTCCAGTTCTGTTCCATGACCCTTCAGTTGCACTGCAGATAAGAATATTGGGATGGCAAGGTTTGGCTGTGTAGGGTGGGTTCGGGTGACTGCATTAAAACTGCCCCAGCGAGGGGCAATGCCTTCCTTTTGGAGCAGCATCTCTTCCCTGCAGCTTTGCTCTCCCATCTCTCTCACTTGATTATTTTTGTTGGGGACGGTGTTAATTGCATTGCTGGAAATCAAAGCGTCCGTCCCCACCACGGTGCCTGTTTCTGAGGCCATCAGCAGACTGCTGCTTCTGCTGCTCTGTAGGGTACTGCAAAGGCAGTGGAGAATTTATTTACCTGGGCACAGCTGGGAGAAAATGCACCCAGAGGTCACTGCAGTGGGAGAGAAGGGGCCAGCAGATGCAGATGAATGGGAAGGAGATGGAGAAATGGGAGGATAATAGCGTGGTCGCTGCCTTCCCAGCGTGTTTTGGTGTTCTCAGTGCAGAGCACAGCACTTCAGGAGGCTGTGTGTCACAGCATTACAGTGCTTCCCATGTCCCAGCCCTGCAGGAGGAGCAGCCCCACCAGAGGAGAACTGCACCTCCTCAAGCAGTGTTAGCATCCCTCCTCCTGCACGCACAGCAGGCACCTGCCAGGAATTCCAGGGGCTCAGCAAACCGTGCTGCCTCCAAACCCAGCTGGGCTGGCAGCTGGATGCAAGAGACATGCTTCAGTTCGTGCTGATCACCGTGCTGTGGGATTGTTATGGCAACATGCTCAGCTTCAGCCCCTCAAGGATAGCAAGCTGCCTAACCCCGCGGATGCACAGAAAAACTCCTCGAAATCTGGGCTTGCTTTCTCCACTGAAACAACAAAATATTTTATACAGAGCACTGACTCCCTTCGGGACGAGCTCCTGCATCAAATGCACATCACATCTTTCAGAGCACTTCCATACAGGTGCTCTGCTGGCATCACCCCTATTTCCCACCAGAGGAATGTAATGTGTAAACAAGGTGCCCAAGTTTGGCAACGTTCAAGAGCGGAAAGCAGCTCTGCTTCAGCTGACAACAATGCAAGATTGTTGGATGCACCCCAAGTGGATGGCACCTCGGGAACAGCAGCACCCAAAGCAGCTGGGGTAGAGCTCAAGCCATCCAGCACACTGGAAGCAGACATCACATCCTCTGCTCTGCGGGATTCACGATATAAAGAGAAGAAAATCCTGTTGTGAGGTCCAAGGAGGGTGAAGTCCAGGATGCTGATGCCAACCCCCTTGGGAGGTGGTGGTGGAGATGCTAAATTTCTGGAGCATCTGAGGAAAAGAAAGAAGGTTTCATTGCATGGCCCGAATGGTCCAAGCAGGGACACTCAGAGCGGGGTGCCCAGCCCCATGTTGAAGCGGTGAGTCTGGAAGCCTGGCTTCAGCTGTGAGTTTGTGCAGTAGGCAAGGCCCATCCAGCCCAACCTCTTCTGCTATGGAATGAGCTAATGCACAGGGGTAAAGTGGGAGCAAGAAAGGCAATTCCATTCAGTTGTTGCCACGCACTTGGGATGCATCCCAAGGTGGTGATGCCAAGTGGGAGATAGTAAAGGGTGGGAACACTTGACCTAATGCATTTTAGCAGAGATTTTGGTATGACCAAGGGGATGCAGCAGGAAGCACCATGGACATCTCTTGTAAAGGCTCATGTGGACACTTCTGAGCTGTAGGAACTTCCTGCTAAGAACTCCTGCTGCCTGAGCCCAGGGTTGTTCATACAAACCACGTGACAGCCAGACAAATAAACAGGCAAAAATTGGAAGGGAAACGATCCCTTGATGCTTATGGGGTGACCACATGCCGGAGCAAGGCATGAAATGCAGCCAGAGTAATGAGGAGCTGCAAGGGCACCTCTCCACAAAGCTGCTCCAACGCCTTCCAAAGCACAATGATCATTTACCCTCTGGTGCAGATGTTCATAGAATCACAGAATCGTAGCTCACAGAATCTTAGGATTGTTTGAGTTGGAAGGGACCTCAAAGATGATCTTGTCCAACTCCCATGCAGTGAACAGGGGCATGGACAGCTAGGTCAGGTGGATAGGCCTCACCTCATATCAGCAGACACTGGGACCCCACTGGCTGCCTGAGGACCCACCCACACAGCATCCTCATGGTCACCACGCTGTGCTCAGCTCACAAATGGGCACTGGTGCACCTGAGTCAGGTTCTGGAAGTTTCAGTGACTCGAGCATCTGCTGGAACGTGCCCGGGGCACCAAATCTGGCTGCTGGGAATGGCATTTGGGAAATGGCATCATTGGACAAGTACTGCCTGCGGAAACACAGCAGCATGAGGGAAACGGCACTTCCTTGTGCTGTCGTTAAGCAGGATGGAAAACATTAATAAAACCTGAGGGGAGGGTATCACTTATTTGGATTTTTCAAATGCTTTTGATAAAACCTCCCGTCAGAGACTATTAAAGCACCTTATTGAAGATTAATGGGGCGAAGTCCCCGTTGGACGTCAGAAACAAAGACGTGGCAAACATCTGCTCCTCGGAGCTCGGAGGAGGAAGCACTGAGGCACAGCAGAGAGTACTGCTGACATCATTACGATTTAATGCCGCTTGCATATTAATGGGATGCAGGAAGGAGAGCGGAGAGAGGAGAGCTGACAGCAGCACCAACTTTGCTTCGTCAAAGCAGGGACGGCAGCGAGGCGCCGTGTTGTGAAACGTGCTCCACAACATGAGAAACCCAGTCATCACAACAGGGTTAAAGTTCTCCTCTGGAAGAAAAAAAAGACATATAGCAATTCCCACTCAGGCTTGGAGATCGTTTAACACACGGGGCCCTATTTCTGTCACTGTTAAGTAAACGCATATGTCTAAACATACGACCAACCTTGCACGTCAGTGGGAGAAGTCGTCTGCAGCACGTCGAGCTCAGCACGAGCGAGGTTCCATCAGCTGATAGAATTTTACCAGCAATGTTACTGTGAAATAGGAAATCTTTGGTGTCATTTCTTATCCTGGTTTTGATCAGCTCCATTTTCTCGTGCTCTTGTGTCGCTGCCGTTTCTTATTTACGAACTTTGGATGGGGAGATTGTATTGTTTCATTTAAATAAACTACTTCTGCTGACATTTAAGGGACAGAAGGGGGAAGAGTTCAAGTGCTGCTCATCTGGAAAGGCACCGATGTGCAGAACCAAACCTGAAGCCTCCAGCAGTCAGAAGCACCGCTCGGATTTAACTCGTGCAGCACTTGGGCAAAGATGTCAGAGCTGCTCCCAGCCCTTCCTCGTGCCATCAAAGGGAAGATAGTGACCTCCTGCACCTGCAAAGCTGAAGGGGTCCCCTGTGCTCGGAGCAGCAGGCAGCTGGCTTCGGTGTGACAGCATCAGACAGCACCTGGGAACACAGAGGGCTCTTTATCTCCTTTTTTTCTTTGTTTTCTCCACATTTTTGTACCTCCTCAGGTGTGCAGTGCAGACTGCTCTCGTGGCAATGGACCCAACCACTTTAGCTTGAGGAATTTCTGCAGAATTGTATGCCAAAAAAAAAAACAGCACCCCACAACATCCACATTTAAAAGTGGGGAAAATAAAAGAAAAGCCATTTAATTCTTTTTTGTTTCATCCTGGAAAAGCGTTATTTAATGAGAATGCTACATACGCAATTTTGGTGTGCAGCAGGCTGCTGTTTGCATCCCTGCCCTGCAGATCACCTCTGTGAGCACAACCTCATGCTTCCCCCTCCTCTCCTGAGCAGAACCCTGCAGATGCTCCTTGCACCTCCTCTTTTCCTTCCAAGTTTTCCTTATGCCATGGGGAGGGAACCTCTCTCCCATAAACACAGGATGGCATCACGGCACCTTTATGTCTTTGTGTGAATTGTCATGTATTCTGTTTTTGTTTCTGGTGTCACGTGGAAACCTCAATCCCTTTTTTGTTTGGTTTCTGCTGTATTAAAGAAATATCTGCCCAGCCCCGTAGCATATCCCGAGTTGGAAAGGACCCTCAAGGATCACTGAGTCCAACTCCCAGCTCCACACAGCATCACCCCACATCCAAACCCTAAGTCAGAGAGTGTTGTCCAAATGCTCCTTGAACTCCAGCAGCTCAGGGCAGCGCCTTGGGCGGAACACTCCATGCCCACCACCCTCTGCTGCAGAACCTCTCCCTAATGGTTTGCTTTCCACTGTGCTGCCCCAAAAGAGGAGGAGGAGAAAAGACAGGAGGAATGTGGGCTCAGACTCCACATGAAGACCGAGGGCATCACGGCCTTGGACATCCAATAACAACATTGGGTCGATGTTCTTTAGCTCTTTGTGAGCAGACATCCGTGCACGGAATACGTCGGAGAGAAGCACAGGAGAGGCTGAAAAAATCAATTAACTGCACAATCACTGACCTCCTGAAGGAGCTCAGCTCCTGGTGCTCAGCTCCGCACTCGTGGGGAGCTGCAGATAAAAAGAGTAATTAAAAACCGAGCGAGAAATGCACCATTTTTCGTCTCCCTTCCCTTCCTGCTTCTTTTCAAGCAGGAGTTCGTCAAAGGCGGCTGCACAAAAGGCAGTCTTTGAACGAACGGGCAATTACTTAATTAGGGACTTAATTGCAGATTCCAAGAAGCTAGCTGCCTTTTTATTTATTTATTTATTTATTTTCCTTAATAACTTATTCTGCGATGTAAAACGAGGCCCTACGCAACCCGTAGCAAGGCAACACCTGCTGCTGAGCAGAACCTGCCCGGCCAAGCGAGGTTTAAAGGAAAACCATGTCAGTTTGGCATTATGTAGGTTGGGAAAACGGACTTGATCAGCACAGATCCCCTGCGAGGTGGGAAAACCATGGGGCATCAGCTCCGGAGCGTGTGATGGAGGGCACTGGAACCTCCCCAGATGCCTTCTCCCGGCTCTTGTGGTACAATGGGAGTTTTGGTACGGGCTTTTGGTACGCGGCAACCCCCACACGCTCAGAGGGGACGCAGCCTCCTCGCTCGGGGCTCCTCAGCCACGGCACCCCTCACAAACAGCCCTCGCCACAGCAGCGATCCCACACGAGCCCCACTCTCAAAGCAGTACCACAGCCACGCACGTGCCCGCGGCCGCCAACGGGGCGAGAGCGCGCATGCGCGGTGAGCCCGCGCGGGACGGTGCGGTGGGCGGGAAGCGAGGAGGAGGAAGGGGAGGGGGAGGTGTGTGTGTCTGTGGAGGGGGGGGGAGCGGTTTAACCCCCCCGTGCCCGGCGCTGGCGGCATTTCTATTCAGGCGGCGCTGAGGGAGCCCGGCGCGCCCGGTGCATTGTGGGATTGGGCCGGGAGTCCCGTTCGCGGGAGGAGGAGGAGGAGAGCCGGTAAGAGGGAGACCTGGGGAGGGAGGAGGAGGAGGGGGGGGGGGAGAGAGGGAGGGGGCGAGGCGGGGAGATTTAAAGGGGAATTCGCCTGAGGTGCCCGGGGGAGGGGGGAGTGGGGGGGGGGCGAGCGGGATCTGAGCGGCGGATGCGAGCAGCGGAGCCCGCGGGAGCGCCGGCAGCGGAAGGGTTACGTGTTTCAGCCGCCGACATCTTTCGTTTCCCTCCCCCTCCGCTTTTGCCTCGCGAGGGCCGCTCTCCCTCCCTCCCTCCCTCCCTCCCTCCCTCCTCCCCCTGCACAAAGCAGGCCCGGCTCGCCCTGCCCGCCCGCGGGGTTGCGGTGTCCCCGAGCCATGTCCCGCCGCAGCGCTCGGCCGCTCGGAGCCGCCCGGCCCCGCTCGGTGCCCGGCGCCCGCTCGGCGGTACGTACCCCTAGGGGAAGCGAGGGCTCATTCAAGCGGCGACGAGCTGGGGATGGCTGCACGAGGAGGGTCCCTCCTTTCCGTGAAGTCTTGTTGGCTCTTTGAGGCTTTGCTGTGGGGGGGGGGTGAGCTTCGGTTGTGTCTTGCTGCTCGTGGTGTGGGATGGGAGCGGGTAGGCCGCGCCTCGGATCAGTCTGTGTGCACGGAGGGGTGTGCAGCACGAGGCTGAGGGAGAGGGGGTTGTTCGGTGCGGAGAAGGAGCTCAGGGGGAGACCTTTATCGCTGCCTACAGCGGAGTGAAAGGAGGCTGCGGGGAGGTGGGGTTGGCACCTTCTCCCAGGTTACAGGATGAGAGGGGACGGCCTCAAGTTGCACCACAGGGCATTGAAGTGGCGTATTAGAAGAAGAATGTCAGAAAGAGCAGCGAGGCGTTGGCACAGGCTGCCCGGGGAGGTGGTGGGGTCACTGTCCCTGGAGGTGTTCAGGGAAGATGTAGAAGTGACACTGAGGGATGTGGTCAGTGGGCGTAGGTTCAGCTAGATGCTCTTAGTGGTCTTTTTCAACCTACTGTGATCGATTCCCCGTGTAAGTGGGCAGGGGGTACCTGCTGAGCACAGAAATGCAGGCAGAGGAAGTCCCTGTGGGGCAGTGCATGCACTGCTGCTGCTTGCACACTGCTGGAGTCCATTGGAATGGAGCGTTTAAAAACAAAAAGCACGCAGCCCAACCCTACTTGAAGAGCTCTCATCTCTGCTTTCTGTTGTTTTCCAGCTTGTATATCTTTTTTTTTTTTTTTTCTTTTATTGCAAGCGCTCAGTGCCTCACGCTGCTGCCTTCCAATTATGAGCTGAACTCATTGCTCTTCCAAGACACGTCTGGGTAAACTGAGTTTGGATTCCAGCCGAGCCCAGGCTGTGGGATTTGTTGTAACGAAGTGACACGCCTCTCAGAGAAGGAGGGAAAGCCCTGCACAGGGCTCCATACCTAAAACTTAGAAAATACATCCAGCAAACTAGTAGACTTCAAGGTGCACCTAACTGATGTAAGCAGTAACAAGCAGTGGATAGGGTGAACTGGTTGCACAGCACATAGGTTTACTTCTTTCTTACTTTTAGTGCTCATTGAACACTGCTGTCAGGTTTTTTTCATCTTCAGTTCCTAAGAACACGATCGTCTCTCTATGATGCCATCTCTCTTCTTGCTGTTGCGAGGCAGGATCTTGGCTTTCTAGGAAACCGTGGTGTGTTTGTCACTCGTAGGGATTCCTGAAAGCTTTTTCTCCGGGGCGGATGGATGGTGTTGTATCCCATCCGTTCCTGTTCAAAAGTCAGCCTTTCTCTTAGGCCTCTGTTAGTTTTGGACTGTGCTCTATGTGAGTCAGAGTGGAAAAACGTTCTAAAATTAGACGTGCATTGTTAAGAATTTTATTAAATGAGTTGCATCAGTGTCTTTTTACATTACCAGTCTGATGGCCAGTTCTGTCTTCTCAGTATCCTGGGGTAACGTTAAGAAAGGGCCGGAGGGGCCAGGAGTGTTTCGGTGTTCTTATGTCTGTGAGCGTGCTCAAAGGTAAAACAGCATGTTTGTGGGTAAAGCAGCTGATTCCATACAGCCTTTGTTCCTCTGTTACCTGTACCAACATTACAGCAGCGATGTTTTCCCCCAAGGAGAACAGGTGTATTGTGGAGTTTCAGCTTCTTACATCAGAACTGATGCTGAGCCATTATTTGGAAAGTCTTACTTGCGTGGTTAGTACATTAATGGCTGAAAGTACAGTCCTGCACTGCAGTGAGTACAAATAGATGTCTGCTGAACGTGTTGCAGGATGAGGGCCCACGTTTCCTTTTGGAAATCTCCCTCAGTGCTCTGGGAGCTGACGTTTCTTGCACTTTTGTCTTTTTAACTTGCTCTACACGGCGTGCTGTTGTACTGCAGGTGCTAATGTTCCCAATTTTTTCAATTAGACTGATCAGCAGAGAGACTGATACCACTGTTCTGGGGAGGGAAAGGCCAGCACTTTGTGGGAGAGAACCATGTCTGTTCGGGAGACGTTTAACCCAGAGAGCTTCGAACTGGACAAGAGCTTCCGCTTGACCCGATTCACAGAACTGAAAGGCACGGGCTGCAAAGTGCCTCAAGATGTCTTACAGAAGCTGCTCGAATCTCTACAAGAAAACCATTTTCAGGAAGATGAACAGTTCCTGGGGGCAGTTATGCCCAGGCTGGGTAAGTAGTTGCTCCTCCAGTTTGCTTTGTCTGTGTACTGGCTTGCTCTCGTTTAATGTTTGAGAATTGTACGCTGTGTGATGCATGCACATGGTCCAGAAATCTGAAGAGTTAATCTGCTTGGCATCTGGGGTACGAGAACAGTATTGTTGAACGTCCTGTGGTGCACTCAGCTACGAACAAAAAATGGTCAGGAATGGCCAGAGCGACAGGGACAGGCTCAGGAATTGGTCTCCTCCTTCTTTGCAGTAGATGCTGTCCAAACCCAAGCAGTTTCAGTTAACATCTGGAGCATTAAAGTAATACGCTGGCCTCTTAAATCTGTGAATGAACAGACTTTAGTTGACTTAAAGGTGAAGACCCCTTCTCCCTTCCCCTCGTTCCTGGGGCAGAGAACGTGAGGGACTGGGAGTGGATTGTTTCACAGCTCTCATTTTTTTTCCTTTCAGTCCTCTCATTGTACCCCACTCTTAACTTTGCTCACCTGTAGAAGCTGCCTGGGAAGGGCTCTTTCCAAGATCTGTGTTCTTGCCAGCTTCACTTTCTCTTTGGTATTTGCACAGTGATGCAAGCAATAAGGGAAAGCAGCCTGCACGAGCTCCTGCATGGGGAGCAGCGCAAACGTAGGTATTTTGATACCAGCTACTGTACCTAATATTGATGTAGATAAATGAGTGTACGTAATGTGTTCGTGCCATTGTATATTCTGTTTGCCTATTTACTCCTTGTAGTCCATCCCTGCTTTGTAATGCAGAATGGATATTTCCATCAACTTAGGAATATCAGTGCAGTATTTATTTAGAAGTCATTTGATTATCAGTTCAGCGTCCAGTAGCATCATTTGAAATAATTTTAACGTAGCTAATTACCTATTAGCAGAGTAACAGGTTGCAAGCCATTGTTCCTGTATTGAACTCAGTGAGAGATGAGTGGGGGCCCGTGTTCTTACTGAGACAATAGCAATCTTCTTCTGAAATATCAGAGCTGTAACTGTGTGTCAGAGTGGGGTGGCACTACAGTTTAATGCTGCCTAATGAGGGACACTTCTTTCTTTTGTTCCTGCATTGCTATTTATATCTGTTTTCTTTGTATTAAATGTTATTCGCAGCAACATTTCATTTCAACAAATTTCTAATCTCAGGAATAGTTTGGTTTAATTTTGTAGCTTTTTTTTCCTTATAAACTTACAGGCTCTGGTGAGTAGTGGAATTGCTAATAGTTTTTTTCTTGTCCAGCTATATGAAAAGGTAAAAAGCAAACTAATGCCATCAGTACACAGGTATGTTGTTATGTAAGAGGAAATCTCTTAGTACTGAAAGGTGGAGAACTCAGATCTCTTAAATATGTGTTTTCAGTGGGAGCATCCCTTGAATAAACTTGTCTGTAGGTAAGTTAGGTGTTAGTTGCCTCTACTGCCTTTTGCTTACAAGGAATAGACAGGTAACTTCACGGCCTTTGTGGTATGCACGGTTCTTTTGAGGGACAGCCAGAAGGGAAATTACCTCCTAGGGGCTCAGCACCACTCCTTCTTACAAGTGCTGTTACCCAGAGCAATCTTACCTGTGGCTGTGAGTATATATGGGTCAGAAATGGCAGGTTTGCTAGTAATGCCCTGAGCTGTTGCAGACCTTTAGGTAGCTGTTTTCAGTCATCTCTTTGAATAGTTCCTTATTTGCAGCCAGCCCTCTTTGTTATTTTATTTGTTTTGCGTGGAACATAACTGTAACCTGAAGGCCTTGACTGTCACACAGTGCTTCTGCTGAAGTGTTGGAAACTTCACAAAGTCAGTCATGCAGTGTTACAACACAAAAAGGTGATCTGAGGGCTCTGTGTGTGAGCCCGTCGTCTTTTACTGCTTGTATGTTCTTCTCTGGACAGGCTGAGCATCGTGCTTCGTGGCTTGCTAGCTTAAGCAGGGGATGAGCAGCCTGAAATGACTCCTGAGTATCCCTTGTTTTGTGAGGCAAGGCGTTGTGCCTCTGCAGCTCCGTGCAGCTCTGTGCTGCAGGCCTTCTGCTCCGTGCCCTCAGCAGGAGCTCAGATGACACTGGCTGACTGTTCGTGGGCAGGACGCTGCCAAAAGCTTGTTTGTAGCTCTTGGTAGGAGCGTGTTTTGTTAGTACCTGGGGGAAAGATGCTGTGTGACATCTGCTCCCTGAAGAGTGCTTGTTTTTAAGAGCCCTGCCCTGTTGGGTGTACAGAGTGGTGGCAGGCAGCTTGCTGTCAGCCTGGGGAGGAGGCAGGCTACCTGCTGCTGCTGCAAGGCTATGGATAATCGACAGGGGGCATGGGCAGCTAGCATGCTTTGCTCTGAGACCTGCCACTTTTGTACACACTCCTGCATCACAGCAGGTGCCTGGAGGTTTTACTATTGCTTATTCTGTTTGAAGCTTCCACGGTTAGGGAAGGCTGTGGTATTGCTGTTTTCCCAAGTGCTTCCCTGTGTGGCAGGTGAGCTTGCTGCCTTTCACTCTCTCAGAAGCGAGGTGAGGGTACGCTGTTGCAGGATCTCCAGCTGGCTGAATCCTCTTTGACCAAAGACCTCGCTGTGATTTGTGGTGCTTTTTTGTCTCACCTGAAGTGAGGAAGTGCTCCTTATGAGAGGCTGCTCCCTTTTAAAACTGTCACCTTGCTTTTGTTGAGTTAGGAGTGACAGGAAACCCCATTTAGTTTTGTCAACACTGTTTACAGCTTCTCTTAACTTTTAACATCCACACACACATACAAGCGTACACATCCTTAAAAGGAGTGCACTTCATTGTACTGCAGTAAACTGGAAAACATCGTAGCTTCATTCTTGCTTTCAGTTCTTTACACCTCTGCTCTGTTCTGGTCAGGAGTTCTCATTCTTTGCCTGTTCTTCTTCACCTGTGTAACGTGCTTTCCCAAGGAAGGAATTTGTTGCCTTTGCCGAGGAGGTACTGGGAGCTGTACAGCCCAGGAACGTTCTGTAAGGTCTCTTGTAAGGACCAACAGACAAGATAAAGTTACTCACCTCTGTGATGGACTTCTCTCTTTGCAGGAATTGGGATGGACACTTGTGTTATTCCATTAAGACATGGAGGTTTGTCGTTGGTTCAGACAACAGATTATATTTATCCTATTGTGGATGATCCTTATATGATGGTAAGTTGGCTAAACTGAATTATTATTGTTGATTTGGTTTATCCTCACCTATCTGATGGCAATTTTTCTTCTAGATATGTAGCAGTAACTGTTTGATGAACTGCATTCAGGGTCTTTCCTAAATGCAAGTGAAAAGGGAAGGGCACTGTTTCATCCTGCAGTCCTTTCCGTGTCAGCCACGAGTGCTGCAGTACTTTGGCTGTAGGTGAAAGCTGAATTTAAATTTCCCTCCCAACTGTTCTGTGAGATTTGGCTTGAAAAAGGACCAGAGGGGAGCTGCAGAGCAGCAGGCATTGAGCTCCACTTTAAAGAACCTCACAGTAGTTTGCTTTTTTGGGGGTTCTGAAATAACCAGGTAGCACATGGCAGCTGGAAAGGCCTAAATGACAGGAGTTGGTAATAGCACCTGGCAACTTCAGAGTGATTTGTGAACCCCAGTTTTCCCATTGTAGTCCCTCCACTTGCAGACGAATGAGTTGAAATTACTCGTCAGAATTCACATGCTCTTTGACTTCGGCTCCTTCTGCGTCTGTGTTTCATTTAATTCATGGTAGCTCATTCCTCTGTGGTGCTGTGGGGTAGTGATCAGCATTGACTTGAACACTGAGCATTGATAGTGAGGAGGCAAACGTAAAACGGTCCTAGTAAAGCTGTAAGGAACTCTCCAACAAGTGTTGCCTTGTTGAAAGTTAAGAGCTGTGTTTCCTGTAGTTTGAATTTGATTACTTTGCATTAGGGAATGCTTTTACTGCTGTTTATGTGATTGCACGTTCTTTTGTTGTTTTATTGGTCATTCTGTGAGACCTGTTCAGGAGGTCTGAACCATGCAGTTAGAGACTGGGGCCAACTCACTTTTTTCAGCTTGCTTGACCAGGTGTTGTGCATGCATATATATGCACATAGCTCCTTTTATTTACGGCTGAGCTCTCTTTCTGCAAACTGAGCAACCAAGATTTCTGACTAGCTATTAGAGTGCATAGTTGCTGGGCTCTCTTTGGAAGTTTGACTCAAGTGACTTGCTTTAGCATCAGGTGTTTCAGCAGAGACTAGAGGGAGGAAAAAACCCATCTTGTTGGAGAATAGTTGGCAACTTCAGGAGGGTTGGACTCGATGATGTCTAGAGGTCCCTTCCAACCCCTGCAATTCTGTGATTCTGTGAACTGAGAAACTCTTTTCTTGCCTTGCAACAAAAGTTTTTAAGGGATGGCATAAGAAGGCTGTGGTGAAGGGCATGCGTTGTTTCCCTTGGGGATACAAAGGGATTGAGGTGATGCAGCAGAGGGAGAGGGTTTGTGTGCAGATGAGGTTTAGGGCAGTGTGACAGGAGTGGAATGTAAACTTGGCCTTGGACCAGCACCTGTGGTTGCATGTTAGTCAGTCTGTGATCCACAGGCACCATCAGCTGTAACTTCAGCTGACTCTCAGGTCCCTCGTTTTCATTCTTCATTTCACATGGTGCCTTTTTTCTTTTGCGGGCCAGTGTGATTTGAAGAAGAGGCAAACACAGCTGTTGATAAAACCCTTAGCAAATTGTGTGAGCTGAGGGATGGTGAGACTCAAGAATTGAGTTCGTATCCAGGCTGCATAAAGTAGCGTGCTCTGGACACACCTGTGCATTTCAGGACAGGCTGCTGCCGCCCTGTTTCTCCAACTGCCACTTTCCCTATTGCCAGCCTACATCTCTCCTGACCCCTTTTCTTCAGCTCTGTTCTTGAGAACAGGAGAGCAGGACTGGTTCTGATCCCCCTTGTGGCACTATGGAGGGGCCTTTGGAGTACAGCAGCATGGATCTGGCTGATGTGAGGGTGGGCTCCGTTCCTTTATCTCACAGGGAACTTCTTGGTGCTCATTTAAGAACCTTCACTGAGCACTGAGGACAGGAGGCTGGTATGCCTTTTTTTTTTGCCCTTACAGCTTTTCCTCTTGCCAGTGGGTTCTTGTCTTTCAGTGAGTCACGTGCTTAGGTGACCCATCTGTGAATCCCGTTCCGTTTATCAGCATTCACAAGCTGTGCATTGTTCTCTGTGCTGCTCTGGACTTGTGACTTGCACTCTCCAAATTCCCTTAATGGAATTGCCAACTGGCAAAAGCAGCCTCACACTGACCTTGGACCACGAGAACACAGAGCTGCTGTCAGTGTGGTTTTTGAAATTATCAGTCATTCCGTAGAGGGCGTAAACCAGCAGTTGGTTTGATAAATACTGGAGATAGTGGAGGATGGTTTGATAGTCCCCTTCCAAAAAAGGAAAACGACAGGCTCTAGTATTCGTAAACATCCAGAAGTGTAGCAGCAAATGTCCATCAAGCTATGGGGTCCGTGGCTCATTCTTAATGGTGTGAAATAAAATTACTAAAACGTATTCTGATTTCTAAATGTACGAGCAGCTCCCCTGATGCCACTGGAAGCTCTTGAATTTATGAAAACTGGATTATATTTAATTGTGATTCGGAGGTGTTATTTCATGTCATCAGAAAGTAAAGCAACTGCCTGCTAATACTAATTATCGCAGAGGACTCTGGATGTGTGATTAGATTTTAATGTCTTGGAGATGGTTGAAATGTGTGTAAATGTCTTTCTTCCTTTTCTTCCCCTGCCCCATAAATCTGTCTTCAACTGAAGCATATTTCTGTAGCCCACATGGTGGTGAATAAGCACGTTGCTTTTATCGTGATGACATTGCCTCTGAACTTTATGAAAAACACAGGTTTAAGATCACAGAACCAGATGTCAGTCAGAGTTTTGCAGCTGTAAACCTGAAGCTTTAGACAGAATGCATGGAGTCCTCCAGATTAACAAAACAGAATATGTGTTTTAAAGTCATTTCCCATCCCTAAAGACACATCCTGTGTTGGAAAGTCGTGTGTCTTCATCAGGACACTTAATGTCTCATTTTTGCTGGGTTTGTAACCCAACAAAACCTGACTTGCTGAGCAACTCGGATCCATTAACTTAGCAAAATCAGAGTAGTTAAGCTCGTGTCACCCAAGTGAACCCTTCTCAGTCCTGTCAGTGCCGAGATTTCTCAGAGGAATCTTTGACAGAAGGCAGGGTCTCTTGAACAAAGTTTTGTTAGTGATGTTTGCTCACACAGAAGTTAATACAAATGTATTTGTTGTACCAAAGTTCAGCCTTACCCTGTTGCTTGAAAAAGTGACAGAGTAGGCACATCTCTCACCGTGCAGGTGATGGGGTCAGACCGGTGCCTCACCTCAGCAGCTGTGTGTGCTCCTTAGTGGGGGCAGGGCCATATCTGGGAGACGTGAGCATGTGTGCCTTCTGTAGGCAGCTCGTTAGGGACCTCCTAACAGGAGAAGCACCTGAGTGGACCTGTATGCTGCTAGCAAGCCATGTCCTCTGGAAAGAAGAGTCTGGAGAGCTTGAGAGTAAGCGTGGCCTCAGAGGTGGTGCAGGGGAACAAACAGCTTTCTCATCCAGGTCGCTGTCTCCTGTGTACTTCAATTCAGAAGAAACTAGTTTTCACTTCTCAGATGGGCTTCCTTGCAGCTGTAAATTAGTGCACCGTAACTGCTGTTACTGCTCCTTACCTGGCAAAGGAGCTGGTGCCTGCATTTCTGCACGGATACTTTGCATGATATGGGTTACACCATGTCTCTGGAGTTGAGGAACCTGTAGAATAAGCAGCTGTCTGAATCCAAACTCTTTTTTTGTTATTTGTGGTGGGTGTTTGTCTGGACTTATGCAGATTTTTTTTTCTTTCTTTCTTTCTTCTGTCTGTTTCAGGGACGGATAGCGTGTGCCAATGTCTTAAGTGACCTTTATGCCATGGGGGTCACGGAATGCGACAACATGTTGATGCTCCTTGGAATCAGCAATAAAATGACAGACAGGGTAAGACTTGGGGTACCCGTTTCTGAAGTAAGGACCCAAACAACTATGAATACTTAGAATGGATGCAGCTTTAGTGTATTTTCTCCTCAAATTTTGAACCTTTTTAAAGAAGGGATGGTTTAGTCACTTCCTCAGTTCTTGCCTCATAAAGTCTCTGGGATTTTTTTTGCTAAACCTTCAGTTTCCTGTGGCATCATACTCTACTTCTTTATGATTCCCACAGGAATGGAGTCTGTGCTCCTGTTTACTGAGCTCCAAGGCAGGAATTTGATTATCAGTTTATCCAAATTATAGATTGTTACTTTTGGTTTCCTTGTGCCAGCTTTGTAGCAGAAGAAACTGAAATAGTTGCTTTTTTCTTCTTTTCTTTTTTCTATTTGATGGAAGTTACCAGCACATGATGTTTGTTTGCTCTATCAAAAAAAAAAAAAAGTTCATTCTTAAAAGAAACTAAGCTGAAATTTTACAGGTTTAGTGGAGGCCAAATGCAGCTTGGTTTAACTTTGCCTTATTGCACGATGCTGCTGTGGCTGTGCTTGATTACAACAGCAGAATGGTTGTTCTGAGTTTGCAGAGCTCCCTGAACTCTCTGCTTTTATATGACCTTTTGGAGAATGTTTCTTCAGCATTTTGAAGGGAGCTGTAAAACCAGAGCTCTGTGGGATGACGTGTGGTTTCTGCAGGCTGACTTCTTCCCAAGGCTGGCTTTTCTGTCATTAGCTTTTTGCCATGAGGGGATTTGACTTGAGTGATGAAAGCCATAGGCCAGTTTGGAAATGACTAGCACTGCTGTGAATGGAACTCTGACTTCTGTTTTGATCTCTAGGAAAGAGACAAGGTGATGCCTCTAATTATCCAGGGTTTCAAAGATGCAGCAGAAGAGGCAGGAACATCTGTTACCGGTGGCCAAACAGTGTTAAATCCCTGGATTGTTTTAGGAGGAGTGGCCACAACAGTCTGTCAGCCTAATGAATTTATAATGTAAGTTAAATCACTCAACAATCAAAGGCATTGGTGTAACGGGATACAGTAAAAGTCCCTTAAACACCATGTTGTGATCTGTCTCCTGATGAGTAAAGCAGTACCTTCCCCTCTTTGCATTTGTCCTTAGCACTGATCAGATGCCACATCTTGTCTGTTATTTGCTTTTTTTATGCAGCATGTCCTTTTGCTTTTCCCCTGGTATCATTTGGTCTTGTTCTCCTTTTGACGGGGGAGTTAAGCTTCTAACCTTTAAATGTTTGGGAGACAGTTGTGGCATAGAAATTTCTATCAGTGTTTAAAATGCATGTATAAATACCTCCCAATTAACCTCCTAATTGCTAGAGAGAACTGGAGAGTTGCTGTGTTTACATCATTCTGCCTGATTAACAGTGGCTGATCTTCAATGTCCCACTGTGGCATGCTGCACCGTACAAAGGAATTTATTTGTCATCCTAGTGATGCTTATTCTGTGTCCTGAGTAAGCAAAATAGTTGTTTTTTTCCTCCACTGTTCTCTACTATATCTTCAGTACATTGAAAGAAGAGGTGTAATTTTGTGTTGTCTGATTGCAAGTGTTGTTCCAAGAAGGATTAGTACTTTTAAGTAAGTTTGCAGTGTTTTTGCTCAGTGATACCCCTTGGCAATGAGTCCCAAAGGGTAATTCAGCAATTAGTCTTTTTTTTTTTGGTCTGAACAATAAGATACATGTGTCTGTGAAAATCTAATTATCAGCACTTATTCCTAATAAAGTGTGACTCTCGCTCTGTAATTAATATATGAATTCTTTGCTTTCAGGCCAGACAATGCAGTGCCAGGAGATGTGCTTGTATTAACTAAACCCTTGGGAACACAAGTGGCTGTAGCTGTCCACCAGTGGCTAGATATTGTGAGTACACTGCCAAAAACAAAAAGGGGAGAAGAGGCAGGAGGTAAAGGTGACCTTCCCCATTCCCTCAAAACCTCAGAATGAAAAAGCACAGTGTATGCTTTGTAGTATGAAGAGTTTATCGAGTGCTGAGCCAGGAATGATAGAGAAATTCATTCCTCTTCTTCCTCCTTGTTGCGTCAGCCTTTTCTTACACGTAAAGCTCTTCTGGAAGCAAGACAGTTTACCATTTTGTGTTTAGTGAGCCTATCTAATTCTTAGCTACTTCTCAGGCATTGCTGTAATAAACCGAGTTGGTGACTAACAGCACAACAGAATAGCACCCTGGGTGAGATGATGCCCTGCTGCGTGTGCCAGAGTAGTTGGCAAAAGCTTATTGGTGTCAGCTAGGCCAAGGCTGCTATCTGGATTCATAGGCTTTCTGCTTGTGTATGCAGAAATATCTCTACCTTTCACATGTATTACCCTGTGCATTCAGTAGGAATGATTCCAGCTGCATTATGTATGTAGATGTATTTCCATCTGTTACTTCGGGCAAAAATGTAACTATTGAACTGAAGAGTGACTGCAGAATTGGCATCTGCTTATGTTGTCTGGCTCTCAGAACGTGTCTTCAGAATTATAGCTGCTCAGTTTGTTGTTTTTTGTTTTTTAAATGCTTCTTTTCTGCTTTTGGGACTGCTGAGCCAATGGACAGGCAGAGGAATGAGCTGCAATCCATTTAGTCTGGGTTTTAATTCCAGAACCTGTGTTAGTGAAAGTGGGAGGGAACCAGCTTAAACCTGAGCTGGAATCTGAAGTGTGGGCAGTCAGATAAGGAAAGTTTCCCCAATATGGCCAGGGTATGACCTAGACCTCTTGGCCTCTGCAGAACTCTGCATTTTCCAATCAGATACGAGGATCAAGCTCTAGATAATCGTGATAGGAAAATCAAATTAAACAAGATGTACGTTTCATAGTGTGGCCATAATCTCACTCCTTTACATATCTGTTATTTTACTGACAAACCGACTTGCAAATTAACAATATTCTGCATTTCCACATATTTCAAGTACTTGTAATTTCCTTGACTGTCAACCAGAAACACTTTCAGGGCTGAAAAATGGGGACAGGAGGAAATCAATTTTCTTATTACAGTAAACAGCATACATCTTTGCTTGTGGTGGAAAATTTCTGAGTATCAGTGCTGCCCTTTCTTGAGCTTTGTCTTGTGAAAGAGTAAGGGAAATAAAACTAGACTTAGCCATCTCAAACCCACCTGTAAATCAAGCTTCAGGATGGAATTTGACTTTGTATTGAAAAGAATGTGGGAGAGGGTGCTAGCTTATCCCTAGGCCAGGAAGGAAAAATAAGGTGTAAGGAGATATGCAACTGCAAAACAAATTTGGAAGGGAAGAAATGAAAAATAAACAGAGCAGTAGTGAGTGAGTTCTGGTGACCAGTTAAAGGATGATTTATGGCAAGAACCACGTGAGAGCTGCTTTAATGAGAGGATGATCCAAACACGGGCAGGATTTCTCCTCTGTGTTTGGTCGCTGGCAGCACTGCTGCAGTCAAGCCCCAGTTACGTTGCTGGCAGCAGCTGCTGTAGGATGAAAATGAAAGAAGCTGTTAAAGAGGCTGCAGGGAGCAGGGCTCTGTAGGGGAACGCAGTCAGGGATGTGCTAGAGGTGATGAAGCTGTGTGAATTTGGCTAGCAGGCTGCTCGCGTGCAGTGGTTATTCAGCAGCTGGGAGCTGGCAACCCTTTGCCTCTAAGAGCTGGACAGCACGAAGGGGTTGTTGCTTCCATGTGCCTTTCTGGAATGGGTTTGCTGGTCCTTGCTATGGCAGACTTCCAAACAGGAAGGGTCTATCTGAACTTGCCTTCTGAAGTTTTTTGGGTGAACGTTCTGGCTTTGTTTCCTGTCTCCTAATCCCATTGTGCCAATATCTGATGGTGTGATATCATAATGGGAGTACTTTGTGTCTGGTTTGTGGCTCCCAGCCTGGAGTCCTGCTTTCACCGTGAATAATATTCACTTGTGATTTCCATTCCTACCTGACCCGTTCCCATTCCGTGGTCAGTTTTGAAAACATTCTTTGAAAACTGTTATAAAATGACTGTTCAGGTTTTTCAGTCATACCAGAAATAAGGAAGAATCTCTGTGCTGTCCTAGGTGTAATAGTAATGCTTTCCTTTCTTGGACAGACCAGGTTCAACCTGATTTTAGAGAACCCTGATCTTACTTCTGTGCTTCCTTGGTCTTTTAAAAAATGATTTGTTTTGGTTGACCAGCCTCTTTCCCTTCTTTCCATTTCTGGATTCCTTCTTACACCACTGGAAGTCAGTTCTCATTTGTTAAGGATAAGATCCTCTTTGGCAAGCCTCTTTTGATGCCAGTGCAGCGTCATACAACAGTTCTCAGCAGTTTTTCCACCTTTAAGTAAGAACTTTTTTATGCATTTTTACTTTGCAATAGCAGCGTAGGCTTTGTGGCTCTAAAAATAAAAGTCTTTCTTACTTCAGTTCTCTGTGATTTTATTTGCAAGAAGAAGGAAGTTGAAGTAGTGTGCGGTGTTGATCTAAACAGTTAAATGGTTGCTTTGTTTCCTTCTGGGTCTGGAATTACTTCAGCATCGAACAAAACAATTGCTCTTTATAAGGTACCATTTCCTAAACTATCACGAGAGCCTTTGGGGATGAGAAGTGTTGCTTAGCACACGATGAAGGCATGAGTCCACATGAGATGTGAGCAGGGCTGGAAGGATGCGTTGAATATTAAACTAAACAAATTCTCTGAAACTGTCTTAATCCTAATTCAGTAGAGTGATTACATCCTGCTGCGGTGTGCGTCCTTGAGAGCCAGGCTTGTGGATATCAGTGGCCTTTCTTGATCAAAGGGCCCGGATGTGAAATGAAGAACTTTATATTTAAAAAACAAACAAAGCAGAGATGAAAATTTTCCAAATCCAGCAAAGAAGTTATTTTTATTTGGCTGCAGAGTTCAAGCCACAGAGTCGTGCTGAAGGAGTTATTTGTGTAGGGTAGGTTATTCCACCCCGCTCTGCAAGTGAGAGCAATAGCTGAGGTGCTTAAGTGCTTCATAGATCCTTAGATGAACTTCAGATGGGTACAAGCAGGGTGGAGCACACGCAGGGGGCTTCAGCACCTCTTAAGCTGAGGTTTAAAAATACAAGTGCATTTTGGATTAGAATTTTCAGCGATAAGAATGTGTGTTAAAATATACGCAGGCAAAAACCTAAGCAAATTGTCTCGCTTTTTTCCATTAGCCAGAAAAGTGGAACAAAATCAAACTAGTGGTAACACAGGAAGACGTAGAACTAGCATACCAGGAAGCAATGATGAATATGGCAAGGCTGAACAGAACAGGTAAGAAGGAATCCCTACTGTGGGAGGGGGAAGGGTTGTGGGGAGGGGGGTTGTTTTTTTGTTATTATTTTTTTTTCCCAATTGCGTACTTAATTTCATTTCACTGCCGTGGGGAAATGTGGCACAACTGTGTTATCCCTTCCTTCTGCCACCTCTTTCTGCTGTTTGTGAAGCAAGCAAATTAAAATCAAACGCCCTCTTTTAATTATACGGCAAAATCACAAATGCTGCTGGAGATGCTTATGACTCATGTGAGCGTTGCGGGTAACAGCGGAGTGAATTAGAAAGATTTTTTTTTTCAAGGGAAATATATTGGATTTGTTCTTTATTTTTTTTGTGCCTGCAGAACTCACAAGGACCTGACTTGATCTTTAGATAAGCCGAGAACTAAATTAGATGTTTCCTTCTCAGCTGAAGGAACGGGGATAGTTAAATATATCTTCTATTTATTCAGATCTCATTTGGTATTTATTACATCATCCCTCTGGTTTTTCATTCTTTCACAAAATCTTCCAGGAAAAATAAGTGACCAGGATTGCCTTGTGGAAGGTAACATTCCTGATGATGTATTGGGATGCAACAAAGACAGGCACAACGTTCTGTCCTCACTTCTGTCAGGCATTTCTAACAGTGCTTACACATTCAGAACTGGAGCCGTTGTCCTGCATGCAGGGATGCAGAGTCGTACCCAGGGCTCTGTAGTTGCAAGTCATAGAGTCGTAGAGCTGCTCAGGTTGGAAAAGACCTTCAAGATCATCAGGTCCAACCTCAGCCTACCCATACTATCCTGACTAACAGCCCACTGCTACATCCCGTCCCTGAGCACCACATCCAGTCGGGTTTTCAACACGTTCAGGGACGGTGGTTCCACCCCCACCCTGGGAGCCTGTTCCAGTGCTTAACGACCTTTTCTGTAACGTTCTTCCTTATATCCAACCTAAACCTCCCCTGGTGCAACTTGAGGCCGTTTCCCTCGTCCAAGAATTTCACGAATGCATAGGTGGGGAGGCTGCGGCTTAGGGCTGCCTGTGCCTGTCCATCCTCCAGCTCTTCTTCCTTCCCCCCATGAACTGCAGGATTTGTTCTTAAGCTCTTAAGCTAAGCGTCCAGAACTTAAGTTCTGGTGTGACTTATTTTATTTTTCTTGTTCTGTCAGGGAAAGCAGATGTGGGGAAAACTGGATGAATCTTGTCCTTGCCCCTAGAGCAAAGCTGAACTCAGAATCTAAAGATTCTGTCACCCTCAACTTGGGAAAGCTTGAAACTGGAGCAAACCCCGTTATCATGGGCTGCTAATATGAACTAGTAGCATATGCCTAATAGGGCATGCTCCTAAATGTAACTTCGTCATTCCATTTTCAGCATCATTTAGTATCTTAAATACAAATGGAATTTTCCTAAAGGCTGCGTGTGGTTTTGGTGACATTCCTTTCAGATACAGTTTTGGGGTGGGTATTTTTTTGTATGTTTGTTTAAGACTTATATAGTTTATTTCAAATTACAGGTGTACACTCAGACTGTGCACAGTGCTGTCGTAACGCTGCTTTCCTTGATACTTTTTCCCCGAGTTATTTATTTTTAATTCTGTTTGTTTTTCTCCCTGTTTTTGAAGCTGCCGGACTTATGCACACTTTCAATGCACATGCAGCTACGGACATCACAGGATTTGGAATTCTGGGGCACGCACAAAACCTTGCCAAGCAGCAGCGAAATGAGGTGTCCTTTGTCATTCATAACCTTCCTGTTCTTGCTAAGATGGCTGCAGTCAGTAAGGCTTGTGGCAACATGTTTGGCCTTATGCACGGGACCTGTCCAGAGACTTCAGGTAGGTGACAGTTACACCACCCTTTTCCTTCCCTTCAAATCCATGTTAGAATATAAGAACGTTTCCAATGTACAAATGCTGTACTTGCATTCAGAGTCATGGTTGGTTTGAGTTATGGTTGAGTTAACGAGCAGAAGCCATAGAGCTGTTCACAGCCAAGTTTTTCAGCCAAATCTCCATCCTGTTCTGAATGCCTTCTTCTTTCTTTTGAAACACTGTTATAGAAACCATGGCTGTGTTTGGCAGCTGGAACATTTTGCCGTTGAAAGTCAGTGATGGTTCTGAATTCTTTTGATACCTATTTTTCTCAGAATTATTAACTCCAGAACAGTGAATACTTGAGCATCTCAGCAGAGCTGGCACGCTGTTCTCAAAAGGCCAAGCCACATGCAGTAGGTTTCCTCCTCAAACGAGGTGGACTTCTGTTTCTCATTATGAGTGTGTGAAGCTGAGTGCTGAGCGGGCCATTCTCAGGCACTGGGGGAAGCTGCCTCTATCCAGGATCATCAAGAACACAGATGTTTTTCCTGTAAGCATATGAAACCTGATGTGAGGGACTGTAAGCAGCAGCAAGAAAAGAACTTACCCTCTGACCCATTCAGTTCTTGAGTTTTCTGTTTAATAAAGCTGCCACTTAGCAGTGGAGACGGGTGCACACAAATTGAGAATCAGGCTGTGAACTTCAAGCTTCTTTCAGGTGAACATTTAAAGTCTTCAGGTGATTAAAGTCTTCTGATGCTGTGTTTGAATGTTGTCTTCGTAGTTAGTGTAGGCCACTTTGCCCACTGGAATAATCCTTTTCTTCTGCTGGAAGTCGCTGCGTTTCAGTTTCCCCTCAAATCTTCTGTTCCATTTTGTTCTTCAGTGCCATTGTTTTTTCACTTTGGGAAATGAAGATGCAGTAACAAATCTATCTTTTATCTCCTTTCCTGTCCCTCTTCCTGCTCTCCAGAAGTATTATCCAAGTTCTCTGCAGTACACGACAGAGGGGGCCCCTTGAAGCAAAACAGTCTGAAGATCTGGAAAGGAGCGTCAGAGTGAGAGCTATAAACTTTTCCCCTAGCGAATACACAACTTACTGTGATCTGCTCGATTGCTCCGTGGCCATCTGTGTTTATAACAGATGCTCTGTCCTACAGAGAGTGTGCAGTTCAGTCGATGTGTAATAGGATATAGGACGTGAACCCTTTGAAGAGTTTAAATCCAGCTTCAGTCAGCTGAGAGCAGAAATATCTGATGGCTGCTTGGCAAGCTGTAAATACAGTTGGTACCATCAGGCAGGTTCTTTCTACCTACACATCCACGTAACCAGTGTGCAAGTAATGCTGCTGCCTGCCCTGAATACAGGGCATTTGTTATAGGTTGCAGAGAGACTAAGAAATAGCTGAGGCACAGAACGGGAAAGGCGAGGTTCTCTTTTGGCTAAGTGGCAGTTGGCTTGGGAATGGTTTAGCTGCAAACTGAGTGCCTGAATCTTGGGATTGGTGACTCGTTTTGCACCCTGGGGACAGGGCTGTCATTTCACTAAAAGAGTGTAAAACCAGTGCAGATGTATGCACTGCTGCAGGAGTACTTGAAAGAGGAGAACAGCCAGCTTCCAAATCCTTCTTGGGAGTGAGAGTAAGAGGTGCCTTTGAAACTCTGAGTTGGCTTACCTTTCAGCAGAGATAGTGATGAATAAAACAGCGAGACGCATCTGGTTATTTGTGAGCATTGGGTACCTCGAAACACATACACTGATTTCATCGTAGCACTGCATTCCTACTGCAGGGGTTTGTTAGAGGGTGGTGTCAGCCAAATAAGAGCTGGATGAGATAGCTGTGGTCTGAAAGCTGTACAGTGTGTGTTGGCTTTGTGCTCAGCACTGGGAGTGGGACACGTTGCAGCAGCCCCTGTCAGCTTGGGCACGTGTGCTGCTGTGGCTGGTGAGCATTGAGCACTGTTTGCATGCTTTGTGTCCTGGAGTTGATGTACACAAAGGCAAATATGTGCCCTGTAGTACCTGTACATCCAGTCGGTACGATGCCTTTTAGGGGGGCTGCTCAGGGCTCTTCATACTGTAATACGTAATGTACATTTTCACTCTTTTGTCTTAAACTTCCAGCAGTTCTCTGTCTGTAGCTTTTTCTTCTGTGAACAGATGTTTTTTCAGCAGAGTGGGCAGGCAGTGAGAAATGAATGGATTTTAAGGCTGTTGTTTTTTTTTTTTTGCCAGTGCACATTTGCTGGGCACCTGTTGACAAAAGTCAGTGTTGGAAAGATCTCATGTCATGGGTTCCATCCTCCAGGCACTGCTGCTTAGGGCTGTAAATTCCAGTTCTTTGTGATCCTGTGCTCCCTTTTAGGTAACTCTTTGGTAGCAGTTGAAGTTGCAGTCAGGTTGTTAAGGTTTTTAATTCTTGTTTATCAGACAGACTGCTGGCAGACAGAAGTTACAGAAACCTTCTGTGTTGGATACTCTTGCATGTGTGTATTTTTGCCAGTCCTGCTCTGCTGCTGGGGCTGATAACAGGCAGCTTTTTTAGTGCAGTAAAGGTATCTCAACAATGCAGTGTTTCCATGCATTTTGAGAAAGCAAATGGAGAGAAAAGAAGGGCTGTGTGACGATGGGAGAGCTGTTAACACAAGCCAGGAAGCTTTGATTCATGAACTGTTTATAAACCAGCTCTTAGTTGCAAAGTTTTATCCCGTCTGTGCTTTTGAAGTTTTCTGTGGACCGTTCCCTGCCTGCAGTACAGTGATTTAAAAGCAGCAATATTAACAGCAGAAGGTTAACGAGACTGGTCAGTGTGCCAGAGGGGTAACTGGAATTCCCACAGACGAGAGCCCTGCTGCTGATGGGCCTTCCTGAAGGGTGAGGATCAGAGTGTGAGGAGCAGCCAGGAGATGGGAGCTGTTGTGTTTCAGCTGGAAACTGGAATTAGGTGTATTTTTTCTGATCTTGCTTAAGAATGATAACAGGGCACGTAATTTCTTTGCAGTTGATTTGTCTGTTACCTGCGGAGTAACACTGGGTGTGAAGCTCAGAGCTCTGTAAGAGAGGCAGGTGCTTTTCTGCTTTCTGGATGCCGCCCTCGTTTGCTTCGTACAGAACCAAGAACATTACTTTGTGTCCACGTATCCTTATAAATGTTCTTGTTCAGTAGTTGCTCCTTCCCTGTAGCTTGGAGAAGCAAACATAAAGGGCACATCTTAGCACCTCGTGTGCATGTGCCACTGAGGCACGAGGCTGCAGGGGAGGAGGCGATGGCACCAGGCCCGGAGTGGCTGGCTCAGCGTATGGCACTCTGTGCCCAGGGCTGGCTCAGAGCTCGCTGGCACAATTTGTGCTGCTGATCTGCTGCCCTTCACCTTAACAAGAAGGCTTCAAACAGCTCACAGGTGATACCACTGTGTTTAAGAGAAAGCAAGCCCAAATTCCCGTTAGAGGTGAATCTATGCTACTGTCTGCATTCTCCAAACGTCTTCCAGTGGGAAGTACTCGGATGTTCCTTACAAGATGCTGCTTCTGCTGGAATCCAGCACGTTACAGAGCTGCATCAGCTGTGTGTAGCCTGTGCCACTTGGAGGTTTAACGAGGCACCTGTAGGTGAATTTGCTGCTCTGCCTTGCAGTTCTTCACAAATCTGCAGTGCAGCATAAACGGTAGGAAGGCCGAGCAACACAGAAAGCACCTAACTTTTTGTAGTAGAGGACAGCAGCAAGATATGTAATGACTTGATCAGTGCCTCCTGCAAGTCTGTGCTAGGGCTGACAATGCAGCTCATTCTCCAGGACTTTAACTTACAGAATCATCAGTCCTTTGGGAGTCTTGGAATGCAGAGGATCTTCAGTTTGCTAACTGAACAGCAACTTTGCTAACCAGTTGTGCTGCTTCTGAGAAGCATTTATAAAGAAATACTTTTTTTGCTGTCTCTGTAAGAGCAGATTTTATGTGAAAGGTTAAAAAAAAAAAAAAGGTTAGTTTCCCTCTAGCGAAGGGTTCAAAGGGACTGACTGTCAGAGGGAGCTCAAGATCGTGTCTAGGTTTGGTTTTCTGCCTTTCACTCTCTTGTAACAGTCTCTATTTCGATGAATGATGTCATCAGAGGCAGTAGGATTGCGAGCAGAATCAGCTGCTCCCACTGCGTGGTCATAGCCATCTGAATATGACCTTTATCTGGAACATTTGTGCGTGTACTTCTTGCAGAGGCACTTCGCAGTCCTCTGCTGGAAGCTCACAGTGCCGGTGTTGTTTTCATGTCACTCGCTGGCAGCAGCGTGCTGTCCTTGTGCCAGCATCCTTTGTGTGCGTTTGGGATTGCGTACACGCCAAGTATTCAGCAACCAACTCCTGTCTGCAAAGCCGGAGCTCACAGGCTTCCACCGCGTCCTTTCTCGGAGTCCTGCAGTCCGACAGAACCCCGTGGGGTCACCGAGTGCTTGGCAGAGCAAGGAATCTGGCAGGAGCGGGCTGGAACTCCTTGCAGCCGGACGCTGAACGCTCTGCTTTTTGTCTTTGCAGGAGGGCTGCTCATCTGCTTACCGCGGGAGCAGGCAGCGCGGTTCTGTGCCGAGATCAAGTCTCCAAAGTACGGCGAAGGCCACCAAGCGTGGATTATTGGCATTGTAGAGAAGGGCAACCGCATGGCCAGAATTATAGACAAACCACGGATCATTGAAGTTGCACCACAGGTGGCCACCCAGAACGTGAACCCGACGCCCGGGGCCACCTCTTAATGTAGATGAAATAGCTGTTTGTTTTTAAATAGATCTATTCCTTTATCACCCTGCAACTGAAAGAACTGTTAAAAAAAAAAAAAGAAAAGAAAATCCGTTGTGTCTGCACATCTGGTGGCCTTAGGTCAGTTCATGAGTGGATACAATTAATGAAATAAAATCCATTGCCTTTTTTTCCTGTTACATTAACTGAAGATGCACCTAATCTTGAGGCAGCTTCTGAGTTGAGAATTATATTGTTATCCAATACTGTTGATTCATTTTGAATCTTTAGACACTTATCTCTTGCCGCATAGGCTCTTTTTAAAGGTGCTTTCACGTAGCACAGACATTACCAGTAGTAGTGTCAAATAGCATTTTGTGTCCTTTCATTCTATGTGTATTTATCATAAGTCTAATTTCGATGCCTTCAGTGATATTCCGGAAAGGCAATAAATTTGACAGGCGACACGGTGGGTGTACCCAGTAGTAGGAGGGTTGCATGACTACATTCAATCTTTTGATTTCTATTTTTTATTTTTGTAAGGTTTAGTCTTTACCGAGAGCATCTGTGAGCCCGGACGTTGCTTGGTGTAGTGCACTCTGTTGAAACGAGCAAGTGCTGACTTTGCATGGAAATAGCTTCAGAGTCGAAGGAGTCATTTTTAATTTCATTATTTGTAGGCCTGACAACATTTACTGTGTTATCGATGATTTTCTTTATTGATGGTAAGGAAAAGAAAATAATAATTCTTTTGCAACGTGATTGGATATGCTATAGTGCAGCAAAGGTTTTGCAGACCAAAAGGAGGTTACTGTATGATACTCGTTCACAATTCGCTATATAAATAACTTCACAGATAATTTTTAAATATAATCAAGCTAAAATAAACCTCTGTTCTGTGGATGGTAGTGTTTAATACATTTTATATTTTGTATAGTGATTACAAGCCTCTTTTTGTTTGTTTGTTTCTTTAAAATCAGCAGCTGTTTAGTATAATTCTTAGTATTATTTTGTTCTTCGCTCAGATACATTTTTGTGCACGCTTTTGTGATCTGTGTTTAAAATCTACATTGCCAACATTGCAGCTTGAATTTTAGCTTGTTATTCAAAATAAATATTTAATTTTTTTTTATTGCTCTTGTATAAAAGCATGAACTTTTTTGATTCCTGCCTGAATTACAAACTGGAAAGAGGAGAAGTCCTCCTTATTTTTATTTTGTTGCTGTTGATACTGATGGTTGCCATTGCTCCTTTGGTTGATTCTGCAAGCTGTGATGTCCCGTGGTAATCTAGAATATCTCTTGCATGCCAGAACCAGGGGCAGATAGGTTATCTCGTAGACGTTTGTCCACTTCATTTTGTTTATTTTGCCTGTCAGCACAGCGTATGCAATGGTTTTACGTTGGGTTTTGCATTGTTTCCTCTGTATCCTCTGTAAGTCTCCTGGCTGTGCCTCCTCGAACCTGAGCGAGGGTTGGTGAGCAGCCCTGCGAATGCCATGAGTGCTGAGCCCATCCTTCCCGTGAGGGTGCATTGAGCTGCCTGCTGGCAGCACGTTCACTGCTAACTCTGCTCTGCCAGCCCACAGGAGCCAAGACGTGCCGTGCAATTCTTCTGCATTGTGGACCCGAGTGCGTTTTACGGACCCAGCTTTTATAGAAAGCTTGTGGAATTAGCTCTTTGATATTCAGACCAGGAAGAAGAAAACCTTTGAATAACCAATACCGCTACCAGCAAGAATAACAAGGGCTTCTGTCTGAAAAATGACTCGCTCCAGGTGAATCTGTCCTGTGCATCAAGCAAGGCTTACATTTCCAGTGTTGCTGCGAGTGACACCTGGGGCCAAACCTGGCTCATCTTCTTCCATTCAATAGTGCTCCCAACAGTCACCTTGTACAGAGCTAGAATGTTTTTTTTTCTTTTGTGAGTAACGTGAAACAATTAGAACATCGCTCTTCTTTTCCTGGAAAATAGGCCTGTAAGTTTTATGTTCACAACACAACCTGAAAGCAGTAACTGAACTTTTGACTTTGCTGCTCTGGAAGGATAACTTAGGAGTGTTCGCAGCAGCTCTGAGCGCCAAAATAAAGCATCAAAACTGGTTGTCTATGCAAAAAAAAAGTCATGGTTTATTTTTTTAATCCCCCTGTAGCTTTATGAAGTTGTGTATTGTGATACAGAGTCATGTCGTGGGGCTGCTGTTCTTCACAGTCAAGGGAAGGACTCACTACACGCGTTGCTTCGTGAGATTAAAAAGCAAGGATCAGATGTTTATGAAATGGTCGGTGCTGTGTGCGTTTGTTACAGAGATTGGTTGTGGTTTCAGCAGGTGCTAGATACGTACTGGAAGCTGTACTGGGCAGGAACATGCACTGGTTTTTAGGTAATTGTTTTCAATCGTTCTGTTGATAAGATGCCAGCAGCCAGGTGTGAAAACACCTCTTCCATTGGTAAACGTGCTTTGAACGGCATGGAGGAAGGCTGCTTCACGGGCAAGGTAAGTGAACGATCGCATCAATTGAGTTCTGGTGTTACTAAAACCAAAAACTTCTCTTTTTGACTGGAGAAAACTTCACCTTGCAGCTGCTGAACCCAGCTGCAAGCAAAAGCGCTTCCAGGTGAAATACCAAAGCCTCTCTTATTTTCTGATGGCAGGAATTTGCATTCTAAAGTGCTTCCTGGCTCTGGGCAGCTGAGATGCAGTTACCTCTGGTCAGAGCTGGTGTGAGCGTTTCTGAATGTGCCACTCCATTCAGAGTGAATGAGAATGTGTTCTAAGTCTTCTGCTATCATTGCTTTATCAGATAAGGACTGCTGTGATTTGTATAAGAACCCTTGTTTGATAAATAAAAGGTTGTAGTCGAGTCTGAACCATGGGGTGCTATGTAGTGCTGCATATGAAGAGGGCTAGCAAGCTGAAGGCTTTTAAGCAATGGGTAGATATTTCTAGCACTGTGATAGCCTTTGAAATAGAATTTGGGGGGGATTCTGGCATCAAAAAGACACGAGGAATAGAAGTTTGTTGTTGCTTTGTGCAGTCACAGAAGTGTAACGTGCTTTCGTTTACACACACAGGTATGTGCACACATCAGCTTCCACCACAGCCATGAGGAGGAGGCTACCTGCAAAACTCCACCGGAGCTGAGAGAGAAGTAGAGAGTAAGCAGAAGGAATTCTGGTAATTGGAAAACTCACAGTCTGAGCAGCACGATTGATAAGTAGCATGTATGCTTAGCTGGTATCTGTTACGATCTCTGTCTAATGTGTTGGTTTCCTCAGCTTTTCTCCTGCGTAAGGGGAAAATAACGCATGAAATCGTAGTAGATAAAGTTGGATTTTGTTTTTAAGGTATTCTTTTGAACTGAAGTTTTGCTAGAAATCGAGGGCTCACCAGCTGTTTTCTGTTTGGGAGTTACACAGTGAGCATGAACGGGTGCCCACCCACAGTGCCTCAGTTGGGGCCAGCTGTAATTCTCAGAGTGCTTCTCACCCTTGAGAGATGCTGCAGTGCCTCGGTGGGTGGGTAGGGGTTGCCCTAAGCCTGAAGTTTCAGCTGGAGCCTGGAGCTGGAGGCAGATGCTGCTTCTGTAGAAGGCAGTACTGTTTCCCTCTGTTGTCTGAGATGTGTTGAAGCTAATGCTGGCGTTTCAGCCTGTGCTGTTTTGTGCTTTTGCTTGCCACACTTACCTTCTGTTGTTTATTTCTAAGATACGAGGACGCTGTTGCCCCAGATCTCCAGCCTTGAAAGAGGGAGCTATGGTAACAACAGGAAAATAATCCTGATATTTCAGAGGTAAAAATCTGTCTTTAGACACACTTTCCTTATGAAAAGGAATTTGGTATGGAACAGGTGTCTTGCAGTTTCCTGATCAAGGAAGGACAAACTTGATGCCACACTAGGTTGCTCAGGCGTATGTGCAGTCAAATATCTCCAGTCATGGACACTTCTCATTCCCTCCATTCAGCCATTCCCATCCTGCAGAGTTTTTTCCTTACCTCTAACAGGAATTGTCTTTGCTGTGCCCATTTTACTACAAATCTTCAGAAAGTGTTTGTCTTTCTTCTCTCATCCCCCATGAATTACCTGCAGAAAACTGTAGGATCTCTGCAGCCCTCTCTCCTCCAGTTGAACTCTATTCTCAGCCTTTCCTTCTGCTTTATGTACTTCAGCCCTCTCATTTTGATGGCTCTCCACTGGACTTGCTTCACTATGCCTGTTTTCCCTGTTCTAGGGAGCACAAAACTAGACATAGTGACAGTGCAGTCTTACCAAATGCCTACTGGAAGGAAAGACTCCTCTCTTGGCAGTCTGGCTGTACTCTTGCTAATGCTGTTGACCCTTTCCAATCCCACGGGAATGGGGTTGGGCTAATGATCTTTAAAAACGATTTCCAAACTGTTCTATAATTGCAGGTGTGCTTGCTCATATTCAGCTCATCTGCTGAGACTTCTGCAAAGCTGCTTTGCAGCCAGCTGCACTTTGTACAGCTGAGCACAGCCCTTTGAGCCCAGCAGCTCAGCCAGCGTTCCACCCATTTTTTAGAGTCTGCCTGACCCAACAGAGCAAAAACCTTCCAGTTGTCACAGTAAACACTGCCCTTACCTGGTGCACAGAGCTGTTCTGGCCCAGCTGTTCTCCTCGCGGATGGTGAGGAATCAGTCAGGCCCAACTTGCCTTTGGTAAATCAGCACAGGTTGTTCTCAGTCATCTTGTCCTTGGTACAGCTGAACGTGGCAAATCCAAGAGAACTTCATCTTTTTGGAGGCTGTTATCGCTTGCTGTTCCCCAGACCCTTTTTATTGCCCTTTATGAAGACGATTCCAACGTCTCCCTTTTTCCAGTCATCATGAGACTGTCCTGGCAGCAGGAGAGAAAGCCTTACAGTTGCACTGGCTCCTCCTGACACATCCCATGTGGTCCCATGGATCTGAGAATGACCAGTTTGCTTCACTGCTCCCCACCTCAGCCTTCTGCAGCACAGGTGATGCTTTGTGCTCTGGGATCTCACTGCTTGGCTTAGGAACCTGGGAATTCAGAGGACAGACCCTGCCAGCAATGCCCAAGGCAGGAAAGGTATCGGGTCCCTTGATTTCTTCCATGCCCTTTATTTCTGTCCTCCCTCTAGTTATTCTACTCAGGGTCCACGTTTTCCTTTGTCTCCCTTCTGCTGCTGTGTCCATGTAAGCCCTTCTTGAAGCTTCTGATGATGAAAAGTGAACTTAGGTGTCGGTGGTAGAAGTTAGCGTCTCATCTACATCTGTTTTCCTTCGCATCTAAGTTTAAAAGGCCCATTTTGCTGAACTGCAGCAGCTGCCACTTCCCACCGCAGTAAATTAGGTTTTCAGAAGACCTCATCTTTGGAATTACAGTTCTGATCACAGTGTGGATTTAATAGCCAGTTGAGATGCTTATTAAGTTATAACACTGCGTTAGGAGCATCTCAGTACCACCGGAGGAATCCTGATTGTTTCATCTTTACTAGTTCTGTGATTTAATGAAGAGAAAGCATTAAAACTAAAAGCCAAATGCAAAACAGCCTTATAAAATCGTTCTATAAAACTTGGTAAACTGAAAGCACTAAAAAATACTTTGCATAGACACAGCTGCTGTTAAATGCCATCGGTTTTAATCATTGGTTGTCTTAACGAATAGAACCTCTTCCTTGTTTCTTCTCACAGGTTCACGGCATTCAGTCTGTGCTTCAGTGAAGCTTATCCAAAGGTTTGGAAATGATTTGCTCTGCATTTTAAGTTCTTGAATAAAATAGAAAGACTTACTTTTTTTTTTTCCTTCACTTAAACAAAGTACCGTGCCACGTGTGACAGAACAGTTTTCCTGTATTTAGAGTGCGTGAATACAGCAGCTGCCATTTGCATCACTGTGTGTTTCTCGGTGCTGCAGCACAGAGCGGTGGCAGTGCCTGAGGTCAATGTTCTGCCATCTCAAAGTGCACGTGTGGAAGGCTTTGGTCGTGCACTGTATCAGTGTGGTAGGGATGGTGGTGTGAGGATGGTTGGACTAGATGATCTTGTAGGTCCTTTCCAACCTAATGAATCTATGAATCAGGTGGATGAAGTCTCCTCAGTCACTTTGGGCTGTGGTGTAACTGGGTGACCCAGTAACACAGGAGTTGCTAACACTGCTGCTGATATGCAGCGACACTGGCTTGTGCAGCAATGTTACCAGAAAAACAGTAATTAACAAGGAATAATTGCAATCAGTGCACGGGAGATGGGCTTCCTGAAGCTTGAATTGTTCTTGCTTATAAAATACATATATGTATATATATACTTGTCTGTATGTCAGTACGTATTTATCAGTGAAAGCATCTTAGTTTTCAAGCTCCTTCATCAGCACAGCAGTGTCTTACTATACATTCTGTTTCTTTCAGACACCAGAAGCACTTTCACGTGAGATGCTGTTAAGCACATGGGGTGGGAAGAAACAGCTGCGTTGCAACAGGTCTGTGTTGTAACTGATAAGCACAGTGCTGTGTGGCTTCATCTCTTGGATGGGACTCGAATTTTGAAACAGATGGAGATTTGTTGAGTTCCCATCTCAGTCCGGATTGCAAAGGTGCATCTGCATATTATGTGTGTGTGTATGAATACAGCGTTTACCTGAATTGAAAGCAAAGCTTTCAGTGCAGTTATAATTGGGATTTCAGTACAGCTGCTGCCTGTATCGCTTTTTTACCTTCCCCTTCCTCCTTGCTTGAATTTTATCGAGAGACTTCTATTAACTTTCTGTTTACCTATGACTAAGAGTTTTCCTATAGACCAGGAGTCAAAGGTCTGATTTTTATTGGCAATAAAGGGATGTGTGCTGTCGAAGCTGCTGCCGTTGTCCCTTCATCATGCCTGCATACCTTCCTCTGACTTCACACAATCGTTTTGTCATGTGAGATTCTTTTTTCTGGGCTCCTCATCTTGCCTGTCCCACTTGTGTGAACACCAGAAGGGAGCTGCAGAGCAGATGAGCTCCACGCTGATTGAAACGTGCATCTGCCAGCCACGGGAGCCACCACTAGTGGTCTGCCTGCCCTGCTGCGGTACACCCTCACTTAAATCATTGGGAGTTTTGCTGCTGGTTTTTGAAGGGATTCAGGGCTGGGGGGATAGAGGTGAAGCTCAGAATCGCTTACCGTCCACACCCCGGTTTCTGTTTATCTCTAGCACTAACTCACTGCAACTTTGGACGTTGAGCTCTTGTTTTGTAAGGCGCTGGTTGATTAGAGCCCCGTGAAGTAGCTGTCATGCAGCTTTGGGGTACGCCCTATCATCATGAGACGGCCTGGGGCAACAACAGCACACCTTCCTCTGCTGGAGCTGCGCTGAAGCAGCAACGCTGTGTCCTCAGGAGCTGGCTGGATTGCTCACGCGGAAGGGAACGGTGCTCCACGCTGCGAAGGTCGGCTTACACCTCGCAACAGCAACGCAATCTCTCAGCACACCTTCCCATCCCCGACGCTGCCCGCGCATGCGCAGCGGAATGCTGCGGAGCACCATGGGGCCGTAGCCCCTCCCCTGCTGCGTATTTAGGGTCAGCTGTGGGATGCCCGCTGCGGCTGGCTGCTATGGAGCTGCTGGGGAAGCGGTCGGGGCCCGCGGCGCGGCTGGACGCCGTCCTGCGGCATCTGTCCCCGCGGGCAAACCCCGCTCTCGTATCCTTTCTGTGCCGGGTGTGGACGTCGGTGCTCCTGGGGGTTGGGATCTGCTCAGGCCGTGCTTGCCCTGGAGCTCTGCGTGGCATCCCGCCCCAAAAGCCTCTTGCTGTCTGCAGAGCCTCTTGCTGTCTGCTTTTCCTCCCTGGGCTTCAGCCCCATAGGGAACCGTGACAGAAAGTTCCCGGTCTCCGAAAGCGAAGGCCTGCCTGCTGCTGCTTCTAGAGAGGCTGCCAGGATATTACTTGAAAAAATGATTCTCATCTGAATGCCGGCAAGTGTTCAGTACAGTTCAGAACTGGTGAAGAGGATGCGATTCGGTGGGGTGTCGGAGTCTCCAAAGCTATCTGTGAAGGTGTAGGGATGGTGGTTGACCCCTGAAACGACTTGGGCTGGAAGGGATCTTGGAGTTGGCAGTGCCTGTGGTTCAGCCTTTTCCAAAAGCATTTGCGTGCTCGCGGTGCCTGCTCTGTTGGTCAGTGTGTCTGTTCTGCGAGCGTGATTCCCAGCTGAGGGCGTGTGAAGGGTAGGGGATGGTTTAAATGCTCTGTGTCTTCTCAAAAATGAGATGCCATAGGTCCCAGCTCCTTTCCATCGCGTGCACCTCTTGTTCTGAGCAGCAGTGCCCTTCTTTAGGGACCCCGTTGCGGTGGGACCTGCCGGGTGCTTTCCAGATGGATCCCCTCTGTCCTCATCCTCTCTCTTCCATTCGGTTTTCAGCACTTTTTCCTCCTGGCTCTTATTGCACATCATGCTTTTTCTCCCACTGTATTCAGTTCCTGGTGTGTGGATCATAGATGGAGCTGACGACAAAACCTGTCAAACTGGAGAAGTGCACGCTCTTATGGCACGTGAATAAGGTGCTGAGCCATGCAGGAGGGGCTTCAGCTTCTATAAAAGCACAGACCTAGAGGTCTGCTTGAAAATGTCCTTTTTCTTTTGTCCTTTCCCCCGAGTGAGGTTTCAGTACCATTGTGCAAAGCTGTTGCGAGAGTGATTGATGCTTAATTGTTCTGTGGGTGAGACTGTACTCTCTGTGTGAGAGAATGCAGTTGTGCTCAGTTAAACCAGCTGTGCTGGAGGACGGGCCCTTAGGGTTTCCTCTGTCTGTGCTTTCCCTGTGAGGTTTGGAGGGATTCAGTAACTGGAGGCAGAGCAGCATCACTGCTGTGTGTGAATCTGAAGTCCCGCGTTCATCTCATTTGAATTCTGGCTCTGAATTTGGAACAGCAGTGATCGGAGGGGGGAGATGGAGAAGCACACGCAGGGGACAGTGCAGGCTTTGGATGGGTTTGGAGCATAATTTAATTAAACGTCTCCTGTGAGCATTCATAATTGTCTTTACATTCTTGGAGATGAACCCAAGCCTCCAACCCTCCTTTAGATTCTTGTGCATTTTGTTGTGACTTTCCCATACATCTGATCAGGGCTGTGCTATTCTGCTATGATACAGTTCTTTGCCAGGCATGCTACTCAGAATATGGGAGAGATCTCTTAGAGGCAGAATGAACAAGAAGAGGATCGGGGTGTCCAGCACAGCGTGTGTTTTTAAGGTGAACCATGTAGTGTGATTCAGGACACAGTTCTACTCTTTTGTGTATATTCCTTCATGTTTTGTTCCAGACATTGACTCCTACTTCAGCTCAAGTTAGCGCTGCTCGTCAGCCAGGGAGGTTTCGGTAAGTTATACCCTCCTTTGTAGAGAGAGGGAAACCCAAACTAACCAACAAAAACATAACTAAAACAACCACAGCACCTGCCGTGGGGGTTTCTCACTGATTTTTTTCCCCTTTGCCCCTGGTTGAGGAACTGGTGCTCCCATTGCACCTACTCTGCACTAACGTGTGTGCCCTGTGTTTCTCAGCTTTACTCTGGACAACGGCTTCCTCACCACGGAGCAAAGGCAGTTCTATGAAGACAATGGTTATCTGCTCGTTAGGAAGCTTGTTTCTGAGGAAGACATTGAGCGCTTCAGGTACGGGACGCTTCCCTGAGGTGCTGGTGGAGGAAGCGAGGTGAAGCTGGGCTGTAACTGGACACGTGTGCGTGGTGTTGCTGGGTTTGAGGTGAGAGGGAACGTGCTCTAGCAAATGCCTTCCTTTTCAGGAAAGAATTTGTAAGGATCTGTAAGAAGGAGGTGAGAGTCCCGGGAGCTATGATCATGAAAAAAGAGGCCCTGAAATCCCAGTACGGCCAGACTGAGAGCGTCGTTAATAAAGTGCAGGACTTCCAGGAAGACGAAGAGCTCTTCAGATACTGTACTCTGCCACAGGTAGGAAATGAATAAGTAACAATGGAATGGTTGTGGAAAAGCATATATGAGTTGATCTGGGTTTGAACGCCTACCAGAAGCTTTCTTTGGTTCTGCTTAAGCTAGATCTGCTATCCCTTAGAGCATCAGTGTGTCTCTGCTGTAAGCATATCTATGAGGAAAGATAGAAAGCCACCCTCTGTCTGTTCTGTGTGCACACGGGGTGGATGGAGGTCTGGAGAGGAAACTGAAAGCAGTGTTCATCAGCTGCTGCGATGGGCGGCCCGCCTGCTGTGCCCTCAGCCATCTGTCCTCTTGTCTCTCATGTTCCTGATGGTTTTTTTCCTAATGATGTCTTCTTCCCTGTAGATCCTCAAGTACGTTGAGTGCTTCACGGGGCCAAACATAATGGCAATGCACACCATGCTGATAAATAAACTTCCAGATTCGGGTAAGAGCTTGGAAAACAGCAGTACGGAAATCAGTGTGTGTACGTTGTTTATCTGGCCAGAATTGAGGCACCTTTGGTACAGAGTGTTTTCTTTTGATCCTGACTTACTGTGATGACATATTTATTGTTTCAGTTTTAAGTGTTTTTTTTGTTGTTGCTCTGTCCTTGTGAAAGTCATCCCCAGCTTTCATCTTAGAAACACCACAGGAAGGTGTGTTAGTTTTGTTTGGAAATTGAATAGGAGAGCAAGCATTCTTAATGCAAAAAGAAAACAGTAGCAGACAAGAAATCAGAAGCTGCTCCATGCTTCGGAGTTCTTTAGGAGAGATGCAGTCCTCGGGGGAGTTTTTGGGGCTGCCTGAGGTCTAAATAATGTGTCAGAAGAGGCGAGTAGAAGCGCCCTGGCTGTGCTTCCACCTGAGGAATAAGATCCGCGGCAGAAATCATCAAACGTGTAAAAGCTTTTGGTGTGGAAGGGGATGATATGTTTCAATTTCTGTAGCGAGGAGAGAAGCAGCAAGCAAATTTTCAGTAGAAGTTTTTTGTTTAGGTTTCAGGGGGAAAAGAAATGAGGAGGAAGGCTCGTGGAGTGCTGGGTAGGCTTTCTGTGAGGATTCAGCAAGAGAAGACTGAATAAACATCTGTTGGCACAGCCCGGGGGGGATTGATTCTGCTTACAGCAGCAGTAGATCAAATTGCTGATAGCCTTTCCAGCGCTGCTGTTGAAAGTCTCTGTACTGGGAAAAGTTGATGCAACGCTGTGTAGGTTAAATGTTCACAAACTGGAGAGCAGCCAGCGGAAGGCAAGAGCTTGGCGTGTGGGTGGTGAAGGCCACTAAAAGGAGGGATCTTCTGGAGGCTTGCATGCGCTGACCCAAGAGCATGACTGTGTCTTGGACTCTGGGGTGAGAGTGCAAGTGAACTCATTCGGTTTCCATTTAGTTTCCAAATCACTGGTGGGCTGGAGCACGTATAAAGTCAGCAGGCTTCGTGCTGGCAAGCAGTGCCTCCCTAAGACACGATAAAAGTGCAGTGTCTTAATAGGAAGAGGCCGTGTGGTGATTGAGGAGGTTGAAGATGTTGACCTTGTGTTGCAGACAAACAGACCTTTCTCCACCCCATGCATCAGGACTTGCACTATTTCCCGTTCCGGCCAGCGGACCGCATCGTGTGCTCCTGGACTGCCATGGAGAGGGCTGATGAGAACAACGGGTGCCTGGTTGTCCTGCCGGGGACACACAGGCTGCCCCTGAAGCCTCACGGCTATCCAGAGTGGGAGGTAGAGTTGCACTGGGGGTAGTGGGACAACACTGTGTGTTGTGGGAGGGTTCACGAGGACGGATGGTGCGCAGGTCAACGCTAACTCCGTACGACTCAGCTGAACCTGGGCAGATTTGTTCCTGTACCCAGCTTCACCTGAAGTCCTAAGGAGTGAGGTTACTCTGTTTCTTCAAGACACACCCCAAACTGTGGACCTAGGTGTTGGAGGGGAGCTGAGCTGCACGGCAGTTCAGGGCCTAAGGCTTCAGCATAGTCTGGCACATTGTGGCGTAACTGCATGAACGCAGGCAAACATTTTCCAGTGTCCTTGCCAAGTCTGAGGACTCTCCTCCTGTGAATTCGTTCCTGCTTGGTGAGCACACGTACTTTCTTGTAGAAGAGAAATGGAAAACAAACAACCGGCTGGAGTTGAATCCAATGTTATCTTCATCTTAACCTGGCCTGGCACTGGTGTTGGTTCTATGGGGGGCAGACAGCTGGACTCCAGAGGTGCTCTTCTCTTTTTTCTCCAGCAGAGAAGCTCTTGGTTGTCAGCATATGGCTTCAGAAAACAGAAGTGTTGTTATTTTGCTGCACCTCAGACTTGTAGTAGGACTTGTTGGCAGGCTCTGAGTTGAGCATCCTGAGTATACTGTCCAGAGGAGTGCAGAGCAGGAGCACTCTGCTTTTCCTTGCACTGGCAGTCTGCACTTGCTCCATCTTTAACTGAATGATTTTAAGGGATTTTTTAATTTCATTTTATTTTTCCTAGGGTAAAACAAACAAACTTTTCCATGGGATACTCGATTACGACGAGAAGAGTCCCAAGGTTCACCTTGTCATGGAGAAGGGAGACACAGTGTTCTTCCATCCCCTGCTCATTCACGGCTCTGGGATAAACAAGACATCGGGTTTCCGGAAGGTAGGAAACCAACTCATGCTCTGTTTGTTTATACATAAACTGATCAGAATAATACCTCACCTCTCTGGTATTTGAATTAGAGAAGTTCTTTCCTCTGCCCCCTGAAGCATCTCTGAATATCCAGAGCCTCCACTGTCCAGTAAATAATCCGACTAATGAGTAAGAAGAGTGTGTGTGCAAGCAAGAGTTATAGGAATAAACTGAAAGGGGGAAGGAATTTATTGACTTGGTCAGTGAGGAAGGAGTGTGGTGCCCACGATCTGGGCCACGGGAGCTTTTTCTACCACTGTCTCGTTTTGCAATCAGTTCAGGAGTGAGTGACGGCCCGTTTCCTCACACAGAGCATAAGCTGCCACTTCGCCAGCTCCAATGGCCACTATATTGACGTCAAGAACACGACCCAAGCAGACCTGGAGAAGGAGCTGCAAGAAATGGTACACAAGAGATATGACATGCCCGCTCTGGCTCTCAAGGTAAGATTTTTCCTCCATTACAAATCCAGTTCAGTTCCCTTTGGTCACTTTCTCTCATTTGGTGCTTTTTGCTCTTCTGTCACTGATGCAGCTGAGGTGCATGGCAGAATAAAATATCTGGGGGTCTGAAAATGGCTGCGGGGTTTTTTTTGACCTTTTTGCTGCTAAGACTGCTTCTTGCTGTCTGGCTGCCTCTGCTGTAGGGTTCCTGCTCTCTAGGCTGCTCTTTGCATGTCTCTTGAGCTCTAGGAGTTCCTCCCGCTGCCCTGCTTATCAAAATGGATGTTATGAATGTACCTTGATCCGTTTCTGTGCAAGCAGGGTTAGCACTGAATCGGAATGGCTCGGGTGGAAAGGGACCTTAGAGTTCATCTGGAGCTTGTATCAGCAGTTGTCTGGGTGTCTGCAGCTGGAGTTTGTTGAAGTGAGGAGGAGCTCTGCAGCTCTGAGGCTGCTCACGTTTGCTGCTTACACCATTCTGGGGCTTTAGGCTTTCTGACCACACACCCCAGCAGGGAGCAGGAAGGACACAAAGCATGGAGGCCTCTGAAGTCTGCCCTTCCCTGCATCCCCTGGCTCCAGCTTTGTCACAGGGAGTGTACCTGAACCGGAGCTCTTTGCAGTTGTGCTTGGCCCACGTGATATAAGCAGGAAGATGTGCTCGTGGTCCCAGCTCCTCCTGGCAGGTGCATTTTCTTTGTAAAAACACGGAGCCACGTCTCGTTGCAGAAGTTGTTGGTGGTGGTTGTTAGATACAGCCCCACGTCCATTGTTCAGACTTGGGCCTGCAGCAGGAACGCTGGTGATGACATACATTAAGAAGATAAACAAATGGGTGTAGTGGATTCTTGCTAAATAATTGAAACTGTTGCGTAAGATAGAAAACAAATCTGAAGTTCACCAGCAAACAAACTCTAAAGGTTCAGACACTGGAAGGAAAAAAAAAACAGCTTTGTTTCAGGAATTCCTTAATCCACAGCAGCTCCCAGACACACACATCCATTAACAAGGCAGTAAAGTCTATGTGTAGCAGGCAGTGAGTTCCTTTCGAATCCCTGCCGGCTGTTGTGGAGGAGAGGGCTTTTCTTTACACGTTGGCTTTGTTGTTTATTTTCCCATAGTGTGCCAGGGTAGGGCTGGGTGTCAGCCTCTGTTTTGCAAGCCTGGATTTAATTATTGTTTGTAAAGTTCCAGCTGATGGGACTTTTGATAGCTGGAGTTAACCTCGCAGTGAATGGATAATCAGGGAGGCTTGTTCCCGCTCACGAGTTGGAAATAAGTGTGTGCCCGTATGTCTTAGGTGAGTGCTATTTTGTAGCTGTGTGCTTTTCTTCAAAGCTTTCTCCCAAGGAGTGTCCAGGTGTCACATTTTACCTTCCCAAGACAAGTGATGAGAACTCAGTAATCCTTGAGAAACCAAGATAAGAACTTCCCAAGGCAAATTCCTGTCCTGTGCTTTGCAGTCTGCAGCAACTTCTGCCCAGCACCCGGTTCCTGGCTAAGGGGTTGTGTTTGTATGCAGCATTTCCAGCTGCTCTCTGTTGCAAGGAATGCTGCACGACTGCACAGGATGTCAGTCCAGGAGCTTTTTCAGGCACCCAGAAGTGCACGAGGGAGGCACGGTGTGCTCAGGCAGGCTGGGGTCACTCTCATTGTGCTGCTGGTGTTTCCTCTTCTGCCACCTTCCAGAAGTGAATATGGGAATCTTGCTGCAAACGATCCCCTTTCTCAAGCTAATTCTGGCTGTACTTTGGCTATTGATCTTTAGGATTTGAAAGGATGCTCGGTGTCTCGGTATGATTTTCCTTTGTTTTTGTTTTGAAGGATATTTGGACCTTCAGAGCACGAGTCGTGCAAGGGGAAAGAATTAATCTGTAGAACAGCCTGCGAAGACCACGATGGGAAATGGTGCCTGTATGAGCTGCTGTGATGGGAGCGTGCAGATCCCACACGAGCAGTTGGAGTTCTGTGCACTTTGCTGACCTCTGTATTGGTAACGCAGCCAAACACTGCACTGCTGAATGGTTTTATGCTACTACCAAGTAACTGCACTAAGGTTGGGCAGCTGATGTTCTTCAAAGAATACCTAACCTAGGAAAACAGATTTGCTTTGGTTCTTTTAGACACTCAATTGTAGTCTTTAAAGATCACCTCGATCTTGTTGATGTTTTCACTCTCATTTTTGCTTTTAAAAGTTTCTCCTGTGCCTTGCCTTTGAGCTGACGCTGTATTAATATCTTTATGCAAGGGTTTATGTTGGAGTATGTGATTTTTAAACTACCCAACTTTGGGTAAGCACGAGGAATCAGCTTCGTGTGAGCCTTCAGCACGGGCTGTGCTGACGTGGGAAGCCGTACCAGTGCCAACAGGAGGAGCCTGCAAGGAGCTGGGTGAAGCAGCAGCTGGGATGGAAGAACGGCACTGATGGAGCAGAGTGTTACTGCTGATACGTGGCCTGCTGTGGTAGTTAACTGAGCAGCACTGGCACAAATGTGATAGAGCTGGGAACTCCTGTGCCAGCAGGGCGTCCTCCTGTTGGCCTCGCACAGCTGCTGTGGGGCTGTGTAAAACAGGGCAGTCCTGCTCTGAGGACGGTGGTTTGGTGTGCGCGCCTTTTGGCCCTGCCTGCTCACAGGGTGCTTGGGCTGTCCTCAGGATGTGCGGGGTGGCAGGGTTGGACTGATGCGTACCAGAATGATCTCATACCTTTCACAAGATTTGTTTTTCCCTTCACTTTCTGAAAGATCCTTCTGATTTCAGAATCTGTTTTTGGAAACGATGATTAAACTCGAGCAAAACGACCCTGGGAGGTTGCGGTGTGTTATTACTGCTGTGCAGAAATCCAAAATGCCCTGAACCCTCTCAGCGTGCTCTTGGCTTCCTGCACGACCTGAGCAAATGAATTCTGATGCCTGGAGGCTCTGGTCAGTGCTGCTCGTATGCTCTGTGAGCACCTCGGGTGTCCCATCCAGTTCTAGGGATGGGATCTGTGCTGTTGGTGCTGCACGTGTGGCTCAGCTGACTGCAGAGGGACCTATGGCCGCAGGGAAGAGCTGCAGGTGTCCACCCGAGTCCCTGTTTTTGAGTTTCCACATTGAGTTTCTAATACAGGGACTGTGACAGAGAAGGGGAGAGGTTTGTTTTTTGGAAGTTCGTGCATTTGTGCATCAGTGGGTTTAGGCTTGAGTTTCCTCAGCAGAGGTGCTGAAGGCCTCTTAGATCATCTAACCTCTGCAGCCATCCTGCTGAGAGATGTGCTTGCTCCTTCCTCCAGCTACAGGTCCAGAGGTGAGGTCGCCCAGCACTGTGCCTGTTCAGCTCACCAGCACCCTGCTAATGCAGAGGGCTCTGATCCCTTCCCCCTGAAATGGCTCCGGGCTTAGCCAGGTTCACCAGGGCTCCTTGGCTTCTCCTCATGTACAGAAGGGCAGCTGGGATCTGGGAGTGCTTCCTTCCTCCACAGCGATGGGTTTTCAAGATGCAGACCTCTGCAGGTGTGGTGAAGTCAGTCAGCCTGCGTGCTGCGTGGACACAGTGCTGATGGCTCAGGACTGGGGGAAGGGGAGCCGGGTGTTGGCTGCCAGTGCATCTGCCCTTACTCAGCTGTCTGTGCCTGCAGGAGGCCCCGCTGGTTAAGGCACTTCGCGAGGCTTTACGTGTTGTAAATAAGTGCTTCTGCGTAGCCTGGTAAAGGACAATAAATGCAGAGGAAGTCCTTTCTTAAAGTTCAGACGTGTTTTTCCAGACTAGGAGTTCAGATGTCAGATTGAATCTGTGCTTCCTGACCTCTGTGACAGCTGCTGCGTGCTCAGTGCTGTGATGGGAAGGCACCTGAGCGGGAGCCAGAGCGGAGGTTTTGAAGCCTGGTTCTGCTGCCTGCTGCTGCAGATCAAAGTCGCACCTTCGTACAAGAGAAATGGGGAAAAAAAGGAAGCTTAATTAACCATATTACAGGCTTTCAAAGCTGCTGCAGCTCTTCAAAAGCTTTTGCAGTTTGAGGAAGGTGAGATCCGAGCTGTTTCCTATGCTGAGGCATCCAGACTGTGTGCAGGCACGTTGTGCATCGAGTACGGTTTGTTGGTGCTGTTCCCAGTAACTCCGCAGCACGGCTGCAGACCCAGGAGCCAAATCTGAGCCCTGACTGTGCCATAGAGATTTAAAGTCACTTGGCTTCAAAACTGTCAGCAAAGAGCTGGAAGACGAGCAGCTGGCCACGATTTAATTGCAGGTGGTACCTTTCTCCTAAGCCAGGATGCTTCCTGCTGGATAGCTGAGCTGACCCAGCACTGAGGATATCCTTGGCCTTCTCTCCAATGGGAATTGTGAACTGTTCATCACACCTCCGTGACCTTCAAGAGCAATGCCATCCACCTTTCCCGTGGGCTGCTTGATTATTGTGAGCCCCAGGGCTCACCTTGTCACAGAGCAAGGGGTCACATTGCTCTTCCCTCCCCCCTGTATTCACAGCTCTGAGGAAACCAAGCCATCGTGGTTCCTAAAGGCAGGAAGCTACCTCTAAATGCAGTTAGCAGGGTTCATTTCTTCAGCTTAAGCAACGACCACCATTAAGGGCTGCTTAACCAAGGGCTGGGTACAAAACCAGGTGCCTGTGGGAGGTGCAAGGAGAAAGAATCCTCAAAGTGACCTCCCAGGGCCAGGATGGAAAACGTGTGCCTGAGCATCAGCCTGTGAGCAGGGAGTGCCACTGCTCCCAGCCAGGCTCGTGGGCTTTCTGCCCTCTGTGTAAGTCACCTAACCAGATACTGCACTGCAAAATCTTTTTATGCTAATGCGAAATAATTGCACTGAGGCTGAACAGCTGCTGCACTTCAAAGGGAACCTGACCTACAAAGGAAAATGATGGCAGGAGATGTGCTTCAGTTCTTGATTTTCTTTTTTTTTTTTTTTTTCCCTCCAACATATCTCCTGATGTATATTAACACAGTATCAACAATGTGTGATGAATAATCATCTTACTAACGTAATGACATTTACAATTAGATGAAATCATTACTGTAAGATCTATGCAGTATTGTGTTAAGGCTTCCCAGGCAGCTTTGTGCAGCTAATGCACAGCACCCTGACCCCACAGCAACCCCAGGGCAGCAAGAGAGGTTTGGACCCTGCAGGAGGTGGACATCTCCCAGGGCACAAGGGGCCAGTCCCCATTTCCCTGCTTCCCAGCCCATCGGGCTGTGGAGGAAGCCAGCCCAGGCTCTGCCATGAAACACTGATGGGCAAAAAGGAAGATCCTTTAGTAGTGGGTTTACTTGGAAGGGTATTAATTTTCATTATTCTGGCTTGAGGGTCGATAGGCCCGTGCTGGTTAGAGCAGAGGAATAAAACATGACTGCAGTTGGTTCGGTACCTGCACCACCTTGCATACAGGGATCAGTGGAGACCATTGCTTTCAGTGCTTCCCTCTGAAGGAGGCATCCACACAGCACAGCGTGTGCACTCTGGAGAGATGACAGCTTCATTGCTGCAGGACTTCCCTTTCTGTGGCAGAACCCTGCAGCTCTCAGCTTGCTGCCTGAAGGCCAGTGCAGAATTCCACTCTGCTTTTGTGGACTCCTAATGCCTGCCTGAATGAAAAAAAAACAACTGTGTGGGAGCTGGTTATGGACTGAATCCACATCTTTGGTGATTCATCAGCCAGCTCTAAGGCCAAACAGATGCTCTTCCTTTGAGAAATGAACCCATGCAAACCCAGGGCGTGCTCTATTGCACAGTGTTTATTCTGAGCGAGTCCGGTGTCCCGGTTCCATATTTGCAGTCACCAACAAACAGTACCACAATGAGACTGAAAGGAACGTAATGTGCTGAGCAGATCTGCCCAGCAAAAGCACCACTCGGAGATGAGGGAGTGTGGAGGTAGACTGGCACAGCTGCTTAAAACAGAGCCACTCACTTGCAGCCCCTGTGCAAGCAAACAGAAGAGGCATCAGTGAGGCCACGGGGACAGGAGACTGTGATTTGAGGTACCTAAAAACACCCACAGTTAGAGGCAACAGAAAGATGAAGTCCAGGGAGAGCTGGCAATGTGCTGTCAGAGAAGCTGCATGCACCCAGAAGCCTGGTCTTGCTCCATCTGAGACAGCTCCTGCCCCCAGCAGCTGTGCCAGCATCAGAGGTCTGCATGGTAATAACTGGGAAGGACTTTTAGAGTTAAAATGAGGGTAAAAGCTATGAAATGTGATCACTCTGCTCTTTAAAAGCGCTCCCAAAGCAGTGCCAGATTCATTAAAACACCCTTTTCAGAGTGGGAAGGAAAAGGCTTTTGCCAGAGCTCTGGCCACTCTACAGTGCAGGCACTGCTGAAGGCACAGATGGACTTCTGAAGTCATATAAATCAAGATGACAATCCAGGAACCACGTGAAATCTGTTCTTGAGCAGTCTAAGCAAGCAGGTTTGGGGCCAACGAAGACTAGAATGCTCTTAAATCCCTTTTTCTGCCACCAGCTGAAAAAAGCATGAGGCTGGCACTGCCCCCCACAGCACTAACTGCACCAGTGCCTATGGAGGCTGTACTCCTCCCACTGCACCATGATTCCTTCCCTTAAAAACCCAGTAGAGTCATCCAATGTCAACTGGGGGAACCCTAAGCTTTTCTCACTACAGATTCCACACTACCACTCTCTTTGCTAGGCTAAGTCCCGTAAACAAGTTGTTACTAAGAAAGAGCAAACGTGTATTTCACACGCAGCCTCAGTCGGTCGCTTTTAAGATCAAAGCTGGGTATCCACGCTGTGGTTTGGCAAAGTCTTTGTGGCTGTCCTCGAGAGGAATTGATTTCTCTGCTCATTCATCCCTAAAGCCAGAACCCTCCTGGCGTTCCAGTCAAGAAATGGATGAATTTCTGTCTCTAACCCACACGTGCGTTGGGAAAACTTCAACTTGAGGTCACTTAAGGCTATTGAGGAACTTGGGTTGTTCTTCCCCTCGCGGTAGAAGCGTTTCTCCACCGATCTTCGGACCTTTTTTCTCCTAGAAATATGAATCACAGAGAGGAGTTACAATACGTCAAGCCGTTTCCCAGTTTTACAGCAGAGCTGGGACTCATTTATCTGATTAAGAGCTGGCAGACACTCCAGAGATTTTCCATATTTTGACTGCTTACAGATATGGAAAAAGAAAAAAAAGGAAATTCTCCATGGCTAATTAAAACAAAGCTTCGGGAACAGAAGGTGAAAGGAGAAGCTCTGCTAAGACACAGCACAGCCTGAATGTATCTGCAGGCAACTGGGAAGATGCAGAGCTGCCCGGCTGTGCTGGCAGCTCGTAAGGGCACAGAAGCAAAGCACGGGGCAGAAGCAGCAGCTCCACGCTTACCTTCAGCATCCCATCTCGCTCCCACTTGAAGAGGCCACAGGCACTGAAAGATGAAGGTGGCAGGTGAGAACTGCTGGGTGCCGCACAGCACCAGGGGATCCAGAACCACCCCCACGCTTTCACTTAGCGGTTTCAGGACACAATCATCCAACTCCCAGCACACTCCTCAGCCACGAGCAGCACAAAAGCCCAAAGTGCTGTTTCTCCAGGCTCAGCTCTTACCTGCAGGGCTTTTTTGGGAGCCTGTCGAGGGCAACAGCTCGGTTGCCACAGGGACATTTGAAAAACCGCTTGACGGCGTCGTGCCAGTGGTAGTCGTGGTTATCCTGCACGCAGGTGTCCAGGGGCTTGAAGTAGGTGTAATTACACTGTCAGGGAGGAGAAAAAAAGAGAGCCAGCACATAAGGCCCAGGCTCTGGGGACAGCTGATCATCCGGAGCAGAGCACTCGTGTGCCTTCTCCCATCTGGAGGTGCCCACCAGTGTGAGCAGCCACCACCCCAGGCTTTGCCACTGCTCCTTCTAATGCCCTCCCACCTGCTGTGCCCTGCAGCCCTGCTCCTGGCACGCTGCAAGGCACGTGCTCAGCCTCTGTGCTGCCCTGGGGTATAGCAGAGGCTGAAAATCAAGAAAAGCACGTTTAGGATCTTTTCAACTCCGTTCCTTTTCTTGATAGCAGGAAACGCGGAGAAAGGAATCGCAGCGTTGTGTTTGTCGAGGCACGAGGCTTCATTTCACATGGGATTCAGGGAGCTGAGGGTCCTGGTACAGGGCTTTTCAGGGATGAAACTGAGAAACGGACCACAACACCCAGCATCCAGGGAACCCACTGTCATAAACGGATGACGAGCACAGCCTCGACAGCATCTCTGTATCTCAGAGTCACTCACACGCTGCTCTCAGCACTGGCCACGAGGAATTAAGCAGTCTGCATTTGATACCTGCACTGAACTACGGCCAGATGAGGGGTGGGGGGCTGCAGGAGGGATGGCCTGGGGTCATTCTGTGCAGTCCTAATTGCCCGCTGTCCCCCCGGCTCCACCTCACTCACCGTTTTACACGTCACCACTCGACACTTCACTTCTTTAATGCTCCTCATCTTCTCTTCCATTTCTTCTTTTTTCACCAGTGGCTGAAAGTATTGTTCCTGCAGCTCAGCCTCAGCCTGCAGGGGCACAGGAGAAGGGATGCGGGGAGAAAAAGATGCGAGGAGCCACTCCACACGTGGCCTTTAAATTACTGGGGCTGTTCAGAGTATAAACTGCAGTCTGACAGCCTTCAGAAAATCCATACAGGGAACACACTGCACTCCATCACCACTGAAACCAGTCACCTCTGAGATGTCAGAGTGGGAGGGCTCACCAGCAGCAGGCACAAGTGAAACGAGCACACACGTGTGACAGCGCAGGTAGAGCTCAGGTGGGCAGATGTCACGAACAGGAGTGGTTCTTAGCCAAAACATGACAGGTCAGCAGACCTTAAAACAACTAGGAAGCCACACTGCCACGTCCCCTGGAGATACAGCATTGCTAGAAATGCTCAGCAAGGATCCGGATGGGAGAAATCCGACCTCTCAGCTCCTCAGTGCAACCACCAGCACGCCACAGCTCCACAACTGACACAAGTCACAAAGTCGTGGCTGCCTTCGTGTGGCCGAAGTGACACAATGAGATACTAAGGAAGCACACAGTTAACCTGGCAGAAAGATTTCTTTGATCACCCACCAGAAGCTTCGCTCATTCTTCCAAACACAGCAAAAGAAAAAAAAGAGAGAGGGTGAAAACCTGAGCATTCTATGGCTGTGGTAATAATTGTCTAGCCAGGAATGTCTGTGTGCTCAAGGCCACCTGCTGCTGCTTGTCATGCTGACTCGGCAGCTATGACTCGTTGAGGTGCCTGCTTCTTGCTGAAATCATTACCAGGAGTCCTAAGAGCAACCTGGATCTAAGCTGTTAGTCACGGCTGGATCGAGGCCATACCTCTTTCAGGACACTTGTGTGCTTGGATTTGGCATTCAGAATTTTCTGGAACTCTTCTGACTGCAGATAGGCCAGCTGCTCGCGTCGTTTCTTCTGGGCAGGCTCCTGTTCATCCACATCTAAGGAAAACAGAACAGCTGAGTCCAAGGTTCAGAAGAAGGCTGTGATTTCTAAGCATGATCACTGGAGGAGATTTTGGAAGGCAGATGCTCAGCTCAGACAGCGGCCTTTAGTAGTTCAGGAGAGTGTGAAGCAAAGTTAAAGCTGGCTTCAGAAAATAAGGTTATACACAACATCGCATCTTCTCTTGAAGCACAGAAAGTTTCACGCCACTCCCAGGGGAGTGAGCATTGCTGTCTCCCTTACAGATGAAGCTCTGTAAGAAATGGAGGAATTCATCCATGATCCCACAGCGTATCACCATCAGGGAAACTCAAGTCCCATACAAAAGCCTACCGTCCCAAGTGGGATTATTTCTTGATTTCCCTTGATTGAGTTAGCCATGCTTTGCTGGTGCTAAGTGTGGAAAGAAGAGGGGTGAGGATAAGGAGCTATCAGAGATGGCATCTCACACTCTCTCCAGTTGGGTTAGAGATCATTCAGCCTTTGAGTCAAGACCACTGCAAAAAAACAAATAACCCTGAACTTCTAAATAGACCCAAACTCACCCACTCTGTGGCACAGCTTGACCCAGCTAACAGCGCTCTGTGCAGCAGAATTTAAGACTATTTTTCCCCTTTCCACAAGCTAACGTGCCAGGCTTACCATTCTCTCCTGCATCCTGTGGCTGAGCAGCGCTCCTCTCGACTCTTTCAACAATTTCCAGGACGTCGTCGGGTTCGGCTCTTTTCCTCTTGATGCTGTTGGGATCACTTTTAGTGAGGACGTGCCCCTTTGCTCGCAGTCGGCGTATTGCAGCCAGCTAGAACACCAGAGAAAGCAGCGAGCATCTCAGTGAGCAGCCTCCACTCACATCTCCCTTAACCTCCCCTCCTTCACAGTCAAAACCTGCTCACTCAAAGAGCTGGTACCTTTTTGGCTTCTGCCAAGCTGTCCAGCTTCGGTGCTGGGGGTGGAGATCCGTCGAAGAAAAGGATATCTTCTCCTTCTGAGAAGCCCGTGCCCAGCCTGGGCCTCTGAGGAATGGATGTCTTTGCAGCTTTGGGGAATTCTGCCCCGGGTTTTGGGGACAGAAGTGAAGACTGTCCAGAGGTGGATGGCAGAGAGGGGCTTCCAGCTTTACTTGTGTTCTGGAGAAACCTTTGAAGACAAAATAATCCACTGAAACAGGGGCACGAGTCAGAGACAGAAAGGTCTGAGAAACAGAGAGGAACTGTTGCTAGAAAAACATGCAGCGATTCAGGAGAGCAAAACAAAACTGGTAAAGGATTCACCGGGCCACAGAAAACAAGAAGTCACTGCAAGAGGTGAACAACTACTGGCTTTCCACAACAGCAGCAGCGAGGCTTCAAATGAAGCTGACAGATGAGAGCTGAAAGCACTATGAAGAAGTGGGCTCTCTGTGGAACGGGCAGTGCAGCAGGAGGGTTCCCTGTCTCACCAGTCACATGAATACTTAAGTCATGGGACAGGTCTGTGGCAAAAAAAGGAAATCCTTCAGGAATACTGTGACAGAAACCAACTGCTGTAGACCAGGAGAGTATGTGGGGCAGTATGGTTGATTGTACCTCGGGTTCTGTATGATCCTTGAGGTTTTGGTTCTGCTCCTGCTGAGCCTTTTAAGGTACATCAGTCTCACCAGGGGTGGCCCTCGTGGGATTTTGCTCAGGTCTGTTAGCAGGAGATGCACTTGGCAGAGTCTCACATGCAGAAGACCCTTGCAGGCCAGCAGTGAGCAGAACTTGGAGTCCTGACCCCAGCTTCCTACTCTGACCAACCTCTTCCCACCACGCCTTCCTGTTGCTAGGCAGCACAACGGAGCATTTGATTTTTCCACTGAATAAATACTGTGAAGTTTATATATAAAAAAAAAAGAGCAGATTTTCTCCACAGCTGAACTCAGGGCCACAGTAATGGACCTCTTCTTGTGAAAGCCAGCATGTATTACCGTCTCTGAATCTCTTCAGACCGCTTTTTCCTGGCCTCCAGCAATTTCTGTTTCTGTTGCTTGAGCAGTGCTGATGCAGAGATTGACTGGAAACCAGACTCCTGCTTCTTTTCAGCATCTGCAAAACCAAAGCAGTGTAAAAAAACCCACCAACATCTGCTCAGAAAGAGCTGTTGGCAGGCACGAGGACACACCTGCTTTGGTCCAGTGCTTGCAGAGGTTTCGTGCTCCGAAGGTTGGCTGTGCCAGCAGCTCTTTGAATTCCTCAGAACACAGCATAGGTCTCTTTGCTGCACCTGGAGGGGAACAGGCATACATCCAACATAACCAGAGCCAGGAAGGAAAGCACGCCTGGCCTAAAGTAGTCTAGCTTGGAAACAGCTCCTGTAGGTCACCTGATCAAGCACCCCCTGCAAAGCAGGACCAACTTCTACATGACATTTGGTTGCTCAAGCACTGCACACCACAGATGTTTCTACCCCTTCAGCAGCTCCATCACTCTCTCAGCCCTCCACCAGCCTTGTCTGCCTGCAGTGTTCCTACCACTCCCATCTGTGGGCAGCTTTTGCCTGAATGGCCCTCACCCATCACATCTCTTCCCTGGAGGCTTAGGAGCAGCTAAAGGCAGTGCACACACACTGAAATGGAGGCACAGAAGAGCAATGAATTATCAAAGGCTACGGATGGAGCAAGCTTTGAAGATGACAAAAGAAAAGCTCCAGAAACAGGCTGGGTACTCAGCAGATCCCCTGCATTGCAGACCCGTCTCTGATCTACACTTAGTATTCCTTGGAAGTTTCCAAGACTGACAGAAGTCATCTATTTTAATCAATTAAAATAAATTCTCTGGTTCAAAGTTCTTAGAACTTCCAATTCTCATTAATCCTGCAAAGATCTTCTGTCACTGTCCAAAGACAGAACAGGAGACTTAATTCAGGGGCACCGCTGAAGAAAGGTGCACAGAGCTGCACAGTTGCTTAGTTACGTTTGCCTTGCAGCCGTGATCTCAGCAAGAAAGGAGTTTACATCAAGTGAGCAAGCCCACAGAGGTCTGCAGCAATCACTGCCTAATTCATGCAGCGGGGAACGGGGTCCTGGGACACAGCCACGCCTCAAGATGAAAATGTCTGGAGGGGGAAGAGACGACGTGAGAAGTTAGGTACCAATTTTCTGCCTGGTTTCTTGGACAATTGCATCAGCTCCTCTCACGACCATATTGGAGAGAGTGGTCTGAACCTTCCTTTTTGGCACTGCAGCAGCTGCCCTAGAAAGAGAAAACAAAACCAGAACATCGGTTTTTCCAAGTTTAGAGCAAGGACAGAAGCTCCAACGTTAGCCCAGCACTGAAACTCTAGTTGATGTTTAATCAGATGGCAGCAGTAAGGGAATCAAAGCAGCGTGCAAGCACAGCACGTGATCCAGCTGTGACACAGCTGTCCTCAGTAGGATTTGGAGGAAGGCTCTGACCCCTCTGCTCTAGCACGAGATGCATACTGACCTGGGTCACTTAAAAATACACAAGGTATGGTGTGCCACCATCTTTTTGGTTAACACGCAGTGACACTGTATCATTTCAGTCAAGAAAGGGAGGAGGAGGAGGAGGAGGAAATACAGAATACCGAGCCTGGGATTAAAAGGTAATGAGCCGTGACGAAGTGCAGCACTGAGAAGTATTGCTCTGGAGTCTCAAATGCTTGGGACCTCACAATAAAGGTCATTTTATCTACTGAAATACAATGGCTTCACAATGCAGTAATAACTTGGAGGTAAAAACACATCTTTGCACATCTTATCATTGACTGATGAAATTTTCCTATCAACAGCAGCTCTGTTATCCTGTGAGGCCAGAAGGAGTACACCACACGTGGGACATCTCTTTCTGTTTGAAGAGTGGTCTTAAGTAAGGGGAACTCTAACCAAAGATGCCCTCACTTAGAAAGCTTCAGACTCACATACGGGAGGGAGACTGTGCTGAAAAGCTGAGGAGTGTGCCTCAGCTCAAGGGAAACACGTGGTCTGTCTTACACTGAAGCTGCATATGCTGTTGAAGAGACTCCTCCGTAGTGAAATCCATCCTGACACAGCCTCTCCTTCAGACTGGCATTCTTCCGACCAACTTTCCTGGGAACGCGGCCACCAGAGAAGGTGGACTGCAGGTCCGCCCGCTTCGAGCTCAGCTTCTTGTACTGGGACTGTATGTGATACTGACAGTACTCACAGTCATTCTGAAAAGACAACGAAGTCTGTTGTAGGACAGGCTGACCCTCCTGTAACCCACGGGTAACCTGTGGCTGAACTGCAGTCAGACTGCCATCACGGCATTCCAGCAAGTGCCCAGATCAGCAATCGTATGCTCACACTCTAAGATGATGTAAAATTAAAACTGCCTGTGCTTATCGCTGGTAAAGAGCTGGTGCAGCAACTACTTCTTCCACCCCAGGAATGTGAAAGCCACCTTCCTGTGTCAGGTCCTCTTGTCCACGTTCTGTGCTCACAGCTCTGAATTGTGTGCCATGAACACAAAGGAAAAGCAGAGCAAGAAGCGTCACGCACCAATGTCCAACTAATTCACCAGCTTCCAACCTTCACCCAAGGCAGCTGGGAACTAAAGGTCATCAGCTTGCCTGTCAGAGCCAGCAGCGCAGTACTCTCAGAGGGTTCTTTTTACCAACAAGAAGAAATTACTCTTGTTGACACTGATCTGCCCCACGCTTATATAACTGTAATCACCCCACGACCAAACACGGTTTGTCAGGAAGCGAACAGGCAGCCAGCTCCTTCAGGAGGACCTCCTGCTTCATCCATGGTTTACTCAAAGCAGCAGTGGAATGTTTCCCTGATGCTGAGCCCCGTGCACAGGCACAGTCTGCAGCCACGGCCTTGTTCTGCTACATACACTGTATCTGTCCTATTGCCGTTGTGCCCTTTGAGTCCTTCATCCCTCCTCACCTCACATCACCCCTCAGCGCCTCGCAGGACACTCTTAACTACTGAAGTACAAACCAGGTTCACAATCTGTGCGCAGGGATCGCCGTTCTTCTTCCTGGCTTTGCAGGTGCCCATGTCCAGAGCTTCGCCCATGAGCAGGATCTTCTGGGGGTGGTCAACAGACAAACACACCTGGAAAGAAAACAGAAATGCCTCGAGGAGGGCCAGTGTTGTAATAAAGGACGTTCCCGTTCACCGCTCAGCTCTGAAGTCATCACAGCCCCTGCACTTCCACAAATGCGTTCTCACTTAGGACGAGGAGATGGAATTCTTTCATCCTTCCACGTGCTGAGTGCCAAACAAAACTCACCCTGCAGTACAACCACAGCATCACCTTCTCACCACAGACAGCGGGGCTCGTATTTACAGGCCAGAAGGAATTCTGAAGTCAGTTTTAATGCAGTCCCCAATGAGTACACCTCAGCCACTCAGCATCGCCCTGCTATGCCCTTGTACTCACCAGCAGGACTTCCCACTGCTTACCCGTGTTCATTTGAGCCATTATACAGTTTAATTGACAATTAATGAGATTCTTAATTTTTCCATTTGGAGAATTTAAAATGCAAAATACTCCCATCACCAGCTACTGGATTGAAATTACCCTCGACAGAAGTCAGTAAAAACGGTTTCCATTCCAGCGCAATTAAAAAGATATTAAAAAAGCATTTAACTTATTAATAAAACGAAGCTACCTTTTATGTTTTGATACATGGGGAAAATTAATTTGTCACGTTCCGCGTTTATAAGTAATTGATTAAACAAATTAAGGATTATATATCAACTTGCTACCCATAACACATCGTTTGTTTTATAAATCAAACACTGCTTCGTCTTACTCATAATTTTGGAACAAGGAAGCATTTTCCCACCACGTCGAAGGGAGAAATGAGCATCCCCTGGTTTTTCAGCTCGTTGAGGCACTGTGGCTGAAAGCAGCTGAACAAACAGCCATGAAACCACAATCCCTGTATCTGCAGGAGTGCTGACTGACCTACCGAGAGCGGGTTAAATACCAGAATAAACTCTGGCTTTCAGTGCTTAATAGGACTTCTTGAAGTCAGGTGTCCAGAAGGCTGGGAGCAAATACACCCCGTGCCAATATCTCAGTGCAATTCACTCACTAGGCAGACCGTTGTCATTCCAACCTGAACGCGTTATCAAGCTAAATCTCAGGCAGATATCAAGATGTTCAGCCACAAAAGCTGAGCGGGAAGTGAGAAATCCTCTCACCTCATCGGAGCCTTCCTTAGGTTTCATGGGATTAGCATTGAGCAGCCCGATGACCGTGCCTTGCTCCGTCTTCCAGAGCTCCTTGTGGACATCACCGAACAGGAAGAGCGAGACGCACTGAGTGAGGTCACGCAGGTCGTTGAGCCGCCAGATGCTGAAGGTTCTGCCCTGGAACAGACGTTCACTTTCAGCTCAGCAAAGGGACACCGACTGCACCCCCAGCAGATGAGCCAAGAGCTCTAACACAGCAGCTCTTCATTCACTGCAGGGAGGTGGCTGATTAAGTTGAATGAGTGAAGAGCGGCGTTTAGGATCCAGAGGAACACAACAAAGTTACTCACACTGTTTGTGCTCTGAGGAGTGACCTTCTTTACTATGACTCCAAATGTCACCCAGTCTGTTTCCTCTAGATTTTCAGTAGCGAGTCTGCGCTTCAGCTGGGACAGGCGGATGAGCTTCCTGTTAGCCATCTTCCTGTCCATCTCCGCTGATGAAACACGGGGTTTTCTACACCAAATACATAAAAGAGATCACAGTCATTTACAGAAGCCAACAGACACTATCGAAATCACTCAGCGTTCTCCTGGGGAGAACGTGTGTCTCACTGCAAAATGCCTCTGTGCCTTATTTCACCCTGAGTTCACTCGAAACAAAACCCCTCTGTTCCAGATGCTGCACAAATATTGGAGAGCAAGCAATCAAGCACTGTTCTTTGTCCAAATAGCTGCACTGCAACTTAGCCCTGAGCCTTCAGTAACTCTTCTTGCTTCAGGGAGGACTGAGTATCTCAACTCTCTAGAAACGTGCTAGAAATCCAGCATGGTTTCTGGCAAGGAGGGCACAGTAAGTGTTCAGAGACCCCTCGTGGCCACAGCGAGTATGGAAATCCTGAGTGCTCCTGAGGCTTCTGGGTGTGAAACAAAACCCGCTCAGCTGGGGCACAATCAGACCCTGTTTGTGTCCACTGTCGAGGGCACACCAGGGAAGGCAGCGATAATAAAATGACAGATTGCCATTAGAAAAGAGTAAAAAATAAAAATGGAAACACAGAAGGTTAACGTCAGCTATTTAACAAGCCGCCAAGCAGTGCTGTGGCTCTGTGTCACAGCCAGTCCCCCTGCTCACAACTCGTGTGTGAACACATCACAGGACAGGGGGCTGAGAGTCCCACTGCAAAACCAGGCAGAGGTTGGTGCTGAGCTGCTGACCTTAACCTCAGTCCCGAGAAGCTTTCCACAGACACAGGCTGCAGCGTGGTACTGGAGCACGCAGGCACGTGAGGAGTCCTCTGTCCCATCACTTTATTGGGTGTGTTCCCTGGGGCAGACTGGAGAGGCTGGAATGCCAGCCCGAGGACCTGTCGTGGTGGAGGAGTCTTGGTCTCTTTAGCACAAAAAAAAAAGAAAGAAAATCTTGATAAATAAAACACATAAATCTGAATAACATTAACTTACACCTGATCAGACACAGCAGCCCAGTGCAAGTGTGAGAAATACAATGTCTAAAACTGTCATACTGGGACTCACTGGTCTCCCAGTCATCCAGGAACCTCTTGCACTGCTTAGTATAAAAACTGCCCCGGATGTGTATAAAGTGCTGCTGTGAACTACACAGGCTGTGAACAAAAGCCCTGTGTGTTTCAGAGATGGTACCTGCTGAGGAGGCCTTTGATTTCTGGTTTCCTCGCTTGGCTGTTGGTAAAGGATTGTCCAGCTGGGCCGAGAAACACGGCGATTCCTGCAGCTTCTGAACTTTCCTTTCCTTTAAGGGTGGACAGAGAGATTTGCCTAGCCAAGAAAGCAAGAGTATTTATTAGATCTCAGGATCCAATCTCAAATACTAAACACTGCTCTGAACTAATTGAATAAATCCAAGTCAGGAGGGCACGTGGAAACCCTTCAGCTAAACTGCCAGCATCTCAAATGCAACATCTGGGGAAAAAAAAAACAACAACAGTGATTCTTACTCCTTCTGACCTTAAATTCCCTGAAACCAGAAAGCTGTGAAAAGTAGGAGCATTTCCCTGTTTCTCAGTTTCCCTGTGTTTCACTAGTTTCACTACTATGCTCACTGTGCTGCAGCAACAAACACAGCTGTGTTTTCTGGGGGTACTGACATCTGAGCGTACAAATATCTGCCAGTAAGAAGGAACCTTTTCCAGCAGAGGACTGGAGCACCTCGGTCACAGAAGCTGCCCCACGCAGAAGTCAACCCACAGCGCAGATAACAAGACTGCAGCTCGTTTACTCTGTACTGTGAGAAACAACAAACTGTGGGAATATAACAAACCATCGTTCCTCTTGGCTGCTCAGTGCCCACTTCTGATTATCTGCCTGTAATTTGCACGTTGGGAAGCTAACAAATCAGAAACTCATTTAATTAGTCTCGTTACCAGGGGTTTTCTGCTCAGGGCCTGAACTGGATTGCTGCCCAATGGCAGTCTTCTGCAACTGCTCCTGTAACATCTTCATCTGTTCTTGCAATTTTCTCAGCTCAGCTAGGAAAGAAAGAGAAAAGGGCAATAATGAGGACAGCAGTAAGCCACAGTAAACAGGGATTTATGAAATCCTGGGGAGCCTGGCAGTTATTACATCACGGAAGATTAGAGAAAAAAATAAAAAGATTAGAGCCACAGTGTAGATTCAGCTCTGATTCCACATAGCTCACAGTGAAGGGACACCTTTCCACGCAGCCTGGAGCTGACATATAAATACTTGATTTGTCTGTGGTATGTTCCTTGACATGCTGCATATATCTTTTCTAGTGAACATTTAAATGGCTGATGACTGCACTGCATAATGTGAAGAAGTGCTTCCAACACAATCAAACACGGCCTGAATGCAGGAAGGCTCAGGGATCAGCTCTGCTTCCACACTGGCTGCCTCAGCAGAACCTCCCACCGTAAAACCCTGAGGAGGCAGGGGGAGTTTTGTTTGTAAGAGATACCAAGATGACAGCTCTAAGGACTGAAGCAATGTTGTTCTTCACCAGACAAGACCAAATAAGTAGGAGACCTTTGCTATCCTGTTCACCAGAGCTAGTCAAAACTTCATGGCTCCTCTGTGCTGCTCTTGTGAAAGTAGCTTTGGTGAGTTTGGCTGAAAACTGGATTTAGAATGCTCTACCCAATGACTTCCACAAGGACTTTCTATCTGGGTACCACTCTAAACTGAAAAGCAGCAGGCTCTATATAACAAACAAGGCAGATAAAAGATGCTGTAACAGAAACCTTGTAACTCTTCGTTGGTTTTCTCTTCTCCCTGATTGGAAACTGAAGCGGCGACAGTTTTTCCTGCTTCCTCTTCTTCCAGCAGATCATCCACATCTCCAAACAGAACAGCCAAGTTCTCCTTCTGCTCATCAGTAATGCTGTTGTCAGCATCCACTTCTTCAGTGTATGAGGCATCATCTTCTGCATCAAAGAGCTCATCATACTCATCTGGTTCTCCCTCCTCATCCTTTGGGGCATCTTCCTGCTCAGGAGAATTCCCCTCTTTGGCTTCCTCATTTTCTTCTAGGAGGGAGACCAACAGATCCAAATCATCATCACCTGAAGCAAAAATTAAACTCGGTGTTACTTCTGTCCTTTTAGAGGAAAGCTGCCACAGAGCAAAACATTCGAGACAGTTAAATCACAGGCTAACAACAAGCACAACTGAACCACAGCAGCTTTTTGAAAAACTGCTTCAGCTTTGGCTTAGGGAAGGCAGAGCAGCTTCCTGCCACTTCGTCAGGTAGGTGCGTGGTTGCAGACACTCTCAGCTTGTGATCCAGGCTGGCTGGGCAGGAGAAAACTTAGCAGACTGTTAGCACTGGAATTTCCTCCTATGCAGCTGCTTTATGACTACTTCTGCTAAAAAAAAACAACAAAAAACAACAACCATGGGACTTGCAGAGGACAGAGGGACACCCACGTGGCTCTCAGCAATAGGAGCTTAAGAGGAAGATGCAAGGCAAGCAAGAAAGCATATCCTCAGATACACTTGCTCAAGGAAGAGAACAGGGCAGCAGAGAAACATTGGGCAAAAAAAAAAAAAAAAAAAAGCTTAAAAAGAGTAGATTTCGGTTGGATATAAGGAAAAAGTCCTCTACACATGTGATGAGTCCAAAAACAGGGAGACGAATAGGACAGACAGAGCAGAAATGCATATAAAGAGCAACACAAGAGATGCATTCAGGCTCTGGCACTGAGGAAGACACAAATGCGGCCTCACACAAGGATGAGGGAGGCAAAAGGCAGGGCCAAAGGGAATGCAGTCAGCACAACGTGATTCCCTTTGTTAAGAGGCTCACGCAGCTTGGCCAGAAAGCTTCCCTACCCAAAGTAAGGCAGTGCTTTATCCCTTACCGTCCATGATCTCAGCAGGATTCCTTCCAGAGCCCTGCAGGGCAAAGCCGTTTCTGTCACGGGAGAGCAAATGGACACCGCAGGAATGGATACCAGCTACAAACGGAGGCGACCACCGCTCTGAGCTGCCGATGGGAACACTGAACTTAAACTCACGGGCATATTTCCACACGTGAAGCCTGACTGGAGCTGAACCCCCTGCAGCACCAGGGCCGCGCTGTGAGAAAGCCGAGCCCACCCCCACACAGAGAGATCCCTCCTTCCTCCCTCCACCAAAGGGCTCCCTCCCCTCTTCAGTCCGATATCCCCGACCCCCCTCAGGGGACCCCCTCCCCTCGCACCCCCGATCCCAGGGATCCCCTCCCCGCCCTACCCCGCTCCCCCTCAGAGCCCGCCGCTCTCTCCTCACATCCCCTCTCACCGCCGGCCGCGCGGGCTCCAAGCACCCGCCAAAACTCCAAGCCCGCTCCGCCCTCCTCGCGCATGCGCGGCCGCTCGCTGCGTCGGCGCCATCTTGGCTGCGGGCAGTCGTCCTGCGGGGCTGGCAGTCTGTGGAGACCCAGGTTCCCCACGGTGTGCCAGCTTTCTGTTTCAGTCACTTTTCCCTTTGAATATTAATTATACGCAGGAATATCCTCAGGTTGCTGCGAGAATGGGCTCGCGTCACTTGTCTCTTGCAAGATGGTACACAGAGGGAGCGGCTGTGTGGTGGTCTTCAGTGACCGCCTGTGGCTCTGCCACATCCACCCCCTTGTGCATGTCCTGGCTGGGTGGGAATCCTTCTGCAGGCTATGATACGTTTGGAAATAGCTGGCTCTCCTACCCAGGCATTTCCCAAAAAGCAGGAGGATGGTAACACGAGTTAGTTTGGGTTTATCTCACCCGTTGACGTTTTTAGTCCTTATTAACTGTGACAGCAGGAACGTGCCTTGTTAAAACAGGAGTATGTGACAGGTGGTGTTCCACTAATGCATGCAGTCCAGTCACTTTAAAGCACAAATGAGTTTTATCTTTCGTCTAAGGGAAAGCAAAGTACTCTTTAACTTGTGCTAATGAGCATCTGCTGGCCACGTTCACCTATCTTTTGTCCACTGTGCTAAATGGACTGCACTTAATAATGACAAGGACAGAAAAATAATCCTCCCTCTTGCATTAACATTGCAGCATATCGTGGCTTTATTATTTCCAATCCCTCCTGATCTGTAATATTAGATGTTATCTTTCTATGAAGACATATGCCCGTGTCTTCCTGTTGGTATTCCTGTGCTCAGATCCCTTCTCTTACTGAAGCCTCTTAAAATGATTAATTTTAGCTTGACAGATGCATAAGTAATTCCTCCTTTGGCCTTTCACATTGATTTTCTATGTTTTCATTAAGGTTAATGCTACTCAGATGAAATCAGCTCTATTGTCATTCTATTAGTCTGATTTTGGCCTAGTAGCACTTCCATCAGCTTTTGATCATTGCAGAATCCATAACTACTGCGAAGCTCTGGTAATAAAATTGGATTCGAGGAAAAAAGCCCATAAATCCTACTGTCGTGAGGAACTAATTAAAAGTCGATAAGAGATTGCATCTTTTGGGAGCGCTTGTAATTGATGGAGAAGGGTGCAACCAAGACGATGAATATCTCTTCACAAGAGATTTCAGCCAGCTCTTGCATTAGCTGAAGTTATGGATGAGACCGTGTGGGAGCGTGAGCTATAGCTAACAGAAAGCAGGAATGCCGAGTTTACAGCAGATAATTAGAACAGTAGTGACAACCACAAAAACAAAAACAAATCTTTGCTTTAATAATAAGGGCAATAAAGAGATTATTTTTTCCTGCTACTGGTAGCTGAGAGTTCACTGACAGCATGGCATGAGAAATGCTTGTCTTCACGCACTAAAATACAGCGAAGGAATATTTGCTTTGCCCCAAGGAACACCTACAGACATTTTTCGTGTGTATATTTTAAGAATTAATCTGCTCAGAGTGAAATATAAATCTTACAGTATTTAGATCTTTATTTTGAATTTATCAGCTCTAGACTATTTTCAGTGCCAGGTCTGAAGCAAAATACCAAGTCAACCAACTTTTTCATTTCTAATTCCACTATTGATCTGTCCTGTGTGTTTTCTCCTCCATCATCCTCAGGACAATTTGGAGAAGTGCTTATTGATTGAAGTAGGTTGACAGGAGAATTTGTCATGTACCAGTACAGAATATCTGCGATAACACTGCACGTTCAGTTGCAGCATGCAGCATCCCTAAGGCTTTCTCCTGTAGAGCTGTTTCGTTCTTAGCTCAAGATCGCAAGATGACAAAAGCTATCTATATGTATTACTTTTACTCCACGTGCATCTCTCTCACAGGTTGTACCATCCTTTTAACGTTGGTAGAGTAACAGTCACGTGTTCGTTTAGAAAGAAAAGCACTTTCCCCCCTATCTGACAAGCTGTGTTAGCTGTCACTGATGGATAGCAGTGGACTTCGGAACACAGCTTCACTTCTTTACCTTAAGAGTACCCTGTATTACCTTCCCTTGCAGCTGTGTGAAGCTGAGGCCTGGTGGAGTTTTCTATGTGTGCAGTTGTGCTAGAACAGCCATCCCTGAACCACAGCCCCTCTCCCATGTATATGAATATGCCTTTCCAGCAGTTGAAGCACAGAGCTGAGATCTTCTCACAGACTCAGTGAACACAGCAGAGAGAAGATAAGAGATGACAAAAAGTGTGGATTTTTTCTTTTTTAAAGCTGATTTCTTAAACTGTAATTTAATGTGCAGCACAGTGGATTTTTCCTCCCCTTTGTGACAGCATGCCAAGAACTGTTATTTGTTGAGACAAAAATCAAAAGTGAGGACAAGAACAGAGCCACAGTGAGGCAGTTCTTTCATCACAGTACTGGCAACCCCCTTCCAGCACCCAGCATCCAAAATACCAACAGGCACTGACCATTTCATACTTGCAATAGATTTATTTTGAGATTTGAAAATCCATTATACTCCTCTCTTTAAATTAGGTTACATTCATTTCAGCTTTCTCTAACACAATACTGTACAGGGCTTCAAATAAATTTATTACAATAAAGAAGAATCAAGACAACACCTTAAAAATAAACAGTTTTATAAAACCCAGTGACTTGGGTACACCAGGAGCTACATATACCAGACCTCAGTGATCTGGCTTAAACCTTGCCTATGTCTGGCTAAAGCAAGAAGTTACATAAGCCATCAAAAATATAACATCAAATTATTATGGTCACGAGGGCAGCAACAAAACTGCCACCTGGAGAAAGAGGCGGGATCGTTTTAAATGCTCAACGAACACGACACACTCCATTTTACTGAAAGCTTCTCAAACAGCTCGTTAATACGTTAGTTTCCTGATTAATAGTATATGAGAGATGAAGTATTTACAGGCTTACAGTAGTTGAACTGATCAGCATTTATCTCCTTTCTTCCTACAGTTCTGTGGGATAGCTGAAGAGCAGAGCACATCAGGGGAATGTTCCTTCAGGATTTCACACTGCAGCAGACACACAGGGAGTTTCCTAATGCATCCATGTTGTTAACCTGTAAGAATTCATTTTCTAACTCATGTTAAAACAAGTTCAGCGAGTACAGGGCGGGTAGGAGGATTTCTGTTTTCCCATTGAATAAATGACAAAAATCTTGACAATCTCCTTTGCTGGATGTAGAGTTGAACGTTCTCTATCAGAAAGAAAAAAAAATTGCGTTTGACAGATGAAATTCCAGTAGATGAAGAGCTAGAGGGCGTTATTCAATTAATGCAGTCCATAACGTGAATCTGCAGTGTGTCCAGATCGGGCAGAATTTCTTCACATTTTGGACAGGAATATATTGAGATATTCCGCTGCTCTGGCCATTCTTGAGTACCAGCGCCTGCAAGCAGAGAATCACAGAACTGTATGGGTTGGAAGAGACCTCTAGAGATCCAGACATCATTTAAGTCCAACCCCCTGCCAGAGCAGCTCCCTAGCCCAGGATGCACAGGTAGACATCCAGGTGGGTATTGAACATCTCCAGAGAAGGAGGTTCCACCACCTCTCTGTGCAGCTGTGCCAGTGCTCCGTCACTGCACTGTGATGAAGTTTAAATGCACATTTGTGCAGAACTTCCTATGCTTCAGTTTGTGGCCATTTCCCCTCGTCCTATTACCACACACTGCAGAGAATAGTCTGTCCTTGTCCCTTTGGCTCCTTCTCCTTAGATATTCATAGACATGGATCAGATCCCCTCTGAGTCTTCTTAAGGCTGAACAGCCCCAAGTCTGTCAGCCTTTCCTCTTAAGGGAGGTGTTCCACACCCTTTATAACCTTTGTAGCCCTCCGCTGGCCTCTTTCGAGGAGTTCCCTGTCTTTTTTGTACTGGGGAGCCCAGAACTGCACACAGTACTGCAGGTGGGGCCTCACCAGGGCAGAGCAGAGGGGGAGGATCACCTCCCTTGACCTGCTGGCCCAGGATCCCATTGGCTCTCTTGGCCACCAAGGCACACTGCTGGCTCATGGCCAGCCTGGCATCCACCACGACACTCAGGTCCCACTCCTCAGAGCTCCTCTCCAGCAGGTCACCACCCAACCTGTACTGGTGCATGCAATCATTCCTCCCTGGGTGTAAGACAGTTCTCTTGTTAAACCTCATCCAGTTCCTTTCTGCCCAGCTCTCCAGCCTGTCCAGGTCTCACTGAATGGCAGCACAGCCTTCAGGCCAGCTTTGTAGCATCAGCAAACTTGCTAAGAGCGGACTCTATCCCCTCATCAAGGTCACTGATGAAGATGTTGAACAGAACCCAGAGGATCACCGCTAGGTACAGGCCTCCCACTGGACTCTGCCACCGATCACAGCCCTCTGAGCTCTGCCAGTCAGCCAGTTCTCACCCCACCTCACCATCCACTCATCTATTCCACACTTCCTCAACTTTGTTATAAGGATGCTGTGGGAGACAGTGTTACATGTTTTTTTTTCCACTTTTCATATAATGGTTGAAAGAGAACTAGCTTGCTTCTAAAACCACAGAATCACATTCTCTTCAGCCTCCCCGCTGCCAGAATAGCCACGGGGGAGCTGGGGATTTGCCTGTGGGCAAGCAGAGGTGTTTTAAACTGAACACAGTGGGGCTTGGCCCTGTGAGGCAGACAGCCTGCTTGTGGTACCTCTTTGGACCAGGCGAGGTGAGTGCTCCCGATCCGGTGCTCTGGCTCCGTGGCGATTCTGCATCTCTGCCAAAGAGCTTCTGAGGAGAAAAGGGGCAGTTACTCAAAAGTGCTCTGAAAACAAAAGACTGAACAGAAGGTATCTTCCCTTTGCCTCCAGAAAGGTTAAAAGGCTTCAAAGTAAGTCAGAAGATTTGCAAGTAAGTCACGTTCTTGTGTCAACTAGTCACGCATTTAGCTCGCAACTGCTGCTCTGAAACAGGACCTAGAAACACTGCTGCTCTATGAGAAAATGCAAGAGTCCTGCTGAAATCAGGGTTGAACAACTGACATCAGAAGGATTTAGGCAGCTACACACTCATGAATTCGGGAGAAACTCCTTTGGAAAGCTCCAAGGACTCAGAGCCACGCAAGGCAAATTGTGATTTCAGCAGAAAAGCAGGTTATACATGAGAGTGGGTTCAGAGGGCAGTTAACAGGAAATACAAACTGCTCCTTCAAATTGTGGTCATTCTTCCTGTATGCATGGCTTCCACAAGATGAGTAAAAGACACATGGTTAATATTTGGGTTTTTTTTTTGAGTTTTACAGCTAAGAATGTTAAAATGGTGCAACTACAGGGTATTACAGTACTTGAAAATGCACACACTCACTTATTACTGCTACTTGGAGAAGCAGCAGATATCCCTGGCACACATACAGCAAGCTTAACTGCACATTCACTGTTAAAACCAAGGACAGAACCCAAAGAAGAAAGGAGAATTTACCAAATATGACTCATCCAAATTGAAGTGTAGCTGAAGTATCCACATAAGAGCTAACGTGCCTCACACTTTTGAGATTCTGTCACCAAATCAAAATAGCTAAGTAAGCTGATTTTTTTTTCCCTTTTAAAATTCGATTTAACCAATAAATAAACTTCTATAAACTTCTTTCCCTTTTTACTGAGATGCCAACAAGACAACATTGGTCAGCTCCAGCATGCAGGTTAACAAGACAGAACCAAAGGCAGCTCAGCCAAAGAGTGTTCTCACCTGCCAAGATCTTCCAGGTTTTGCTGCTCTTTCAGCAGGTATGCCAGCTGGACGGCCAACTGCTCCTTCTCCTCATGGATCTTCTCTCTTGCTGCCCTCTCAGCATGGAAATCAGAACAATAAACCTCCATCTGATCAGAGAAATTAAATCATGCTGAGAATTAACTTAGAGTGAACCAAGTTGACAGATATACTACTGTAGTAGTATACCTGTATCATAACCTGCATCTACTGAAACACTGCTACTGCACCTACACTCTGCAAAGTGATAATCTGCACTGTATAGAAAGTGAAGAAGCTTCTCCGTTTAGATTTGAAGATCTTATCCAGGACAGTGCAATGGGTGTACAGAGGCTAAAACGGTACAGAACAGCAGTGAGGAGGTGATGATGTATGACACAGACAAATCAGTGGCTCAGGCAGTGGAACCAGAACCAAGATGCACTTTTTTGGTTTGTTTTTTTTTTCCCCTTAAAACGTATGTGGTAATTCTTAAGACAGTGGCTTTAAATATAAAAAAAAGATATATCAAATCAATTCCCAACTTGTATTTGCTGTGCCAGACTCAGCAAACTCCTACAGAACCGCAGGATACAGCGGTTCAGGCCCTGCAGGGATCTGCAACACAGGCTGAGTAAGGGAATTATGCTTTGGGATTGAGGAAACAGTTAAACAGTATTCCAGACTGAGCCATTAAATAGCTCCATCTGGTTTCCGAATGCTGGGTGGGCAAACTAGCCTGTTTCTGAAGAACTCATACCTGAGCACGGAGCACAGCCATGGTTTCCAGGTCCTCCTCTTGCTTAGCAATTAGCTGTTTCATTTCATCCATCTGGAGCTGCTTTGCAGCAAGGGCTTCTTCTGCCAGCAACACCTTTGCATTCAGTTCTTCCACCACAGCTTTGTCCACCCTGTCGAGCTGCAAAGAAGAGTTAAGCCTGAGATGAGCTCAGCATGTGACACCGCTTCGAGTGGAAGTTTGCTGCTTAATCCTCCTGCCTTGGGAAAAACTTTCAACTCTGTGGTCAAAGGGCCCTGTGCTAAGACAGCAACATTGATTCATCTTTGGACTGAAAGATGATTTTTGTGCTTTCAAACTACATAGCATCAAGTCAAAACAGAGCTCCCAAACGAACAATGGGAAGGACATTTTCTAAAATCACAGAGAATAATCTCACACTTGCATGGATCTTCAGTCAGAAAAGGACTTCACTGTGGTAGACATTCCACTTAAGAATACAAAGATGTTTAGAACTCCACCTTTCTATGTTTACAAACTAGGAACACCTACCTGCATTTTCATATCACTGTTCTCTAAGGATTGGACTTCATTATGTACTGCAGGTTAAACCTCTAGAAAGCACTGCGTACAGCTATGTGGATAAGATATCTGTAACTGGATCACAGGATCTCCTTTTCTCAGACCAATGCTGCCATGTTACATGTTTTATTATGTGAAGGGATGATAATTGTTTTCTGCCTGAATTTATTCCCACATGCACTCTCACATCCCTTCCCTAATTCATTATGATTTCTACTGTTGATGAATTTACCTCTTTGACTTTCATCTCACTGATCGTTTTCATTGCTTCAGTGAGTTCAGGAAGGAGTTTGTTGTAAGCATCCTGCAAGCTGCTGTATCTTGTCCTGTTTATGAAAAGAAGCAAATGTTTGAAACACTGAAAAGTTCTCTGAAAGATCTGGCACTCTTTTTACCATCCCTCATTTAGCAAAACTATCCTACTTGTCCCAGTTGAAAACTTCTTTCCTTCCTTGCAAAATTTCAGAGGGGCTTAAGATTTAAAATGAATCTACAAATCTAAATCTTTCAGACTTTAGGATAACCCAGCTGTTTGCAAATGAATCTGTATTTCTGATGATAAAAAACCGTACCGTCTTTCAACATCTCTCTTCCAAGGAGTTGTGTGCTGCTCCATCCGTAGGCTGAGTCCAAACAAATGTCCTTACTGATAGTCTGCATGTCATATTAAAGAGTCTATCATCCAATACTTTATATAATCAAGCTCACCAGTCTTGACTGAGACGCCAAATGATGGAGAATTTATCAGGAGCAGAACCAGACACAGAGTCCAAACAGAATGAGCGCCTTCAGCTTTTCCAGCAGCTGCAGACAATGCCTTCACACAGTTCCACCTCTCCGTACAGCTCACACTGACATTTTTGCACTCCTTACACAGACTACTCATGAGAGGAGAGCCAGAGCAAACAGCCAATCTCTTTATCTCAGCCTCACTGCGTATTTACCTCTCCTGACTGCAAGAATATTGTAGAGACCGCTGACATCACTTTCCCATCACTGTCATCAGTTGACTTGGCCCTACTCTCCAACCTGTGGACGCATTCACGCCCTGCTAGTCAAACTGACAAGCTGCTGGCACTTTTCTGCTTCCTCTCCTTGCATATCCTACCCACTTTGGCTTTAGAAGAAAAGGAAGAGAGCAATCAGAGCTTACAGCTCAAGTTTTTCCCTGGGAGGTATTCACTAGACCAAAAGATACAGTTTAGGACTGGTGTGGAGACCGCAGATTCAAAGTGACACAGATAGACACAGAGGTTTCTAGTTCAGACTCTATAAACATCACGGCTTCAAACAGCGTAGAGCACAAAACTTGTATTTCAGATTCAAATTCCCTTTTGTCAGGTTCCCCTGATTTCCCTTTCTCACTAACCGTATCTCCCCACGATACAAAACCAATACTCACTTTTCTTCCTGTGTCTTGGCTTGTTCTAGCTTGACCTCTGCCTGCACACTCTCCACCTGAAGCTCCAGCTTCTTGACGGTGTATATGAGCTGCTGCTTCTCCTCCAATTCCACTGCAGCAGTTGAGTTTATTCTTTCCAATACCTGGCACCTGACACAACAAGGGAGAAAAAGAAAATGCTTGATCTATCCATTCACCTTTCCCTGATGGATTTGGCACGGCGGGCATCACGCAAGAAGAATCTTTAGGTGCTTCATTTCAAAGGCTAATTTTGATAAAGAAAAACGAAAATATATTTACACAACAACCTGAAAATAAAGCTACGTAAATGGAATGCGTTTTTTTCTTACTGTTATGGACCTCAAAGAACTGAAATCTGACAGAAAACTAAGCAAATAAAGTGAAGCTTTAGTTTCCTGTTTTTAATGACCTACAGATTGCTCTTCAAAAGCACAGATAGATCACGTGAGAAGGCTTCCCTGGGTCCCTTAGCTTCTTCCCCCAGGCCAAGAAATGGAACAACGACGTGAAACAGAAAACAAGATCTGCTTTTATATCAACAAGGATTAAAACCCAAATATTAAAATTCCAAGCACTGGGGTTCTATTTGTAGAACTAGGCTGGCAGCTCTGATTTTATGACAATCACTGTACTTCCATACTTTCATCTCCCCTTAAAAAGAAGGAGCAAGCTTTTGCAGCATTTCCCTGAAACAGATATTTGTCGAGCTAGTGAGCTTCCCAAGACGGGAGCTGTCATTAAAACATTCACTGGGTATCACAGCGGAACTGCTGTTCTTCTGAGCCTTACTTTTCTTGAAGTTTCTTCTGGATCAGTTCTGCTTCTTTTAACTTCTCGTGGGCCTCCTGGAGCTCCTTAAACAGGGCACACACCTGCTCCTTCAGACTTTCTACTTCGCTGCCAATCTTTTAGAGAAAAAAAAATAAGGAAAATTACACACAGACCATTTGAGACAGGAAAATTGTAGGCTAAATAAGAATTTTAACCAGGAAGCACTACTCTTTTTCCAGAGAGAACAGCATGAGTCAGTCTGCATCACCACACTCTGTGCTCAGCAGTAAGGCCCCTTCTGCTTGGCTCCAAAATTACCAATTTCTCCTAAATGTGGCAGGACCACACTGCGATTTTAACACACAAAATCTGGGTGACTCAAAGATAACTCTATTCCTCTTGTTATGCAAGCAGGTAACACATGCACAAGGGCTGCTCTGAAAGTAAAGTCTCTTCCTTTATTATGTTGGCCCACAGGCAGATGTTGGTGGTATAACAGTAGGGGCTGAACCTTCCCACCAGTGTTCTTCTCCATCACATTCTGCTGCCACGTGACAGATGTCAGCAAGGGGACAGCAACAAAACAGTGTCTGATATGGAAGTGCATATGAAGCAAAGGTGTGTCACTGAATTCCTCCATGCAGAACAAATTGCATTTTAGGCAGGAATTCTTTACTCAGAGGGCAGTGAGGCACTGGCACTGCTGCCCAGAGAAGCTGTGGGTGCCCCATCCCTGGGGGTGCTCAAGGCCGGGTGGGATGGGGCCCTGGGCAGCCTGAGCTGGTGAGAACCTCCACTTTTCTAACAGGGAAAGTCTGCCACCTCACCGGGCAACTGAAACAACAGATGTCATTCATCCATGAAGACCTGTGAACAATTTCAGCTTTCACTTCGCAGCAGAAGTGTGGAACAGAAAACACAAGCCTGGATGACAGGAGTCCTCTGAAGAGGCATATACATGAAAAGAGGTGTATACATGGAAAGCTCTGAGTGCTATCAGAAACATGCATCTATGCTGACCTTAATAATAACATTTTGATAAGAAGCATCTGGCTCAAACTCTAACTAAGAGAAAGTTGAAAAAAAAAAAAAATACTGGAAATAATTCACTAAGAAATCATCTTCTTTCTGTAGAAAGGACATCTCCTGGGCTGACCACAAACTGGTACAAGAAGGTATAATTAACCAGCCCTGTTCTATACTACTTGTTATGGCCTTCAGAAGGGCACAGGTCTTCAGAAGGTCTCATGTCATATTTGCTAGCGCCACGTAGTACCTCAGATAACCCACTATGCCTTATAGACATTCTTATTTGCCTTTACTATGCAGCTGTATTGAACTAGAAGGGACCTCTGCTGTCAGAGAAACTTTCCAGGCTCTTTTCAGTGGTGCCCAGTGATAAGAGGGAACGGGCACAAACTGGAACACAAGAGGTTCACATTAGGAGGAACACATTAGGAAAAACTTCTTCACAGTGTGGCTGATGGAGCACTGGCACGAGTTGCCCAGAGAAGCTGTAGCCTGTCTTCCTTGGAGATTTTCAAAAGCCACTTGGATGTGATAGTGGGCAACTAGCTCTGTCTGTCCCTGCTTGAGCAGGGGTTGGACTAGATGAACCCAGTGTCCCTTCTAACCTCGGCCATTTTGTGATTTTCACATGCTTACCCCAGTTGGAGAAGCTACAACTGGAGGCACATAAATTTAGATGTCTGAATTTGGAGCTCAATTCCAAGCTCAATATCCATTTGAAGCCTAAACTGAAACCATCACGTTAAGGTTCCCTGAGTCTGTGTCGCAATCCAAGATAGTTATGCTCTACCATCATAATCCATCTTACCAGGAGAAAAGTCATATCAGGTGCCACATGAGCTCCACATATAAAGTCTGTTTTACAGCAGGCTGCCGGTAGATTCTGGTCAAAAAGCTGACTTAGCCAGCAGTGAGGAAATTCAACCTGTTCAGAAGACTTTGTGGAGATAGGAATATCTGTTATCTCCCTCTAATTAAGCAGACAGGGCCAGGACAACACAGCATATCTGCAGCTACGTCACACTTCCCTAATCCTTGGCCATTAGTTTCATCCCTTTTTCAAGACTGGTGTAATTTGGAAGGAATCACCTTTAAGATGTGGATTGGAGACTTCAGAGTTCACTTCCAAAGCTCATGCAAGATATTCACCCCTTGCACTCTGTGTGCAAGTGGAAATCCAGGCCCTGAAGTTGCTGGCCTCACAAGTAAGCTGTACACTGCTAAAACTCAGCTCAGGATGAGTGGTACTTACAGCCTCTGGACTCTCTTCCTCCTGTTTAGTTTGTGTCCCACTCTCCAGGCAGTTGCTTTTTTCATTCTCCATCTTGGAAAGTCTGGAAAACAGAAGAATCCGGTAACAACGGATCTGGCCAAAATTTAGATTGTGACTGTCCATCCAAGGATCTCATCTAAGTCCTTCTAACATCATAGCTGTGAACCAGAGAAAAATACTGGAAGTACAGACATGCAGGAAAGCTCGCGCAGTCATGGCAGCATCTGACTACCACAGGACACCCAGCATGTGTATTTAATTACAATGGAAGTGCAGGTGCAGAGAAGGACAATGATTCAGTCCACTGTCATCAATCTTTGCTACAGTCCAGAACTGCTAATCCTCTGAAAATGGCTCTGTTCACTGAACCCAGTGATTAATATTGCCTCTATTTTCCTTTGATCTTTACAGAGGCTGAGATTTCTAAGAATCATTTGGCTATGGCTCATTACCTCTTCTAGGAAGACCATGCAGAAACAATTACTGTGACACTAAGCTTTCATCGTAAGTAATGTCCAGGAAGTCTTACTGTCTCTGCAAACGATGGAGTTGGAACAGCTACTGCTTAGGCAATCTTCCATGCCTGAACAGCCATGCTGATATATCTATGACTGAGCTGAGAAGGACACTTACGCAGGACTCACTAGAAAAAAACTCTCTCTTAGGTAAGTTTGGAATTAAACTCTTTTTGAAGCATTTTTGCAGTACTTACAGCAGCTGAATCCACTGTGCTGCCTGGTCCTACTTAGCATTGGAGCAGGCTGCACAGAGAGGTGGTGGGGTCTCCTTCTCTGGTGATATTCAAGACCCTCCTGCACGCCCACCTGTGCAACCTGGGCTAGGGAGCTGCTTTGGCAGCGGGTTGGACTCAATGATCTCCAGAGCTCCCTTCAATTCTGTGATTCTATGATTTCCAGGGATCTTTTCCAGGTTCACATCCCTAAACACAGCCTTCCAGCACCACAAAGAGGTCTGTAATAGCTGTTTAATACAAAGTGATTTGCTTAAGCCCCACATGCAGATGACTCATACAAAAGCAAATAATGACAGAGGAAAGAGGACAGAGAATGTTCTCAGCTAGTCCTCATTTTGATTCACATCACCTGTGGAAAGTTCAAACCCAAGAGGCAACAGGTAATTTGTCCTGATCTGTGGTACTATAGGAGGTAATAAGAAGAAAGAAAAAGTTGTGCTTGCAGAACAGATCGTGGTTTATCCCTATCAGAACACACTGATTGTTCCAATGTCTCCAGCCAGGCCCAAAGTTAGTAACTGCAACAGTCTTGAATGTAAACAGCTTAAAACTTTACAGTGCACCTATTTCATACCTCTCTTTGTGATCCTGCAGCTCCTTCTCAAGTTTTTCCCTCCTCTGAGTTTCATTTCTAAGGCAGCAGAGCAGCTGGCTCACGGTCAGCTCCTCAGATTCCAAATTTTTGGATTCATCTGCGGATTTGCTCCTGCTTCAAACCAAACCAGATGTAAGTAACAACAGCTGTGATTTTACTAGAGCACTCCCTTACCCCTCTTTTTTTGGACAATTTCACACAGTTCTGAAAAAAGTCAACGTTTTGGGCAAAGAGCTCGTTCCCAAGAAGCATGACCTTCCCACAACCTGCTAGCCTGAGTCCTTGTGCGTGTAAATGCAGCCCTCCCTTTCTGCAGTTCTCAAACAGTTCCTTTTTATCAACCTGGGTGAACAACTTGGAATTTAAGCAAAGAAAACAACAACAGTGAAGACAAAACAAAGCTTGGAGCGTTTATTCTGACCTACTTTGCATCTCCTTCCACTAAGTGCTACTATCTGGTCCCAAAATATTTCTTCCAGTGAAACAGACAACATCTCTTCTCTCAGTCTCATTCCTTTCCAAGAAAAGAAGGCATGTTCCACCAAAAACGGGCACTAGAAATTGCTTTCTTCTTCGGAAGAAATTCATTTGATATTTTGCCTCCATCGTATTCTATAGCTCTTTTTAAATTCTGCCTTAGAAACAAACCAATGCAAATACACAGCTCTGAAAAACAAGGTCTGCCAATTTCCTGCTGATAAGACATTGCATTCTGTTCCCTCCACTTTTATGCCTATCTAGACACAAGGTCAAAACCCCCCAACAATGTGGTAAGATATACAGGTTATACACATTGCACGTTTCAGAAGCTCAGCTGGGAAGCAGCATGTATGCACAACTTTGTTTTCATAGTTCAGAGTAAAACGTGAAGCATAGGCCTCCCTGTGCTTCTGACAGCTAGATATATCTGGTGAGCAAAATTCAATACTCCAAAGACAGTTCTCAGTCGAGATATTTTAAGTAATTAACTTTTATCAGGGGATTTTTAGCGTAGAGGTCTCCAGTTACAGAAATAAATCCATCCCAAGTGGATCACATTCCTCTGAAGCTGTTAACTGCACCACTCTAAGGTTTCAGTGCTGCACAGAAACACGTGGTGACACAGGAAATAGTGTAAGAGACATATATATACCTCCTGTTTTTGTAGACACGACCCAGATACTCATCAAAAGGGAAGCAAATCCCACAGACAATGTCTTCTTATGATCAGAGTGTCCTCGCAGGCTAATGACAACCTGAATGCTTGCAGCCTGGCTTACAATCAGCATCCCTCTGTTACATCCCTGACAATTCTTCCTTCAACATCTTAACTTCGTGCCGAGGGACAAGTTTTTTATGTTATTACAGTTGCAGTGAGGTAAGGGGTGACAGAGTTCAAGGGAAGGCATGCACAGAGCACAGCCTTCTTGCCTGCTGTGCCCTCTGCATTTTCTATATCCTTCCTTTCCAAAAGCAAAGGCCACTAAGTGGATAACAGTGCTCAGTCACAGCCATCTAGCTCTTCAATTGGGCAGTATCCAAAATGGAAAGTTTTATGGTGTCAGCTGTCTGAGTCCACAAGGTGTAAAGGTTGTGCTAGGGGCAAGAAAGTCCCTTATGCCCTGGAGCTGATGTAAAGAGCAACTTCTGAGAAGTAACTGAATCGGAATGCTCACATCTCACTTCTAGTCACCTAAAAAATAAGGACTATGACACTGCACTATGTGCCCACCCCACCATGATACGGTTTACACCAATAACAAACAAACTGAGCAAGCAGGGTTCACATCTGAAAGGCTATAAGAACTCTGATTGTTATGGATATCATTATCCTCAAGTAGAGGACAGTACTGTAATAGAGTTCAGAGTGGCTGCGTGCATGGGAGCCTTTACCTTTTTGGACTTCTTTAAAAAACCTGAAAAGCAGCAGCCAGTTGGCAAAGTCAGCTGTACAACTGGTCACAGTGTGCACTCTGTCAGCTAGTGACAACGGGAAGGCAAAACGCCACAGAACTGGGGGTCTTCCCAACATGGTAGGAAAGCAGAGCTACTGCAACAGAGGGGTGCAAGGCCTCAGAAAAACACAACTGACATTACTCAAAGAAAAAGCTTCCCTCACATTGCAAACAAAACACATTGCACAAGTTAGAATCAGACAAAAACCTGCATACATGTAGACAGCGATGTTACTGGCCATTTCACTGCTATTATCTTGATTTTCTTTTGCAGTTCTATTTACTTCTTCCTAAAAAAGAGAAAAAAAGAACCCCCCCCACCCCCAGAAACATTAGCTTGTTATTTTAACTAAGCAGGACACAGTAGTTTTATTTACTTAAGGAAGAAAATATCATGTTTGTAAATTCTTAACTGAAATACTTCTCACGCCTTTCCCTGCATCTCTTCAGGACTGATTAAAGAAGATTAGGGTTTCTATTTTCATCAACAAACCTCCACGGCCACTCTCTCTTAGAAAGACAACACAGCAACAATAACCAGCACAGCCAACAGATGTTGAATATAGCTTCTCTTTCCCACTGCAAAGCTCACTCTGATCTCTGTAGTCCAAAGGACGATCTTTGCAGCAGAAAAAGAAGTGTCCTTGAAGCTTTCCTGCAGTCTGAAGTTTTCTCTGTCAATTCCAACTAAATATTAATTAAATTCTGCTTGCACTTGTCCTTTCCAGAGAGGGATGTGCTATTGTGGAGACAGCACAGACCCACATTTTCACATATAGAACAATAGAAAAATAACATTCCTGTGCCTTTAGGGAACACTCTACAGCTCTAGACTTCGATTTGCTTGACTGCATCTGTATACTTCTGCCAGCAGAAAAAGAAGCCCCATTCTTCATGAGGGGAGTGGAGGGGCAGTGCTGAGCTCTTCTCTCTGGTGACAGTGACAGGGTCCAATGGCATGGAGCTGCATCAGAGGAGGGGCAGGGGGTGCTAGGAAAAAGTTATGCACCAGAGGGCAGTGGACATGGAACAGGTGATGACTCCAAGCTGCTGGAGTTCAGGAAGCATTTGGACAACGCTCACAGACATAGGGTTTGTACTCTGGGTGGTCCTGCGTGGAGCCAGGAGTTGTCTCAGTGATCCCTTCCAACTTTGGATATTCTGCATTTCTATGAAAACTTACATTGAGCATGAAAATGAAAGAACAGAAGTGAGTTCTCTAGTCCTTTATCACTGCACCTCATAACATACAGGTACTCTATATGGAGGTAGTCTACAAGATCCTGAAACACTTCCCCCACATTCACTGTGCCTGTATCTTGTGTTACTACTGCTGCTGGCAGTTTGACATTCCCTCTCAAACAAGAAAAAAAACCATCACTGGTGTTGGTATAGATACAAGCTTTTTACTAAAGGAGGACAAGTATTCACTGTAAAAATGTCATCGTGTAAATAACCACACCATCACTGTAACCATTTCAGACCCAACTTTCTCATCAGTTAGCATGGTGCAACAAGAAAACCCAGCTTGCAAAAAGGACCAACCTGGGAACAAAGCTTCCGGCTGCAGCTCACCATGCCCGTTTTATTCCCTTTACTTACGTTCATCCCAATCTCCACAAAGGAGTCTTCCGCTGAGGCGATGTTCAGCTTGAGCTGCAGCTCTGAAATGATGGCTAACAGATCTGCCTTCTCAGCCTGGAGACGCTGCACCTTGGACTTGAGCTGCCTCGCTTCCTTTTCAGGAGCTGCACAGCCCTCCTGAGATAAACAAAAACCTGCATTAACCAACCAAAATGAAACAGCAGCCAAAGAACTCAGAGCCTGAATATAACAGTGGGGTTCCACTGTCCCTCTTTTCTTTCTACTGCTCTGGTTCACTAGACAACAAAAAGTTGCAGTTGTTGTGCATTTGTTTCTTCCCCATTTTGTAATACAAGTCTCCCAGTAATGCTTTATTCTACCACATACCTCAATATAAATTCCAAATAACTCACAGAGTTTGCATGACATCCTAATCTATCATTCATGCCAAATCTCTGAATTTGTGCTACGCTGACGGTGTCTCACCTTGCAGTACTCCCACACACACCTGACTCACTATAAATCTGTGCTCAAGCTGTGAAAGATGCAAAAGAAGTCAGCTTCAGTGAACAGGAGGGAGCTTTCCATCCACCAGCACTCTCAGATGTATGGTTTCAAGATAAACCCTCCTGTGAGTAATGGTTTTTCACTAGGGAAGCAACAGTATATGTCTGATTTCCTCTGAGTGAAACACAGGTGCCACTCAGCAGCAGCAAAGGACTATAATCCATCTCAGTGAAAAGTAAAACACAGAGGTGAGAGAGATTAGACAATTCCTAGTCAGCCTTCTCAGTTCAGATAAATATTTGTTCATGTTTAGAAATAATAATAATAATTAAAAAATGGAATGAAAGCATGGCTAAAGCATTCAAGAGAGAAATTCATCGTGGCTTAAATGACACACATCAGCTGGAGCATCACGATCAGAAATGAGAATGTTTCTGTCTTAATTACCATTACCACTGACAGGTAAAACTACAAAGAATCAATGAAGAACCGAGGCTTACCTTATGGAGCTCTTACAGATAATTAACAGAGATTTATTTTTACTTGTCTGGATGCTGGACTGCTCAAGGAGACTGGATCACTGTACTAACAACATCCTCTAAAAGAGGTATGGGCAGAATAGGTACCTCCTTCCCCTTAAAATCTATTTCAGATTGTTCTGAACTTCCTTGACAATCCTGAAAAACAACTTTTAGCCTGGTTTCCTAACTAAGTCATACTTGCACAATCACACTGCTTATACGTGGCCTTTTTCCCCTCGATAACTTTGGAACCAACTGGCCAATTCTGATTTCTATCCTGAAAGAATTCTTGCAGAGTTCCATAAAACAAGCACATACGAGAGGAAGAGACACTCTACCAATGACCATGGAAAAAAAGACTCATAAAGTCATCTGTCAACAGGCAACAGAGAATCCACATGAGCTCTGGAAGTACCACATACCAGGACACACTGACTTGGCTCTGCATGAGACTTCTTGTTAAACATCTCTTCACACAGGGGACACAAAGTAGGTTTTGTTCTAACAGACTTTCTCCCCAGGTGTATTTGGTACTACTTGCAAGCTGATGTTACCTAAGCACTCACCTGCAATGTTAAACTACCAAGGGTAAGTTGGTAAGACCTCACCCATCAAAGATCCTCACACTCAATTTGAATGTATGCGAGTACAACTTTCTCTTATTTACCATTTCAGCTCCTTCTTCTCTTTCCTTTAAGCTCTGAAGTTGTTGCTGTAGCTGCTCATTTTCAACGCACTTGGCTAGCAAGCACTGCTTAGCTTCTTTAAACTTTGTCTCGTAAAACTCTCGCTCCTCCTTCTGCTTCTCCCGCCAGATGGAAAGCTCCTCGTAGCGGTCCTTCATCGCTTGGTTATGCAACTTCATGGCTTCTAAATGACAGCCAGAGACAAGTTATTGATTCACATTAGTGCTCTGTCAATGAAACAGCAGATTTCCTCTACGTCGACCTCAGCTTCCTTCGATATCAAAGGATAAACAGTAATCAGATACGAAATGCAAACCACCTTCTCATATGTCTTAGTGAACTGAAGCTCATTATAGCTCCTTAGCACTATAATAAATGCCATTAAAACCACTGCTGAAATAACATGCTCACACTGGCTCCTTGAGTCATTCCTAAACCAAGGAGTACAAGCAAGAGGTACTGCTTACAAGAAGCACTCATCGTACACGTGTTATGTACACAATCAGCACAAATGAAACTAGTGAACTAAGATTCTGACACTACTGAGATTCACTATGGAAAGTGGACTTCCTAGAGTGGTAAATTAACGGATGAAAACAGCTGCTATCAAACTGAAAGTCTCCAATATGTCCAACCATGCTCTGCCTGAATGCTCAGTTAAGATTTGATTAAAAGCATTGAAAAAAACACATAACTGGCAACTTACAGCGAAGTCATTTCACCCTGATTGGGAGGCCAAGTGTATGTAACCAAGTCAGTGAGTCAGCAGCTCCAGTCTCACTATTGCAAAATGCTGACAAGATTTTTATGAAGCCAATGAAAGTACCTTAGACTTGCTTTTTAAAGCAACAAACTGGAAGCTAGTAGCTCCACAATCTTTTATACATTGTATTTTCCAGAAATTACGTCTTCATGTCATATAATAAATTGCCAAAAAGTCCTTGACATAAAAGTAAAGGTAACTCTCCTGGAGAATAATTCTGCAAGGCATGAGTTACAGCGACTGTAACTGTTGTCCTGGAACACTGTCTTGTATGATGCCCTGTAGCAGAATACCAGGAGTGCTTCCTGAAGCTGCCAGGTACCCACGATACTCTTAGGGAGAGAACTCAGATCAGGTCCGGAAAAGACTGAGGTTGAATTTGAACACCAATTCAAACCAGCAGCACACAAGACATGTGACTTCCTGGCCTGTTGTGATATAAAAAGTGAGATACCTGTCCTTTACACAGAAATCCCCCATATCCCTTGGGGTTTCACTCTAACCATTTACCAATAATAATAAAAAAAAAACCCCACATCTAACACTGAAGCTTTAAGGATTCAGAAACAAAGCAACGTTACCTAGAAGGAATCAATCATTAGGTGTTTCCAGGAAAACATATTGGTTTCTCCCAGACAAACTCAACCATGGGTGCATACTTTGCAGCACAGAAGGTGCCCCAACATCTAAACTTTAATGGTTACTACTCAGCAGTGCAGGACGCTCTGCTTCAATTCCCTTCTCTGTCTGTGAGGATACAGAGAGAGCATCCTAACCCCAACTGCTCTGGGCACTGCACAGTACCAACCCCACTGATGGAGCCATTGCAGACTGTTAGTTTACCTGTATAATGAAGAGACCCAACAGTTGTAAAATACAAACCAAAACATACTTTTAAAAGTTGATGATCAAACAGTATATCCTAGCAGGAAATGTTTTACTCTGCCTCTTAACATACACTGACTGTGTGTGTAGTTCTGAAGCTTAGCTTAGGGGGTATTCTTCCTCCACTCTTCCATACCAATTACATCTGCTGTGCCCTATCAAATCAGCCTTATCATTTGCAGATAGATGGTTGCTTATAGAGAAAATGCTATTCATATATAAAAAGTTATCTAGAAAGACCAACTGAACACAGAATTCATACTCATAGGTCAAAAAGAGATCTGGAGCTGAAGAAGAGACTCAGGTGTTTAGCATTTCAAGACTGACTCGGGTTCACATTCACCTTTTAACTCGTTGTTCTCAGTGATCAGCTCTTTCATCTGCTGTACCATCTCTTCTGGTGTGTAGGTACTGAGGGTGGGGGGACCCACACTGTCCATTCCATTCTCCATTTTACTCCTGCAATGCTCTCCATTTTCAGCAGGACGGATCTGCGGCTTGCTGGACATCTCTGAAGTGCACTATGAGGTTAACAATGACAATCTTTTTTGCTAAGTAAATCATAGAATAATTAAGGTTGGAAAAGACCACTAAGACCACCTAGACTATAAACTGTCAGTCCATCTCCTCAGTAAGTCCAGCGGAAGGTTACAAAGATGATATAGGGCATGGAACACCTCCCTTATGAGGAAAGGCTGAGAGACCTGGAGCAGTTCAGCCTTGAAAAAAGAAGACTGAGAGGGGATCTGATCCACGTCTATAAATATCTAAGGAGTAGGAGGCCAAGGGGCAAGGCTCTTCTCAGTGGTAATAGGATGAGGGGAAATGGCCACAAACTGAAGCACAGGAAGTTCTGCACAAATCTGTGTGAGAACTTCTTCATAGTTCAGTGACAGAGCACTGGCACAGGCTGCACAGGGTCATGGGAGGGGTCATGGGTTGGTGGGCAGATCACCAAGTCCAGCCTCCCTGCCAAAGCAGCTCCCTACACCAGGTCGCACAGGTAGGCATCCAGGCGGGTCTTGAATATCTTCAGAGAAGGAGACTCCACAAGCCCCCACAGCTCAGATGTTTATAAACGTGGATCAGGTCCCCTCTCAGACTTCTTTTCTTAATGCTAAACAGACCCAGTTCACTCAGCCTTTCTTCGTAGGGGAGATCCTCCAGGCCCTTCACCATCTCTGTGGCCCTGCGCTGGACTCTTTTTGAGAGATCCCTGTCTTTTTTGTACTGGGGAGCCCAGAACTGCACACAGTACTCCAGATGAGGCCTCACCAGGGCAGAGCAGAGGGGGAGGACCACCTCCCTCGACCTGCTGGTCGCACTCTCTTTTTAACACGCAAAATATAACCCCACTTCAGTTTTACCCAGACAATCAAGCAGCACACGCAACCAGCAAACACACACACACACCATGCAACACCCCCGACCCCCCATAACGCCTTAACCCCTCAGACTCCCAACCCACCTCTCAAACTTCAGCCTTACCCCCCTAGAGACCGTTCCTCACGGCATAACGCACAAAAAGCCCACGAGGGGCACTCCCCATCCCGGGCCGCAGCGGCCCCACCGTTTCCCCGGACGTTCCCGGCTCCTGTCCGCGACCTCTCCCCCCCGAGGCCAAACCGGCACCCGGGGACCTCTCAGGCGGCCGCCCTGCCCCTCTCCCCGCTCCGTCTCCCTCTCGCCCTTCCTCAGCGCGGCCCATCCTCCCCGCAGGCCCTCCCCGGAGCCGCTGAGTCACCGCCTGCGAGCAGCGCGAGCAAAGCTGCCCGGCTGCCGGGCCCTCAAGCTCGGCCTCGCTCCGAGGCCGCGACCGCCGCTCCCCGCCGCTTTCCCCCGTCCCGGCCCCGGGCAGCGCTCACCCGCTCACGGCGCGCCCATGGCCCGGCTCAGCTGACCGCGCCGTCCCCGCCTCCTCCGCGGGGATTTCCCGAGCTCCGCGCTTCCTGTGCCGGGGCCGGCTTAGCGTGGGGCCTCGATGTAACCCGGAGCAGTGGGTGGGCAGGCCTTCGGGTCTATTGGAAGCGGGCGTGCTGTTAAAGCGTCTTCCAACGCAGCTGTTCTGTGATCACGCGGCCCTCCGCTAGAGCAGGCTGCTCAGTGCCCCATGGGCAGTCCGTGTCCTTAAATTGGGGCCCAAGAGCTGGACGTAGATCAGCTGCACGGCTCTGCTTACTTTCTAAGGGTGTTTTCAATCCCACTGACCAGATACCAGAGGGGAAGAGTGCCCAGGACAGCATCTTGCTGAGTTCAACCCTGGGAATACAGAGGGAGGCAGACTTCTCTGGGGACAGGTCATGTCTGCCTGAGGACGTCCTGGGCACCCCCTTTGGGTGTTGCTTCATGGAGCTCTGTATTTTTCCTGTCAGAGTAGAAGCCTTGGAGGTGGCAGGGCAGCCAAGCCCCATGCAACCAAAAACTGTAAGATACGAATCTTCAGCATGCACAGAATCATGGGATAACTTAGGTTGGAAAAGCCTTTCAGTATCATCGTGTCCAAGCATCAACCTGTCCTACAGAGTCCCATCACTAAACTATGTCCCTTAGTGCTACATCCACACATCTCTTAAATACCTCCAGGGAAGGGAACACCACTGCTTCTCTGGACGTGCTGTTCCAGTGCCTGACCACTCCATCTGTGAAGAAATTCATCCTAAACCTCCCTCAGTGCGACATGAGATCATTTCCTCACATCCTATCATCCCCTTTACAAAAAGAAGCTCTGTGAATGTGTGAGACAGTGAAAACTGTCCGTAATAGCACAGTGGGTTGGAATTATCTCGGAGTGACTGTTCTTAGGGCCAGTTATGGCATTTTGCTTCCTTCATTTTCAACGCAGAAAGGCATTTTAGCTAAAATGTCAGCTTCCCATGTGGAAAATATCAGTCTTTCATTAAATAACTGCCTTTTACTAGATTTTCAGCTGAGAAACTTCAGCATTCAAACTCTGTGCTGCTGACCAACAGAAATAAAACCAGCAAACATTTGGGACTATCTGCATGGTTAAGAACAGGATTCATAGCAGATTTATTGTATAATCCATGTGCTTTCTGCTTATACTGCAAAGAGAATCCATTTACTTGTAGATACACTGTGATTTTCTGTGCTTTTGGGAGTGAGGTCTTTAAATTACTATTGTCTCCCATCACGGTGTCCATGGCTGTTATGTTAGATGAGAGCGTGTAAGACTTAGAAGGGCAGTTCTGTGAGATCAAGAAGCAGAAATACTAGCAGCTCATTGCAACTTTTTATTTGAACTCTGAGCGAAATTCCTGTGAACTGGAGGTCCTTACTCCATGTGAAACGAAGGCAAAAGAAGTGCAACAAAGATCGACTGAGTTTTACTTGACAGAGCAGTTCTGTTTGATCATTATAGTGTTCCCACAGGTTCGGTTTTAGTACCAACAGACCATTTTTGGGAACAGATCATATGCAGAAAGCAAAATATCCAGGTTTTTGGAGAACAATTTATCATTTAGATACGTGCTTCAGTGCCAGCCAGATCTGTGCATCTTGCAGCTCTCTGAAGAGATCCAAGTGCAAGAACATTTCCACTTGCATTTGTGGAACGAATGGGGGTTTCTTGGGTATCAGAAGTGATATATCTGATTTTAATTGGAATGAAACACTTCAGTTTTGAGTCCATGAATAACATGGGCTGTGTTCGCTCAGTGAAGGAAGGAAACTCCTGCTCTAACTCTTCCCACGATGGCCTGAACTGCTGGGCTGAGTTATGAACAGCTCATCTACTTCTGCCTGTACTTCGCAGGGGGTAGATATTGGCAGGCACAGCTTACAGATGTGTAAAAATGTCTGTCTTTTTCCGAGTAATTTGTGAAAATAGGCATTGGTCAGCTCCAGGTCTGAGGGCTCAGATTCAGCCAAGTTGCTTAAGAAGTTCCCTTGTGGCAGCTGAGCTGTGGAAACACTCACTGTATATTAGAAAATGTGAGATAACGCAGCTTAGCATAGTCTGAAAAGACAGGGGGTTGCACTGAATTATTTTCACATCACTCCAGGCTTGGATGCTGTTTTTGCAGTTGTCCAGGAGCTGAACCCTGAGAATCTAACAAAGCTGGGATGAAGGCTTGAACTTCAGAAAGCTCGGATAGGAAGAACATCTATGTGTTTCTCTGTGTATATATACAGAGTGCTTAAGTTTTATCTGCCTGTGTCTGTTTTATATTATGTGGAACTTACCCTGCCTCTGACTCTCTTATGTTGGCTCTGCTCTTCCTGTCTTTCCAGTCTGTGTTGCCTTCTTGCTTCTGACTGGTGCTGTGGTAGCTGCTGGAAACTCCTGATTCTTGGCCAGGATCCCATAGATACTGTACAGACAGCCCAAAGACTGACTGCTCTTTCAGTACGCTATGAATGTGCACTACATCAGTCTTGGATTACTTCCTCTGAAGAGCTCAGGTTCCTAAAGAGCTTTATTTTATTCTATCTACAGAAGGTCTGTGGAAGGACCACTACCCTTGATTAATATCTGGGCTTCTTGCCCAAGTAAATGTTAGAGAGTTTGCTGTGCCTTCAGATTTGCTGATCGAGGTTAATTTCCAATTGGCAGGTAATTTGAAAACACCATAAAGATATGTTCTTCACAGGCTTGTGGGGGAGAAGGGATGTTGTGAAGTGCATCCAACTTCTGTAGTCAGCAATATTGCATGATGAATGTCACCATAACCTAGGGAGACGTGGGATAATGAAGTGCATTTTTTTTGTTACAACAATTAAGGCCTGCTATGGCCTGGAGATGGCTCAGACCCAACTGGTAAAATTTATGTTAAAAGGTATCATACTTTACATGATGATCTGCAGTAGAACAGCTGCAAAGAACATGAAATTCAAATGTATGAACTGAATGTTTATCTGCCATGAACAGATGGTATGGTATATTCAGTCCCAGATCTCATGGATTACCAGTCCAGCATTGAACTGATGTCTATTAATGCTATTGTTACCTTGAAAGAGAGAATTATCAAATGCTGAACTCAGGGAGCCAAGACAGAAATAAAACTGTAGGAAAAAAATGACCAAAGGACATGTTTCTAGTCTGATAAACCTGTCGTCGTCAGGGATCCCTATAGGATATATGTGAAGCAAGTGGTAGTGACAAAGAATGTGTCTAATTGATTGCTTTTGGCTCATTGTGCACAGTTGAATACACAGTGTGTTATGTACCTCTTTCCCTCCCACATACAGCTGAATGGGTGACTCCTTTTACAACTGCAATTATATAACATCTCTGTGCAATGACATAGAAGACAAAAAATAGTGCCTGTAGTGCAGCTTTTAGATGATCTAATTCGGGGCTTGCTGCTACGTAGAAAAATTGTAATGTAAAGGTTTTCCTTTTCAACTTTCTCCCCTGCCCTGAGAGGAGTTGGGATTTGATTGTGCCAGGTTGCTGGAATTCCTCACCATCAGCCCTTCCATGATGGAAGACTCATTGTGACTCATTCTGTCACCATTCAAAAAAAAAAACAGATAAATAAAAAGTCTGCAATCTATTTTTTTTTTCCTAATAAATTTAGTGATCAAAGTAAAACTGTTAAAAAAATCTCCATTTATTCTCAGTCCATCAAGAACCTCATCCATAGGAAATACTGCATAGAATGTCCTTCAAGTATGATGTTCTGCAATAGGAAGCGTGATAAAGTAATTTGCTGCCTGCCAGTTGGATGCCTCAGGTTTTTGGTTTTGTTTTTGGTTGAGAAGAACAGCAAATCGATTACCACAAACTGTGACCATAGGGTAACTACAAAATAACCAGGATATGGTGGGCCACCAAAAGGGCCAACCGTACTCTGGGGTATGCCCAGGCTCAGCACTGCCACTGATCGAGGGGAGGGACTGTCCCGCTCTGCTCTGCGCTGTGTGGCCTCACGTCCAGCACCGGGTGCATTTTTAGATACTATAGTATAAAACCAGGAAACTATTAGGGAACATCCAAGGGCTGTGTGCGCAGCCCTGAGCTGCCTGAGCTCAAGGAGTGTTTGGACGACGCTTTCAGACAAAGGGTTTGAATTTTGGGTGGTCCTGTGTCATGGGCGTCCAATCTTTGGGCTTGTCTGGGGCACACTGGGTGAAGATGAATAGTCATGGGCTGTATATATATGTAGATTGCTCCCAAAGTAATGTCTCCTAGCTGCCACTGACAGTACTATAGGACCCATGACCTAAGGAGCTTCTCCTTTCTCGACCACTCAACAGATACTGAATCCTCTTGGACAGCAGTAAATTTCAGTCTTCATCTACTATGCCAGCAAGCGTGGTTGGTTTTTCTTTTGTCCTTATACCCTTAAGGGTAGAGTGGGAAGTAGAAAAACCAGAAATAAAAACGTGCAAGTAAGGGCAACAGCCGAATTGACAGCTGTCCTTGTTTTCTCCTTCCAATAGGTGGCACCAATTCTCTTTCCAGATCATCGTTAGCTGAATAGGTCAGGAGCTCCGGAATACCATACGTGTTTAAAAACACAGCATCTTTGCCCTTTTCTTTTGCTGTATCCGAGTATGAAAATTGGACCAAGAAGGCAGCAGACTGAGAAAATATCTGAAGCCCTTTGGAATGTGGTGCTGCTGCCAAGATCAGTCATGCCAGGAAAACATAGGCAGATCAACGAGCAAACGTGACCAAGGGCTAGAAGTAGGGAGAGAGCTTTACTTTTGACTAAGGATGGTCAAAAGTAAAAGTGTGACTATTTTAGGGAACTATGGAATGGGAATTGGAGAATCATGGAAAGAGGAAACTGAAACATAGGGATTCCAGGCTAAACGGAGATTTCATGACAAAGAGCAATGACTGTGCACCTCAATGAGGGAGAGCAGTGGCCCAGAGTATCGTGCTCCCCTTTGGAAGGAGTGGTTTCCCAGTGTTATTTTGTATGTGGAGAACTGTAGCTTCTTTAAAGCTGTAAGAAGAAATCAAGCCAGAATGAGGCCGAGGAAACCTCTATTCTGAAAGTACCACGGCAAAGCAAGAGAGCAGAAAATCTCTTGTGGATAACCCTGTTACAACCCTGTCTTTATCCTGAAATGCTCTCTTGTTCATCACTGAAAGAGAACAGTGTCTGTAGCTCCATATCATTGTACAGGCCACAGAGAGAGGTGACCCATGCTCCCATCATGCACTTTAGCATTCAGAACTGAGGTTGCAAAGAGACGGTCAAAACAACTTTTGGATGGAAGGATGGCATGATTTTAAAAGGCAGAACTCTCCAATAAAGCCTGGTGGCACATGCATTTTGACACCCACTTCTTCATCAATCTTACCATCTAAATCCATTTGAAAATTAATAATTTTTAGTTGCAGATATTACTTTTTCTCACCTCAAATGTCTTGCTGTGGCATTTGGTTGACTGGTTCAGTGTGACTCCACAAGCTGCTCTCCTACGAGGTCTGAAAATACCGCTTTTGGTGGGTTGTGGAGGTGCACTCACCTCTATTCCCCTTTCTACACAACCTGGAGCAGTGAAGAGCTGACATATATTATATGAATGTGAATTGTGCTGCTTTTTTTCTTGGCAAGTCACTTGAGTTATAAAGTCTCACTGCAAATCTGTCTCTCAGAATGCAGTCAGGGATTTTTTGTTTTCTGGCACTGTCTGGACTATTTACAGTGCAATCATTTTACTGGGCCTTGGCACGTAGGTAGAGTGCATGAACTGCTGAAGTGCAAAATCCATGGAGCTTGAGGCTCCCGTGTATAAATGGGGCTTGTAGTCATAACACACATAAAAATAAAGTCTTCAGTGACACAAACCACTGAGAATTCTTCCCAAGCCAACCAGAGTTCAGACGGAAATACAAGAAAAAAAAAGAATAGAAGGCATATTTTTATTTAGAGTTTAAGGACTGCTGCTGGAAGAAGTTTAGATGGAGGCATATGGACAGCCTGATCAGAGTGAACCGGATCAGAGATTTTAACCTGTTTCAGTTTTCATCCAAATCAGTTTCCCTTGAGCTGGCTCACTGCATGCTCACACTGTGAAGACTGTGGAAGACTGTGAAGAAGTGGCTTTGGGTGGAGGAGAAGAAGGGACGATTCTTTCAGCAGCCGTGCTGGTGTAGGGCAACATAAACTCTATGTGAAACTACAGTGTGAATCCCAAGGCAGAGAAACACAATGGGATCAGGAAAATGTTATAATCACTGAATGAGAACAAGAAGACTTTGTTGTATTTCTGCCCTGCAGACCACAGTGGGGTACCCCAGCTCTCAGTGATGCTCTGGATCCTAAAAGGAAGCTGGAATAGTAGTGAATATTGGTAAGAATTCGGTTTGCAAGAAAAAGAAGAGGAAGTAAATTTTTTTAAGGCTATTCAAGGCCGTAAATGTTGGCAGAACTGGTTTTCAGACAGGTGAGGGCGCTCAGCCCTTCTTGAAAGAAGTTGCTGTGAGTAGTAAGGCACAACGCTGAAGTACCCTCATGCTCGGACCAATGCTGTGCTGCTAGTGAACAAAGCCTGAGTAGGGATACAGGCTCTAACACTGCTAGCAACTGAAAAACAAAAGACACAGAGGTTGTTAAATAACTGCTTATGTGCTTCAGCACACACGTGCATTTAATGCCTTAATTTTAATGGTACCTTGAAAGAAGATAGATCAAAGATTTCCCTCTCATGGAGCAGCAGGATTTTATTTATTTATTACAGTTTCAAGTATCTCCATAAAAATAACCATGGAGGAAGGTGTTAGGCTAACATACCTGGAAATTTATATGCAGTGCGAGACTTTCATCTCGGACTTCTCTCCTATAATGGTTCTATTCTTGCCTTTGTGATCTGCTTCCTGGCATGAGACCCTCTCAGCCAGAATCACCCTCTATATATGTTCCAGATTCCTCAGCAAGAGGACCTCTGTTGCTTTGGGTTCTGTGTGGTGGGAACATCTGTCCAGTTCTGGAAACAAACTCACGGACTAATTTCACCCACTCCATGTTGCAGAATTGTTTTTAGGTAATTAAACCTGGTTTATATTAACCCGATTTCTCTGGCTTCACATTTATTTTCAGTTGATTAATGTAGCTCACTCTAAAATTCCTCTGTGATTTTTGTTTATTCACTATTCTTTATGAGCAAATGCTTAGACCTTAGTTCTTGTAAAGCTCCCCAGGACGTGAAACAATGCTTCCTTCTGAGTTGTTAACCATTATTATTACCAGTAGTGGCATAAATAAAAATTAGTGTATTTTGCTGAAGTACACTTCTTACATATGCTTATTTTATTCACAGAATCACAGAATCGTAGGGGTTGGAAGGGAACTCTAGAGGCCGCCAAGTCCCCCTACCCTTGCTAAAGCAGGTTCCCTACGGCAGGTCATCCAGGCGGGTCTTGAATAGAAGGAAACTTCATAACCTCTCTGGGCAGACTGTTCCAGTGCTCCGTCTCTCTGACAGTGAATAACTTCTTCCTTGTGTTAGTATGGAACTTCTCATATTCCAGTTCCTGGGGTCTATTTAAGTCAATACTGCCATGAAAATGTTGCTAGTTGGATATCACGCATCCTCAAGATGAAAGATCTTGTTATCAAGGCAATTATTTCTATGGCTGTTTTATCTCTAAAGGGACATCTTGTTTTGGAGAGTTAGTGATTATTACATCAATCCATCACCACGTCTCCCATCCACAGAGACTTTGTTTTTGCTTTTCAAGTACTGGTAGTTAAATAAAGCAACTATTGATTGCAGTTCTGGTTGATGCTGGGAATCCACCTCTTTTAAGTAGATGTGTGCATGGCAAGTTCCTTCCTGCAGAAATAAACTGCTTAATTTAGAGTTTGTGTATGAGAAAGTGTCTGTGATAGTGCTTCCTAATATGAGCTGTGAAAGCCTCATGGGCAGCACTACTAAAGCTAGTCTGCTTCATTCCGTCCCAGCACCTGAGTCCCTGTGTTGCTGTGTCATGGAAAACAAATGTTTTCCTCTCTCTGGATGGTGAGAGGGGTCCAACCAGACAGCCAGGCTTCAGTTGGCATGGAGACCTGCTGGTGGAATGTCACTATCATTTCTAAGAGTGGAACTCCGCTCTTCAACCACTCAACTCCTCCATTTTCCCAGTGAGGGCTACAGAGAAATGGCGGATATCTCTTTCACGCCTCTCTGCAATTTGTGCTGAGGAAACACAATTTCTTGGTAATCAGTCCGGAACCGCCAACACGTTTCAGCATTTCCAGTGAGATAAAAAATTGCTTCAGAAAGTTGCTCACGGCACAGCAGCACAGTGCAGTAACTATCTGCTTCCCCAGAGGGTACTAAAGGAAGGGGCACGCAGATACCAGGACCAGTTTTTTAAAGAGATGCAGTGATGTCCAGATGCCAAACACTTTGATTATTGCTGTTCATGTCTGTCAGGTCTGCTGGGAGTGATTCAGTCTGGATATCTCAAGGGACAGCCTATGGGTGTCCTCAGGAGTAAATGGCTCCTCTCAATTATCTCCTCCTTAATACATTGTCTTTCTTCAGGTGCCTTTATCAGTGACATGACTATCTGATGCTGGGGTCTATTTGAAAGGCATCCACTTCTGCGTCAGTATCTCACTAGTGTGACCCATGAGGCCTGGGAGATGTTTGAGTACAAGACAAAGGCATTTCTTCTCCTCTTCCTGCCTTCCTGACTCCGGCTGCAACTTTGATATTCACTTTTCAACTAGGACCAGATTAAGATGGGGTTAATGGCTAGAGGCTCTGTAACCAGATGTCCTCAGCCACTCCTTTGGAGCTGAACCAGGCAACATTAATGGCAAGCCAGGGAGGGGATGGATGCTGCAGACAGCCCCCACTGTAAATCCTCACTGCCTTCAAAAGCAAGAGCCAGTCAAAGAACAAAACAGATGAGGGAGCAGACTTTATAATCAGGTTTACAAGTTGATCAATTATTATAATTGCTGCAATAAACCAGCCACAGACACGAGAACAAGCTGATGTTATAGAAAGCCTGCTGTAAAAAATGTGTTTCTAGACACGCTGAGTTCTGTGAGGACAAAGAAACAACTTATTAAAAACTCTTCAAGCCATAAGTTATAACCTCTAAGTGGAAGCTTGCTTTATACATTTTATTTTTTCCCCTTTCTTCACTTGTTTGTTTCCCTTTTTGTAAATAATAATAATAATAATAATTGTTTTATTGGTGAACAGGAAGTATAGGGGTTAAAGATGTGGTCATTTCCATTTGCTGAACTCTACCGAAGTGCACAGAGTTGCACAGTTTTTGATGGAGTTGAGCGGGACCCTAAGCAGTTTCTTTGCAGTTGTCTCTATGGTACTCACTGTATCACCTGCAGGCATCTCTTTTACTCTCTTTCCTTCCTCCTGATTCTTCTGCTGACTCCTTTCTCAAGGGGGAAAAGGAGTAACTGGCCTCAATCTGTGTGCTGCAAAGAGAGAAAAGTCAGGCTTGTCTTTGATTGCATTATATCATATCTTATGTCTGTTAGAAGAGGGTTGTTTATGCAAGGGATTCTGAAAAGTGAAGGAAGTGTAATGTTTTTTAGGGACTTATTCTTTCTGAAGGGTTTGGATAGTCATTTGAGATCTTAATGTATATTTTATGTTACACAGTGATTAATATTAAGTTGTTGTAATTAGGCCCAACTGACAAAGCTCCCATCCGTGTCCCATTGCTTTGACTTAGGCTATTCTTTAGGAATGGGACCTGTGATAAAATCTGGCTTGAGCCCAGGGTGAAATATTACTAAGATCTAGCACCATTCGCAACAGGGTTTCAGTTTTGGGGATTGTTTTTATTTGCAGTTTTTCCTTTACTACATCACCATAGGATCTAGACATTTCCTAATATTACAGTAAAACCCTGCTGATCCAGTTCTGACTTCTGCAAAGATTTTTTCCTTGATCTTACGCCTCTCCCTGTGGAACTACCTCCTTGGTTTATAGGCTGTGCTCTGGATGAGGTTTTAGAACAAACCTCTTTAAAAGCCCGAGCAGTTCCTCCTCCAGGCTGAAGCTGGTGGCTGGAGTCCCAGCTGGACACCACTGTTTTTGGCAGCAGAGATGTGTTGCAGAGCAGAGATACCCTTTTGAAAGCTGCTGTGTAGTCCTGAAGGATTTTTGTATGGGACATGTAAGCTTAGGGCTGAGGCTTGGGGAGCTCGAGAGAATAAACTTCAGAGACGTTTTCTCTGCTTTATTCTTTGAAAGCAAGGGGTCAGTTGAGGTTTTGGGCAGCCTGAAACTGGAGCCGGTAAAGTGCACCGTGGGACTGAATGAGGAAGATTGCTTTTGAGAGTGAGAGCTGGGCTGATGTATCACTTTAATTTTGTAACTCATTTCTTCTGTACGCACTTCAATGTGGTATCTATGTACCAAACCTCGTAGAGCTTCCTAGGTTACAGGCAGCTCTCATAAATGTATCATTTTCTGGAGCTATTACCCCAAAACACCTCATCCTTGAACCTGGGACATGGAGAAGGATACACTGAGTGAAAGTAACAGAATGAATCAGAGAAGAAGAAAATAACTTCCCCTTTTCCACAGATTGACGTAATTCTTGGGCCCCTTGGATTACACATGACATAACTTGAAGCTTCCTTATCCTTGTTCTTTTGCTTTCCACTTTCATTTTTCAGAAGTTGTTTGCCACTGAGCTCAGAGAGGCAAAATCAATAGTGATCTGACATGAATAATTGAGCAAAGCAGGGATCCGGATGACTAAACTGGCTCATTGAAATCAGAGCAGTTCTTCTTGCTTGAGCTAACATATCTGAGAGTTAGGTGCAGACAGAGGTGGTAGATGGAATAAAACCACCAAAATCTAAAGCCGAACAACCTGCTCCTCCCTGTGCTGCACTATTGTAGTTCACACTGTAAGAGCAGCAGAAGTGAGTAAGGATTGCTCTCTTGATTTGTTTGGTATTGGGATGCAATCAGGCAGAGTGGTCTGAAAACACCCTTAATCCTTAGGAATGATCTCCCCAGGGGCCTGAGCGTTATTTCCGTGTTTCATCCTAAACCTTAAATGGTGTGTTCATTGAGAGCTGATAACATACACGAAGAAAAAAAGAGCCTAACAAATACTAGTTTTTAACTCGGGGAGTGAAAAAGAAAGACAATAAACACCTGCAGCAAATGACAGACGCTGCAGGAGGCGTTTCTGAAGGGCATCTTCTTGCAGTGCAGGGTGAGAACACAACCAGGACTCAGTGCTTCACGGCATCACCTTGCTGAAGTGCTAACATCACTGGAGGAGATCGCAATAAACTTCTAACAGCCCTGGTAAAATTGCACAGTGCTAAAGGAAGAGAGTTTCTTGATGACAGTAAACTATTGGGAAGGGCTGCAGTAGGAGGGCATGTCAGATTGCCATACCAGCCCAGTGGATATTCATACAGTCACAGATTCATCTGAGTTGGAAGGGACCCTTAGAGGTCAGCTAGTCCAACTCCCTTGCAATGGAAAGGAACATCTACAGCTCGATGTCCCTGTTTTGCAGTTTACAAATAGAAGCTGCCTTTGTGGTGTCCTTTTTAAAAGGAGTGGCTCTGGGAATCCATGTGAAACACGCTTATAAATACTGAGAACAGGTGGCTGCTCTGGGGTTTGTGTTGGTCTAACAGGGTGGACGGTCTACGAACTTGTCTGTAAAGGCACAAGTCATATCTGAGACATCAGGAATATAGAAGGCAAAGAATGCCACTGAGATTTAATGCCAGGATGTCAGCAACCTATGAGACACATAACAGCATCACTGTGGAGTCAACAGACAGAAAACAGAATGTAAAGATTTCATATCTTTCATGGGATCTCCAGGGATCCTTTTGCAGAGCGTCCAAGAAAAGCAGAGCAATGAGGCAGACAGCTTGATTTAATGGTGTTCAGATATTGCTGAGGGATAGGAGCATCCATCAGGACAGCATCCTGGAAGAAGCTGAACCCTCATTGTGTCTGGGCTTTTCTCTACCTTGCTGAGGGCAAGCCATGTGCTGCAATGAGACAGTCATCCCTTGGAGAATTATGTATCATTTCTACAAGAAATATTTGCCATGAGAATCAAGAGTACTTTCCACACTGCTGAGTGCAAGAATCCTGCTGCTGGGTACTGAATCTTCCATTTTAAGAGGACAACAGAGACTGCAGTTGTGGGTCATTTGTGAACTGGCTGAAGCCTTAAGGTAAGTTCCTGGGAAACCCAACTGGTGCAGCCTTTCAGAGTGGAGTTTGCAGCCCTTCTCTCAAACAGCAAATATCAAAGCCTTTCATTTGCACTGCCTGCCATGTGTTCTTGTTATTATTATCCCTTTTCAATGCCCTACAGCCACAACAGAAACTGAAGCACAAAGAGATTGTGACTTCCAGAAGCAAACGAACCCAGAGCTCGTTTAGACTGGGCCCATCCATATCTCCTCTCCCAGCCTTATTTTCCCTTGCTGGCTTTCTGTGTAGCAGCTGGCAGCATGTGCAAATCCAGGAAAAGCCGTGCAGAGTTGAGGGAAACCCAGGAGGCAATTAATTCATCTTGAAACTGCACGGCCCTCTACAGTCACTGGTGACCTGGACTTCCTTCAGAGAGTTTAGGTAGTTGTGCTGCCAGTGTGCCATTTGGGATTTTTATGAATGATTTTTTTTCTTTTTTTCCAACGAATAATAGTTTGTTGAACACACCTTTAAATGTCAGTGAAGTAGAGATTGTGTAGTTCTCCACTGCAGCAAGCACTGGCAGCCTCATGACCCTGCCTGTTGCCCTTGGGATTCAGCGTGGCTCTGTCAGAGGAAAAAAAGCTCCAACCACAAAACCCAGTTTTTAAAGAGCTGTCTATGAGAGCCAGGAGGACAGGAGGAAAGAAGGGAAGAGGCTTGTCTGTTTCTGCAAAGGTAGCAAAGAGGAATTCCTGTCTGAGCAGAGTGCATCTTCTCAGGAAATTTCCCCTGGCCTTCCTTACAAAGCTCTGGGTGCTCTGTCATGACCTGTGAGGCATTTGGTTGGTTTGGCTTTTCTTTGTTGTTTTTTTTTTTTTTATTACCTTTTAGTTCTTGTCTGTTCTGTTTCTGAAGGAATGACATCCTGGCCCCTAACATTTCTGGAGGCAATGCACATATTCCTTACAGTGCTGTGTTAGCAAGACAAAAAACCTTCCTCATAATTAAACATGATTTGATGATTCCAGCATTTCCACGTCTTCCCAGAAGTTTTGTTATCATAATTAATTTCTCTGGTACCTACTCACAACTCCAGGCATTTTTCTAAACCTTTCAACACACGGTTAGTAATTCTGAACCTTACTGTATTTCTTTTCCTTAATTTTCTAGTTATAAATTCTTTGTTAGTCGTCTTTCCTGCAGAAAACCAGATGAGCTTTTTTCATGTAGACCCTATGACTCTGTTGTTACTGTGAAACCCCAGGACATCTGCTTTACCACACCATTGTGATCAAAGAAAATGGTGTTAACTCTACTTTACAAATGAGAATCTGGGATATAATGAGACAAAGTCATATGTTTACTTATTTATCCTTCAGTACCCTGTCCAAAGTGTCACAGGAAGCCAGTGACAGAGAAAAGAATTGCACCCCAGTGTCACAAGTCCAACTCCCAACCTGCTGGGTCAGCTTTATTTTACTTTCTTTCTTTCTCTGCATTTTCCAACCCATGTAGGACTCATCACTTTGCCAAATGCCTATAAGGAAAGACGAACCAAGAGGGAAACAGTTTTAAGAACCAAAGGTTCCTCATGGGGATTCCTCTTGTAGCACTTCTGAATATTGGGTAGAAAAATATCTTTTGCATAATAAAGTGGGCAATAGCTTGAGCTGCTCCATATCACAAAATCACAGAAAGGTTGAGGTTGGAAGGGACCTCTGGGTCCATTAGGTCCAACTTCTGCTCAAGCAGGGACACCTAGCTCAGGCTGCTCAGGACCAGACAGTTTCTGAATACCTCCAAGGAGGAGTCTCAACAATCTCTCTGGGTAACCTGTGCCAGTGTTCTGTCACCTACACAGCAGAGAAGTGCTTCATGGTTTTCAGAGATGACCTTCTGTGTTCCAGTTTGTGCCTGTTGTCTCTTGTACTGGCACTGAGCACCACTGGAAGAAGCCTGCTTCTGTTCTCTTTGGGCCCTTCAGGTATTTATAAACATTGATGGGATCACCTGAGCCTCCTCTTCTCCAGGCTGAGCAATCCCAGCTCTCATCCTCTGCTCACAGGAGAGGTGCTCCAGTCCCTTACTCATTTTGGTGACCCTTTGTTGGACTCCCTCCAGCATGTCCATGTCTGTGTTGTACTGGTGGCCCAGAACTGTACCCAGCACTGTAGGTGGGGCATCATCAATGCTGAGTAGATCAGAAGGTTCTCCTCTCTTGACATGCTGCTGATACTGTCCCTAATTCAGCCAAGAGTACCATCAGCCTTCTTAGTAGCAAGGGCACATTGCTTCCTCAAGTTTATCTTGATGCCCATCACAACTGCTTGGTCCAAGGATCTTATGGGGAACACTGTCAAAGGCCTTAAGGAAGAGTGGGAAGACAATATTCTCTGCTCCTCCTTCATCCATCAGGCTGGTGAATTCATTATTGAGGCTTATGTGTTTGGTCAGGCGTGGTCTGCCCTTTGTGAATCCATGCTGACTACTCCAGGTGATTTTCTTCTCCTTCATGTGCCTACAAATTGTCTCCTGAATTAGGCTTTCCATCACCTTCCCAGGGATCATAGTGAGGCTGACAGGCCTGCAGTTCCCTAGGTACACCTTCTTGCCCTTTCATGAAGATAGGAGTGACATTTGCTTTCCTCTGTTTTTCTGGAACTTCTCCCAGCCACACAGCCACATCACCAGGTGCTGCCATGTGCTGCAGCGGTAGGATTTATGCTAGCTCTGTTCTTACAGATTAAATGCACAGGCTGCAGAAACTTCACAAATGTTGACTTCACATTTTTAAATCCAACCTCATGTCACCTTCCCACCATGACTCACGAGACCCACTGGAATTCTCAATCTGAAGAGAAGCCACCCACAGCTTGCATGCTGGAATGGGAAGCAGTGCTGCTGAAAGGAACATCAAAATCTTGCTCTTTGTCAGACAGAAAGTGAGCCAGAAGTCAGGTTTCATCTTTTGCAGAACTTGGCCAAACATTGTTATTAATTTGGCTTTCAACACAACAGCACTGAAATGCAAAACTGCCCTTTAGGTGGATGGTCCTTTTGCTCAGACAATAGCTGAGTAGGATTATAGCTCTTCCATTGCCAGAGCAAGCAGGGTTCTCTACCTCTTTAGCACAAATGCTGGGTGAGAAACTGATGTCAGCCTGGCAGGTTGTGCTCCCACAACAGTCAAAGAAGTGGTCACTCCAGCATGCCCAGAGAATGGCTTGGACATGGATGCTAGTAGTACCCAATGCAATCCTAAATAATTTCACTTTATTTACTGCAGATATGGTTTCACTCATGAACTAGGCAAGGACTTAAAAGAAAAAAAAATATTAAAAGCATTTTCCTTATATTATTTAGGCTGTAGGTCGATGTCTGTCAGCAAACACCTATTCAGTCAACATTATCGCTGCAGCATGAGGTCTGATAAAGGTTTAATTGCAAAAGAAAAGTACAGCCTCTGGGACTGCAGTTGCAAAAGCAATTTCCTCCTCTACAGTGGAGACAGTAACCAAACACCAAACACTCTTCTGCTTGATGAGAACATGAAAGATTTAGGGACAAAGGTAAGAGCGTGGGGGGCCAGAGGAGCCTGTCGGGAGCCTGGGATGAGCTCAGCCCACACAGCCACCTCTGCTGGCCCCAGTTTTCCAGCTACTTGGAACCAAAGCACTTGGGGATGAAAGTGCCTGGATGAAGGAGAGAAGCCTATGTAACAACACTGTGTCTTTGTTTCAAGTGAAGCAGCCAAATTTACTGTGGGATGCAAAGCTGACCCCGGGGTGAAAGATATAACTGAGCTTCCTCACAAGCTGCCCTCCCAGCCCCAAGCCAAACCCAGCAAATCTTGGATGTATTTGCATTTAAAAGTAAGAGAGAGCAAAAGCTACCTCGCAAATCATTCTACAGGGAGAAGAAAGCGGCAGAAGCCCTGCGTAATGGTCACTGTGGATTTTAGAGCGGACAGTTTTCTTTTTTGGGACTATTTTCTCATTATAGTTTCACTTATGGTTTACTAATAACATGTTTATCAACACAGGATTAGTTTTTGAAGATCTAACAAAGCTGAAAGCTGGGTGAAAAAATCATGTTCTGGGGCTGTTCACAGCAAGTTTTATTTAAAATTATATATATATATATATAAAGGAGTTCACACCTGTGCCTGCTGCACTATGCTATTTTTCAAGTTTGCAGTTGCTCTCCAGAGAATCCAAGTGACAGATTTATGCAAAACTGCAGTTGGGATCATTGCTTGCCCTGGAGCAAGGCTTTTATCTGAGGCTCTTCTTCCCCTCCTTCAGGAGGTGATGGTGAGGAGGAGGAATACTTCACACTTGAAAAAAGCAAAGGAGAAAAGCCTTTCACAGCTGTTCCTAGCAGCTGGGATATATTTAATCAGAGCTGGAGACTAACATACATCTCTGCGAAAAAGAGATTTTTCCTTCCTCTTTGGGTTATGTTATCACCTATGTGGTTCAGGGCTGAACCTCAGCACCAAACTAGTGGTGAGAGGACAAATGGATTGTGAGTAACTTTGTATTCAGATTTCCAATAACTTCTCCAAAATGGTGGTCTTCCAAGTAATGGGAATGTTTTCTTCACTCTGTCCACCTTGAGAAAGTCCCTTCTAAATGTTTCAAGATCTCACTCCAGCATCAAGACCTAGCTTCAACATCACCTGTCATGTACGTGTGTCATCAACTCCACATCAGGAGGAGTTTTGATGAGCAAAGACCCATCTGATTCATGAGAGGAGGGAGCAACCTCCATCAGGAGCACTGAATCAGAGCCTGTTTCACTACCATATTTGGGTCAGCTCACAAGCATAGTTTTTTTTATCCTTTGCTAATGACAGTTTCTAAAATTCAAATAAACCTCCTGCACAGTGTCAGTGGTGATGTGTTTTTATCTCAACTGCTCAGCAAACACAAGGGTCTTCTGCCAAACATCCAGAAAGCCATATCATAGCTGAGAAGAGCAAGATCTGCTCAATCCAACAATGCCTTAAATTCTCCTTGACCACTTACTTCCTTCACTTTTCTCTTACCCTAAGTCGTTTTCTGCCTTTTCTCCCACCTCCCCTGCCTTTTCCTCACTAACTCCAGAGCTTGTGGGCCAGAGCCCAGCCCAGTTCTGGAACAACTTCCAGATTCAAAGGGATTCACTCCCCAAATTCCTTGGGTGCTGGGTGAGATATAGTTGGCAGGCTGTTGTGTTCCTTAATGCATCCCTGAAGAAAAGTCAGATACTCCTCCGATTTCTGCAGTTGGAGAGGAGAAAGGTGGTGAATATTAAGCATATGTTAACTTACAATAGACTATATTTAAGTAAAAATGTGGTAAATTGCATTGAGGTGTTTTGTAAGAGGACTGTCATATACCATGAGACAACTTTACCGGAAAGAATATCTCTAATGAGAAATAAATCACACTGACCTTTGCTCTAGGGCATGAAAGCAGGTTTCTATGGGGCTGTGGAGATTCATTTGCCCTCCAGCAGTGGAAGAATTAAGATGTTATGTTTAACATAAACAACAGAGGTTTAATCCCAAATCCTCATGTGAGTGCACTTTGTATTCTCTTAAAAGTTCAGTAATTCCATAAGCAAGATGGACAGTTAGGTTATTTTAGACTCAGGGAAATCAGCGGAGGATCATAAGAGACATCAAAGGGAATTAACTCATCAGAGTAAGAACCCGGTTGTGAAAACTGAGCACAGTGTGAGTTCAATTGCATTAACTATACATTGTGCCAAGATCACTCACTATAGATGCCTCTCTCCACTTGTCTCTGTCCTGAATTAGGATTCAGACTTGACCAGCATTACTTTCTTCACATGATCCTATAGTCAAAGAGACCCAGAGGGAGCAACAGGGTGCAGGGCACAAGTGACAATGCCTCTGGCCAAAAATTTGGTAGGAGTTACCTCCACTTGACTGAGATACAACTGAAGTGCAAACTTTACTTTTTCAGTACAATTTTTTTTGGTAGGAGCGACCAATTCAAACTGCTCCATACTTATGCAGCACTTCCTAGCAGAACAAATACAGTTCTTGGGTGAGGGGTGGATGTTGATGGCTCTTTGGAAGGACACTGAAAATCTGGTGCAAGCATGCTGCCATAATGACTGGTAGTTTGGTAATCCTGTCACCAAGTGACAGAAGCTGGTTATATTCAGTTTATTCAAGAGAATTTTTGGTGGTTGGATTATACATGCTGAAACTGGATGAGGGAAAAATCACAGGACCATTAAGGTTAGAAAAAAACACTAAGGTAATCTTGTCCAACCATCAACCCATCTCCACCATGCCACTAAACCATGTCCCTCCATGCTGAATCTACACATTTCTTGAACACCTTCAGGGACTGCACCACTTCCCTGAGCAGCTTGAAAGTGATTGAGGTTTCTTTTCATTGTTTTTCTTTTCTTTTGATGTAGAAGATAACAGCACAACATGATCCCAGCAGGAAGCTCAAGCTAGACAAATCCAGAATTGGAGAAAATGTAAGATTTTAGCACTGGAAGAACTCACCCAGTGGTGAACTTGCTTCTTCACCTTCTGAACTTTTAATGCAAGGGTTAGATGGCCTTTTTAAATTTATTTTTTATTTCAGCTTTCTTATTCTAAATTCGGTTGTGGTTATGATACAAGAATCCCTAAGGGACATTTTCTAGCCAGTGTGGTTAGATCAGATTTTTCTAATGGTGCCTCTCCTCTGCCTTTAAAACCTCTAACTCCTAAGAACTGCATTTACATGGACCAGAGTTCACCCCAGGGACAGGAGAATTAGACATCTTTATTCATTCCTCCATGGCTGTGGGAATGATATGTTAAGATATTTTTCCCATCACCGGTTGTGTCAGTGATATGTGTTATGCAGATGTGTGTCTATTGGGAGCTACGCTCAGACAGCACATTTCACATTGATTTATGAACAGCCTTCTGAGTGCAGCACTGCTGGCCTCTGCTGACTTGGGCTGGAATAAGCCTGCACATTGTTGTTATTCTTATCCTTGGACTTATGATCATGACTCATGTACCAGATGCTGCAGAAATACAGAGTTGAGGAGCTCCTTGCCTCAGAACTTGTCTGCAGAAGCTGGCATAAAGCAAGGTTTGGATGTGGGTGGACAATGGAGATGGGTTGTCAATGGGAAATCATTAGGTACAGCAACAAGCTGAGTGGACAGTGGTGGGCACAGAAAAAAATGCTGCAGGACTAAAGACATCAGAGGAAAGAGCCTGAACAGCAACTTAATTATATGAGAGGTCAGAAAGGTCACATCTGGTCTACTAGACACTGAGAATGGAGAGAAAAGTCTAAGCTCAGGATGACATCCAGGCTATCAGTCCAAGCAGTGGTAAGATAAAGTGAGAGTGCCAGTGCCTGGGAAAGGGAGAAAGGGTCTGGAATGACAGTAACCATTCCTCTTTAGCCATGATGAGTGTGGGTTTGAAGGCAGTCATTCCCAAATGTCAGAGCACCAGGATGAGCATGAAGTTTTTTGGTACAAGGACACAGCTGAGGAAGAGTATTCTGTATCAGAAGGAAACTGCATTTATATCATTGACACTGAACATCTGTAGGCAATCCAAGAGCCTCTTGGAATGTACTGAGGGTAACCTGAGCCAGGTAATAGTCAGCCTCACTGGAGTGGGGGGGATGCAGTGCTGGACCTGTTGCTCATCAGTGCTAATGATCTGTTTGGTGACATCTGGATTGGAGGCTGCCTGGGCTGTAGCGACCATGCAATGGTGGAGTTCACACTCCTGAGGGATATTGGACAGGTAAAGAGTAAAATCAGGAAGCTTGATTTTAGGAAAGCCAACTTCCATCTCTTCAGGGAGTTAGTCAAGAAATCCCTCTAGGAATCTATCCTCAGGGACAAGGGAGCAGAACAGAACTGGAAGCTCTATAAAGAAGTCTTTCTTAGGGCACAAGATCTCTTCATCCCCAGGTTTAGGAAGTCAGGAAAGGAATGCAGGAGATCTGCATGGTTGAACTGGGAGCTGCTGATCAAACTGGAGAGTAAGAAGAGAATACACAGGCAGTAGAAGCAGGGACAGGCAACCTATGAGGAGTAGAGGGATGCTGCTAGGCTGTGTAGGGCTGGGGTCAGGAGGGCTGAGGTTCAACTGGAACTGGACTTAGCAAGTGATGAAAAGAAGAATAAGAAAGGCTTCTATGGATACATCAGTCAGAAAAGGAAAGTCCAGGAGGGTGCACCCTACCTAGTGAGCAACACAGGCAGGTTGCTAACAACAAAGAAGGAGAAGGGTGATGTATTGAGCAAATTTTTGCCTCAGTCTTCACTAGCAACTCCTCTACACATGGCCCTCGAATGTATAGTTCAGAAGATGGGAACCATGGAGGTGATGCCTCTCCTGTTGCAAGCAAAGATCAGGTTTGTGATCACCTGAGGAACCTGAACATCCTTAAGTCTGTGGCTCCCAACGAGATACATCCTGGAGTCCTGAGGGCATTGGCTTATATAGTCACCAATGATATTTGAAAGGTCGTGGAGGTCAGGTGAAATCCCTGGTGACTGTATAAGAGCAATGTCACACTCCTTTTTAGAAAGAAGAACCTAGGGAACTGCTGACCTTTTAGCTTCACATCAGTGCTGGGGAAGATCATGGAGCAGATGCTCCTAGAAGCTATGCTAAGGAACATGGAAGAGCAGGGGGTAATATGGAATAACCTGCATGGGTTCACCAAGAGCAGGTTCTGCCTGACCAGTCTTTTTGCTTTTTATGGTAGTGTAATTGCGTCAGTGGGCAAGAGTCAGTGATGTAATCTATCTGGACTTAAGTAAGTCCTTTGATGTGATCCCCCATAATATCCTTCTCTCCAATTTGGCAGCACCCAGGGAGTGGTGTGTAAAGTCTCAGTGTCCAGATGGAGATCAGTGACAAATAGTGTCCCACAGTGGTCAGGACTGGTTCTGGTGCTCTTTAACATCTTCATCAGTTACATGGACAGTGGGGTTGAGTGCACCCTCAGCAAGTTGGCAGATGACACCAAACTGTGTGGGGTGGTCAATACACCGGAGGGATGGGGTGACATCCAGAGAGACAGACAGACTCAAGCAGTTGGCCCAGGAAAAAAACCCATGATGTTCAACACATCCAAGTGCAGGGCCTTGTACCTGGGTCGTGGCAACCCCACCCACAGTACAAGCTGGAGGATGTGAGGATGGAGCTCAGCCCTGACAAAAAAAGACCTGGGGGTACTGGTGTATGGCAAGCTGAACATGAGCCAGCAATGAACCCTCGCAGCCCAGAAAGCCATCCAGATCCAAGGGTTGGAACACCTCATCTCAAGGACAAAATAAGAGATCTGGGGCTGTTCTGCCTGGATAAGGCTCTGAAGTAACCTGAAACCAGCCTTTCAGTATCTAAAAGGGAGCTATAAGAAAGAAGGGGACAGACAGTGTGGTCTGTTGTGATAGAACAAGGGGAAATGCTTTCAAATTAAAGGAGAGGAGATTTAGATTGGACGTAAGTTATTTATTTATTTGTTTGTTTGTTTGTTTATTATATGGGTATTGAGGCAGTGGCACAAGTTGCCCAGAGATATGATGGATGTCCTATCCTTGGGGACATTCAAGGTCAGGCTGGACTGGGCTCTGAGCACCCTGTTCTAGCTGTAGATGTCCCTGTTCATTGCAGAGGAGTTGGACTAGGTGATTTTTGTGGGTCTCTTCCAACTCAAACCATTCTGTGATTCTGTGATCTGTCAGAGATTGGGGACAGAGGGAGAAGTGACTGGAACTGTGTGGATACATGAGTGCAGGATGGACACTGAGGAAGAGAAAAGACCAAAGGATGTCACAGATGGAATATGCACCTCACTCATAAAAGAGAAGCAAGTATATATTGATTGATAGAATACAATTATCTAACAAAGCTTAATCATAAATAAAACAGCTTCTTAACAAGGTTCAAGATGGCAAGGTACCTTTGATTATTTGCAGCATAGGGTAGGGCTAAACATACTCATCCAGGAGCCCATCGCATTGAGTCATGAGATTCAGAGTGAACCCCCTTGGTTTCTAAGCTCCTTGAACCACAGAGGTAAGGAACCCATGCCCAGTTGGATCCTCTCCCAGTCCCTTGCTATTTATGGGATAAGATTCATAGTATTTACTGCATGTTCAATTGGCACCCATTGAACCAGGTGTCTGTTATCGGTTCTTTGAGTACCCAGTTTGAGACAGTATTGTGGTCATTATCTGTCTTGGTCTCGACTGTTGTCTGTCCTGAGCAGGATTGTTGTCAGATTCACCATCTGCATGAGCTTTGGGCATAATGGCCAGGCTGAAGGAGGCATGTAGAGACAGGAAAGAGCACACTGTGATACAGCATCTAAGAAAGGAAAGAATGATAAAAAGGTGTAGGAAAAAGCAAATTCTCAACAGTATTAAAAAGACCTTCTCAATGCTGCGTATGAAGTACATTTATGCAGACTCCTTGAGATTGTGTATTTCTAGCAGATCCCCAGAGGCAAAGTCTGTATCTTCATAGTCATAGTTACTGTTCAAAAGAAAGAAAGAGACCAAAAGAACTACAGGGAATATCATTTATTTATTTATTTATTTTCAATAGGAATCACCCAGACCAGATGGTTGCATAAAAATATTTCAATGTAATGGAACAAACATCAATAAGTATGAGAAGAGTGACTCAGCTTCGAGAAGCACAGACAGAAGAAGGTAATGGAAGCATCTCTTCCTTTTGGGACACAAATGTAGCCAAATACTCCTCTTGGTAGCTGACCCAGTTTAAAGAGGGGTGCATGTGGGAGAAGAAATCTGGTTTTTCGTTGCAGGTATATGAATAAAAGATTGCTGAGCTGAGGTTTCACATCACCTGCACCCATCAGAAAGGCAACCAGACTCTGAGCACTGTGCTCTTGTTTGATGCCTGGACTAACACTCAGCTCTGTCAATACTTCAAAAGGCAAAAAGAGACAGAGACAAACGACATTTTATGAAGAGGCTTAAAGCACCTGTATCATCAACAGCAAAGAAGATGATACAGTCAGGAGGGAGAAATCTTTGGTCTGATTATCTGTAAAGATGTGTGAAAGAGAAAGAAGAGCTCCTGCCTGGGAAAGCCACACGCCTGTCTCAAAGCAAGTAACTGTGGCACATGCATGAATGGCCTGAGTGCTAATTGGCTCTATTGACACTACTCTGATTAGCTCGTTTTGGCTACAGCACTTGTCAGACCCATGCTGAGTTCACAGCAAACAAATATTCACGCTGTACTGAAGTCCGTCTCAGATCAGATGGTGGATCCCTGCAGAGAAAGCTCACGCAGATCTGAAGGATGTGGCCTCCAGGGAGGGTTCCTAAACCCTTACTTTGTGTCACTGATTCCATGTTATCAAGAGCTGGGAGAGGGCAGCTGGAAAGGATTTGGGTGCTCGTGCTTTCACTACCTCAGAAACAAAGGGAGGGGGAAGAAAGTTGACGGCACAGAGAAAATTGACTTCGGTAGAGAAAAACTTAAGAGCAAAATGTCATTAATCATTGTGATCCAAGTGCAGACAGCTGTAATTATTTTCTAAAATACTGATCTGAATGTGGTTTATGAATTCAAGAAAAACAGCCCAAGGGAGCAGCTTGGTTGGATGCAAGAAGTTACACACGGATGAGCTTCTGACAGAGAGAGGTCCCAACAGGGGACATCTCACAGAGGGCACAAAGAGGAGCCCCTCCAAACCTTTACAAGCCAGGCACTTTAAGGTCAGAGGTATTTTAATTTTGTGTGTACTGTATCTGTTCAAGAACTGCAGCCAAGACCTCATTTCAGCTCATACAGCTCTGAATCAGCCCCATGGACTCCTTCTGTGTCCTCACAGTGCTGACACTACCACCTCTGCAGGATCGCAGAGAAATTCCAAAGGACACTAATTACTTGCTTCCACACTCTGGTAATCACTGCCAAAAGGAGAACTGGAAAGCATCAAACAGAGCCAGTGTGTGCTAGCAATTGCTATTGTTTGTTCTGAGATGGCTCACTGATTCCAGGACTCTGGTCACATGTAAGCAGTTTAATTCAGACAATTAACAGTGGCGTTAATTAAAGACACTTCCACGTTTTGGCTCTGAGCTGCCTGTGTTCCTCTCTCTTTCTCCCTGTCCTCTTCACAGCTGTTACGTGGTGGCTAACAAAAAAGTGAGCAATAGCAAAACAGACTCAGCTGAGATTACATATTTCCAATTGGTTTGGGGACAGTTGACCATTACTCACTCTTGCAACACGCAGAAAACAGAGATGGAGATCAAATCTGGCTCTCTTCTTTCCAGAATATATCAATCTCTTATGTGTGTATACACAGAAGAAATAGCACTTGTGTTTCATGTAACCATAAGAATTTGGGTCCCAGAATAAAATAACCTATGGCTGCAAATATAACATCAGCTTCTTCGGGATCTGCAGAAGCTGGGAGTAATGATGCACCTGCATGTTGCTGTCCACACCAAGCATGGGATTCAAGCTGATGAAGCCCTCAAGCTCCAACTCCAAATGTACTGTATGGAGGGTCTGAACACCTCTGCCATCATGGGCAGCACTTTTCTCCTTTTCTCTCCCTATGTCTTCACCCATGTCTCAAAGCATCCTTTCTTAAAAGAAACCCAATTATGAGGTTAGTGCCAAGGCCTCTGTATACGCTGTATTGCACAAAATGCCTTGAGGGCTGCCCTAACCTGGAAGATGTGAGGTGGGGTTGGCGTCTTCTCCCAGGTAACAGCAATAGGATGAGAGGAATGGCCTTGAGCTGTGCCAGGGGAGGTTCATATTGGATATTTGGAAAAACTTCTTCTTAGAGTGGTGAGGCACTGGGACAGGCTGCCCAGGGAGGTGGTAGAGTCAGTGTCCCATTCAAGATAACAGTAGATGTGGCACTGAGGGTCATAGAGAGTGTGCATGGTGGGGGTGGGTTGATTTTGGACTAGATGGACTTAATGATCCTTTCCAACATTAAGGATTCCATGATTCTAAGTCAGCAGCAACCTCAGATCTTTATTTTCCTCCTTTGTTCCATATCTGAAACGTACTGAATGAAGCCTCCTCCGCCACATTTTATTCCCTTCAGTTTCCAAAGCAGAAACAGTATTTCCTGGTGGTTAACACTAAAAAAATAAAAGTTAAACTTGTTGATCTGTTGGGATTTCCTGAGGATGTTTCCTTCAAAGAAGTCTTTTCAGATTGCCTGCTCAGATTTTTCCGAAAGTTATGAAACAATTTGTTGATTTCCAAGAAACAGATTGTGAAAAATGCTGTAAAAGCTACATTTATCATTCTGGAGGATTTGTTAGGAAAAAAAAAAAGTCTGCTTCTGTTTTAGCAACTTTGCTGCTGTTGCATAAAACTACGATTAAATTCATCACGGGACTGTGCCATAATGAAATATGAACATCACCTTTATTAAACTCAGGCTGTTTTCTACGAACAGCTGAATCTGATGAACTTATTCCCTAGGGAGACACTTGTCACTGGAAATGTCTCGCTGTCATGAAGCTGGCTTAGCGTTGTTTAACTTGTGATTCATTGTTTAGCACATTGCTTCCAACCCCGGCCATGCACGGATACCCCCTACGCCAGGCACAGCACCAAGGAACAAAAAATACATCTTCTGCTCCTGAATGCTTCCAGTCCTTCTGGAGAGCAGAAGCAGATGGAGACAGACAGACAGACAGAGGAGATTAAAGGAATCAGCCAGGACTTACAGTCAAACTTTCAGTAGTTGTCGACATCGGGGAGAGATTTAACCAGGACCACATCTGCATGATATTCATATTCTGACAGAAGTTTTTTCAGCATCCCAAGCTCTTTCTTGGCCCTATTATTGCCAGTGAGATCTAATGTGGGAAAAGGACAAAAATGAACTGGAAGGAGCTATTTTTGGCTGCAGATGGTGCGGGGCCCCTGGGGATGCTCAGGAGCTCCGCAGCAGTGCATGTGCCAGAAGAGGGGCAGAGCCATCAGAAAGCTGGAGATGCCCCGGAGTGCCACGGCTCTAGGGGAGAAACGGTGGAAGTGACCACGGAGAGATCCGGCTCTTTCTTTTTACCTTTCTCACCTGCTAGCTACATTCGGAAAAGAGTTGAGGGCTTCTAGGAAAGGAAATTGAAAGTGGGATCTGGCACCTCCCTCGCAGTCCCTGCCGTCCCCACTCGACCTTACTCCACCTCCCCGAGCCCCGAGTACTGCCAGTGTTCCCCGTGGGGTCAGGGGATGCCCAGTGAGGGCTGTGCTTTGCCCTCTGCATCTCCGCCCTTTTACATCTCTCTCCTTTGCACGTCCCGTCCACCTCTTCCCTCTGCATCCCTCCTCTTCTCATCCCTCCCCTTTGCATCCCTCCCTTTTCACCTCCCCCTTTGCACCTCTCCCATTTCCCTCCCTCCCCTTCGCATCTCTGCCCCTTCGCATGTCTCTCCCTTTTCCCAGCCCATCCCAGCCGCTCGCATCTCAACCCCTTCGCACCCTCACCCCTTTGCACCTTCACTCCTTCGCTCCCCAAACCCTCTAAAGTCTCATCTTTATTATTATTAATCTTTTTTTTTTTTTTTTTTTCAATTTACGGGGGCCACCTTTGACTTTCCCACCTTTCGCTTCAACCCCATCCCTTCTCCCTCTATATTCCCCCCCATAACACCTCCGGGCCGACCGCCAACCTTCTTGTTCCCCCCCCCCCGTTCCCATCCCCTCTCCCCAGTCCCGGTCTCCGGAGCGGAGCCGGGCTCGCCCCCCCCCGGGCTCGGATCCTCCCGCGATGCCACCGCCCGTGGGGCCGCTGCTGCTGCTGGGGCTGGCGTTGGGGGCCGGGGTTGGGGGCACAGGGGGGGGCTGCCAGCTGCCGGCCGAGTGGCGGCCCCTGAGCGAGGGCTGCCGAGCCGAGCTGGCATCCATCATCGTTTACGCGCGGGTGTTGGCTCTTCACCCCGATCCCTACGGGGCTTATAATTATCTGCCCTGGCAACGGGACCCCCCCTCCGGTCCCGGCTCTCAGCACAACCCGGGAGGACTGTTTTATTCGGCTGAGATCGAGCTGCTGTGCGACCAAGCGTGGGGCAGCATGCTGGAGGTGCCCGCCGGATCACGACTCAACCTCACCGGGCTCGGCTACTTCTCCTGTCACTCGCACACCGTCATGCAGGGATACGCTTACTTCTTCTTCCTCCGGTGAGTCCCGGCCTTGGGGGTCCGGGGTGGGGGTCTGGGTGCTCCATGCATCCTCCAGGGCTGGAAGGGTTGGCCCCATCCCGCTGCTCTCCCTGCAAGTATTGCCTCTCCCGCACATCCACCCCAAAGAAGCATCCCGAGCTGGGGATACCCCAGCACGGCTTTAATGCTGAGCTGCTGTCTAGCAGCCCCTGGGTGCTGCTGCTTTTGTTTCTTCATGGTCAGAGCTGCAGCGCTGGAGAGAGGCCAGTGCCTGTTCTCCGAAGTTTGGCATGAGAGTACAGGAGCAATCCCCAAACGCACACCCGACAGCGTTCTCTCGGCCCCAGCCAAATCGTGACTTTGGGCTCATTGAAAGAATAAGAAAATAAACCACAATGTGGGAACAAAGCCATCGCCGTGACCTTTCGATCCAGAAGCATTTGCAAAATGTTGCTTTGCGGCTTGTTTCGAAATGCTCGCCGTATCCTTGCGCTGGGTGCGGAGCAAAACAACTTCTGATGCTGTCCAGTGCTCAGTCTGGGACAGAATCTTTAAGGACACGCTTTACAAAAGTTATTTATTTGACTCTGAAGGAGCACTTAGGCTCAGGGGTCAAGAGCAAAGCAATACAAATTCAGTAGGAACCAAAGGCCAAAAGAGATTAGACGTATTTTGGGAGCTCGTTGATATCTGCAGGGGAGCAGGAGCCTGCTAGGTTCTCCCTGCAGCTACCAGGTCAAATCCACGGAGGAGATAAGCAGCAAAGTGCTGGGAGTGCTGAGAGCCATGCGTAGCTTCAAGGTCTGTCCATGCAGCTTTGGTGGCACTTGGCTGGGCTGGGGGACAGCGGTGACCTCTGCACGAGAGGAAGCCTTACAGCAGCTGCCTGTGTGGTTTGTGTTTCAGGATGGATGAGAATTACATCCTCCTGCCACACGGTGTGAACTTCCAGGAGGCGATTTTCCCGGACACCCAGGAGAACAGGAGGATGTTTGCCAGCCTCTTCCAGTTTTCCAACTGCTCGCAGGCACAGCACGCCCTGAGCTTCTCCAGCGACTGGGAGATCCAGGAAGACAATCGAGTAAGGGATTTGTTCGCTTTTCAGTGCATGTTTTCTGGGTGGGAACAGACATTCATATTTCATCTGTATGTGTATGTATCTATAGGTATATATGAATGCGGTTTGGCTGGTCCCTGATTTGGCTCCTGGCTTGGCTCTCAGGTAGCTGTGCTCTTGTCTGGACCGTTGCAGGCTGTGAGGGATTATTCTTGCCTAATTCACACAGCAGCATAAACATTGTCTTTGGAGGTAATTGTGCTAAGCTGCCTTTGTAGCTGCTGGGGGAATAAAGACTCTTGAGGGCATATTTGTCTTGAGTAATGCCAGATCCTGCTTTGGAGCAAGCTGAATGAGGTGCCTTTCTCCTCCCAAGGGAGAACACGAGAAGTAATTCACCCTCTAGGCAATTTTTCCTGAAGAAAGTATATTTTTAGCATGGAAAGTCCACTGCTGTCTGTTGCCAGTGGCTTCTGAGCTTTATGGGGCTGTAGTGTTTGTAATAAATGCAAGCTTTTCATAAACACTTCTTTGGCAGAGAGGAGCAACCTGCAGTTATGTTCTGGGTGTGCATGTACACTTGTGGAAGTGGAACTTGGAGACCTCTTTCTTTTAGTGCCAGACTTTGTTTTACAAGGCTGGTGGTTTCCATGGGGAGCTGAGATCATTTGAAGCATCTCTTCAGGTCAGGATGGAAGAGGGCCTGTGTCATCTCTTGTGTCCTGTGAATTCATGCAAGGCACAATATTTGTGATGGTAGAAGCTCTGGCAGCAGCTAACTGAGACTTTTCCTATGGGATATGTTTGAACTGCTGTGTTGCCCACTTGGCCAGTGGCACCATGGGCATGACCCCAGCCCTTGGGATGCCCTGGGAGTGCCATTTTCCCACTCTGGGGAGAGAGGGGAGAATGCTGACATTCAAATATCCATTTGGAGCCAAATTTAGGGGACCCTGATGGATCAGTGCTTATTGATGCCAGCAGTACACCTCACCTGTTAGCTGGAATGGAAACCATAGGGCAGAACCTAGAGCATATGGATCAAAAGTGCATCTCAGCTGCCGTGCTCCTTGACCCCACACAGCTGTGAGCAGATTAAAGGGAATTACAGCCAAAGCTGGGGGCTTTAAATACTTCTGCACACACCCTGTGAGGGAATAAACTGAGCTCAACTGATGGCCACAGTGTCTGCTTCCTTTTGCAGTGAAAAGTAAAAGCTTCCTCTGCACCAGTTAAAAATAGTTCGGATTGTTCTTCCATTCAGCCCATGCATCTGTGCTCTCGTGTTGAAGACAATCTTTTTGGCCACCGCTGTGTTAGGAATTTATCTCCCTTTCTTAACACTGCCCATCTATGATCTCTTCCCAACAGCCATGGTTGGCACTTCGCTCCTTGTTTTGCCTTATCAGATCCAGTGGTGATGGGATCAAGTCTGAGGGAAGAAATGGAGGTGATTGTGTCTTCAAACCAGAAGGTGAGGGTCTGCTTTGATCCCACCTTTGAGTTTTAGGACATCTTCACATGTGGCTCTGTCAACAACAAGCAGCCTGTTGTTAGCAGGTTTGGAACAAAGGAGTGATAAAATTAGCTTAAAGTTCGATCCCAGTACTCCAAAAGACTTTTTTCCTGTGCTCCTCACAGCCCCATCAGGGCTGTCCCATGGGATGAAAAGCTGCAGGCTCCTTCTCCTCCTCCCTCCTACCCTGCCCAGTGCTTGGGGAGCAAATAGATGTGTGGGAAACCCTCAACACACTGACACTGTAAAGGAATACAGAGCACAGGAAAACCTTTGAATTGTCGGAAAGCCCCTGGGCACGTGGTAAAAGGAGGCCAGACCCCAGACAATTTGCTGGGGATAACACATTCCTCATCCTGGCTGCTAGTGCTGCTGGAAGCTGATTCCAGCTGTGTCTTTAAGCCCCTTCAGTCTGGGCTGAGGGCCAGGCGCTGCTATCCATGGTTTTCCAGCAACCCCACAGTCTGATAAATTCACTCATGTGCCTGTTCTAGCCACTTTGAGAGAAACAGTAGCTCAGCTGTCCTTTCTTCAGGCATTTCCACTTTGGCCTCCATGCTTGTAATCAACTGGGCTCTATCCCGACCTTTCTCAGCCCCTCAGAGATGCTGGCAGACCTCCTTCTTTGCTTCGATTTGCCACAAGATTGGTGCTAAAGCCCCAAGTTTCCGCAGTTGTGGGATGGGAGTGTAACGAGTTGCTGCAACTCCTCTCCCTTCTGTTTAAGAGCTGATGTTGGTAGAGATAATGACACAGGAACTCTACCTTTTCCCCTCCGGAGTTACAGTTTTAGTTTGTTCTTTCCACTCTCCTACCCTTTGGAGAAATGCAGTAGTTACCTATAAAACAAATCTTGCAGTCGCAGCAGTTTCCTTTAATAAGGTGTTTTTATGAAAGAAAGTACCAGTTAAGGAGTAATAAAAACCTGATTAAAATTCTTAAAAGCTCTGTGTTTGTACCCAAGCCTCAAGCTGATGCCCCAAGGGAAGATCTGCAGATGCATTAAAGAATTTGCACTTTTTGAGCTGTCCCATGCTGGCTGAGGCACAACCTCCAGCTCCCTTCTGGCTCTGGGAAGTGCCCAGGGGGTATCCACTTCTTCCCCTCATCCCGAGTGCCTCTGACATTGCTCACTAAACCTTGTGTGATGCACAGTTGTTCTCAGCAGATCAGTGCAATGGAGTTGCATTGCTGAAAGCTCCTGATGCTTTTAGGGAGCAGCCTTGGGACCTCTTTCTTTTTTGCTCAAAAGCAGTCCAAGAGGTCATAGAACCATAAAATATCCCTAAGTGTTTAAGGCCAGGTTGAACAGGGCTCTGGGCAACCTCATCTGGTATCTCATTCAGCAGTTGGCAACCAGTGGCAGGGATATTTGAACTGGATGATCTGCTTGCTGAAGCTGAGAGGAGGTGATGAGACCTGTGGTTTCCCCTCTTGCGGTGCCCAGTGCAGACTTTCACATTTCAGTGCAAAGCTGGTAGCTCACATTTCTCCCCCTGAATTGCTTTCTGTAGGGCTGTGCATTCTCTTTACTGAGACCCTTCTGCCTTGTCTGCATAGGAAGGATTACACCATGACAACTCAAGGTCTGGTCTGTGGAAGTACAAGGAAAAAGACTATGGAAGTGTCGAATGTGTTTGCAGTTAGTTACTGCTCAGAGGAGTTTTAGCTTCTGGTTTTGTTTACAACTTGATGGGCAGGCTCATTCTATTGACCTCCATTTGAGCTCATTCATATTGCTGGAGGAGATTATACCTTTTATTGAGCATCTCTCTGTGCATTGCTTCTTCCCTTCTCAGGCATCAGATCTGCAGCCAGGCTGCTACTTCAGCTGATCTAGGTGAATTATGTCGTTCTCAATTTCTGAGAGACCCTCAGGGATTTCTATGGGTAATAATGAAGCTTTCATGAAAGTTGTCAGTGTTCTTAATAAAAAACAAGGTAACTAGCAAGTTATCAGGCAATCTACAAATGTCTGTTTAGCATCTTCCTCTCCAGTGGCACTTTGGCTGCTGTAACAAGCACCTCCTGACCTGATTAGAACACCTGCAAGGCTTTGAAGCAGATGAAAAAGGAACCAGATAAGAAAAGCAATTGTAATTGCATAATTGGCTTTCCCATTATTATACAAAGCAAAAATTGAATTAAATGGCATTCTTCCTCTGCGGAAGCGGAGGAAATAGTTTCCGAGCTATTTGTATTTCAACAAAGGCCACGTGCATACACTGGGAGCCACTGGGTTGGTTTGCTCCCTGAACCCATCCCTGGGCTGCAGTGTTTGCAGTCTCTTCCTTGCACTGGTGAGCTCAGCTGGGCGGATGGTCACGGTTCACGTTCAGAGACACTTTGTGTGACCATGAGGGTTTAAATCGTAGAGAAACAGCATCTTCCCCAAAAGCTCCTTGGGCTACCAGGGAAGGACTTGCATAGTGTTTGTTCTGACAGTTTCCTCTCTGCTCTGGGAGAGGAACTTCCTGAAAAGTGCAGGTTGTAGGCAGCTCATCCTTGTGCCCTGGTGCATACTGTGGAGCCCACTGCAGTCTGGCTGGGTTAAGACAGTTTTCTTTAATTCCCATGTACTGGCCTTCTGTGTTTTCTTGTAGCATAAGCCACATGAAGGATCCTCCCTTCCCTGGCCCTATAGGACTAGGGAAATAGAAAATATTCTGTTTAGAATTCCAGTGTGGCAAGGGCAAGACAAAATGACCTCAAAGGAGATAAAAATTGGTTACACTAAAGGTTTGTAATTCTTTTTTTGTTCCACATTAGGTTTCTTTCCCTGCAGGTTTTTGAAGCAGCAGAATACCATGACAGAGAGTGCCCATTGTTTTGTCACATTTTAATCATGTCCTATTGTGTTTTTGTTTTCCTTCCAGTAACCCACCCAAGGAGCATATCCCCGCCCTACAATCTGTGTTTGATTTGCATAGTTGTGAGCTGCATTAAATGAAATGGACAGCAAGTATCTGGGGTGAAGGAAAACCACAAAATAGCTGATACATTTGGGTGACATCCCTGGGAGTCTTTTGGTGTGGAAATGACATTGACTCATTTCCAAATCTTCCCACCCAGCCTGTGATGGGGGACTGTTAGGGATGTGGTAAGCATCTCCCTATCAGTTTTCTGTCTTCCCACATGCACACAGACCGATAAAATAGAGAAGAAAAGGCTACGGAAGACTTCAAAATAGACTTATCCATGGGATGTCTCCATTGCACATGATCATTCCTTTATTTGTAGCACCCAGAAAATGTTCTTAGTACTTCGAAGGAGGGAAATGGGGAAATATCTCTATTCCTGGAGTGCCTTATAGAGGCACTCTAGTTCTTTCTTAGGAGGCAGCTTGGCCACTTGTTGTCATACAGTGTCATGCAGCAGGGTTGATCTGAAGCAGTGTGTGAAGTCTTCAGTTGGATATCAGTTGTGGCTAGTCTGAGTTTGGGGGTGAAATGGGAGCTTTTCCCCACCCTCTAAACTCTGGAAGCTTGGTGTCGGGCAAGGCAAGGAGAGGTGAGAATACATCGGTGTTCTACCTCCTGGTGGAGAAATCTGGATCATCTTGCTCACCATCAGTGCATGCAGGATGCTCTAGAGCACAGCCCTCTCAGACTGTGTACACTGAAGTATATGATATCCTCAAAATTATCCTGCTTCAATCCTGCCAGGCAAGGAAATGCCTGGGCAACCATGTGTGTGTGTGCATGGCTGCTGTCTCTGAAGGCAATCCTTCCAGGAACTAATGATGAGCGGAGACCCACATGGCTTCAGGCTGCTTTTAATTATCCAGAACCACATTTTCAATAAGTTCTGCCAAGCACACTAAATTATTCTGGATTTCATGGCATGAGGCTACCTACTTCTGTGCAAGAGCAGGCATCTGACCCCAACCACAGCAGATCATTTCATCTCTTGGTCTGGCTTCTCCTTCAGTGTTTGCTCAGTTGTACAAAGATATTTTTGCAAGCACCCAGCCTCTTACTCATAGCCAAGAGCAGAAGCAATGTGTTTCCCAGTTGGACAAGGAAGATGCAGCAAACGGGATTGGACCAAATCTGCAGTGTGTGGCACAAGTGAGATGTCACCACTATGGTCTCAGGACAGGCTGGAGATGTGGGACATTTGTCAATCTGGTCATGTTCCCTCTGTGTTAGGACAATGTCTGACAGAGGCAGGGATGAGAGATACCTCCTGCAGAAGACAGTGGAAAGTCTGAAGAGACACAGACCTTTTCCTCCAAACCCACCGGAGGTGACAGTGTCATGACACAAACAGCAGCAAAAAGATATGAAAAGACCAAGACTGACTTTGTTTCCTCGTGTTTGAGCAACTCAGTGATTCCTCCGCTTTTCTGTCTTCATGCTCATGTTCTCTCCAACAGTAGGAGATGGAGGACATCCCATTGCATGTAGACTGGAAAGGCTGAAAAGTGGGCATAAAAGGCCCACCTGTACTGATGGGGACATGAGCAGTTACTGGAGCTGGGACCTGAAGAGGTGTGGGGCAACACATGCTTGAAAATGTTTGTGTCCACATCCAGATTACCTTCCTCAAGGCAGATTCCTATGGGCAAGGTGCTCCCAGGGTGCTGCTGCCCTCCAAGGAAGAAAGTCAAGACCCATGTTCCCATAGGATGGGTGTGTTATCTTATGAACCCAAGGCAAAATACGATGTACAGCCCAAAGAAGCAGGTAGTGGTGGTGGTGCTTGTTTTTCAGCCATTCATACTTATTAATCATACTTGTCCCATGATTTTTCAAACATGGAGAGTAGATGTATTGAGTTAGCTACTACTGGAAGATGATCAGGAATGTCTCCTGGCACCTCTCTTGGAGTAACTCACCAGGAATATTTCAGTGCTCTTTGTTGGGTTGGGAACAGGAGGAAGAAGCAAACATCTAAGACAGGTGCACCTGGATTTTTGCCTGCCTAGATTCTCCTAGACAACAGTCTGGGCTGGCCATTTTGGGGCATGTATTCAGAGTGAATCTCTGGAAGGTTTTCTGGACCAGGAGTAGACACAATGAATGATAGAAACTCCCAAACTGTTGTTCAATGCAATTCTGAGAGCCACTGTGTCCCTCTGTAATCTGCAAGTCTGTAGATGTGTTACATGTTCTTGCATGTGAAAATCCATGCTTTGTCTTACTCGGTAGCTGGGAAGGATGATTCATAGTGTCCAGGACTGATGGTCCTGGACCAAATTCTGTCCTTGTTGCACACTGTCATCTGGCTGTGAGCAGAGCCGGACATCGGTTTAGTTACTGGCCACAGCCAATGCTGGCTGAAATTGAAAAGTCCTTTATTTCCACTTTTGCCTTTCCTCACGCACCTGTGAGATTAAAAAAAAAAAAAAGACAGCAAAAAAGGAAAAAGGAGAAAATGTTTATTAAAATCAACAACTGTGGAAATCCAGCTGGCAAATGGGACACCTATAATGTTGCCTGTAACTGGATCAGCCATTCTGCCTTGAAGGGAGATGAGGTCTTTCAATCAGGGACATATTTTCTCCCAGCCCGTGTATTTAGATGTTTATTTTCACAAAGGGGAAGCCAAGTTGGCTCTGAAGCAGCAGTAGTTCAAGTCCCTAATGGAAGCTGCAGACACAGCCTTCTAAAGTCCATCCTGCTTCCACCAGCCAAGTGACTTTCCAAATTTCCCTGCAGAAGCGTCCTTGCCCCGTGGAACTTGGGTAGGGGCAGCCACGTGGTTACAGGTTTCACATTGCTGCCAGCCTGGAACACAGAGCCAACCCAAACCATTTTCAGGGGACTGGGAGTATAGGATTTTGGCATGGCCAATTGCGGCTGCTTACTGCCAAAATTGTTGCAGGTGCTTTTGGCAGGTGACACAGGGGCTACCTCCATTCACTGCACCAATTAGAGAGTTTTTTGGAACAGTATTGCTTCAACTTCTGTCCAGTTATCTGTAAAATGAAGTCCAGTAGGAAGAAAAACTTACTGAGAGAGAAGCAAGTTTCCATGACACTGTGTAATGTGAAAGGGAAATAGTATGGTTAGATAACCAGATCTGAATACCTGTCCCTAAAAAATTGGAAGCAAGAAATAAAAAATACATTTCCTGAGATCTGAAAGAACAGACTTGTTCTGCATTTTCTGGATCAATGAGGAACCAGAAGTTCCAGCTACTGCAAGAGGAAATGTCACAGAGTTTCATACGGAGACAAAATGTGGGACAAAAACACAAGCTTGGATGTGCCTCATTTCATTGTGGAACTGACTCATCTTCATTGCCAGGCATGAGTGGAGGGAGAACTATCTCATTCTGAGGATGGTAAGAGTGAGGCTGTGTGCCCTTCTTCAGTGGAAACAATTCTCTTTGAACTAGGATTTATCTCCAAGGAGATTAAAATGATTGAATACTTTTTCTATAGTTATTTTTCTAACTCCTGTGCCCTTCCCCTTGCCCATCCATGTCTTCCAAGGACATGTATTCAGATGTGTGACATGCGAGCACCTGGAGTTTGGTTACTTATTCAAACTGAAGTATGGTGGATGGTGGCATATATCCTCTTAATTGCCTCAAAATGCAATGAGTTTGTCACCTCAATTCATCTACACTGCAAATCTGTTTCAGAGCACGTACACTTGTTTGGCTTGCTTTTGGTCTTTCCAGAGCCCTTACAAAGCATTCTGGATGTTTTTGATTATGTATTTTTTTATTGTGGAAAAAACTCAGTTGCATAACCCGTTGGTAGCTGGGGAGAAAAAGAAAGGAAAGTCAGAGTAGAGGAACAGCTTGTGCTGATGCTGGCTGAGGACACAAACTGAAATTCAGATGATGTAAGTTCCCATTTCCATTGCATGGGGACAGAGTTCTGTCTTAGAGTCTCTGAAGCATGAACATAGCGGCCACGTCCACTTAATATCTTCTGCTTTTTTATGGAGCAGGAAAGCTCTTTCCACCTAAAAGCATTGTGTAGGGTCGTGGAAGTGACACTGAAAGACACTGAGGTCCTGGAGCGTATCCAGGGTAACGAAGCTGTGAAGGGTCTGGAGCACAAGTCTTATGGGGAGCAGCTGGGGGAACTGGGATTGTTCAGTCTGGAGGAAGCTCAGGGAAGACCTTATTGCTCTCTACAGCTGCCTGAATGGAGACTGTGGCAAGGTAGGGGTTGGCCTCTGCTTCCAGGTAACAGCAATAGGACAAGAATTAAAAGCCTTATGTTGCACCATGGAAGGTTCAGGTTGGATATCAGGAAAATTTATTCTCAGTAAGAGTACTGAGGCACTGGCACAGGCTGCCCAGGGATGTGGTGGAGTCACTGTCCCTGGAGGTGTTAGAGGAAAGTGTAGATGTGGCATCAAGGGACATGGTATAGTGGGCATGATGGTGGTGGGTTGATGATTGGACTAGATGATCTTACTGATCTTTTCCAAGCTTAATAATTCAATGATTCTAAGTGGAGGAATGAGGAACACCACAGGAGAGCTCTGCTGGACACCAACCCATGCTCTTGAGTGGATGAAAGATGCTAAAAGTTTATTCCTGATTTACAAATAATGCCTGAAAGTGAGAAACTCCACGTACGTGGTTTATCAGTGGGAAGGACGCAGGCAGATTGTTGTTGGTCTGCACGTACCTCTATTGGAGGTGTAGTTGGGAGTAAAGACAAATGAAAAGTAATGTGTATAAATGAGAGAAATAACAAAAAAACATGGAAATAGGAAATGAGGATATAACATACTGAAATGTGCAGCCAACTGATGTGGTGAAATCTCCATTATTTACATGGTTTGATTCAAGCTGAGAGGTTGCAGTGGCTCTGTTGGTCAGAAGACACTCTTCACTGGCTGCCTGCCTCTGGAGGAGTATCCATTGCATGGGGCATGACAGAGCTCTGGGTTCAGATATAATATTTCACTGTGCTGTGTCCTGGTTCATTCCTCAGACAGAATGGTGGAGGTGACAGAAGCATCTTATCCTCTTGGTGCCCCGTGCAGGGGTTGAGCAGCCCTGAGATGTGGCACATAGCATCCACATCTCACCCCCACCTGCTGGTTTTGCAGAGACTTCCCAGAGACAATTTTTTTAACAGTTATCAAATTCCTCAAGCCTTGAAGACAGCTATGGTGATGTGGATCAGAAACAGTTTTAAGAATACCCCATGGAAGAGCTGTTGTTGCCATCAGTGGCCGTTTTTCTGCCTTTGCATGTTTTAGGCTGGCAGCATGTTTTGTTTGAGTTCAGTGATTTGCCCCTTCATGATCTGACCATTAAAATCTTAATTGAGCCTGTGTTTTCCTAATTCTCAGTTTCAAAGGACAGGGAGCAAATGTGTTTCTTGTTTCTTTTCCCAAAAGTGCAGAACTTTGATTAAATGTATCCAGAAAATAGTATTTTGCACTTGAATCTTTCCTGCTGCAATAGAGGTGGATGAAAAGCACATCCAGTGGCAAAAGCCGCATACATTTAACCCATGTGTACAAGCAGTTGAGATATTGATGTGTAATATCCCTACACTTACAAGTCAGGGGCACTTGAGAGCTTCTTACCAGCAGTTGCTGCTCCCAGATCACTTTACCAATGTTGAGAATGAGAAGGAGAGGGATCCTTCCATCACAACATCAGCACCTGGGACTAAACACATATTGGAGCTAAAAAAAATGCCCAAACCAGAGCCATCTCCACCTGCTCTGTGTCCTGCTGTCAGGACTGACCTCAGGTTTGCTTTCTGCTCGTTGCCAGAAACATCTGAAACAGGAGAAGCCTCCCGTGGTCGCTGCTAACAAAGTGCTGTTTATCATGTTCTGGTCATTACATTTGCTGTGGTATTTACAGCACTTCCTCAGTTTTGAAATAGAGTGATCTCAGGCTTGCCCAGGGCGAACTGTGTACTCTAACCTGCTCCTAATCACACACGTAGCTTTAAACATTAACATACCACGGGAAGTGTCCAGGGTAGGTCTGTACCCCATGCTGAGAATGTGGATATTGCAGCACTGATCTTTGCTCCCAGTGTCTGTCAGGGGTAGTATCTTGTTCCTTCCTCTACAGATTCCAGAGATTTATCTTTTTTTCACATTGGAAACAGGCAGGCAGTCTCTCTAAGCAGCAGCAGAGTCAGCCAAAGCAGGGAAGGAGAGCAGATGGGCTCTCTGTCTAGCTAAAAGAAGATTCAGAGCAATTTGGGACCCCCAGAAAAGAAGGATAGGGGTCATTTCAGGCTTGCACTGTGCTTTCAGGAATCATTGGCATTTCCATCCCTGGGCTGGAAATATGTGGCTGGGCTGAGATCCTAATGAGAATAATCTGGTCACCTGAAGTGGGTGCCTCTTACCATCTGAGATGCCCTAGGAGATCTGAGAGAGAGGAGAAGACTGGCAACAGCAGGAAGCTTACTGTTCACCTGAACATCACCTTCTGAGCACTGGCACAGGCTGCCCAGAGAGGTGGTGGAGTCTCCTTCCCTGGAGATATTCAAGACCCACCTGGACGCCTACCTGTGCGACCTGGTCGAGGGAGCTGCTTTGCAGGGGGGTTGAACTCGATGATCTCTAGAGGTCCCTTCCAACCCTTATGATTCTGTGATTCTGTAGTGTCAGACTGGGGACCAAATGGACATTTTATGTGGCAGCAGCTGGCACAATATGTCCAGATACATAAGCCAAAATAAACAGGACAGCGAGAGAGCATTTCAGATAACCAAACAGAAGTGTTCATTTTAGGATAAGAAGAGCAGTTATCTGTGGTCCTCAGCAGATGTCTTGGACACCTGAAGTTGCCCAAGAAAGAGTTGGACACTTCATTTGGCCTCTAGAACTCCTCTGTTATGAAATATCAAGACAATGGTGTTCTCTACAGGCATCTACCAATTAACATCTAAACTTAAGTGTGTTAGTGTGTGAGCTGAAATCTGTCCCACCTTTCATTTATCCTTTTAATTAAGAGAATTTCTAACAGAACTGCTACTACTAGAAATGCTTGAGGCAATAGAGCTTAGTGACACCAGTGCTGCATCCTCTCTTTTGCAGCACTGTTGCTTCCTCTGTACCAAAACTGACACTGTAATGTCAAGTTAATGAATATGCATCTTATGGCACAAATAATGTGGTATGGTCTCACACGAGTCTTGAGTAAAACGATTCCACATCCCTTATAGTAAGCAGCTGATGGCTCTCTCCTGGAAGCAAAGGCTTTTTTTGAGGCTGAGCTCTATATCTTCAGTGCCACAGCCACTGGACCTTACCATGTGGTTGGGGAAGCAGACTCAGGTTTGAGATTTGAGTGCTTCCAAAACCAAGATTTATCAGTATCTAATAATTCCTGCAGGGCTACGGGAATCACTGCACTGGTTCTTCCTCTAATTCCTCATCTCTCTAATCTGAGTTGTAATTGCATTACCAGCTGCATTTGGTGTTCCTAACTTCTTGTTTAGAGCAGTGCATGGAATTGGAAGTCCATGACCAGCAAAATATGTGAGTTGAAAGAGCTCCCATAATAGATCCAGTGGTGAGGGTAACCCTGCAAATACAATTTTTTCTTGCCTTTTGGGTGAAGGTGTTATGTTAACGTTGAGAAATAGAGCTCATCTAAGCTCATACTGTGGTCTGGCCTTCACCCTATATGGACTTAATGTGACCTAAAAGGGACTGGTGTGGTCCTGCAGCATTTATTCCTCAACACCCTAACCATGAGTATGGGTCTGTCTCACCATATGCTTTTCCTTCATCTAGAGTTTCTGGGCTTAGATTCACTGGATTCAAGAAAAGACCAGAGCTTGAAGCAAGCACTGCAGCCTGCCCGGGGTCCTTCTTTGTGCAATGCTGTGTGGATCAGGTGGCTTGAATTTGCCCAGAACTTCTGATGCCTATTGGAATATTTATTTTCTAGCTTAAGAAGCCTTTGGATAAGAATTGTTGAATACTTGTAAGACATTGAGTTTTAGTTTGTGGATTTAAATCCAATTTTCTAAATTGCTTTAAAGCAATTCCATGTGTTTTGAAATTCCAAAGCCCCAAGTCTCCTTTTTTTTTATGAGCTTGCTGTCAATTACAGACTGATTGGGAAACAGTGAAAGATGTGTAAATAGTTCCACTTCCAAAAAAAAAAAAAGGATTTTTTCAAGATAGTGAAGATAGTGTGAGGACAAGAAAAAAGAAATGAGAATATATGTTAACAATACTTCATTGAGAGGAAACAATATCTCTAACCATAGAATGCCTTAGACTCCAAAGCTTTCAGTAGCAACCACAATAAGCTTTCTAGTCCAGGTAGCATTCTTGGAACCACCAGGTATGACAACCTTTCTCATTAGGCTTTTTGAATTACTTCAGCATTGATTTTAGGGCTTTTTCGATTTGCTCTTCAAGTATATATTCTAGACGGGATTTTGAACATATTTTTCTGCATATTTTATGTATAAACATTTTGGTTTGGAATTGCTTTCTTGGTTGATATATGAATATATTTATTTATATATTAAGTAGTGTTTGAAAGGCGTTAGCTTGTCCTCTTCAATATTGCTTACAAAATGGAAAGAAAGACTGATTTTCATTCCATGCAGTTCTCTATAGTTCTGCAGCCAACAGAATGGAGTACAGAAATTCTTTTGACAAATGTTCCAATATTGGAAGCCCTGAATTAGTGCAAAATACTTGTCTTCTGAGGAAGAAGTGGAGAATACAAGTTTAGACTACAAAAGAAGTGTGAGTTTTGTGCTGTTTTTATTTCAGAAGTTGACGTGGCAAGTAAACTACATACAAGTGAAGTAATCCATTGAAGAGGCAGATCTCCTGTATTTGGTACCATCTACTTAGCAGAAGCACTTTGAGACCTTGTCCTGTTTCCGCTGAAAGTGAAACAGCAGATGGTGGCCAGGAAGGGTACTGTACGTGACTGAAATGATTCCACCATTTAAAAAAGAGATGCTGGATGTGGCCCCATATGGAGCACTGTGTCCAGGCCTGGGGCCCTCAGCACAAGAAAGACATAGAGCTGCTGGAGAGGGTCCAGAAGATGCCACAAAGTTGGCCTGAGGTCTGGAGCACCTCTCCTATGAAGAAAGGTTGAGGAAGTTGGACTTGCTTAGCCTGGAGTAGAGAAGACCCCGGGGAGACCTCGATGCAGCCTTCTTGGAGGGAATTCACAAGCAGGAGGGGGGACTGATTTTGGGAAATGGGGAAATGGCTTTAAACTAAAAGAGGGCAGATCTAGGTTATATATTAGGAAAAAATTGTTCTCTCAGAGGATGGTGAGGGACTGGGACAAGTTGCCCAGAGAAGCTCCAGCCCTGGAGAAGTTATTGTATAACTGATCTATGATTCTATATTTCATGTTTACAGCTATCCCATGTAAGATGGGATAAAATAATAAAAGTAATAAAATGAAAATGGTTGTGTCCCAGGTATCCAGGGAAGACTGTTCAAAGGAAGCAGTGAGATATGGCAGTTCCTCCTGATGATCTCCTGACCTCCGATTGTTTTCAGTTTAAGAACTCTATAGTGAATTAGTTTCTAGTTTTTTTTAATGATGTTAGTTGCTTTTAGTGGCTTTATCTTTCATTAAGTTGTCCAGTCTTGTTGAGAATCATCACTTCTCGTTTGCTTTGAGCATGCTCCCCATTATGCCATCTGCTACTCCCAGATCTTCTGCTGGAAGATACTGTCAGACTATTTACTCTCTCCATGGAGCTCGTAAGTGTGTAGATCTCTATCCTGTAATCCTCCTGCAGCACAGGATCCAAGGCTGCAGATGGTATTGATGGCTGAGCCTCAAAGGAGGTGGTTTCTACCCTATCCTGGATGGGAATCAATTACCACAAATGTTCTGAGATGCAAGTCAATGAGGAATGAGGGAACGAAGCCCCTTCTCTCACTGTCTGAGACCTCCCACAGCTATTGCTACAGGGAAAAATCGAAGTATTGCTTAGACTGCTGAAAGTGCCAACAGGGAAAGCAAATATTTGTGTGTAAGACTTAACCCCGAAAAGATTAAGTGCAGATGGATGTCAACAGTGCCAGCAACCTGCAAGAGAAAGTGAAAACTGAGAAGAACGTAAAAACAGAATATTGTGTGGAAAAAAATGGGAAAAAAAAAGAATAAAATACAAAACAGATTAGAAGTAAATCATGGAGAAGGCAAATATGAACAAAGTCTTATGCTTTCGTGAAGAAGGGCAGCATCGTGACCAACAAGAGGAGCAGCATTACAGCAGTGCTCATCTGCATTAGCAGCTTGGGATGTTCCATGGTGAGCATAAAGTGGAGAGGGACCAGGAATTCCAGCATGAGGGATGTAGCTTTGTGGGCTGCTGCATGGACAGTAGATACCTTTGGTGGTGGGAAGGGTCCTGGAGGTGATGAATGCCTTACAAAGCCTTCAGTTCTCACCTCTTCAGCTCTGGAAGACAACTGGTAGCTGGGGAAATGGTGAGCTGTGGGAAGAGGTTTGGTTTTGTGAAACTTGGCCCACTTTCTGTGGGAGGAGAGACGTGAAATTGGAAAACATCCATCCTGGGAAAATTGCAAGTGGTAGGGCTGTCTAGACTAGTCAGGAAGACATGAACAAATAACTGGGAGAAAACAGAAGAAAAAAAGCACCATTCCTCACCTAGATGTAAATTAAGATGTCAGGGGAAAAAAATGAATCAAAGCATCAAAGGGTACAGAGAGAAGACAGTCTTAACTGAACTGAACTTGGTGAACAAGCAGAGGAAATCAGACATGCCTGTCGTCAGACTTGCATGCCACTACTGGAAGTGGGATAAGAGATTTGCGATAGGAATGTTACAATTAATTATTATAAATCTCTTTGTAAGGACCGTGTGGGCAGCATGCAGGTGTGTGTGAGGATCTTGGCAGCCTGACAAAAAAGTAATTACTGGTTACAGAGTCGAGTGATAGAGAAGCAAGCGCTCTTCAGTGCTTCGTGGATCAGCAAGGTGCTAATTAGGGATTGCTGGAGGCCACCGCATTTCTCTGGAAAGGAGAGCAGCACCTCCTTAAACACCTGGATGTAGTGTGGGTGGGAGAGTAGGACTTACCTGGGAGACTGCAATTACAGAGAGGATTTCCTGACTCAGAAATCAAACCAGGAGTGTTCTGCTTTAGATCTTTTTGTTTTGTTTTGTTTTTGGATCTGCAACTGGAAATTGGTAGCAATGTATGTATATGTAACCCAACTTGAAAGCATTTTTTAAACCCAAGTAAATCATTAATCTTTCCTTTACTTTGCCAAGGGTCATGATGAATTCCCCACCAGTGAAAAGGGGGTTGGATCTTTTTTCTAGGGAATATATAGACTTGCTGAGGTCATTCGGTGAGCGTAAGTGATGTCTTTGGACAATTTTGTACAGGAAATCAGATCAAAGGCTCAACTGTATAAACCAATCTGTTCTGATCAAGATTGATTTTTGTTGCTCTTAGAATCATAGAATCTTAGAATCGTTTGAGTTGGAAGAAACCTTTAAAGGTCATCTAGTCCAGCTCTTCTGCAATGAACAGGGACACCTACAGGTCAGGTTGCTCAGGGGTCTGTCCAGCCTGATGTTGAACGTCTGCAAGGATGGGGCACCCACCACCTCCCTGTACAACCTCTTCCAGTGCTTCACTATTGTTAGCATAAGGAGCTTTTTCCTTATATCCAGTATAAATCTCTTCTTGAGGCATACTGGACCTGAGCTTTCAGTATGTTAGTTCTCAGATATTTTCTGGACTGGTTAACATAAAGTGTGTTCCTTGGGGCCATGTGTGATGTGACAGAGCATTCAATATTCTTGCCACAAAGCCCATCCTTAATGATTTTTGTCCATTTAGTCCATGGGAAGCCTCATACAGCCATGATCTCTCACAAGGAAATCCAACCACAGGAATGAACAAGAAGCAGTTCTGAAAGCAAAATCGGAGGTTGCCCATTGCACAGTTTTAACAAGCTCAACAATATCTGAAGAGTCAGAGTGGTGAAAAGCATTGCTGTATGGAGGCTGTCTTCTAAAGCCACTTCAGAACAGGAGCCTTTTTACACTCCCCATCAAATGCAATAAAACACTCTGTAGAGCAGCTTTAAAAACAGGAAAAGCAAAGCCCAATACATCTCCATCACAGCAGTGATGGCCACGTAGTACTTGTCAAGCCCGGGTTCCCTTAAAAATGCATGCTGAGCCTTTCCACACTCTTAGTACTGCTTGTTGAAGTATTAAGGAAACGGGAAAGCATCCAGAAAACTGCTTCTGATCAGCTAGCACTACGAAGTTAAAAAGAGGAGCAGAAAGGAGTTGGAAGTCTGAGGCATGTTGCTGACCCGCCACCAGCCAGGGATACGGCCCTGCATCACGCAGGTCTTGCCATCGTGGCCCCATTCTCAGAGTTGTCCAGCAGCTGTTGGAAGGGATGTTGGAGGAACATCTGCTCACAGCTGCTATGGGGAATTTTTAGGCATCTTATGGAAATCCAGAGAGGGATATTTGAGGTAGCCTTCAGGAAGGTGTTGACTGCTGATGATGAGGAGTGTCCCACAACACCGCACTGTCCTCAGTGACATGGAAAATCTGCAATGGGGAATTGATTGCCAAGCAGTGGCTTTCTTCCATCTGTGTTTCTTTTCCTCTGAACTTTTGCAGGACTTGCAGATGCTGTGTGTGAATTATTTGTGCCTAGAGGGATTTAATGTGCAATATATACACACTGAAGACTGAGGAGTGCCCAGCTGCAGTTCCTACAGACATGTTTTTTTGTGTAACTTCATTGTTTCTTAACTGGGAATTTTGAAGTCCAAGCAAGCTGCATATGCATTCAGTGTGCACCATCCACTGCCCATGATTAAAAACTAAGCTCAGAACTGCTGATTAATTATTACTGTTGCTATTCAACATCGAGGTGAGCTGATACAGGAAGATATTTAACCATCTTTTCATTTAAAGGATCTCTCAATTTTCCTCTTCTGTGTGTGATTTTGTGTAGACCTCATGAGCTATGACTCACAATATCAAAAGTAATACATGATTTTGAAATCTAAAGCCTTTTTCCAAATATTTGGATAAAAGTGGCTTTGTTAGCTTAGGTCATTGGTATACTTTGGTAAGATAAAGTAGTAAAGGAGAAGCGCTGCTATATGAGCACTGTCTGGAGTAGATGTGGGTTTGGATTTGTCCAGTCAAAGGGGCACAAGGCTGGCTGAAAACCCAAAAATGTGACTGGACTTTTGGGTTCAGCTCAGAAATTGAATCAACCAGTGTTTGCGTTGAATTATCCCTATAACTTTCTTGTTTCTTGACTTTTGTTACAAATGCATGTTTTATTTTAAGTCTTACCAGGGCTTTGAATACTGAAGCTTTTAAATGTCTAGGAAACTTTCCTTCAGCAAACATAAGTTTGTGCAGGGTTGTGGCCTGCATTTTCAATAGTCTTTACTCAGATTAATTTGAGTGTTCAAATAAATGACCTAAGGCATGAGCTTTCACCTATCCAAAGTAATACAACTGACTTTAAAAGGTAGATGGAATTTGTCACGAGGGTGTTGGACTAACAGCAATTTATTTGTCCAATATCACACTACTTCTGTCTCCTTTCTGTCACCTTCTCCAAATTGCTGTCTGGTCATGTTGCCAAGCTTTGGACTCATTGCCTTGAATCTGTAGTGTAGTGCCTTGAATCACCTCTGATCTGCCATTTACCAAGCCCTCACACAAAATAGAAGGTGGGGGCAAACTCCATTCCATGGTATTTCTGAGCAGATATGAGCATCTGTGGCTTTTATTGAATGTAGTACACCTCAAGGTGTTCCTGCAGATTGTGTCCTAGCTGTGTCTAAGAGACCCACATCACAAATGGAGTATCAAAACCACTTTAAACAGGCCATTAGGTGGGGACAGTTAATTGCAGAGGTGGGAGCAAGGATGGGAATCCTCATATCTACTCACTTCTAGCTTCTAGACATCTGCCTTCTGTCACACATAACTCTGAAACCAACATCCTTGTCTCTTTGCCTGTGTTTCATGTGTGGTATTTTGAGGAAAGCTTGTTAAAGCCAAGCTCAAGTGTAGCCAGAGCTTAGTTACAAGTGCAAACATATCGTGAACGTCTGTCTTTCATTAGGATCTTTCCAAAAGGCATTAAAGCACAGCCAAGGTGGCTTCACGGGATTTGCTTTCTCCCAGCACTTGGTTCAAATGTTCTTTAAAAAATGTGGGAGTTTGGGAGAGTGTGTATTTCAGCACCATAAGGATTTGCAGGGTGTGGAGTAGAGGGAAATTATGGTGGGTTACTTTAGAGCCTAGCCAGCTGTCTTTGCTTGAGCTTTTCAGTGAAAGTAAGAAAAACTCAACGAGCTCCTGTAGTAGTTGGCTCTCTGGGAAGACGCCAGCTTCTATTTCTCTGTTACAATTGGATTACACAATCCCAGAGCTGTGCGGGTTGGAGTGGTTGCACATTCATCACCACCTCTCATCTGCATCTGAGCTCAGCTCTGAGACCTTGAGAGGTTGGATCAGGCCCACTGGGAAGGACGGAAAGCAAGCAAGCAGCTGGCTGCATAGCACGGCATTGACTGTGAGGGCTACTCTTTTCTGAAACTTTACCAGCTTACTGAAACTTTGATCCAGATTACTAGCATGGATATAGCCAACAGTCCTAACCCTTTCTCAGTGAGTTCAACTAAAGTAGATGAGGTTACTCATCTCTGCAGCCCCTGTGCTCTTCCTTCTGAGCCAGTCTGTTGGTGACTGTACTGGTCACCTCACAGTCCCAGCATGGTCTGTCCTGGTCTGGCATGGGAAATGTAACATAAAGGAAGGGAGCACAGCAATGCCCATGACTCAATGTCCTTTTGCTTGAGGGATCAAAATTCCTTCCAGAGATGAGCTGTATAGTCTCAGTGGATCAAGAGCATCTTTACAGTATTCATGGAAGTTTCCAACAATTTTGATGCCTCAACCAAGCTTATCTTCATTTTATCCGCTGATAAGTGCAAGAGCTGTGTGCTTCCTCCCTCTTGCTCATGGGTTCAACAATGTGTTGACCAGTTTTTAGCAAGCTGATGTTGAGCTCCTTCCTTCTGATGATCAGCTCTTTCTAGAGTGACGTCTGTTTCTGCCCTTTGCTTCTATGCAAAGATAGGTCTCATTTCCATTGAAAGCTTCCACAGTGCAAAGCCTTCGTTTATTTTGACACATATCAGGAATTACTTCATAAAAGTCACAGAGGAGGACAGTTGGAATTATCTTCAGATTTTCTAACTTGGATAAAAATTCTGGCTGCAAGCTAAAACTTGACACGCAAATCTCAGCCAGGAAATAATTTCCTTTCTCTCCTTCCAAAACAACAGCAAACAACTCCTCCCCTTCCCAACCATTTGCAAATTTCTCAGTGGAAAAAGGTTATTTTAGGAAAGGATTAGATACAGAAATGTTAGTAAGTAGCAGGATCACTGGGGTGGGGAGAGGATGGAAGGAAAAAGACTCAAAATTATGCAATACAGTAATATTATTGTACTTCTTGACTTGAAATGGCTTTCAGATTTACTAAGTGAGCAGAGTAGATTGCCTGTTTATGTCATCTTTTGGTGCCGTTGGCTGCCACTAGACCTGTAGGAGCTGAATATTAGCACAATAATGTATTTATTAACAGCATTAAGTAGACCAAGGCAGAACTGTATGTGTTGGAATCAGATTAAACAAATTTGTCATCCAGTTTTTCCAGCTGAGCTTGTGCTGTTGTTTGCATGTATTATGCCTAAATCACATCTAATTGATGGAAAGAGGCCTCAAATACCTGCAGGAAAGGGACTACCAATCCCTACAGTGCTCAGTTCTTGTTATACTCTCCCACAGTGGTTCAAATTCCCATTAATTTCTGTCACAACCAATGAATGAGAATAAATATTTCATGTCTTTTCTATAAAAATCCCTTTTGCATTTGTCAGCTTGCTTTTCTGGTGTTTTGTAGGCATGTAAGTACAGAGGAGGCAGGACCATTATCATGTTAGTGCCCATGTGCTTGCGCCTGTTTTGTCCCTGTTGGTCAACATGAGCTATATGACAGTTTATTCATCCATATCCTAATGAGAGCTACTGCTGGAAATTGTCCCTTTGGTCATGCTTGAACATTTTGGTCTTGGGGCTATGACACCCAACCATCTGGATGCATCCTCTACCAGGTACATCTGGAGCCAAGAAGAAGCATGAACGTGTCCATGCCCTTCCAATACCAATGTGTCAGTGACCACACGCCTAAGAGAAGGCACAGTTGTACCATCTAGATGACAGATAATGATCTGACTGTGCTTAACCAACAAATACATGGCTCCAAGAGGGTGCTTTTACAGGGAATTAAACTGTTTTTGTCCTTTGTAATTTACTAGGCTCCACACTACTCCACTTTCATTCACTTGACCAGGTATATCCTTGCCCTGCAGACAGACAGAACCATAGAATAAACATTATTTAATGCCACATGGATCCCTCTATCCAGTGTTATAAACTTCTGAGAGCAAAGCCACCCTCTTTATCATCTACTTCTCATTCTCTTCTCTTCAGCAGAGATTAAAGTTTCATTATATTTAACAAGATTACATTTGTCTTCAAAGAAGACTTAGAGAAAACTCTTGGTAAATGAAACACATGGGGAGATTTCCAAAAGTGTCTCCATTTTGGTAGGATCCACGAACTTCCGAAAATTCCTCTTGTCTAGAACAAATATGACGTAGCACACACCCAAATCCCCTGGATGCTACTAACATTTCTCACCCCGACATTCACACAGCTGGAACTTTCCTCTTCTTGGATAATGTGGATTTACATGCTTTAATCTGTGACACTCAGTGATACAGATTTTGTATTACAAACTTTTATTTAATAAACTCCTAATTATTGAAAGCTCAACCAGTCATACGCTCCACTACTGCACAGTTTCTCCATGATCCTTCCTGTAAAGTGACTTTCCAAATTGCTGGAGACAGGGAGACCGTGGAAGACAGTGCACGGAATTACCATTCATGGAAAACTGTGGGTTCTGGTCTCAGAATTTGCACAGGGAAGCACTGAGATCACTCTCCATGAAAGTGAAGAATCTGACCACAGGTCTTGGCTCCCCTATTGCTTCCATTCTTGCACTAGCTGAACTCTGAATAAAGACTTTCCTAGTTCTTGAATTTATCAGCTCAGAAGACTTCCAAGATGACATATTTCCTGTTATCCATTCTAGAGAGAGGGAACGAAGCACAGGGAAACTAGATCTTATTTTTTCACTAACTGATGATTGCCCCTTGTGTAAAGGAGTCATCCAGTTCCTTTTCACTGATTAGGACACTCATTTTATCTGCCTGCTTTGATTAGGTGTGAAGTGTGTGTCTTGCTTAATGAGAACAAGCTGTTCAGATAACGCAGCTCAAAATAATTGCTGTTTCACTGTTCCAAAATTACCATTGCCAAAAGACAACAAAAGTGTGCTAGTTAAGAGAGTAGACTGGAGCCCTGATCTGGATTTCCTCACAGTGCTTTATTTTGTTGTTAATCTTCATTATTACAGTGATGTTAGGCAGTTCATATGGTTTTGTATGGACGGTTTCTGGTACAGATGTTGTAAGTTGCTACTGCTGGAGGGATGGGAGACAGTTCAGTTCATAGAATCATAGAATCATAGCATCATAGAGTGGCTTGGGTTGAGAAGGACCTCAGAGATCATCTGTCCAACCCCATGCCACAGGCAGGGTTGCCAACCACTAACTCAGGCTCTAGATTTAGTTACCCAGGACTCCATGATTATGCCCCATCCCACCTGACCTCGAGCACCTCCAGGGATGAGTCATCCACATCTCCCCTGGCCAGACTATACCAGTGCCTCACCACCCTCATCTGTTATTTGGGACTGTCCAGGTGATGGAATATAGAACTATAGTTCTATGCCTGGGTTGAAGAGGACCTCAAAGATCATTGAGTTTCAACCCACCCTGCCATTGGCAGAGTTGCCAACCACTAGACCAGGCTGTCCAGAGCCACATCCAGCCTTGTCTTGAATGCCTGCAGGGATGGGGTATACACAGCCTCTCTGGGAACCAGTGCATCACCACCCTCTGAGTGAAAAACCTCCTCCTAACATCTAATATAAATCTCCCATCTTAGTTTAAAACCATTTCCCCTTGTCCTAGCACTATCAACCCATGTAAACAGTTGTTCTCCCTCCTGTTTATATGCTCCTTTCAAATACTGGAAGGTCACAATGAGGTCTCCCCAGAGTCTTCTCTTCTCCAAGCTAGGTATCAGTTCTTGTTATTGCTAATGGGATCCAGTGCAAAACTGGTGAAGCATAGTTAACTTGAGTGTCAGAGAACTGTAAGAAAAACAAAATAAATTATCTACAGGATTTTCAAACTGTTAGAAAAACACATATACAAACAGTAATACAGACTTACGGAGACATACTTGATACTTATCCATAAATATTTAGCCATTAATAAAGTAGATTTCACAGGTAAGTGTGCACGACAGCAATGTCTTATCAGATTTTGCAGATCACAAGGCAATTATTCACTAAAAAGCCAAGAAGAAAACAGGGGTGTGACTGAACTCTGTCTCAGAGGTGTCACTGTGTGCTCACTGTGCAGTGAGCTGTGGCACTTGCCGTGCAATTATCCCACTCCAACATAATTATGAATTTAGGATTAAACAGCTGAGAGCCACTGTTGTTACATGAACTAGCAGCTGGGTGCACGCTTTCCAATTTAGGTTCTTCTTAGAGTTCACCACAGGGCACTCATCAGCCTGGGGACACAGTGTCTGGAGCTGCTGTGGCTGTCACTTGAGCTGCACTGCCCTCTTTATCGCTTCTTAAAATCAGGCTGGGATGAGAGCTGCAGGCTTACGTGCATGAGGGACTTGACTCACCCTTACCTGGAGACCTTATTTTCCTTGGACTTCAAAAGTCTTCCTGTGTGAAAAGCTTTTCCCTGTAGAAGGCAATAAGTTACCTAGTAGATATTTCTGTGTGTATATAAGGAATATCAAAGCTGTAGGGACAGACTTGTGTCATTAAATATGACCTTATGTTTCCAAGACCCGTGGTTTCTGAGGAGAATTCAAATGCTGGTTCAAGAGCAGGACCCTATCTGAGGGGTTGTACTGGAGTGAAGCAGCAGCCTTTAAATCAAGTGGAATGTGGCAATTGAATAATAACTTAATGCTTGGGGCCATTTAAACTTAGGCAGTCAGGAGGGTGATCCCCTAAATACAGCACCCCAGCACATTTTTACTGAACTCTACCATGCTTAGAGCAGTCTGCTGCCCATTTATTGCATCCAGGATGGTCTGGGGCTGCTCAGGATTTACAGCCCGTGCAGCACTCGGAGCTGAGGACACTGGGACAGGACTATCATTGAGCAGCAACCCCACCAGCCAGATGTTAGCGCTCTGAGTTTGCTATTTGGAGCTGCTGATAAGTCTTCCTGGCATTTTGCCTCTTCAGCTTCTCTCTCAGCATGCTGATATTAGCCAGAGAGCGCCTGCAGATTGTAGATACTTGTTTTGCCATGCCTTTGTCTTTGCTTCCCCCACCCTCAGTGAAGCTTTTCCACTTCACCTCTGTGGGATCATGTGCCCTGAATTAATTCTGAACCCTCTCCTCTGCTTTGCCTATACATGTTGTCAACTCTTTCTCCATCACCTCTAGGGAGCATGCTCAACTTTAGTGGGCACAGGTGGTGGATTGATGGTTGGACTACACAATCTTAGTGGTCTCTCTCAACCTTAATGACTCTATGATTCTCTCCTGACTTGGAAGGGGCACAGCCACCAGCTCCTTGCTGAGGTCTCCAGGTTGGGCTGGGCTCATGGAGCAGCTCAGGAGCTTGGCTCTCTGCAGATGCAGATGTCTTTTGTCAAGCCCCTGTCCTTCACCCAGGCTTATTCCAGTGCCATTGCTCTTGATTCCTTTAAGGTTTCACGTATCTCCATGGCTTACAGGGAAAGGCTTTGGTAGAGTCTCCATGCCACTCCTGCCATGGTAGGGGCATCTCCAGCTGCTTGCATAAGGACAGCATCGAGCTGTTTCTAGTGCTTCTTTTCCTGCTTTGAATTAGTTGTCCTGACTCACCCTCCAGAGGAATTTCTTTTTCTCTGTTGACTGTCAAAACAGCCCATAAAACCAATGTTTCCTACCCTGGATCTAGGTTAGATGCATTAAGTAGGGTGGTGAAGAGACTCTCTGAAGAGATGCACCAAACCCAGCCAAATGCAGGTTGGAGTGTGCCCTTCTCAGCACCTCCCCCCCTCCTCTCCCCACACACCCTTTTCTACACCCAGTGGATGTGACAAATTAAGTAAAGTAGCTATGACCATTCCTATATACGTTCAGGAGTGATAAAGAAACCTTGGCTTCCTAGAGGCATTAGCGGATGGCAGATTGCCTCACAGCACCTACTTTTGCTCTTCAAAATCCAGAAGCTTTCCTGCAACAGCAGTGCATGCAGAGTTTCCATCTGAGCCTGTGGCCAAGGAAATCCTATCTGTTTGTAAAGGCAGCTCAGCTGCAGCAGCTTATGTGAAGTATGAAGCCAAAACATCCAGAGTGGAGGAATTTATAGGGGAACATGACTTTTATAGATGTTGTGTTAACTTTAAACATCTGCCTTTCTCAGCACGGGTTTTCCTCCTGTGCGTAAAACTTGCACAAATTATGATATATGTGATGAGGATGAGTTGCGGACACCACTTACAGCAAACATTCCTGTTTCTGTGACTTCATGAGAGATGTCACTGAATGCACTATACTCACACTTGGAGTATTTGCATACTCCCCTGCTGGGATTTACTCTTCTTACCACTTTCCATTTGGCCTCAGAAGTGACAGAGGAGCAGAAGTTTGCAGATGCACTTGCTGGGAGCAGTAAGCCCAGGGATGGGGAAGTAGAAGGGCTGGGAGGTCTCCTGATGCTCTAACTTCTCAGCAAAGAGGATACTCACCATCCATGCTCTGAACCTGATGGGTGTATAACACATTGCTGGCATTGCCTTACTCACAGTGGGTTCTGAAGTCTTAGTGACCTCAGTTAACCTTGTTTCCATATTGCTCCACCCCTGTCTCCTCTCACCTCATTGCACACGAAGGGAAATGGTTTCAGAATAAGAGAGGGGAGATTTAGATTGGATATAATGAATTTTTTATTTTTTTTTAAATAAGGGTAGTGAGGCACTGGAGTGGGTTCTCTGGAGAGGTGGTGGATGCCCCATCCCTGGAGACACTCAAGGTCAATCTGGACAGGGCTCCAAGCAACTGTAGGTGTCCCTGTTCACTGCAGGGGGGTTGGGATAGGTGACCTTTAAGGACCCCTTCAAATTCAGATGATTCTATGACTCTATGATAGCATGGCTTTTAAGCTTTTGTGGGACTGCAGTCACAGCTGATCTGCAGAGACACAGGCTTTTGGTTCAGCCACTATGATCCTGTCACCACCCACTTCTCCCTCTCTTTCTTACCATGAACAACAATAGTTAATCTAAATCTGAGCCTACAGACATCCAGGCAGCACCTGCCATTCCAGAGCATCGATCACCTCTGCTGCAGCTTCCAGAGAACTCCTACAGACTATAATACATTGTTTGGAGGAAAGTAATGCTTAAAGCAAACACTATGAATCAGGTGCAGTGTTGGTCTAAACAAATATGGTTCTCATCCAAATGAATATTGATGAGTATAACTTGGTTTCTCCATTATTGATGCTGGTTCTTATCTTAAGCTGCATCTACAGCTGCTGGTAACTAGAGACAGAGGTAGCAGCCTAAAGTTGCAGTGGAGGAGGTTCGGATTCACAGAATCACAGAATTGTAGGGGTTGGAAGGGACCTCTAGAGATCATTGAGTCCAACCCCCCTGCCAAAGCAGCTCTCTAGACCAGTTGGATGGGATTGGGTTGGCAGTTGGACTAGATCTTAGGGGTGTTTTCCAGCTTTAATGATTCTGTGATAATATGGTTCAGGGGATGATATATTTGAAAGTATTGTACTTCCCTCACTGTTATCCTGTTAAATAAAAGTGCACATTTAACAGCACCATTACATTAACTTCCCAGGAGCTATTGTAGCATGAGGCAGAGGTGAGGTCATTCAAAACCAACACAGACATTTCAATAGAAATGAGCAGTGCATAAGATGTCATGTGTTCCAATCAGCTGTGCCCTGTTTCCCTGTGTTCCCATCAGTGGGAGGGAAAGACACAATCAATTTTGTTTCTGGGTCTTGCTGGTTGTATCCCTTCCTTGATATTTAATTATTTCACTGTGTGTATGTGTAGGGGGAATGGTGACCTAATTCTATTGAAATACATGCCAAGCAAAACAAGTTTAGGTATAGACATGTCACACAGCAACTTTCAATTAGGGAACAATAGACTTGAGGTAAGGTATGTTGGCAAAGTAGTTGTAGGCATATCAGAGCTAATTAGCTTCATCGTGACAGTAATAATACCTTATGGGGAGAAGCTGAGTTGGAAATTAAAGTGGATTGCAAGTTTTGGAAACTTTGATATCTGTGGAAACGGAATGTTTTTGTACAAGCTACAGAAAAACAGCCTCTTTGAGAGTTTTGAAGCCCAACTGAAACTCCAGTGCTAACTCTGAGACAAAAATGACTGGAAAAAAAAAAGAAAAAAAAGAAAAAGGAAAAAGAAAAGCAGCCGCTGAGTTGTTTTTAGAATCCTGGCTGAGTAAAATGCAGAAACCCATGAAGCAGGATGGCTTGTGAGGCAGACCTACAAACTTGCTCATTCTTAGCATCTAAATTGCTTCCAGCGGTAAAGTTTTTTATTTCCTTATTAAAAACATGATTTAATCTTGTCTTTACATAGTTTTCCTTTAAGCTCAGCAAAGTTGAGATGGGTACTGCACTTTTAAGTTCAGTGTCATTTGCTTCTAACTAATCAGCTTAAGCCATACCTGCAGTTCATTCTCCAGGAACAGGAAGTATCAGGAATATCTTCTAATTGTGACAGTGCTCAGAAAAAACCAGAGCCTTGGTTTGTGGCTGTGCTGCAAAGCCTTTGCCCTCTGTGGATGTATCCTCTGTGATGGAATGGGGAGTGCTAGGATCAGGATGCTCTCTGCTTTTCTGTGCATGTGTCACCCCAGAGTTTGTTATTTCACTGCCCACTCAGGGTGCTTTTAATGTAGAAGGGACACAGATCTCAGCAAAGATGCTGGCAAGGCTGCACCCCGTCTCCATGGAGTTGAATCCCTGTGGTGGTCGTGAGACCCTACCCATCCCCATGATTGAGCTGGGAGGGATGCTGGAAAGTAGGAAGCACAAAGGCATGGGGTTGAACACCAAGCACTGAGCCACAACACTCAGCCATTCTGCATCTCCAGAGAAGCAAAGGAGGAGGATGGCTGCTCCTGCTAAACTCTTAGATGTGAGTCTTTGCTGCTTCCCTCCCAGATCCACCACTGCATTCCTGTGGCATCTTGGGTGAATTGCTGGGAGGAATGCTTTCAAAGGAAACAAGACAAGCATGCAGCCTCTCCACATTGGAGCAACTGGGAAAACCAGTCGGCTGGCTCCTGGTGCTCATCTCTCGCCCACCCCAGGCTGCCTGTGTTCAGCAAGGAGAGGGAAGGGGCTTGGAGGTGTCCCAAAATGAGGTCCTGCCCTCATGATATCTTTTCCTCTTCATGGAGACCCTGTCTCCCACTGGCTGTACAGGGAATTTAAGGATTTGCTGTTCGGTCTGACTTATCTGCTCACTTGGCACCAGTGAAGTGCCTGTGGTAGGCAGCCTGGCTCATACCCTGCATCTTTTACTTTTTTTTTTTCCCCCCATCTTCTTGTTCTGTGTGGTTTCTCTCCTCTTTAAACCATTGCCTCTTTCCTTTGCAAATACAAGGAATAATTCAGTTGTTTCTTCCCTGGGTGCTGGCAGTAAACAAGGCAAGTATCATGGAGTCACATTTCCACCATCATCCCCCATTCCATCAGAAGGGACTAGGCCAGCCTGTCACCTGGTATCTTCTCATGTTTCCCCTTAGCAGAATCTCAGGCTTCAGGACTCAATGTATCCAGGAAAGGCAGAGCCCAGGCAACACTCCATGCATAGTTTTGGAGCTAGAGACCTTTATCCAGGTATTTTCAGGGCTGAAAGTCTTTTTACTATCTCTAAAGGGCCTCCAGTTCCCCCCGTGACCTCCAAAACCATCCTAATCTGTCTGCAGAGAGTCAAGGGCTGAAAGTTTGAAGGGCAAGATTTTAAAATGGATGCTTTCCATATCCACTGCAGGCGAGAGCTACCAGCTATTCAGACACCTTGCCAGAGAGGAAGGACTGTTTTTTCAAAGTGCTTCATCATGGGGAAGGATCTTCTTTAAAAAAATCTGTTGTTCAGTTTAAGGTCATTGCTTAAAAAAAAATCAGAAGAAAAAGGAAGGATTGTGGGTGTTTATCCTTCTGAAAAAAACTCTTCCCAGTAAAGTAACCATCCTCTGTGCTGAGCTGGCGCCTTGGCGGAGCTGCTGGCATTCGAGTTTTACGTCACAGCTTGTAAACACCACTCACATTTTCCAGGGAGATGGCCCATGGTCATCTGCTCAGGGGAACGTCATCAGCCGAGAGACCTGCCAAAACATAGGCCAAGAGCTGCCCCAGCAGGCCCTTGAGTGATTCTTCAGGTGGTTTTGCACCAAGCAACAGCTTAATGCAGATCAGAAGCAATAGGACTGCTTTAGAAGCCTCCTGATTGGAGAATATGGGTTTACTTCTGTTTCTAGAGCAAGTTCCTCCAAATATCCTTATGGTGCCATTGAAGCTTCCCCTGGGTAGCTAGTGATGCCAGCTGCCATTTCACGGGTTTCTAGGTGCAATCCAGAGCAAGTTAAACAGGCAATGGAAAGGGCCCCAGAAAATGAGCCTCTCCAGGTGTGTGGGAATTGCTGAATCATGGCCCAAACCATTGATTGATCACCTGAGGTGAGCACTGAGTCAGCCACAGGAGCACAGGTGAAAGCAATTCACCTGTGTGACCTGAAGGGGTGGAGCCCGGCTCCACCTCTCTTAGACTTCGTTTAAGGGCTGACCTGAGGAAGGCTTTCTTTCTGGAGATTGCTCTCTTGGGAGTTTTTGTACTGAGAGCCTGGGACACAGCTAAGTGTTCTAATTCCCTTCCACTGTGGTAATCTTTCTCATTATACATCCAGGGTACCATGCTTCTTGAATTGCTTGTTCTGTTAACTATACACTAGGTAAGCATCTAAGGTTAGAAGTCTTCCTTCTGGTGTTCCCATTTGTCTCACTGATTACGAGGAGTGTTGAGATTACTTATCTTTACTGGCAGGCTATTAGAGATTTAAAGTAAACACCTGCCTTTAGTGTACAGTGGAAAGGGGAAAAAAGACACGTCATGGTGTCTGTAGGCTGGCAGAGGACCCTGTAGACAGTGCTTCCTATTCCATTGCATCTCTGTTTCTAATGGTTTGAATTAACTGGTAACTTATGCCACAAACCTTACACTTCTTACAGTAAGTAGAATCATACTACTAATATAATCCAGTCCAACCATCAATTAATCACCACCATGCCTGCTAAATCATCTACATAATGAAGAAATGTTGACTAAGTTATCCTTAGAAGGACAGCTGCCATCATTTCTTTTTCTATCCCAGTTGTATGTACTCTAGTGTTCTGTACAAAGCTCTAGAAGGAAATACCAGTTAATTCCCACTAATGACAGTAGTGACGAATTTCCTGTTGGGCCCTGTTTCAGAACCTCTGAAAGGTGCAGCATCACAGCAAGCAGTGGTAGTTTAACAAAGATTCCCCAACATGACTGCTTAGCAGTGCTGACAGGGGCTTTTCCACACTTCAGCAGGAGTGTTAGTCTTGGCTGAAAACCCCCAGTAACTGGAGGTTAAGTGACTCCTTCCCAAACCCGATTTGGCAGAGGACTGCCAGATCCTTCCTTCTACTCCCCCCACCACGTTGTCTTTCTGTACATCCAGCTTGTTTGCTCCCAGTGAACCTGCCCAAAGGGGCTGAACAGGAGAAAGTGATGCTTACAGTCTGAAATTTGGCAATGGCAAGGCATGGCTCAAAGGGGATTGCTCCTGCCAGGACAGACAAGATTTGTCTGCCTGAGCTGGGTTGTGTCCCTGTCAGCTTCACCAAGAGTTGTGTGCCCTTGCTGAGCACGCAGAAGGGCTTGGAGAAATAAATCCTGGTGGAATAAAAGAAAAATAAAGAGCTATATTTGGCCCCCAAGCTCCTTTTGAGAGTGTATGAATTACTGCTGTGCTGAGACACATAGAGCTGGAGGAACAGGCTTCATGTTGCATAAGGTTTCAGTGTAAGATGTTCTATATAATGTTATCAGTGGTAAAGCACAGAACAGTGTGGCAACATGCAGTGAATTCAGACTGCTTTCACCTTTGCTGCAGAACAGATTTACAGAAGAGAGGAGAAAGAGGAGAGCAGTATGGGGCTGTGATGAGCTGGTGGGGTGCAGTGTGGAGGAGGCTCAACAGTGAAACAGGAGCTGCTCTTCCCAATCTCAGCTGAACGCTCCCAGCAGGTTGTGTTACAATGATGCTTAGTCTGGGGTGCTGAGGGAGTACAACCACAGTCAAAAGTGTGGGTCCAGAAAAAGGCTTGAGGACTAGAAACCAAAGTGACTTATCCCTAGGTCTTCTGAAGAAATGTCCTGTCCGTGCAGGGGAGGTTGGGTTTTACAGACATGCATTTAAAGATGCCTCCACAAACATCTTGGCTGATGATGCACAATAGGTATCCATGTGCAAAAATTATGTCTGATGCGAAAGACATTTTTAGGAGACCTCAAATGAAAGACTTCTCTGTAATCATAGAATCATTAAGGTTGAAGAAGACCACTATGGTGATCTAGTCCAAATGTTGACCCATCTCACCATTCCCACTAACCCATATACCTTAGTGCCACATCTACCCTTTTCCTGAACGCTCTGAGGGATGGGATGGTGATTCCACCACTCCTGTGGGCAGCCTGTTCCAATGACTCACCACTCTTTCTGAGAAGTTTTTCTTAATATTCAATCTGAATCTTCCCCCATGCAACTTGAAGTCTTTAACTCGTGTCTTAAATGACTCTCCAGTGCTAGTGCAATCCACTGGGAGTATGCACTAGAGGCTGGCTGGATCTCAACTTTTCTCCCTTCAGTAGATGACGGCCAAAACTTGGGTACCTCTGCTGTTCTGAGAGACTTGAGCTCTGCAATGCTGACTCCAGCCATGTATGGACAAATTGTGTTGGATGAACCACTATCATCATGCCTTCGTCCATGGAAGTTTTCCCATCCGCTGTCTCATTCTAGTGACAGTTACAGAAAGCAGATGCGTGTGTCTGTCAATCAGACAGGAATTTTTACATAAGTCAATTCAGAGTATCTAGTAAAAGGTTTGCACGCCTGTAATGTGACACTCCAAAAATCAGTTCGATGTAATGCAGTGCTGATTTGTTTGGAGGATAGACAGACTGTGTAAATCATCTAGATGTGGTGAAACTTAAGACCGGGTGTATTTGTGACAGGATGTTTCAGACAAATACTTGAATATATGTAACTTGTGGTTTCACAGCTGTATGCTGTCTGGGCTAAATCCTAAGAACGTGTGTGAATCTTTTTGTGCTACCTTTTTTGCTGCATCTTTCATACTGCTCTGGATTTGCTTAAATACCACTGAGGATGTCTTGCTGACACAACTGTGGAATATACAAACAGAGATGTCCAGAACAAACAGATCCTCTGTAGGTCATCTAATAATTTAACTTCTGAAGGAAATCTTGAAAAATAATGCATAGATTTGTCTGAAGAGCTGTCTTTTCACTCTGCTTCCCAGGTCTGTTGGCATGTATGCCATGCTAAATACAGCAGTTCAGACCTATTGCTTAACTGTCTGCTGCTGATTCTTGAGTGACTTAGCTTGCTGGATGGAGATTTCAGTATCTTTTAAATGTGATATCAAAAAAAAAAAAAAAGAGGAAAAAACTTTAGTGTACTTGGCATAACAAGCTGTCATGGGGAATGGGAGCAAGAGTCTTTCCTAGAAAAAGAAAAGCATTTCTCAGTAGTTTTTGCAATGCTTTTGGATTAAAGCTTGATCTTGATGTTCATCAGTGCAAACTCTGCACATTTATGGACTCATGAAACTGGACAAAATGGGGTGTGAAATTCTACTTTATAGATATGCTCTGATAGGAAGGATTGCCCAAAGTGGGGATATCTCGGTTGGCAGTAAACAAAAAGTATTGAGTGGCAACATGAACCAAGGGCTGTCTTACTCCTCACCTACTTATTCCTGGTTAATTACACTGGCTGGACTGAGCTCCAGGCTGTCACATTTACACAATTCTCAGCATCAGATCTAACAGTTTAAAAATAACTTGAGTGCACCCATGTGAACTGCAGCTCCAGCAGCAGCAGCAGGGGAAACTCACATTTATACATGATCCTTACTGCAGTGCCTGTGAAAAATAATGTTTGCAACCAGCTGGCAAGAATGTGTGGACCTCGCCTTGTTTTTCCACACACAGAAGGATCAAAGGAGTTCATTTTTCAGCTAGCTGTCCTGTGATTTCAAGTAGGAGTCCTGTTAGAGAGTGAGGCTCTACCTATTGTTTGCCCCGTTGGTAGGCAAAGTTGTGTGGGTTTTAGTTTTCTATTTATGTTGCTCCAGTGGTCTCCGTGGGCATCTCCAGGTAATTTAAACATTAAACCATTATCTTCAGGATGGAGAGTGAAGATCTGGAAGAGGCATGGTGTAAACAAATAAGCTGTCTGGCTTTCTAATAGTTCGTGAGAAGTTTGTAGTGGCTCTGTACAATTGCCCAACCTCTGCTGGCAGGGGACCAACATCAAAGGTTTGGGAGTGGCTCTACGGTGAGTCTAACACCTTCCCTGATGCCAGCCATCAGATGTTGCCATTCCCTCAGCAACTAGCCCAGGTAGATGAGGTTGGGTTCACACAATGGCACACTTCAGGTGCATGAATTCAATGGACTCTATGATATGTCTATCAATATATGCCTGTCCATCAGTCCATAATGAAATACGCATGAATCTTCCCAGCAAACATCCTGTCCAAACAGTGGTCTCCTGTGTAGGGATTTAAATTCAAGACGAAGTTCTGCTTTGAAGCTTCACAAGGGTTTGGCAAACAGAACAGCCAAGAGGTGCTGGCTGATTTCAGACAGCTCTTGGAATGAGCTGTGATCAGAATCAAACTCCCTCCTCTTTAGTGTAATTTCTAGCCTTCCTCTGTGAACTCACAGTCTTCCTGGAGTGGGTTTATAAAAGATTCCTGGTGAGAGGGCAGTCAGGGTAAGCACTTCCCTTTCAGCAAAGCCCTGTGGTGCTTTTGTACAGGAAACATGAGCTTATGGCTACTGGAAGCAGCTACTCTGTCGGCCAACCATAGTTTTTGCTGCTGGGGGTTTCCAAAGCAAATGAAATATTAGTCATTACAGTGGACTCTGTCCCTCACTTTCAGTTGCTGAAAATATTGCAAAGCAAGATGGGAAGAAACATGCAGTTCTTCATCAATATATAGAGGATTTGGTTGCTTGCTTAGATTCTTTGTCTGTTCCAGAAGTTCTGTCAGAGAAAGCCCGTATAGGTCCATATGTGGACTCGCACTAAAAATCTGAATGTATATGGGAGATAAATTCAGCGGAAGGCACTGCCTTTCCTCACAGTGTACCAGAGCAGCAATCAGCTGAAAGGTCTACATGCACAGTGAAGTGTCTCAAAATGTTATCTGTAGGAGAAAAAAAAAAAAAAGGGGGGGGGGATATCTTTGACACTGGCTCCTCAGTATCCCTGCTGGGAGCAGTATTGTGGTAAGCTGGTAGTGGGAAAATGAGAGAAGTGGTCTTCAGCCAATGACCCAATAAATAATTATCTTTTGATAAAATTATGGAATCTTGAATGCTCCTGGAGACTGCTGAGATTTTATACTTCAGGATTTCATCTGAAAGAAGCCCATTAAATGAGATATTTAAGACAACTTTGTGGTTGAAAAGATAAAAACAGCTTGTTCTATGTTTTGCAGGTTCTGTGCTTATTTCACATACTGAAGTAAAGAACAAAGGACAGATTTGCATCAAAATCTGGAGTTTCTGAAGGGCTTCTAAGCTGAATCAAGCCCAGAGTTTTTTGATAGCAATACCTCCTGAGATTGAACTCCAGTTTCAGATCTTGAATAGGTCAGCCTTCCTCCATAAATTCAACTTAACTTCGACTGGCTCAACAGGTCCTTCAGAGCAGCTCACAAAAGTCATTGTGAACATTTAGTAAAATTAAAATCTACAGTTTTGCATCTTATCTGAATGCAGAAGTGAAAGCAAAGCTTTTAATAGAAGAGATGTAAAAAAAAAGTCAGTAGAATTTTCAAAAAAGCTGTTGTACTTTGGAAGAGTTGTGAAGTCCTTTGGGGAACACCTGAGTAAACCTTTACTTGAATAAGTTTTTGTGTAAAGCTCATCTGTTCCTATTTCATTTCTTCTGTCCCCTTAGCTCATGTGCTCCTCGGTCCAGAAAGCCCTGTTTGAGGAGGAGGACAGAGTGAAGAAGCTGCAGCAGAAGGTGGCAACATTGGAGAAGCGCAACAAACAGCTGCGAGATCGGGTAAAGAAAGTCAAGAGGTCTCTCCGGCAAGCTAGGAAAAATACCAGGCACATGGAGCTGATGAACCGAAAGCTCAGTGAGAAACTTTCCTCTACAGGTGGTCAAGTTCCCTATATTAACTCTTTGAAGCAGGAGAACTCACATGCTACCTACCTTAAAGTATAATGCAAGGGTAAGAGCTCAGGCCGATGATAATGGCAAATTTTGCCTGCTTTAGATCAGAATCTGGCCCTCACACCTTGTCTACACTGTGCTTCAAACCTTGCATGGAAAATGAATCTGAACTTGCTCTGGACACAGTTCTAGATTAAACAGGAACGCAAACTGGATTTGTCTAGATGCTGGAGGAACAGCCCAAAACTAATTTCATGGTGTTCAGGGCCAGACTGAAATATAAGGCACATTGTGCTTCTTGATCCTCATCCCCCTGCCTCTGTCACCAGTTTCAGGTTTCCCTGTAGTGGGGTGGGTGTGATGGAAGTTTTTCCAGGCATTTGACATGGGAGCTCTTCTAGGGATCTGATGCCAACTTACCTTCTCTACGTGGACTGGGCAAGCAAGTAGATGTACAGAGACGGATGCTGCAGGAAGAATGCAGGCATAAATGCTCTATGCTCCATCATGAACTCCAAGCCTCCATTGGCCTTAAGCTTGACTTAAGACTGTATTCTGAATATGAGCACAGGCTATGTCTGGGACGCGTAGTCAGTTTGGGCCCTTATTCAAAATGAAATGCACATGTGCCCAAACTGTCTTAAGACTGTGTCTAAGTATTTCTTAATATTCTAAACAAAAATATATAATATTTTTCATTTTACCAGGACATGCCTTAAGTGTTGCAGTAACTCCTTCATGTGCCTTCAGTGTTGCTCAGCCAATGGAGATGGAGACCTATCAGTCTCAATCTGTGTATAGGACCTAATCCAGCTCCTATCATCAGGAGTGGATTTAGCCTAGATGTCAGTGGGTGCTGGATCAGGTCTGATGGACAATTTCAGATCCTGTTTTCAAGCAGATTTAAGTTACAGTGTGGACAAGGCTTCAAGTTTTGTAATCACTGTTTGAGGTATAAAGGAGGTTGCTGGGCAGCCTCATTTAGTTATGCTTAGATACTGTAGGGATCACATCAATATCAACAGGGCATTAAAAATTAAGGTAGTTTATATATGTATATATTCTAAAATCCTATAAAAATATTTTTATTACACATTTGATATAGTCTAATTTCTTAAAAAATGAAGCAAATCCCATTTCTTGGTTATCTCGTTAAAAAAAAGTCCATCGTGTTCTTTATTAGACATTTGAAAACTGAATTCTGTTGAACCATCATAGGTTAAGGCATCAGCAACCATGACTGATACATTTTTCAGCTATGTTAATGTACCAGAGCGTGTCTTTGGTCATGGTAGTTAAAGAACCTTTCTTCATAAGGAATGGAAGATGAAAGCAGAATTTGAGCTTCAAAAGTAGATACGTCTCATGCTTTTCAATGGGATCAGAGAGTCCTTGCTTAGTGTCAGGAAATATTGACAAATTGCCAGGGCCAGACCTGATTTATACATGATAGACCAATCTAGATGAACTTTGATCTAGAGGTAAGGTCCTCAGAAGTAACTATGTGGAAACCAACATTCTGCTCCTAACTCTCCAGACTTTGCTAGGTCACTGCATGTTCTCCATGCTGTTTCTCAGAGATTAAAAATAGAGTATATCCAGGCTGCAGCTCTGTTGGATCATGCTTTAACTATCCTTGCACTTAGGAAAAGCCCATATCAGCTTTCAGCCGTGAGCTTCAGTCCAAGTTAAGCTCAGAAGTTAAGCCTTGTGTTGGCTTCTAGGATGCCGCTGAGTTTAATTACCTTCCAGACTTGCTCCTTTTGGAAATAGAGCTTTCCCTTTCCCACTCCCCCCTTGAAATAATATTGGCATTTCTTAAGATTCTGACTCCTCCACAAGCTCCACTGGTTTCAAAGGCTTTGCCTACCAAATCAGCACAATTTAAGATATTTTATGCTGTAGTCAGCAATGCTGTTTCCTGAGAACTGCAACTGACATAAGGCTTCCCTAGAAGCCATCAAGAGATTTTAACTCTAAAATGTAAATCCATAGGAAAGAATCTAATTTTGTTGGTTTGTTTGTTTCTGGTTTCTACACTGCTGTTTGAATAAATTAACTCTCCTGGTATAGGTATTAAAAGCTTGTGCGTTTTGTTGTTTGTCAATACAAGTATTCCCTGTTATTCGTTCATGTTTTATAAAACTGAGAAAGCATACTTAATGTGATAACACCTTCACTATTTTTACAAATTTTCCAAACAATATAGAAAAGCATTCTCTTTTGGCTGATATTTGTGTTTATTGATGAAAAGATTGAGATTTCCATCCTATTCACTCTCTTTCTCTAGATGGAAAAATGTAAACCATTTTGTTCTTTCATCAGTTTTGTGAGAATTTTGTTGCTTTGTAAAGGAAGCAAAAAGAAATTCCCCAGATGCAACATCCAAACATAAATCAAAATATCTCCTTCAAACAGAAAACCAACGAAGGGTGTGCCCTGTGGGATTTGTATCGTTTCCAGAGATTAGAACTGGCAATAAGATCAGAACAGAAGACAACCGTTTTAACAAATAACTGGAGATGCCAAGCCCAAATAAAAATGCCTTAGAGTGTCACCTTGATTACTTGTTCCTAATGGTGATTGTACCCAGAGAGTAGCAAGGAAGGCTGTATGGGCAGGACACATGAGTGTGAAGGAGAATTCAGGTTATTTCCACCTATATTGGTATGTCACACACAGCTTGACAGAGACGCTAATTTTTAGACCTATTTTTAATCTGTTCTGTGGACCAATTAATTTGGAAACCCGCAAGAAGGACACAAATCCATACCATTTTCCAAATGAATGCAAAGGGCATAGTTGAGTATGTCCATATTAAAGAGCTACCTAGGAAACACTAGTGAAAGGGCAGAAATGCAGAGGAGGTTGGCAAGCTTAAACAAGATGTAAAGGGGTGGTATGGAAACCCAATAAAATATCTTTGTGAAAAGAAAAATGCCAAAAAATAAAGGAAAAATAAAAGAGAGAGAGAGTGGATGTCGTAGAATCACAAAATTGTAAAGGTTGGAAAAGACCTCTAAGTTCATCCAGTCATCAACCCATCCCCAGCATGCCCACTAATAACCCATGTCCCTCTCTGCCACATCCACATGTTTCTTGAACATCTCCAGGGACAGTGCCTCCCTGGGCAGCCTGTTCCAGCTGTGCTCAGATGAGGAAAACGATGGGTTAGAAACAACGCCAAATGAGGCACTCATCCCTTATAAGTTCGGGGATATTTTACAAATGAGTAACATTTGCTTTTGCAAACACTTCAGGGGCTTGAAGGGTGCTAGAGTCTCTGATGCAGTGGTTTCCAAGAGGCCAGACAGTAAACGAGTAGCAATGGTAATGAAATTCAGAATTAGATGTGTGATACTGGATGACTGACAACAGAAACAAAAGAAAAGCAATGCAGGTAACGTAAAAGGACAAGAATGTCTTTACACATGAAATGAGACTCACTGCGTTATTAGCCACTCAGTATCACTCAATACAAGGCAGTCTGTTGGATCAGTATAATTACATGAAGATAGAGAGTGCACTCCATATCATTCAAGGGAAACACTACCTGAACACTCAGTTGTAATCAATAAAGTAGTTGAAGGGGTGGAAACTATAACAAAGAGAATAAAGGGGAGTGATGGATTCACCATCCCTGGAGATGTTCAAAAAACACTGTAGATGCGGTGCACTGAGATACGTGGGTTAGTGGACATGGTGGTGGTGCGCTGATGATTGGACTGGATGATCTTAGAAGTCTTTTCCAGCCTTTATTATTCTAGGATGAACAACTCTACTTCTGGACTGCAAAAAACAGAAGAGATGAACTGAGAGAGAAAAATGACAGAGGATAACAGGACAGAGGAAAACTTAGGATTTTCTTCTTGGCATCATCACCACAAACATGTTGCAGTTTTTCACTCCCTGGTTAAAATTTTCAATTGTTCTGCATCCAAAAAGTACTTTATGCCCTTAGATATCACTATAGGAAGAACTCATCTGTGTTTTTGTTTGTTTGCCCATTTGCTTTTCTTTTTCTTTTTTTTTTTAAGCAGTTATTTATAAAACAGAGCACATTAAATAAACTGAGTTATTTTCTCATAAATCACAAGCTATCGAGATGGGAGAACTATATAGTAAAGGCCTTATGGTCAACAGGCAACATTAGCAGCTTTCTCTGCTTCTCAGAATCAAAACCATTGAGAAGAGAATTAATTCCATATGTTATTTTCTCTGGGTTTTAGCAGAAAATGTTTTTGGAGGAGAAGAGCAGATCAGTGGTTCAGAGCCACATCAGTAAGACCCTTTTCCTATACACAAGTCTTCTTGCCAAGCTAGGTAATCTCTCATTAATGAGGCAAAGGAGCCCAAACTAATTTCTAAAAGGAGAGAAAAAAAAAAAAACATACAAGGAGAACTATGGAGAGTAGATAAAACTGACGAGATATGTCACTCATTCTTACAATAAATCTAAGTAATTGCAAGGAAATTTCATTTTCCTCCCCATTTAACCCCAATTATTTTCATTTAATCACTGAAACATAGCTAGTTCCCTCCAAACCAGACTGCATTGCGTGTGAAACGCCGTTTCCAACACGCACTTGGGTTTAAGCATGTTCCTAATCCTGTAAAACAAACACAGTGAGCGGGACAGTGTGTTCCAGTGTACGTGGCTCTGTGCTGGGAGGACTCCTTGGCTTTGGTTGCCTCAGCTGTCTGGGGAACATGGCCAAGTCACACCAGTGGGGATTTCCCAGATGGCACTGGAGCTCACACTCAGTGAGGCAGGCAAATGACAGTAGAGTAGGGCAGGAGGGATGGCTCCTTACCAAGGAACCACCTCTTGTTGGTCTGAGATTTGGTGACTTGGCTGGTTTTCAGTTAGATGAGTCTGGTCGCATCACAACACTGTTGGAGGTTTCTCCTTATGGCATTGTCTTAGCAGTTGCTTTCTGCTGTAGTTAACATTAGTTGTGTACAGTGACATCCCTCTCTAGTTGCATCTCGGATAGCTTTCTTTTTTCTTTTCACTGAAATGTTCTACAAACAAACAGTTATTTATCACAGCCAGGTTGTCGTGAGGAGTAATTGTTTTGCAACTGTAAAATATAACCAGTGAAGTGACATTTTCTTTGGCAAACTCCCATGATTTGGAGTCATAACAAAATTTGGCAGAAGTCCCTTTACATCTTATGACCCCTCCCAAACAAAAATCAGCAGTATGTCTTTGAAATATTTCACTTTTGCAGTGCAGTGCATTCTCAGTAAGGCCTTCACAGTGCTTCATGGCTACAACTGCAGTGAATGCCCTTACTGAGCCTTCTTGAGCCTCTCTTGGGTCTTCATCCCAAGAGGACAACTGAAGTGCCAAAGAAGGCAACACACACAGAATCATAAACAATCCTGACATTGAAGGGACCCAAAAGGACCATTGAGTCCAACTCCTGGCTCCGCACAGGACTATTCAAAATTCAAACTCTGTGTCTTCTACAGGAGGGACACTGGAGCTGAACTGCCAACAGAGCCAGAATGGTCCTACAAAGATGGCCACCAGGACCTTCATGGGAATCCTGGAAAAAGGAGAGTAATTTGCCATGCAATATTCACTGGAGGTCTGTGCAAGGGCATACGAAGCCACAGTTGTGTATCAGAGACATTTCAGTGTGGTCAGAGATGTAACTGATTTGTTTAAAAACCAAACCCACTATTTGGAATGGGATGGTGGGAGGTGTGAGATGATGCTGCAAGCACTGCAGTAGAGAGACTAACTGAAAGCTGGAATGTTCAACCTGTTGCCTCCAGACACTGTACTTCATCTGGCTCACAAAAACCTCACACATCTCTGGAAATATGTCCAAACATCAGGTGTATCTACAGTGTAATTTGAAAACCTAACTTGGAATGACATGGAAAAATCTGTAGCTCTAGTGAGAACAGAACCAAGATGTTGTGACAAAAGCACAAAACTACTGTAGCTCAAGGGAAATCCTCTAACCAAGAGCATAGCAAAGCTCTGGCTTTGGTTGGTGCTGTGCCCACAGGCCAGTCCACAAACATTACCAGAAAACCACATATTAGCTCAGGCAAGAAAGTGTGCAGCTTCCAACACTCTTGACTCATCTGGCTGGCAAGAAAAAGAGTCAGGTCTATCAAGATGATCTGTGGCTGTCCATGTTGGCATGCCCCTTGAGTCTCCCTGTACCCCTTGGTGGGCTTTGTTTTGCCATATCTTGTTGGGAAACTGAGTGCAGAAGAGCTCCAGTTCTGCGTACAGATCTGAAACAAAACGAGGACCGAGTAAAAAGTTTTTTACAAATATAAATCTTTCCAAGTGTCAGACAGGTGTTTGCTGACTGTATCCTCTGACAATTTGTTTTATCAACTCCATGCCCTCCTAACCTATTAGAGCAAGTTGATCAGAATCCTGCCAGCTCTGACAACTGGTCTCACTTCACCTTTCGGATAGCAGGAACAGTGATGGTATTCAAGTCATTGGTAATACTACTGACGAACTGATTTTCCCGAGATTTTGGCATATCAAAGGTTTTGGCTCAGCAAAGAAGGACCTGGATGTCCCGGTGGACATGTTGGCCATGAGCTAGCAGTGTATCCTTGTGGCCAAGAAGGCCAGTGGTACCTGGGATGAACTAAAAGAGATCTTGGCCAGAAGGTTGAGGAAGGTGACCCTCCCCCTCTACTCCGATCTGGTGAGGGCACATCTGGATTACTCTGTTCAGTTTTGTGCTCCTCAGCTCAAGAAAGACAGGGAACTTCTAGACAGAGTCCAGTGGAGGGTGAAGAATAGAGGTGAGCTCAACTCAGCGCTGCCAGCATCCACAGCATCCACATGAAGAGGTTTGGCTTCTTTTCTATGCGAGACTCCTGGGATCTTTTGTGCAAGAATGGCAATGAAAGAAACCAATAACCCAGAGGGCCACCAGCTGCCAAAAAGCAGCCCATATATAACAGTTTGGGAACAACTGCAATCTTCCACTGAGTCCTTAAAACACTTGGAGTCCTTTAAACAAAGCTTTGCGTGATCCTCTTCCACTCAAAGTCAGTCCAAAGCACCAAGACACACATAAGTCACTGAAATGCATACAATAGTTCAGTGGCAGATATGGGTAGATATAGATATCTGAATTTAGGCCCTTGATCTGATTTCTAAAACCACCAACTGTCCAAACAAGCAAGGAGGGGACGTGCTAAAATGTCATTGAGGGGGTGCAGCTCCTTACAGAGGGGAGGTCAGAGCAGCTTGTGAGAGATGGCCAAGTTTGGATTGCTTATTCACACAGGAACACGTCTAACTAAACAAAAGGAATGGGACAAACGTAATCTTGGCCAGAACAAAACCCAGGCAGCTTTCATCTCTACCTTAGCATCAGGAAATCTTTCGACAGCTTCCAACTATTGAAAGTCTTCACATAGCCCCCACACACGGCCTTCCCCATTGACTGCCTGGATTTGTGACTTCTACTGCATACAGACAAATGGGGGAATCCTTCATGCTAGGATCTGTGTTGATGCCTTGCCTTTGCTGTAGCTGTGCTCAGAGGACAGCAAGCACTTGAGCTGATAAACTACCACCTGCAGCACTCTCCCAGTACTCTCCATAAAGCAGGAGCTGGAAAACCATTGCTTTTTCTCAGTGTTTCCATAGAGGCTAGGCAGACTCTTTGGAGAATAATGAGAATTTTTGACACTTTTTTAATTATTCTTTTCTGTTTACTCTAGTAGATAACCCATAATCCAAACTCTTATTTTTACAAGACTGTCAGATCCCCTCCATGATATTTATAAGCATCTCCTCTGTCATCTACTCAGCTTCTCCACCCAATGCATTGCTTAGGCTCCAAAGGAAATGTTTTCTTGCGCCAGAGTTTTGCTCAGCTGAGTCAGTGCTGGCTGACACACTCAGGATTTTCCTCTGCCCAGAGCCTCCTCAGCAGCTGGAAGGTCTCTAAACTGATGGTTGCTTAGAAGGGCAAATCCTCTCTGTAGGTGTGAGGAAAGCAGTGAAAGGGAAGAAAAGCTGTGTAAAAGGCACTTCCTTCCTGAAGTGTTCATAGGAGGGCTACAAAGATGGTGAAGGTCTGGAGGGCAAGGTGTGTGTACCTGGGGCATCCACACCTTTTCTGGGCAGTCTGGGGCCCCCACCTGCTTATGTCATTTCTGTTTCACTTCTTTTTCCCAGAGAAAAGCAGAGAACCTCCTGGGAAAAAGGGATTTCATCTTCCGTGACAGTCATACCTCAGCAGAACAATAGAGAGGATGAGATGCCTGATCTCTGCTTACTGTCTGAGGACAAACACATGACTGCATTGCAAAGGGATGCTCACTTGAACTGTTCCCATGCATTTCCATGGGAACAGAGCAACTGTTGTGGTTATTTCTTTTTAATATTACTTTTAAGATTATTTCTAAAATACCCTGCTAGCTGGAGACTTGGCCTCAAGAGATAAGGAAAAGGAAATGTCACAGACTGTTGTCAATAAATTATTTTTCCCATTTCTTGATGCCAGGAAAAGCAGCTCTTGCTGGAGAAAAACATGATGGGCTACACTATCTTCAAATTCTTTCTCTTAGATATGTTAGAAATTGCAAAAGTACCAATAGATATAGAGTGCTAGTTGGAAGCTGGCAGCAATGAAAATATTTTCTGTAGCAAGAGAAGAAGATCTTACAATATAATATCTCTTATCTTGTGTATATAACAGTGACTCAGGCTAGTTTTGGGTTTACAATCAATTCTACTTCACTTGCAGAACATGAGGGCTCCATTTTGATCTCCATGTGTACATGATGAAGTTCTAATTCTTGCCTCAAGAAATTGATCATATAATTGGATCTGGAACGTGTGCTTCTTATTTAGAGAGCAGGACAGATCTGATCTTATTACATTCTCAGTAGCTGTATTTATACTCTTCAAGTTGAAAGTTTCCTTGCTGGTGCCTGTCTCTGCTGCAGTGTATGGAAAAAATATTTTCCAAACTGTCAACCATCTCTGTCTGCAACTGAAAAAAAGAATATTTTTCTCTAAATATTTTTGCTGATTTTTTAGCCATCACCGTCTCCTGTGGAAGGACCTGGAGTCTAATGAAGATGTTTATATATCAAACCTATTATTCAGGAACGCACCTGGATTCAGGCAGTTTGTAGTTAATGGTTAAAAACTCTTCAGCCAAGACTCCTTCTTAAATAGTTTTACTGGCCTGGTCTCAAGAACCACACTTGTGCTGGCCACTGATAGAATCCCCAGCATTGTACAATAGGTACGTAATACACAACCATAGAATGGCTTGTGGTGGAAGGGACTTCAAAGATCATCTATTTCCAATCCCCCTGGAGCAGGTAAGGTTGCTGATCACTACATCATCCAGGGATGAGGCACCCATGACCACTCTGGGCAGCTTTCCAATATAGCGCAATGTGATGGTCCAAGTGGTGCCACTTGCTAAAAGCATCTGCCAGGAAGCATTTCGGTAGTTACACTCTCATGTCACAAAGTTCACATTTGCTACCTCATACTAAGGAGAAGAAACAACATCACCCATCTGGAACTGTTTCAAGACGGATGGTCTAGTCTGGTAAAATGAATAATGACACAGATTTTAAGGAAATACTAATATAATAATTGTTAGCAGAAATTGATAATAATTTATATCTTAAAAAATAACCACAAAGATGGAGACAGACAGTGGCCTGCCTTAGTGACAATGTCTGCTTTTAATATAAAATCACGGAAACATAGAATCATTAAGGGCGGAAGAGACCTTTAATATAATTTAGTCCAACCTTCACCACCAGACCCACTAGCCGTGCCCCTCAGTATCACATCTACCTTTTTCTTAAACGTCTCCAGGGACAATGACTCCACTTTCCTAAGCAGGATATGGCTTGACCTCCCCAAGCCCTCCATACACTGGGACCAAAGCTCCCAGTACCAGCTGTGAGGAGTGTGGCATTAAGGCCTCATGACAGCAACACTGCAGTGAGGACACCTCCATGCCAAAGCCTGATCCAGGAGGCATTTGCCTTGTGTTTTCATCCAAGAGCAATTAAACATGTAAGGAACAAGCAGGGCACAGGCCCAGGACTTGCAGATTCCAGGTGAGTGCATGTAATCAGGTGAAAATCCTGAAGGTGCCAGACCTGGAGGTTAATGCACATTGATGTGCTGCAACACGCATGAACACAATCTCTATACTCAGTGTTCCTTGGACAAGCATAGACAGCAAATACTCAACCTGACCAGGTATGGCCTGAGGCAGAAGACATCGGCACCACTAATGAGATGTTTGACGTGTGCCAGGAGCCTTCACAGCCTCTGCACAATTACACAGGTGAGTGTAAGGAGGAGATGACACATTGTGTTCACATGGACCTACTGAACCTTAAGCACCAGGTGCAGGGCTGCTCTCCTTGCAGCCCTGTGGGTTATCCAAGGCCAGGGTGTTTGGAATGAGATTAAGTTCCACAAGTTCACTTGCACTGAATCTGGATGCCTCACTCCTGCAAGTCTCCTTACAGCAGACACAATCCATTTTTCTCTTCCTAGCAAGACCATCTTCTTCCTCTTAGCAAAACTGGAACATCACATATTGTCTTGGCTTTGCAATAATAACATATCTCCATCTCCAGTTCAGGTGGGCTTGATCTGACACAAGGGTTTTTGTACCAGGTTATCCAGGTGCCAGATTCAGCTCTGATTACTGCTGCACTCAGACCACCTGTACCTAATTCTGTAAAAGATGCAGAAAGGAAAATGCAATCACGCTGTTTTAATTAAAGACAATGGAAGTTTTCCAGCCACGTCGCTATAGCCCATGTGGAGACAAAAATCCCTCTTCTGCTAAACGGATAAAATAAAATGCATTTTCACAATGGGGATCAAGCTGATCTGAACTTTATATCCACATCTGCTGTGTGCTTAATTCTCATGATTTTTAATTAACTGCAGATTTTCTTTGGTTTCACTACTTTATCTTTGGAGCAGACTCTTTGTACTCTTTACAGAAACAGGCTTCAGGGTGTATGAATGGGGCTGGTGGGGGGTTTTGCTCTGCTGGAAAGTAACGGTATTTTTTCTGCAGCAGGAACCACCACCAAGTGAAACATAACGTACAGTCTTCACTGACAGAGTGGGAAGAAGCAGTGTGTTTCCAGCAATAAAACTGCAGGCATTAAGCTGTAAGAAGTTACAGGCAGCCTTGGCAACACAGTCCACGTTACTGATGGGTAGAAAATGCAATGCAAATACAGCAGCCTGCAGGAAAAATAGCAGGGGAGACATTATGAGGACCTGTGCAGTATCTAGCAGTGATGGAGGGCAGCCACAATGGCCAAGGATGGATATCAGGTCACAGTGCAGAGAGATAGTGGTCCTTCTCACAGGTACAACTAAGTCCTCCACCTGAAGTGTTCACCATGACACCAAAGTACCAGAAAAGAGAGTGAGCATGAGAAAACTTTCATGGACATGCCAGAGGAACTCAAAAAACCACAAAGATTTGGGATCCCAGAACAGAAGAGATTCTCACTGGCCACAGTTCAGTTTGGGGATCTTAAGTATTTTCTGAGATTTTTTTTAACAACTTGAATGAAAAGTCAGAAGAAGTCCTGAAAGCAGAAAATTGAACTCAGACTTTAAAATCATATTTTTCCATTTTCTTCCATCCATCCCTTTACTGCGGGGATGCAGGGGCACTGCAGACTGATTTTCTGAGTTTCAGTCTCCATAGCACAAGTGGCAGTTCAGTAGGATTCCTTTTCTAACTTTTTATGGATTTCATTAAGAAACATGAACAGGCAAAAATCCCTCTAAGCAAGCATAATACCAGCCTAATTTACTGGACTTTCACTGAAGCAATTAGAGACAGAATGACCCAATTCAGGGCCCAATTAAGACTGAATCAGTAAATCAGTAACTTTAAATCACCACCTTGAGACCACAAATAATCATAACAAGTTATAAGGATGATGCTAAACAGAATTACTGTATTAATATTTCCATGGGAGAATCTGAAGAATGAAATCCTTTCCAGTTGAGGTCCCAGGCTTGTCCTATTACAGCGAACCCAGTGGCGATGAGTACAGGTATAGGGCTATCAGAGCTGCCATGCAGCCCTCCCTGGTCATGCAGTGGCCACATGTAGCCACGGATACAATGACTTCCAGGCACAAGTATCTGAACTCTGTGCGTCCGTCTGCAGCCTGCCCAACTGCTCACAAATGATCCCTAGGTGTACTGCTGACAAATCCTTCTTTATTGCAGCTGTTGACTCTTTACTTGAAAGCCTTTCTTGTGGACTGTCTTCCTTGGAAATCTCCAAAAGCTGCCTGGACATGATTCTGGGTAATGTGTTCTGGGTGATCCTGCTTGAACAAAGTTTGGACCAGAAGCATCTAGAGGTCCTTCCCAGACTCTCTAGAATTCTGTTATGTGTGATGTTTCAAAATTCCTGAAAAGCATATTAGAAATGATCATGTAAGTGCTGCAAGTACTTACGGAGGGAGACGATTTGGAAATCTTTCAACACAGCGATCATCAGCTGACTCAGCAGCAAATTCTGATGTTGACACATTTTGCATCTGTGAAGTTGAATGTCTTAAGAGTTTAGACAGTCAGCGAAGAAAATACAACCAGGATCCTTGGCTCTGAGTGAGTTCACAGTTTTTCCAGTAGTGCAGAGGAGATACTGAGTTGCTAAAGAACTGCTCAGGCTGATGAAGAGCCTCAGCTGATGATCACCTAGTTCCAATTAGCCCCTGCCATGAGCAGGGATAACTTCCAGTAGTCTAGATTGATCAAGGTCCTATCCAGCCTGGCTTTGAACACTTCTAGGCATGGAGAGGTGGGGCATCCAGCACTTCTCTGGATAACCTGTTCCAGTGCCTCACCACTCTGAGTGAAATGTTTCTTATATCTAATCTATATCTACTCTCAGTTTAAATCCACTACGCCTTGTCCTATTCCTAGGACCCTGTGAAAGAGTCTCTCCATCTTGTAATGCTTCTTTATGCATTGGAAAACTGCTTACTGCAGTTTTCCAGGTCTCCCTGGAACCTTCTTTGAGCTAAACAACCCTGATAGTATAGTATGACATGACATAAATTATTAATGTGGTACAACATAAATAATATATCCAGAGAAGTCCTTCACATACCTGAATTATCCTATCTATTGAGACAGGAACCATTGAAAGTCAGTAAATATGACTTCAGTGGCACAGTTGTTCCCTGCAGTTGATCAAGGATTTGATTTACCTTGGTGTTTTTCGAGCTGCACTGCATCAGTAAACAGGAAAGAAAGTTACATTCCAGGTGTTATTTTGAGCAAATGCAAACCTGAAATAGCTCAAGTATAAATATGATATGTGTCTCTTCAGAATAGAGGATACCTAACCAGCTGGCCTTCAGTATAAGGAAGCATTTGTTTGAGATTATGAGGCATTTCTGGTCACTGCTAGTCTGAAAGCTGAGGCAAGGATGTGAACAAAGCATTTGCTTATGCCCTGCAGAACGAAAATAAAGAACATACTAGAGCCTATACAGTGCCAAAGAAAGCATAAAGCTCATGAGTTAACTGGGAACAACAATTCACCTCCCAACTCTATTATTATTATCAATGTCCTTAAACAAAACACTGCGTGAAGAATGTAAATGGATCATTAATTGACTGTAACTGTATCAGAATCTTGCAGTTACAAAAAGAAAAAAAAAAAGGAGATAAAAAAAAAAAAGGAAAGAAATGTGGAATTCAGGCTAAATAAACAGAGCTTGGAAGTCAGGAATTTATCTCAATGCAATCCAGAAAGCCCAAGTGCCAAACAATCTGGAAATACTCAGTTAAGTACTTACAGTACTGAGGCAGATGGTCCTTTCTCCTGCTCTTGTAGTTATCAAAAATGGTTATTATCACAGCAAATTATCCTTGTTGAGAGGCTTCACCATATTAAGGACACGTATGTGGTGGGCAGGGCACATATCCCTGGCAAAAGTAATGGACCCTCTCCTCAAGGGATGTGCAAAGCTGAGAGGAAGCATAGTGTGATGGGAACAGCATGTGTCTCTGTCACTAAGGTAGCTTACTTGCTTGCCCTAGGATTGTTCTGAGACAGTGCAAGTCCATGTTCTGTCCCCAAAGGGGTCCATATCTGAACACATGGTCTTGTGCATGCACAGATAAGCTGAGAAGTAAGCTGGTCCAGAAAGAGGAATTCAGTGTAGGTATAAGTGGACAAAGGGTAGGGCTGTCCACACTGCAAGGATGCAAGAGCTGTGGCTGAAAAGACTGCAAAGAATGTTTCCTCCTCAGCATCACCCAGCTGGGGGGGACCCTGAACCACAGGGTATCCACCCCTGCTCAGGCTGGATGGTCCTCAAAGTTGGGCCTGTGCCCTGCAAAATTCCTCTTGACTGTGGATGAAGACATGCCAGCCTACTGATGCCCAAGAGAGCCCAGGTTACATTGAGGGTCAGTGATGAAGAACAAATGAATTGAGAAATGGGCTTGGAGATTGGTGTACGACATAAACCAGATGCCCAGTACACACCAACACTCTGAAAGCCTTCAAAATAAGGACAGACCCCTTCTCTTGCTATGAACACAGCTGTAGATCTTGGCAAGGTCTCAAGCATAATATTTTCTATAGGCCCATCACTGTCTTGCCCCTTTCCCTTCTCTGTACTGTCATTTTATGTCATTTGATGCAAGCAGCCAAGAATTCTCTGCAGCAACAGTGGAGAAACTACAGAAAAGTCAAGTAAATACTGACATGACATCAAGAGGACAACTTACGTTTTTAGTATTTCAGTGGTCCTGTTGTGATCTTCTGGCCTGTCTCGCTGGGCACTTGAGAAAGCTTCATGCACTTTAAGTGATAGTCGTGACTGTAGAGGAAGGCATGATTTTAAATCTAAGATATAAGAAATTATTCCTAAGCTAAGATTTTCATTTAATGATGATATCTGGGATAGGCCTTCAGCTACCATACATCTGCTGAATTCAAGAGAAACCAGGAGAGCTGACCTACACAGGTTGGAGTATGGCCCTAAATAAGGAGAGATGGTATTAGAGATGACTCAGGCTTGTGAGTCAAACCATGGGTAGGTCAGGCTTGTCCTGCCTTTAAAAAGTCCTGTCAATAGCAGTGATCAAAAGCAATTTTTCTACTTTCAGGTTTCCTAGTTTGAATGTGAAGACTTTCAGTAGGATTTGCTGATTCTCCTGAAAATGTGAATCTACCCCATTCCCTGTCACCATTTTTTTAACACAGATGTATTTTTCCAAAAATGTACCTTCCCATGGATGTATTTTTCCAAAGCCCAAATGGAAGATTGTCTCATCTTTCCTGGTGCAGTCCAGCATCTAATCCCAGTTCCATGGTCACAGTCACATACCATGGATTTGAAATAGCAAATACATTGGTTCTGGTGTTTGTTTCTTCCCTGGCAATGATTCTTACCACAAGCTGTGTGAACCACAAGGACCTACTCAAGGGTGCATCTGTCCCTAAAAGCTGCATGTCCTTTACACACAGATACTCTCAACCCCTAAGAGATAGACATGTCTCCTTATGTTGCCATACAGCATCAACTCCGATAGCAATTTCAGGAAGAAAAAAAAAAGATGACCAAATCACTCTTCTGAGCCATTGGATTAAGGATTGAATTGGAGATGGAAAAAAAGTCTCGCTGTCCTCCTTTGGAAACCGTTGCATAAAACAGTGGAGCCACCATAGAAATTAGTTACTCCCTTTTTTGAACATAGGTGAAGACTCATGCACTCAAAAACATCACACCTCACATCGGGGAGATTAAACTGAATTTATTGGAGGAAAACAATTAATCATCCCTTTAAATTCTCATTATGATAGAAATCTCGATATGTATACATGATTGTCAAGGCAGAGAACCACTTGCGACGTAGCCCCGTTAACAATTTGCAGTATTGCAAACTCATTATGCAGATAAAACTTTTGCGATGCCTTAATACATGCATGGAGTAAATACACATTCACCCTTCTTTTTGGACATGGATGCTGTTATGAACTTGTATCAATCACAAGACCTGCAATATTAGGCACACTGACATTCCTTGATTAAGATTTAAGCAGTTGTAGAAAACATGCTTGCATTTTCATTAAAAATCGGCCAAGAGATGTTTTGCAGTTGAGGATATTGGGGAGGCACTGCTCTGGACAAACTGGGCTTCTTTTGGTTGTTTGCTGACCCAAATCAAATATCTTTATATAAAAAAAGGCCCAAATTGACCAAAATGCTGCTTCTTAACTGGAGGTAAATGAGCAATGGGGTGCTGACACTGCGTTGACCAGAAATGTGAGCCACAATGTATCTCCCTCTGAGCCACAACCTTCCATGCTCTTCACTTTGAGGTTGAAGCTATGGCTTGACCTGGTAAGAGAAGGCATGCACACTAGCAGCTGGACTTGTGGGATGCAGATGATAGATGGAAAAACTTAGAGCTGCTCTGAGAACCTCCTAGGATCTCCCACCCACTGGGAACCACAGTACACGTCCAGTTCCTCATGGAGCCTCACACCACATGCTGCCATGGCGACCTGAGATGGGGAGACTTACAACTACTGTTGATGATTTTTATACCCATAGGCAGCGCCCTGGAGAATGGCATGGCATGCTGGTTGGTAGGCTCAAGCCTTCTTGGTTCTCTCAGTCACCGCAGAGTAGTCCATGACATAGCTTCCAAGGAGGGCAACCTTCTTACACCACCAGGGCTTTCCCTAAAGCTGTTTGGCATGCCTGTATCAGAAAGCCACTTCTCAGCCTTTCAAGGTGACTTTGTTTTGAGCTTTGGGAAAATGAACATCTTCCACATGAAAGCAGTGACTATTGAGGAGCTGGGGCCAATGTCCTGCCAACTCTCACAAAAGGACTGGACCAGGTGTGCTAAAAACACCACATGACCGTCCTGTACCCTGCTCTGCCGTAGAAAGGCCAACATAAATGAAAATGGGTCAAATGGCTGAGGGAAGAAAAGGCAAAGCCATGATTTCCATGTAGAGGAAGGAGAAATACCGCTCCAAACTCTTCTATGAATAGATGGTGGTGCTGCTGTGTGGAGGTGCTGAAGGACTGAGCGCAAGTATTTGGGTGCTGATACTGGGGAATGTGCTTTGGAAATGATGAGCTCATTAGCTCAACTTGTTGCCCTAATTAGTTCAGGCAAATAATCACAGCATCTTGGTCCCCACAACACAGTTCATTCTGCAGCAGGCAAGAAAGAAATCCCTCACGGGAAGAGAAAAATACTAAGAACTGAGCAAACCAGCCAAAGATTTGACTAAGAAAAAGGAACCCAAAAAACCCAACCCACAACCCTTAAGAGACACACTGACATACGTCTTGGCAGACCTGAGCATTGACAACCCAGGAAGGTATGTTAGATGCAGATCGACTTTTTTGTCATCATATTCAGAGGGACCCTCCCCGACTCCCTGTTTCTAGTAGTGTGTATGTGACTGCTGCATAGTTTTAAGCTATTCTGGATGGTGACTCTTCCTGTGCATGCTGTGTACATGCAGAGCATTCCACAGAAAGACAAAATACATTATCAGGTTTTGCAGTATCTTGTTTACAAAACATTGGCTTTCGCATTTACTCAAACTTAACAATGGATTTCAAGTTACAGACACATTGAGTCGTTTGAAAGCAAAACCTAGAAGAAACCCCTTGAAAAAAAAAGGCTGGATTGAATGGGCATGAAGAAAAGGCTCAGGAAATACAAAAGTAGTGAACAGTAGTTTAATACATGCAGTGCAGTAACATGCATCTATTGGACATTTCGATGTCACCGTTAGCTCAGCAGTGTTTTTTCACAGCGCTCACGAGCATACATGCCCTGATTCCACACTAGGGCATGGAAAAATGTAAGAGCCTCTTCTGACCTTATAATTTATGAAGAGGAGGAAAAAAAAATAGCAAACTGGACAGAGCAGTGGCCTGCTTCAAGGTGGGGAAGGAGTACTCGAAAATCAGTCTGGGTAAAGAGCCTTTATCCTTGGCTTTAAACACTATTTACACAGCTTTGACCCAACAGCACAAAGTCAGACCAAAAAACCTGAGCCAGCTCCTGGCTTCCCACCAGTGGGACCTGTGATCCCTGGGGCTGCAACATGCACACACATGCACGTACACAGGGATGGACAGGCAGGACCCAGTTTCAGGGAAGGGTGGGATTCGGGGAAATGAAAGGGGCTGTGTAGAATTGCTGTTGGGCAAGAAGTCAGGGATGAGCGATGTACCGGGGGAAACAGTTTGCTCAGTGCTTGTGAGCAGGTTCCTCAGCTCCTCATCCTCTGTGCTTGATTTTGATGCTGTTTTCCTTGGACGCAGTCATCTTTGTGTGTGTTTCTGCTCTTTGCTTGAATGAGTGTAATTCTTAGCATTGAGTTTCTAGTGCAAGTAGGCATGATAACAAAGGCAAAACTCCCTTACCATGAATAATTTCAGGGATGCATTCAGGCTCCAGTTCTACCAGATAAACATGCATAGGAGCAAGAACAAAAGTAATCTCATTAAATGGGAACTTCTAAAGAAGGTACCTCGGGGCTTAGTCTGGAAACTGATACTTTGCAGGTATAAGAATCCTCTAGGTCTTTAGAAGGAGAAAAAGCAACAGTTTACTGTCTGCATGAACTCACTGTCAGAACTGTTCTGGTGTTTTTATGGAGGGCTTACCTCGCTAGCGCTGCTCAGACCTAGAGCTTTTACTCATTGGGGAAATTTTAGCAGAGCTTTTCCTATAGCTGATCTTACAAATTTATGCTGAAGGACAACACTCTCTTTTCTTGCTGATGGCTAAAGCTGTCTGTCTTTCTCTGGGAGCTTGTTTTGCTAAAAGAAGGGTCGCGCTTAAGGAGGGGCAGCCTTGGGCTGGTTTCAATTGTATCTCTTGAGCTCTTATTTGCAGAGGATTTGGGGAGAAAAGACAGAAGTCAGGGCCTGTGCTGGCCCCCAGGACTGGCAAATGCTTTGGGCAAGCTCCAAAGCTCCTCGGAGCTAAGCAGGAAGAAAAACTTCTCGTTGTAAAAATACTATCAGTAGCCATGGAGGTATGCAGGGAACTTGCACAGAGCAAAATCCATTCTAATGCCTTCTATGGAACCACATAAAGATGTCTACGAAGTGGGCTGATACCGCTTTCTGTGGTTCATTTCTCTATCACTGCTTGGTTTTATTTCGTCACCACAACCACGACACAAGGAGTAGGTCAAATCCTTTTTTTTTTTTTTTTTTTTGGAGCCCACTACTTTAATGGCACCTTCACAAAAGCAACCAGGACAGAAAAGACATCATCATCAGGGTAACACAGTCTCAGGAATTTCCCTGTCCTCCTGCTCTCCCCATGCTGTGTGGTGGGGCCAACGTCCACTCCATGCTGCAGAAGGGGTGATCCAGCAGGAAGTTAGGATGCACTGGGAATGAAGTCACATGCAAAATCAGCAGCGTAAGCCCCTGCCACTGCAACACTGACTTTCATCTCGCAGAGTTCACGGGCAGCCTGTCCTCACACTTCTTCTGCAGGCTAAGGGCCAGCTGGAGGTTTATTTTTTAGGTATTTTTTTTTTCCCAGCAAGAGCACTGATGTTGGCATCAAAGATGGCCTCTGTGACTCTGGAGGTAAAAATCAACAATCAAAGCTGCAAGCAAAGACAAAGAAGGGGAAGGAGCTGAGGAAAACAAGTTACAAACGAAAAACACATTGGTGCCAGTCAAGTAAAGCAGAAAAGAGTAACAGACAGGCCAGTCCAGGCTGAAGTCCTCATGCAAGGAGTAAATCACACCACATTTAGTAGGACAGCCCATTGGGAAAGAGCACAGAAGGATTTTTTCTACCTGCTCTTCATGGCAAAATCTGGATTTGCTTTGAATCTTCTACTTTTGGGCAGACACTATTTACTGGAGTGATGCTGGAGCATTTGCTGTGCCAGACTGTTGCCAAAGGACAATTGGCTCCAGTACCTACACTTCTCATCCGAGTGCTGCTAAGTCATCCTGGTAAACAGATTTGGTCTGGTTTAAACTGGTAAGTTTTAACCAAAGAATACTCTGGGTCTCGGTTTTGAGATATCTCTGAGCATGCAACAAACTTGGTCAGGTCTCCAGCTGTATTTTACTGATGCAAAAGAAGAGCTTCCCACCACCCAAAATTGTATCATAAAGAAATAATCTTGCTTCTAAGTGCTCACGTTAGGATCCCAGTGGTTGATAACAAGCCTATAAGAATGGTGATAAATTACATAACTATGCCAGAACATTAGGTACAAAAACCCTATTGCATGTTTGGAAGGAAGAAATGCTCCTGCACTAAAAAAACAAAGAAAGTTTGAGTGGAGGGCAAGCTGGTGTATGGGACAACACATCTGCTTTAACTCCCATCACTGATCTTTGGTTTGCAGATGGAAATCCATTTGCTTTTCTCTTTTACTTCTTTCTTTCTTTCTTTCTTTCTTTCTTTCTTTCTTTCTTTCTTTCTTTCTTTCTTTCTTTCTTTCTTTCTTTCTTTCTTTCTTTCTTTCTTTTCTTTTCTTTTCTTTTCTTTTCTTTTCTTTTCTTTTCTTTTCTTTTCTTTTCTTTTCTTTTCTTTTCTTTTCTTTTCTTTTCTTTTCTTTTCTTTTCTTTTCCTTCTTTTCTTTTTTTTCTTTTTCTTTTCTTTCTTTTTTTTCCCGCAAGATACATTTGGATGCTGTATTTTGCATGATGGCCTCAGCAACTACACTGAGCTCAAACCTCAGGTTTCAGAAGAGAATATGAAATGGAAGCACTGAAGCACTGAGTCACGACCATCTTTGTCCAACAATGATTGGACAAAAACAAAAATACTCTAATTGAATCCTGCTTTTGGTTGCATGTGAGTACATGCAGGGAACTCCACTGACTTCTAATCTGGGGACTGACCATGTACATACATAGAACTGAAAGAGAGTCGAGTTTATGAAATCATCTGTGTTCAAAATAACTCATATTTGTGTGATAGGAGTCTCTCCTAAACTAAGGCTTGCTTACTTAGGCTGGCAAAATAAAGCAGCCTTGGCGAGAGTGTAAATTCTACTTTCCCAATTTCCAGCTATCACTGCAGGAAGACTTTTTGTCAGTGGAGCACAAGTACCTCGTGACAATGGTCTGGGCATGACACTCTCTTCTATTTGGTCTGCCCAGATCTTGGTCAGAAGTCCTCAGAGGGGAAATTTCAGGGAGTTTTGCTACCAGTACGTGGCAACTTTCATAAAACAAGGACACTGTGTCTTTCTGATTTTGCTACGGCAACAGCAGACCAAGTGTGCCCATGAATGATCATATGCAACCCAAACAGCTTTGCTAATCCCTGCAGGCACTGACAGCTGTCCCAAGATTGGAGACTCACTCAAATATGCTACAGTCCCCTGAACATGTAGAATAGCTTAATAGAAAGGAAACTGGGACCCTACTAAGTGCCACCAAAAGAGTGGTCTCTTCAAATGGGTTTGGTGCTCATTGCCACCTGCTTTTCCAGCACCTAGAACACAAAATAGGATGGATGAAATCCCAGCTCTGCTGGTCAAAGCCAACCAAGTGAATCTGAAGAAAGATTTTGAGGTCTCAATAACGGGTAAGTATCTTATGGCTTTTCACTATTGCCTGATACATTCAGTCTGTGACTGGCTTTCACAATTATTTGTGCAGGATAAATGAGCACAAGGTTTGTGCCTCTTGTAGAGGATGGATCTGTTTGGGGTCATGTGAAGCAGTTGGGTAAACAATGGCAGATTTGCTCTTCTCTCTCTTCCAAGGTGTGTTAATGCATGGCTACACAACATTAATGATGACTGTTCCTAGATGATGCACCAGGATTTGTAGCCTTGAAAATGCATGCGTGTAGTAATTAAAAATAACTGAAACTGAGTTAATTTTTGTAGCTTTATAGAGGGATGCAAGCATCACTCCTATTCAGTCTGGGTCCTGATCCTCATTTATGGCTGATGACTCTGACAGCTGTTGAGGATCAGCAGCAGAGGGCAAAGCTCCTTTTAGCTGTGGATGTTCAGCAACTGTGGTGCAGGGAGCATGGGCTGGGTGTGCTCCCAGTACAAAGCTGGACTGGGAGGATGGGAATTAAATGTCCTCCACAAGGGCAGCACAGTGAGTTGGTGGCAGAGGACAACTACTACTCTGAGCCCCACATTTTCCTTTTCTTTTGCTCTGCCCAGAATGCACAGTGGAAGGGATTAGCAAGGGGGAAATTGCTGGAGGATGAGTCTCTGTTCTTTTCTTTGCTCAGCTCTGATCTGCTCCTCAAAGATAACGTGTGCCAGCCTCTCCTCTCAAACAAGGGTACTGCAGGCTCACAGCTCTGCAGGAATCTGGCTGGTGGCAACTGAACTCTGCCCATGGCTTTCAAGGAGGAGGAGGGGAGGGAAAGCAGCAGTTTCTTGCTCTGAGCAGCAGCAGCTCTGCCAAAGCCAGACAAACTTGCAGTCCAGTCTGAGGAGTGAGGAATGGCATGCCATTGCAATCCCCCTGCACTGCAAAGTTAATGCCAACTCCTACCTACAGAAACAGCACATTCCCCCAAAACTGGGAGGAGGGACATTACTGGAAGTACTTCTTAAAAGAAAAAATATATATAATGCTCAGAAAAGTTTCTCTATTTAAATAATCCAGTTGAGATGTCTGTAGTTAATGGAAAACAAAAACAAAAAACCAACAACATATACTGTTACCTACACTGAGAAAAGAGTAAGTCACTGGGGAAAAGAATGAGTGTTCATTAGTTAGAACATTGCTAGACTCACATATATATATATATTTGTATATATGTATATATATGTACAGCACCAGAGACTGTTAGATCCGTTCCCCCTGGAGTCATTGCAGTTTGTGATAAATGAAATATTTCAGAATTGCAGTATAAAATATGGCCATAAAAAAATCTTCTTTCTTCTAGTCCTTCGTCGGGTACGTGGGGCAGGGCGAGGGGTGGCTTGGAGGAATCCACAGCCCTCTGCCTGCCTGCTCCTGGCCACACGGGCTCTCACTTGCTCCCTGTGTGCACTGTGGTCACTGTGGTGGGTCTGGGTCTCCGGTCCCCTCCTACCGCCGAAACGCCTGAAGAAGCAGATGAAACAAAACTACAGAGAGTGGATGGAGACATACCTAAAAGGAAAGCCAGAAACACAGTTAGAAATGTTAATTTTGGAGGGGGGAATGTGGGCATAGTTGCTTTTTTGAGCCTTGTGTTGTTTCCGCAGCATGCTCCAGAGAGGAGGGGACCACAGCTGGAGACGGTGCTCTTCCTGCAGCGATGGGTTGGCTGGGTACATCCATGGGGATCTTCTGCCCTCCTGGCCCACAGCCACCAGCAGTTGCACACACATGTCACAATGAATAAACGTCCGGCTTCGCTATGTGTTCAGCCAGATTTCTGGGGCTTAAGACAAAGAGTTGTGGGATTTGAAAGTCCCTCCAGCATTGTATTTGCTCAAAGTAATTTTCCTCAAAGATGATTAAACTTCTCATCAAGGACATCTAGCTAAATGAACAGACTCTGCACCTGGGCTATAATCATTTCCCCAGGCATCCTGCAAAGCTACTGATAAAATAGTATAGTGGGTCAAACTCACTGTTGAGTTCCTTTAAATTTAGAGGAAATAGTAACCTGTGTGACTTGGACATCACTTTAGCAATACCTTATGTTGCTCCAGGACTTGCCAGTATGTCCCCAGGACTTCCAGTTAAGAGACATAAATTGATATAGCTGAAGTGCCTGGACGATTTTTACCCTGCAGCTGCTTTTGAACTAATTAAAGACTTCTCACAGATTTTTTTTTTTTTTTAATGAAAAGAATGGGATTTCAGCTAAGCAGAAAAGTTTATAGACTATGCCCACTTCCAGTGAAACCTCCAGCACAGATCTAAAAAACACAGCCCTCCCAAGCACACCTGAAGAATACAAAGTAGGCTGAGTGTCGAATGGCTGATTCTGGATTTTGGTATTCTAGCACATCTTTGACTGTTCCAATGGAAAGCACTCGTGACAAGCAATAAAATCTGTCCTCAACAAAGCTTTCCACTCTGCATCTGCCCCTCTCCCAGCAGCTTTAGAGACTCTTCAGGGGAGCTCCTTGAATTTTGTCATCCCATGGGGTCTATGCCACTTGGAGCTGAGCGGGACCCTGGCAGCAACAAGTGGCACCTCGCTCTGAAAAGATGTAGGCTTAGTGTGATGAGAAATACAGTTCATTTTTCCAGACTGGTAAGTAAGGGATGGATGGAAATTATATTAATATATCTCACTCTAGAGTCTGATGTGGCCCCTTGCATCTTTTCAATGCTCATTTTCCTATGCCTACTTTCCTATGCCTGGAGATGATGTTTCAGCTTTGGGGACAGCTATGCTGGACCTACACTCATCCCCATCCCATTTCACAGCAGAACTGACATTTGACAGAGATCTAGGCTCTTTAATTAATCTAGGCAGCCCAGTCACATCTAAATAAAACAAATCAGGCACAGAAGGCTGAAAATCAGACCAATACACTGCAGAAATCCCAACTGGTTCATCTAGTCAGGTAGTGTAACCCATCCTCATGTATTCTCTTGCTCTGACCTAACACAGCAAAAGAATTAGGATGCAGCCTGACATAATCTTCTCTCAGGCTAGGGCTGTATTTAATTGTCTTTAGTGATGTGAAATTGCTTCATTTGAAACTGTCCAGAGAGCTCATTAAACATACTACTAATAGCATTAGGCAGGATTATATTTTATTATGGTGTCACAGACATTTCATGTAACTTGCAACATGGGATCTTTTCTGTGCAAGAAATCTGTCCCAAGAGAAAACCACCGAGGAAGAAAGAGACAAGACACAGACCTCCAAGGTTTCTTTCTTCCCAGAAGGAGGCATTTGGTGGGCTGTATAAAATACATCAGCTGCCTCTTAATGTCACTCCCTGCATTTGCTCCTGACTCTCCTTACCAGTTCCCTGGGACTTCATCATCTCCTAACTCTTCTCTTTAGTAAATTTCTTTGAGAAAGGAAAGCTCTTCAGCATTTTCTGGAAAGCTCTACTGTTGAACTTAACCTGAAATGCCTGGAAATGAATACTTCTCTACTTTGTATATCTGACATGAAAAAAAATTCACCAGTCAATACATGTGGTTTTATCCTTCATACACTTGCTGACTTATCCACTGAGAATTATAGCTGGATTCTGCCCAGAGACCTTTGGGATGCTGTAGCCATGAAGCAGACTTTGATTTCTTCCCTTTGTGATGGACGGATGTTTTCCCATTACTATTCAGAATATACAGAGCCAATAATGATCAACTTTTGATATTGATCATCCATCAACTGGATGGATAGACATTAATCACTCACCAGTTATGCCAACAGAAGCCATAGACTTAACTGGGGTCTGTACTGTCGCAGGAAGCAAAATTAAGATGCATTTCTCCACTGTATGGGTTTTCAACATTTTTGCACTGCCAGCATATGCTTAAAGTGCTTTGCTACTGGTCAGTGCTGCATCAGTCCTTTGCAGATGCCAGAGGCAGGGATGCTTTTTTTTTTTTTTGGCAGCAGCCATAGGGTTTGGCACTGGGCAGGAATAAAAATCTCTATAGATGGACAGAAGGGAATACAATAAATGCCCTGAAGTCAGAGATTAAATAGGCTTCACTGCAAAGGAAACATTTCTGCCTTCCAAGTGCTCCCTCCCCTGCCATGTCTTCTCTCCTGGCATTCAGAAAAAATATACACCCCGAGCATCTGATTCCTCTGCACATCCTGAGTTTCTCCACTGCTGCCCAGAACGAACAGGGCAGGGCCTGGGCCTTGTGGCAGTGCTCAGAGCCTGAGCCCTTCTCAGACAATTGAACCTCCTTTTACAGGAGCTTCATTTGGCTCCAGTTGGGTTGGACTGGAAGGATCTGTCTCCCTCATGGAAAATGAAAAGCAAGCCAATTTTAACAGATTAAAAAAAAAAAAAGGTTTTATCTCAACATTGAAAATCAAACATAAACAGTCGGATGAATACGCAGCTATTTGCTGATCAGTGTCTGGGTCTTTTTCCCACCTGAAAGTCCTTACTCTCTGTAAGAACACTGCCCTCCCAAAAACCGCACTGGGCTGAAAGCTCAGCTTTTCAGTGCGTCACTTTTTCCAATAGAATCATTACATTTTGGCCAGTTTAACGCGAGAGCCTCAGTCCATTTCCAGTCCTTATTTTAAACACCTGCTGGCAGCAAGGACTGCAGCCTGGGGGGCAGAGAGAAAACGAATTTCCCACAGATTTGCTCCCATTACTCACAATCTTTCCGGGTGGTTGCATCGGGCAGCGGTGTGGCGAGGCTGAGTGTGCCTGAGACACTGGCACTTGTGTTGTCCAGGCTGCTGCCGAGGTGTAACCGCCGCATGTGTCGCACCACTGCTGTGGCATTAAATGCTTGCTGGGGAAAGAAAAAAGAAAAGAAAGAAAATTAAAAATGTGGAGGCAGATTGGGCAATTTCTGCCCTTGTCTTGGTTGCTCAACCAAGATGAGCCCATTGTTATCCCAGCTTTTCCTAAGTCTTGTTTTCTAAGCTAGTAGTCCTGCTCCGCATCCTCACTCCTTCTAGCACTCAGCTGGGACGTGGCAGCCCACAAGGGAGGCTGAGATGGGCATTTCCTTCCTTACAGAGCTCACTGGTGTCCCAGTCACTTCATGTCCTCTCCCCAAGGCTGACCCTATAACCTCATAACACACAATCACAGCTGGTGCTTTAGACCTGGTCTTATCTGTCACGCTCCTGATGTTCACAGCCACGATGCAGCACCCTCTATAAACAGCCCTGTGACACCACGTTACCTAAGATGGGACAAACTATGGTATCCAACAGGCTGGGCTACAAAAGCAACTTTATATTTGAGCATTAACGGTTACACAGCTTCTGCGTTAAGGGAGTTGACATGTCTGGACCTGGAGATGGGTCACTTACTCTCCATTTGCTTTTTGCAAAGTTCTTCCGGATCTGAGCGCTGACAGACTCGTGGATGTTCTTGCTGAGCGCCGTATCACCAGCAATCCTGAAACAGGCAGACAAGACAGGTTTTAAGGCATCTTATGCTCTCCTCGAATACTCTTTCACCTCAACAGATAAGTCTGGTCCAAGGCGTGAGCGCTGCTGCAGAGATGCTGATTTCATTCACATGAGGCCTCAAACTTCCCACCTCTGTCTCTGCTGGCAGCAGTGATGGAAAATATGGAGCAACAAAAGCAAGCACAGATAAGGCTTGCAGGTCTGGCAGCTACAAAGAGGTACAACCTTCTTTTGTTGGTGTGCAACTGCTTTCTATCACAATTACAGCCCTGGATGAAAACATTGTACCCTTTTCTTTTTTTCCCCCTTACGTCTAAAGATTTAACATCAACAGGCTGAGACTACTTTTAGCCTCAACCATGCAGTCACTTCCAGAGCCACTCCAACCTGTCTGAATTTTGTTTGCATTGGAGATTTTCCTGCCACACTGCAATGTACATAGCTATTTGTCATGATTAATGTAGATTTACAGTAAAGCAGATACATGGACTCTTACTATATTAGCACTGCCTGCATGAATAGCTTAAGCTGAACAACATTTGACTGAGAAACTTCACTGATATTGTGCAGTTTCTTGAATAGATAGTCACATCCCAATCTCTGGTAAACATATCTGTTTCAAGAGGATTTTGTTGATTCATTTAATTCACCAAGGCATGATATCTTCTGGAAAAACAGACACGTTCATGGACTAATGTTGGGGATATCTGGGGTAATTAATGCTACCTGATGTAGGTGAAGCCAGGAAGCAAAGATTGCTGCTTATATATTGAGTGTGACACTTTCATAAATTATTTTTTTAGCCTGGGTATAGAAGTGTTATGCCCATTAGTAAAAGAAAATGATAAGAAATCAAAAGAAATGGGACATACGTCACACTCAGAGCCTCCTGGTCTGGGGACCTCCAATAACAGAATGAGAGAATCTGAGGAACACAATGGTCATCTAGCCCATTCCCTATCCCAGCTATCTCAAAGTAATTTTGACAGGTATTTAGTTAACCAATCCTTAAATATCTCTAAAACACGCAGACTCCTTAGACAACTTATTCCAGTGCCCCACTGTCTCTCATAAGACATGGAAACTAGTTCATCCCCTTTGTCTTTGAAGCATCCTTTCACATATTTGAAGACTGATATCATGCCTTCTCTCCATCTTCTCTTCTCTAGACTAAACAAACTGATTCCTTCACTGTTTCCTCGTAACTCATATTTTTCTAATCCTCTGATCTAGTGAGCTTCTCTGGACTTTCTCCAACAAGTCCACATCTTCCTTGGAGGGCGGTACCCAAACTGTTCGTTGTTTTCCAACTAAGGCAGCAGAATGGCAGCACTGCTTTGCTTACATACCCCAGCCTGCTGTTTCCATTTATGCATCCCATGAGTTGATTTCATTTTGCCCAGATTGTTTTGAACTCTAACTCTTTTCTTCAAAGGACATGCAACAATTCCTACTTTCACGTCAATGGCACATGTGATTAGTGCTCTCTAGGATCAGTCTCCTCTAAACTACTCCCCTCTTTCCTGCTGGTGACATGTACACAAGATATGAGAGATGACAGACACTACTTTTGGAAGGAAAATGAGGGGCTAAAACTTCAGTGCCCAAAAAAGGAGAGGTAACAGTGTCAGACTGTTGCAGCTGACCTAATCTATATTGAGTTACTCAAGAGTACAGGAGCCAGGAAGGAGCAGGGTTCCCACTGCCCACCTCCATCTGGGAAGGGCACTTTGCTGGCCATCACAGCCACATCACTGACCTCTAAAGAAGGCAGAATAATTGGTACCACAAACAAAACATGGCTCTCAAATGACACCTGACACCCTCTCCGGGGCTGCCTTATTAGTAAAAAAGTGGAGGCTTTGAGAACTGGAAGATATTCAGATCTTCCTCTTAAGAAGGCTCCTTCTGATCATTTCTCTCACTGGTAGAGAGGTCGTTGATATGTATTTACCATTAGGTCCAGTCTGCTATAAGCATTTTGAGGCAGCATCTAGCCTTTTGTTGCAGATGCTCTCCAGAAGAGTTTTGCGGTGGGAGAACAATTTCTAGTCAGAGTTACTCCAAAATGTCAGAAACACACTGCTCCATCCAAGAATACCTTCTCAGTGAAGGCACATGCCCTCAACATGTAATAGCTGAGAGCAGGGGCTGTCCTAGCAAATATATGCGGAAGAAAACAAAATCATTTAGCCAAACACTTCATATGTGAACAATTGCAAGCCAGAGTGTCTGTTCAGTAACTGATCAAAAAGACCGAACTGCAAAGAGATCACTTATATTTGCAAAGAACATTTTTTTCCTCCCAGGCTAATGAAACATTTTTCTTTATGAACGAGCTTGTTAACAAGCTGTATAAGCACAGATCACGTTTCCCACTTGCCAAATTTTATTTTGGAAACATGCACAGAACAAGTTCCTAGGGGATGATACTCTTGCAGCTATCCCAGATCTGATTTATCAGTCTCCACAAGGACTTGGAAATGTGTTTTTGCTATATGAAGGTTTTCATCAGACATGTAGCTCAAATACAGTCTATCTATTTTTTTGAGTTTATGGATCATGTTCTGAAAATCACAGTAATTTCAGTAAGAAGCTGCTGGTCCCAGTAGTTCACAGATTGTCTTCTACTACCACGAACTCTGTGATGAATATGCAACTCTGATAATCCTGGAAAATCTGCCTCAGTGTCTGGATGTTTCCTAAATAAGAGCAACACTTGTTTACTTTACTAGGGGATGGACAGACACCCTGTGAAGCTCTCAAGCACTATATTGGTGGAGACCATTCTGCATCTAAGGTCTTTCCAGCAGGATTAGCTCTTTTTATATTCTAATTTTTTAAACAGCAGTCCTGGGGCTAATTTAGCACAGCAGGAGACTTTCAAACACGTGCTGGAATGTTGAATGCTGTGGCCCAAAGCACAGATCCAGATGCCAAAGCTGGCTGTGGGATTGTTCTACATGAGGTCTCTGAAGAACTATTCTGTTAATAGTGCAGTGCTGTAACATGAGGACTGTGCACTTATACTGCATTTTGCACTCGGAGAACCTTCAAACTTGTATAAAATGCTCAGAGTGTTACAGTGTTTATAGTATAGATTTACTTATAGGAAACTAAAAGAAATGTTAACATTCTTCCTCTGGAGCTGGTTTGCTGGAGTTGTAGTGGTTTAAGTATGCAGGCAAGGGAAGTGGGAGTCAGCAGGTAGAAGTTTTGTCTTTTACACAGTCAACATGATGAGTTTTGGACATTCAAGCTCACCCTAAGGTGGGTACTGTGAGCGTCATCACATCTATATTAAACCTGTTCAACCATGAACCTTAGTTCCCATGCAAAGATGATACATGAGGTCAAATAAAGAGAGTCTTTTTAGGGAACACTATGATCTCCCTTTCACCTTTCTCTAACTCTCTATATCCAAAGGCTATAAACCACCTGAATTTTTCTTTCATGGGAGGAAGACTTTAATAATTTTTCTTCCTTCATCATAGCATGCCCTTCAACAGGAATCAGCTCCACTCACCATGAGAAGGAGCCACGTTCTCTTTCAGAGATTAACTGATTTCAGCATCAGGTTAAACGGATAGCTTTTTTAGTCAAATTTGCAGTTAACATAGAAGTTAACTATGGCAGCACTGAAACTCGTTTGTTTTTACCTACTATGCCTGCTGATAATTACATATATTTCTTCTAGTTACCACATACACATAAGAAGAAAACTAAACAAACCTGAACAGTGCACAGTCTATTATCAAGCTAAGCATCACCCAGCACTGAGCAAGGAGTCACATACCCAGCTACATCCTGACTGCTCTTTGGGGAGCTTTGTGTTGAAGCTGTTCTTAAATCCAAGTTGTAAATCTATGAGTGTGTCAGCACAAAGAATTGGACACCAGTGACCACAATCAGACTACTCTCCATTGCATATACTTCCCCTGAAGCTAACAAGGACAGTGCTTATGATCAACCATTGAAAAGCTGGTCCTGTACATTAGATAAATAGGTCCTGTACACTGTTAGAATCTCATCTAACAATCAAATATTATTTAATTGTATGCAATTTACTTTAGCTCTCTATCCAGTTTCAAAGCTATCACAGCAATTTATCTAGCCATAGCACTTCTAAGCTTTGAAAGGAGCCTCCATCGAATTAAAAAACACGAGTTTCCTTTTGGATGGTTCTTTTTTATCATACTGCAAGCAAATGTCTCTTGCACACCATGTCCCCCCTGTTCAAGATGGCAGGCAGAGTCTTTCACCTCTCATTATTTTCTGAACCTTCCTACACACTGAAGGCAGCCAACTCAAACGTGGTGCTGGCCAAGCAGTGCTTGGAAATGCTCTTGAGTATGATGACAGGAAATGCAGAGTTAGCTGTAATGGACAATGCTGAAGGATCATAACTCTTCCTTACATACACATATATACACACATGCATGTGTATAAATATGCATACACACATACAAGTGTCACCGATGCTCCAAAATAAATAGAGTGCAGGGATGAACTCGATAAGAGTTTGATTTGAAGTTGTAAACACTGGCTGTTCTCTTCAGGGAGCCCTTTTCACACTTCAAACAGCACTGTCAGAGAACTGAGCTCTTTGTAAATCGTGTCCATTCCTTGGGTGGAAATTATTATCTGGCTCGCGCTCTCTGGCACATAATAAACACTCAGGGTCATGGTCATAATTTGTAGAGGCTCAGTCCTTGCCAAAGCTTTACAATCTTCAGCGTAGGTGGGGATGCATGTCGGCATGTCCCAGCTGTCCACCCACTCTCTCCATGGGCAGTGGGGAAAGGTGAAGGCCACATTTGTATCTGTTAACACAGGTGTCAAAACAATTTAAGTGCCACAACCTTCTTTCCTCCTATACAGTTCATACAGAGAGGGGATACATACACCCTTCAATATAGATGTTCCATGTTGCCTATGATGCTAGAACCAGCTTCAGCACAAAGCTTTAAATCACATTTAAGGTCACTTGGGAAGTGCAAGACAAAGCAAAAAAAAAAAAAAATTATGGCACGTCTTCCAGCTCCCACATCAGCTTCTTAACTGTTAGACCTTCTGCTCTCCAACTGAGGACTCTTTTCTTTCCCTCTGCATACAATCTGGAGACTGAATTTGGGGCCAGACATAGGGCTGCAGGACCCAGCTCCACCCATTGGGAGTGCAGCATGGTCCTACAGCTGAAAAAAAAACAACAGGTTCTTGGGTTTCTGCTTCTCACCCTTAATTACTGCAGCCTGAGCTGCTGCCTTGAACAGGATGTGGGTTCTGACATGGCAATATATTTAATAAATTTAATTTCTGTCATTAATATGAGCTTGGGAAACATTAAGACATATCAAGCTGCAGCAAAATGACCCTGCTCTTTTGTTACCTTCGTTTTCCACATCCTTTCGGAAAAGTCACAATGGAATAACGAAGCAGAACATTGCACCTTTGCAACACATCACTAACAGTGAAAAGTTCAGTGAAAGATACTCTATAGAACAAATCATTTTTCCAATGGAAAGCATAAGTCACCTGTACATTAACCTGGATAAATCTGTATAAGTGCACAGACTGTATAGGCTAGGGTGTAATCATTATACCAACAAGTCTTACATATTGTACTGCTTCTGCTACCATATTTCACTGCAATTATTAGCCTCCTTTTCTGCCAGTTCCAAGTTTAACATACCGTCCTCCTGCCAAGGCCATTTGATTATAAATAGCAAAATATCACGTAAATGCAGGCATGTGGGGAGCAGATACAGCACAGAAAAATGGGCCATTGGGAAGAAGTATTTACTTTTTTTAGGGTCTGATCCTGTACAAACATTTAGTCATGTGAATAGCTGGCTATTCTGGAGCAGTTTCCCAAAATTCCAAGGGATTACTAACCTTAAAGGCACAAATGTCATATTTTGAAAGATCCAGTTCTTGCAATTTGAAAGTTTTAAATTAAAACATAGTAATTAAAACTGGTGGAATATTTTGGAACCCATTTATTCTTCATAAGTATTATATACTGAAACACCAAATCACCCAACCAGGTATCCATCTCAAACACAGGTATATATTTTTATCACAATTAGACTATAATGCCTGTGTAAAGTATTCATGATTTGACAGATTTCTTCCCAACTTTTGAATGACCATAAAGATATATCACTGAAGGAAAAGGTTTCACAGGAGAAAGAAAAGAGAAAATTGGCTAAATACTTGCACCCATATCTCCAACTACTGCAACAAAAAATGCCACCACAAGGCAAAGGAACTCAAGCCTGGACTTGCTGGAGGCTTATGTCCACACAGTGGAAGGACACATTTGACCACTGGGAAGAAGCACTGAGCTCTACTCCTCCTCCTCCACTGAAAAGACCTTCCCCCTACTTCAAAGAGGAGGCAAGGATGCCATTGCAGCAGATATCATGGCTAGAATTAGAAAAGGAACAGTAAAAGCTCACGATTTCCTGGCATAAGCTATCTGTGTGGAAAGTGCTTCTTGAGCAATGGCTTGGCAAAGGAGATCCTAGCACTAGTTCTGAAATAACAGATAACACACGGGTGAGTGGCCTTGACTATCCAAAACCACAACTGAGCAGTGTTTACCACGACAGGATCCAAACCCTCCAAAAATCAGAGACAGCTATAACTGCAACATTTACGTTACAGGAAGGTTTTCAGAGCAAGGGGAAATAACACATTGAGTCATCTGCTCAAGAACACACTGGAGAGGAGGGAGGCAGACCAGAAGCCATCTCTGGATATCTTCATGCATTGCTTTCACTGCACAACCCTGCTTCTCCTTAATCCATCTGCATGTACTGCCATTGCTATCTGCTGTGGTCTGCAGATCACATGGGGCAGAGGTGGATTTAGGGTGGGGTGGGGATAATATGGTGAATATTTTAAGCTTGAAAGGGCTTAAGACCCCTGCCACAGAGATGGAAGAAATCCCTATATGGGGTTCGTTTTTCAAAGAAAGATTTGATTCTGTAGAAAATACCAAACATAATGGAGCAGTCTGGGAGTTTCCATCGGCTGCTGGCCATGACATGCAAGAAAAAGAAAAAAAAAGAAAAAAAAAAAAAGAAAAATGAAAATACTTTTAATCATTTTGTTCCTTTAGGAGGGCCCAGAAGCTGTGTGTGTTACAAGTGCCACGTTTCTTTGTTGCACTCCAGCAACCAACACAGATGAAGCAGGGCCAAGAACTGGATGCTTACGCTTTGTGTATCTTGGATGTAAGGCTTTGGAAAATCTGCCTCTCAGTTATACAAATGGTCACCTCATTCTCTGCTGGGAGTTGCATTCCCATTGTTTATTCTGTGTTTCTAATACTGGCTTTTGTAACTTGTTTAATTTCCTGTGGTTCAGGTTAGAATCATTTAGAAATATGTGTTTTTTCATCCCATGGAAGCTGGATTTCACTTGCCAAATTTCTTTTTTTTTTTTTTTGTCACACAGACAGCATTTCTTGATGGAAAACATGATTATTGATAGGACATTGGAAGAAGGGCAGTCCCAGGTATTGACTTCTCCCCATCTTCCATTCACACTGACCTAGCTAATAGCCATCTGTAAAACATTCTTCACTGTCACACAGAAGATGAAAAAGAACCTTGCTTTTTTTTGATAACTTGTATTTGCTTCTTTGCATCCCAAATCTCTTCTACAGCTTTTTAATTGTAAATCCTGAGCCTCACTCTTATCTTCAGCCTAATTTGGTATCACAGCAACTGACAGACAGACATTGGTATCTCACTCCCACCATGACAAAATCAGTGTCTACTTTCATAGTTGTAATTTACTACTGCTTCACAAGTGCCAAATTATCAAAATTATTAACTAATGATAAGGATAATTCATCAGTGTATTGGTAAAAAAAGCATAATTAAGTAAGCCAGATGGTATTTTTCTGCCTATAAAAACCTTTAAAAGAATTTACTGTCCATTTTGTCCCAGGAATGGGAGCAGCAGTAAGATGAGACCAACCAGTGAGTATCAGGGAGTGAAGCATGAACACCTGAAGCTGAAACTACCCTGAAAATCATCAGTAACATCTCTGCCTATGCTTTTGCTAGCATGCTTTATGCCCTTGGCTCCAGTACTTGAGGCTGATCACTGGGCTCAGATTGCATCACTGGGATGGTTTTAAGATCCATCAAGCTATTGAGCTAGCTGTGACACTGGCTTAGCAGCTTTTTTGAGGTGCTAAGGACACTTAGGACAAAATTCTGTTCCCTGAGAAATGCACAGCCTTAAGCTCTTATCCATCCAGCAGTCCAGAAACTGCAAAAGGAGACAGTGTTTGTGGTAACTGTGATGGCAAAAAAGCACAGTCTAATGTGCACCCGGGGTGAAAATATCCTGTCATTGACTTCTTTCTGTTGCAGCTGTTGTAACAATCAAATATAATATCTTGCCTCTTATAAAATGACCCTTGACATAGAAGACTTGTGTCTAAAAGCCCATTTCTGGGTGCAGCTGGTAGTGTAGGGTAATGTTAAGCCATTCAGAGTTGGTCAAAAGACATGAGCCATTCCTATTTCAGTAATATAATCCTTAGGTAATGCTGGTCAAATCATCCATGTGCCAAGGCATCACCTCATGCAGAGCATTTAGTGGAGGACTAAATTACAAGCACAGCCAGTCCAAGTCCTTCTCTGTAGTTACTGCAGAGAAGCTGCAGTGCCAATTGCTGGAGCCAATGCAGTCTCAGCTTATCCCACTCTGGTTTCCTGCCTCTCCCATTCAACAAGAGAGGGCAAACAGCATGCAAAACCAGACCCTTACTGTGAGCATGAGGTCTTTGAAGCGCGGAAGACGATTTCCTACTTTTTGAGATGCGATTAAGTGCTCTGATATCACCTTGGCAGTGGCCTTAAGGGCACATTGACACCCATCTTTCTGTACACCTGCAGAATTTGATTTTTTGCCCCTTTATGTGTCTCTTGGGTCAGGTAATTTCAGTGTACCCCAATGCTGCACTCCGGTCAACACAGTACATCATATCAGTGAATCTTTACAGAGATACTCAGCAGGTTGCTGTAAAAGATTAAAGACCATCACATTATCCAGAGGATAAAGGCAGGGGATATTTAAAAAAGAATAGTAAGCCATGTGGCATAAAAATGTTTCAACCCATGAACATTAAATGATGTTTTCTGTCCAGAGTGTTTCACACAGTGGTGACTGCTGCTTACCAAGGATGCCGTGCTGCTTGCTCACAGGTGTATCTTTTATTAGGGTCCTTCTCCATCAAATTCCGAATGAAGTCTTTAGCTATAAAGAATAATAATAATAAAAAGAATAACTTAAAGCAATAGATTTGATGCTCAGTTCTTCAGGATGGTCAGACTTTAAGCTTATCTAACAGCAAATTATTTAGAGGTGTGGAACATACTGTTCAGGTTATGTGAAAACTATGTCTGAGCTACCAAACAAAACAGTGTCAGGGTCTGCTGTGATAAGACAAGGGGAAATGGTTTTAAACTAAAAAAAGGGGGATTTAGATTGGATATAAGGAAGAAGGTTTTTACAATAAGGGTGTTGAGGCACTGCAACAGGCTGCCCAGAGGGGTGGTGGATGTATTATCCTTGGAAACTCTCAAGTTCAGGCTGGATGGAGTACTGCGTACCTGATTTAGCTGTAGGCATCCCTGTTCATTACAGGAGAGCTGGACTTTAAAGATTTATTCCTAAAAAGTTTAATCTTTAAAGATCTCTTTCAATTCAAAAGGTTCTATGATTCTAAGATAATCTTCACAGCTGATGGAATGCCACCATTTACTTTTGTGAGCTGTTCCTGGTAAAACTCACTGAGATCAAGTATCTCCTTCCCAGACATCTTTTGGGAATTAGCATGGCCTGTTTCCTGTAAGCAGGATGCTTGCAGCTGTCTTTCTCTCAAAGCAAAGGGAGGGTTAACATATGAACCAGGCTGCCAAGTGCCACCAGCACCAGAAAATGTCCCTGGCTTTTTTGTTGTTTATTAAAACAGATGTAACCATAATGACTCAGGACCAATCCAAGCTATTTAATGTGGCAGGTACACTTGAAGATAATGTAAATAATTTGGAGTGAGCAGAATTCAAGATTGCTAGCTCCAGTTACCTGGTCCGCCAAGCACTTCTGACCACTTGAGTGGTCTGAATACAGTCACATCTGTTGAAGATGTTGGTAAGTTGAATGAGAAAGACAAAGAGAAGGTCAGCACTGCAGCAAGAGACATTCATTGCTCATTCTGAGCAATGTGGGCAGGGGTGAGAACACATGGTGTATTTAAAAACAAGTTACTGAGGAAAAGAGACTCTCCTGAGCATGAAGTAGTGTGTTTGTAAATGGTGCTAGGGGACATCGCAGCAAGGTGTGCCTCCAGTAACTTCACAAGAGAGCAGCTGAAGTCCAGGAAAACCAAATATAGCAGGAAAATCTTTGTGTTTCTCTAGGTGGTGGACTTTCTCCTTGGTAATGCAAAGGGGTCTGCCAGCAGACCTTCATATTTTCTCAGAAAACTATTACGGGCTTAAAAAAACCTTTCGTCACATATATTTTAAGCAATTCCACACAATGATATCTAGACCACAGATGTTAGCAGCATGTAATGTTGTTTTATGAGGAGATAGCATGATATATAATTAACTTTAAAATAAAGTATTACTTTTTATGTCTTACTTGACTTAACCAGTGCTACTAAGAAATCAGAACCATGTATTTCTATTTTCATATGGTAAATTTTTCCTAAACTTCATTTGCCCTGCTGTGTGAAATGGCAAACATCTCCCCAGGTTGGAGAGCAAGGAAACCAAGCTTGTGTGACCTCCTGGAGGCCACAGCCCATCAATGGAACCCACAGGGTACAGTGCTGGCCTGTGCAGGTCCAGGCAGTGGGTTAAATGGCTTCCCATTGGGTGAGGAACTGGGTGAGCACAGGGATAGATATCTGGGATCAACTACATGCATAGCAGTCCCAGTCAGCAAATCTGCTTATTATCCTTCTTTTAGAAGCTATTGATTTCTTGGGTCTCTTTTTGCTGTATGCACTGTATTCTCACTTTGGACTTGCAGTACAGTTTTAGTAACAGAGCCAAACTACTTTTCTATTATTAGTGGTACATAAAATACCTGCATTTTATTTAGACATTATGGAGATATTGAACTACTTTGTCTTCTTGGGACAATTTTCTGCTATCTTCACTTTTTGTGTGTGCCTGGATGAAACAGTACTTAATTTTCTCTCCAGCAAAAATAACTTTCCATAACTACTTAGCTAAAAAAGATACCCATTCCCAAAGATCTTTAGTCTAAAGAAGCTCCACATACAACAGTAGAGTGTGCATTCTCACACATGATGGAACATATCTACAACAGGCATTGCTGCGTGCATGCCTAGTTGTGGTAAGTAAATGAGATTTTTACCAGACTCGGAGATGTCATCCCAATATGGAGAGTCGAACTCATACTCTGCCTTGAGGATCTGCTCGAAGAGTTTGGAGTCATTTTCATCATAGAAAGGAGGATACCCACAGAGCCTAATGGAGAAGAAGAGACAAGTGGCACTTAGATCTGTCTTTTCCAAGAAGGTGAGAAAGAAGAAGAAGGATAAACTCATTTAAGACTTGTCCCATTAGGTTTTCAAGCAAACAAGTACTACCTTGAGAGTATTGTTCAGGAATATACTGAAAAAAAAAACACCAAACACTTCTGAAGATCAGAACTGTCCTGCACAAACTGGAATTCTTCAAGGAGACTTGGTGCAACTGACAGTACACTGACTTGTACATATATCCTGGCTTCTCTCTGGATGCTTTTGTGTGTGAAGCCTGAATAACAATTGCACAACACAGTCATGAGCTATCTTCCCCTCTACATGTGGCAAAAATTGCTCTCACTGGATAAAAAAGCAGCAGAGCTTCCATGGGCTGGACATTTACATGCTGCTGCACTAGCAGAATCTCCCCTCCTCTCATTATTGCAAGTAATCTTGCTGGCCCCTTGCCTACCTTGCCTAAGGCTAACAGCAGTCCTGGTCTTCAGTACTCAACAATTAGAGAACCAAGCCCCAGGACAAACAAGACATCAAATGTTATTTGTGTAATTTGAATGAAAGAATTCAGGAAACACACTGCCTGTGCAGCAGGGAGCAAGACATTCACTTTGTCAAAGCATGGCTACTCCAGCCATGCAAATACTGGACATAGGAACCCCACCTCAAGTACTGTATTGAGGAAATGCAGCCACAAAGCTTATGTTTCATGCTATAGCCTTTCCCTCTCTGAGCAGATATCTCCAAGAACATCCCTTCTTCAATTTTAACATAAGTTTTGCAACATCAGATTTACTTCAGAGGCTTGTCCAAGGTTTTAGTAAACCCATCCTGCCCACAGTTACAGACAGCTTTCTACCTCTATCTGCATAGAGATGTCTCACTTTCTTGTCTTATCTCTAGTTTATAGTATGAATGATTTTTTTCCATTTCTTCCCTGATAGTGAAATCATCTTCTTTCCTACACTTTTCTTAAACCCCGAGTCAATTCACCTCAATAAAGTATTTAACTGGAGAGAGTTAGATGTTATAAAAAGACCAAATATCTAGCTGAAACATAACACTGCAGCAAAAACAGAGCAAGGGGGGGTTGGGGAGGGGGGAACTGCAAGAAATGAAATACTCAAGTTATTTATAACCCAAAGCCAGCCAGCTGCCCTGGAGGTTATTTGACCCAACTCAACACTTGAGGGTGAAAAGAGCAATGTTTTGTTAGCTCCAAAGAGCCAGTGTGCTTGATAAATAATTTAAATGGGGAGTGAGATCTTGTTCTGTGTCAGATCCATATTGACCTGGAAGAATTCTACTGAAATCTGCAGCACTGTAACGAATCCACTGTGGTTTGAGTGAATCAGACATCTCTCTCTCTTTATCTTTCAAAACATATGAGACAGTCTTCATTTGTTTCCCACTGGATGATTACCATTACCAGAAGCAAGTAAGATGACCTTATGCCAGACAAGAAACTATATCTGAAGTAGCACCACATACCTACTTGATAGGCATGTCCTTGTGTATGGGGATTGATGCATCAGTTCCTATAATATGCACACATTCCCCTAATATGCTGGAAATGACATATGAGAAGGCCATTGGAAATATATTTAACAAAAAGCCCCAAAAGCTGCTATTAACATAGGTGAAATACTAAAATGGTGCAGAAATGCCCAGGGTGAAGACTGGCTCCTCCAAAGGTGTTCAGAGCTGTCCCTATGCTCCTCATTCCTGGGGGACTCCATGGGCTCTGCACAAGCAGTCTGACAGCCCTCCATTAACTTCTTGCTTTCCTCAGCACTTTCCTTAAAAGAAAATCAAAGTGCTCTGATAAAGCATTTGAAAGCGAGCAGACAGCGCAGTGCATGCTGAGGTGCTGTCAGGCTGCTCCAGAGAGAGAAATAACTCTCTTAAAATGTACATTGTGCTAATTACCTTGGCAAAGGTACAAGAGCACAAGTTAGGGCTGCGATGATTTATACATGCTTGTGGCAGCAAAGCATAGGAGCAGAGTGCTGAGCAGCACAGAGCTGGAGGCTGTAGCACTGCCAGCGACAGAGCAGAGCTGTGCGTGCCCCAACAAGAGCTCCAGCCCTCTCAGAACCTTTCATCCCTTCCCTACACACATCCAGCTCTCCCAAAGTTCCTCCAAGCTCTTCCTCTAAGTCTGGACTGTGAATCTACACGTTTGGTTATCTAGCTATGGGACATCCCCACAGCTTTCAGAAGGTGCTGAGACCTTTATCTCTAGCACGAGCACTATGAACCGTTTGAGTTTCACTTCCAGACTTCCATCTCTTCAGTGATGAATGGAGAGAGCTTGAGAAGAGTTAGTTATTGTTCCTAATTGTGGACAGGAACATCCCTCCAAGTCAGCAATCTGCCTTGGAGGACTCAGACTGAGGACAGGGAAAGGTCCTGGCTTTGGAGGGGACAACAAAGGGACAAACATCACACAAAGATGGACCCAAGGAGGGATGAACCACTGAGGACATGGGAGAAGGAAGCCAGCAGCTCAGTACTGAGGAAATGGCATGTGAGAGGAAAACACGCGGGCATTCTGCCAGAGGTATGGGGTGGAAGCCAAAACATAGAATGTCCTACTGTCCTTTACTTTAGAACCAGGGTTTGAGAAGTCATAGAAGTTTTAACATAACTTAGAGCTCTGGCTTTGCAGCAAAGGATGGGAAAGCCCCAATAAATTAGGTTAAATTGCATTTATGGCTGGAGGAAATTTTGCTGGCCATGACTGGGCCACATGCCAAAGTTTACAGTAAGTTTTATTTAATTCTTACAGAATCAGAATCACACCAAGTTCATTTCCAAATGCTGGGACATTTCTGTGAGAAAAAAAGATGACCTCAGTATCAAAGGTTCTGCTGCTTTTCTTTAGATATGCAGAAATACAAAAATAACCCCTCTGTCTCCAGTGTGAAAGAACTCTGCATTGTCCTGGGGGAGTTTCTGTCAGCTATTAGTTGTCATTATTTTCTTGTATTTTCACCAGATGAAAGGTTTTTTTTTTTTTTTCCTTTTTTTTTTTTTTTTTAATAACTATTTAGCAACTATATCAGAAACGGATTTTCCCTTAACCTCCTATTCCTAGTCTTGACTTAAAAAGGAATGGGGTGTAAAGAAGAAAAACCCAGATGGGTGCACAACAGAAAGATGGTGCCAAAAGTCATTGCAGGAAGCCATCATAAAGCACAGTAAGAATGTCAGACACACCTTTTCAACAGGCAGGGCAAGCTTATCTGTGCAAGCTTCCATTGCATATTGTGGATGATGCTGAAGGCTAAATAACCCATTTGCATGGTCAGTGTACAATCTGCAACATGGGAAGCATGGGGTTAGTTTTACAAGCTACTTTTTTGTGAGATCAGAGCAAAGAACTATATAAGTGCTCAAAGATCTGAGATATATGGTGCAGAAAGTCATCCAAGTGCTGTTTTTATGGCTAAACACATGTATTTCTTATTGTGGGAATAAATCTTCATGTTGGCCGATGATAGTGCCCTCATGAAACTGTGGACAAGGACATATCACCATGGGGAGTAAAAAATAAATTAACAAGCAGGCAATGAGGAGAAATAATTTGAGGCTGTTTTCCCAGTCTTTGAATATGGTATCCTGAGAAATCCAACATACCTATGTATGTTTTCCCTCTGCTAATTCTTTCTCCAAAACCAAACAAGTAAGTTATCACTCACTTTCCCAAAGAGACTCATGTGTGATGATGAAAGACCGAGATGTCTGACAATCTCAATGCATGACCTAAGGACAATGGTAAAAACTTATTCTGGAAAACCATACTTTGGAATGACCGTGGCTCATTTTCTTATACAAGCACCTCATAAATGATACGAGGCCTTCAGGCTTCACCTGGAGTACTGCGACCAGTTCTGGGCTCTGCAGTACAAAAAAGACAAGGATCTCCTGGAAAGAGTCCAGTAGAGGGCTACAAAGATGATATAGGGCCTAGAACATCCTTCTTATAAGGAAAGGCTGAGAGACCTGGGTCTGTTCAGCCTTGAAAAAAGAAGACTCAGAGGAGATCTGATCCATACCTATAAATATCTAAGGACCGCGAGGCAAAGGGACGAGGCCGGACTCTTCTCAGCAGTGTGTGCTGATAGGACGAGGGGAAGTGAGCACAAATTGAAGCATAGGAAGTTCTGCACAAATGTGCGTGGGAACTTCTTCACAGTGCAGTGATGGAGCACTGGCACAGCTGCACAGAGAGGTGGTGGAATCTCCTTCTGTGGAGACATTCAAGACCCACCTGGATACCTACCTGTGAAACCTGGGCTATGGAGCTGCTCTGGCAGGGAGGCTGGACTCAATGATCTCTAGAGGTCCCTTCCAACCCCTACAATTCTGTGATTCTGTGACTGCATGCACATCTACTTGAAAATCAAAAGCAACTCAGCAGCAGAACAGTCCAGGAAAGAGTATGACCCAAGATATATCTCCACACATCCTTTGTTCATAAACAGTAACAGTCAACTGGTAATTCACTTGTCTTATCAATCAACAGAATTGGAAGAAAATTCAAGCCAAAATGCATTCAGCCTAGTGCAGAAGAGACAGGATGTGTTGACAGTGGATAGGTAGCAGCAGAGGCAAAGCAATCTGTGGCCCCATGCTCATTTCCAGCTTCAAAACTTTCTACTATTTCTTTGTATCAGCTATCTTAATCTATATCAGGCATGCATGCAATCATTTTAGCTTCCCAGGCCTTATAACCTTTTATGTGACACAGGCAGGTCCAAAATCCAGCTACTTGGTGTCTAGGGAGGTCTCCCATTCGTCTCGTCTTTTATGTTTTGAAGCTGAACAAACAGCAGAATTATCTTGTGATATGTGAAAAGCTGAACTCAACAAGGAGGTTATTTCAAATTGAGAAATATCACAACTGGAATAACAGGAAATTTCAAGCTGCTAAAATTAGTTCTTGTGAATAATGACTTCTCATGCAAAAGAGGTTTTGATAAAAACTCTGCTAGTGCAGCCTCTACAATCTGGATGTCATTAATGAAAAGCATTAGAAACTGGCAGTGAAACAAAGGTATTCTTTCCTAAGACACCCTTCACCTTGCCTATTACGGTACAAATAGCTGTCAAGAGCATTGGTGCCCCAGAAACAGTTTGTTCTTCCAGTGTCATAAACCGAATGCTTTCATGTGAGCTTGAGCTTGTGTCCGGAGGCACTCAAGCCACTTATAGTAATAATAACTCAGAACATCTTTAATATATGCTTGGCTTCCGTGTTGGATTCCCCTTTGTTCCCATCTTCTTAAATGACAACAGACTATTTAAAGGGGTTGTGAAGAGTCATGGGAGAGGTGCGGACATGACGCAGGGTGTCATGCTTGGATTGCTCTATGCACTAATGCATCTCCACCTGGTTTGGTGGTGCAGCACTTGCAAGGCGACTAACCTAGATATTAAACCTGTGCCCATCGCTGTGATGTCAGATACTCAAGAAGGGGTACTTCCTTCCTAATTAGGGAAGAACCTCCCTTTTTCTCTATTTTCAATGCTCCTCTGAAATTCACTTTCCAACAAGGGCACATCTATTGCTTCTGGCTGTTCCTAGAAGAAAAGGGGAGATCCAGTTCAAGATTCGGACATGAAAGTGTGGGCTGGGTTTCTAAGCTCCCATCACAGCACCAGAGATTATGTCAATGAAGGATAACACAAATGCACTAGTAATTCAAATGAAATTGTTCCATGAAGGCAGAGGGCTGGGGATGGGGAATGGAGTGATTCAGTGCCCTAGGCACAAGCATCTGGTGCTATCCCACATGGTCCACTGTATCCTGCTTGGCCTCCATCTGCCACTCCAGAAGAAAGGTCTCAGCAGTGTGACACATTTGCCAAATCCACGTCTGTCCTGGAGCCACCCCACTGTGGCTCTAAATGTATATTTTAGGCAACTGAACATCACATCCTAATGAAGTGACTGCCTGCATCAACACAGCCTGGATTGAGGTGCCCACATGAAGAGTCAGTGTAAGAGGAGAAGCTCTGGGACACCCATATCACTGAAGTACAGGAAACACCTGTGTCTGGCTATCACAACAGCACAGGGCTGTGGGGATTGGATCAGTAGCAGCGGCAGCTTGAGTCAGGGTGGGACTCTATGGGTGGCTCAGATATCACTTAGCATCTATGTGAAGGTAGCTGACATGGGTCCTGGAGCACTGCTGATTCCTCCAGGATCTGGAAGATGTAGCTTGCATGCAGAAATATTCCAGGAGGTAGTTTGATCTCAGACCTAATTCCACCCAAGCAGTCTGAATTACACAGCCTGTGAACACATAACCACACTCCCACGCCAACACATCATTGCCACTAATTTTGACATAATAGAAATCAGGACCTTATTACATGGAGCACTGAAACCATGAAAAAGTTTCCTTGTCATAGGGTCAATTGGGTCATAGGGACACATTCTTATTGAGCTGATTTAAACCTTCAGGACTGAGAAGTCCTTGTAAAGCAAATATGAAATTGTCTGAAAATCCCAGCAAGTGTTGATTTTGAAAACAGAGCAAGAAATGTCTGAGGTGGACCTGACATAAACAGTAGACTCCCATGATTTATAGAAAAGATTAAAACCCTTTTTCTTACTGAAGATGTTTTCTTTAACAGGGTATAACATTGCTTAGCGCTGTCTCATTCCTCAGCAAAGCACATTAAAAGCAGCAAATGAAATCATGTCAGGTCCGCCAGTAGTAAAAACCTTTGGCACAAGAACAATAGTTGAATGGGACTGAAATCTTGGAGGAAAGAAGAGACAAATTTATCTCCAGGGAACCAGTCCCTTTCTCCTGCAGACTGTAAGGTGGACACATATTTTCACAGTGAATATTTGACTTTAAATTGAACCTGGGCAGTAGTCAGGCCTGAAAGTGAGGCAGAGTACTGCCTACTGTCTTCCACCTGCATCATCCTCTCTCTACTCTTTGAAGCTGGCACTAGGTCAAGAAGCAAAAGGAACAACTCTATCTGACTGACCAGCAAAGGCTAGTGAGGACTGAAAGTACTGAGAAAATATCTAAGTCTCCCATTATCAGACTTGCTTGTGCAAGATGGCAAGTTTGGGTCAATACACCCCACACTCATCTGAAAGAGCATTAGGGAGTGATGTGTGAAGCAGTCCCTGAGGTATTTTGGCACATCTGACCCCTTCCTTGCTTCTGCAGCACGTCCTGCTGGGTTTCGACAAAAAGTCCGTGTCAGCACTGTTGATTTTTGCTTTGTTATGCAACAGTTTTTCGAATTCAGCTGCTAATGGTTGTTCCAAGTTAAAAATGATTGCTCCAAGTTAAATCCATCCCCCCTGCAAAATTTTGTACTCAAGTAGTTTTCAAATATTCATGTGGAATAGCAAAGCCAGCCATAAGGATGATGTATGTAGGCAGGGCTTTACTTTAAATAGAAAAACATACAAGCAAATAATCAAAGTGTTCTCATTCTATTTTATACATAAAAGCTATTTTGTTCAAGGCTAACTAAAATTGTAAAGAATGAACATTGCACAGAGTAGATAACACAGCAAAGAGGTGTGTCCTGGCACAAAATGGACCTACTACATCAAAAAGTTATTCATGCTGACAGGACATGAAATGTTTGCATAAAGAGAAAGGGAACAAAACAGGAATGCTATAATGCTGCTCCCTCATTGGAGTTATTGGTATTTTTTCTTCCTGCTGTTTTCTATAACTCTGACTGTTGTAAAAAAATTACATGTAAAATTAAAAATTAAAAAAGGAAAGCATTGACAGCTCTGCCATGAAAAGGACAAAAATGGAATAAGCTCATCAGAAGGTTGGAGATGCTGGAGGTGTTAAATGATCCACCATTTTCAGTAGAAATCTTGTTTTATATTAAGCTTTGCCAAAAATAATTCACTGTAGTATGCAAAAAGCTTTTGTTCCCTTGAAAACCTTATCAAGGAAAGAAATGCCATGGGTACCTCCTTGAGGTCCCTTCCAATCCAAGCCATTCTATGATTCTACGATATTCCAGGGTTCATAGGATAACACCTATAGGCATGATGCTGTGCCCATTGGGCATGGTCAAACTTGCTTTTGGTCAAAGCTAACCTGAGTAGATGAGGGAATAGCTTCACTAACATCACAACCTGAAGAAGTTGATAATACTGTACAACACGTAATTCAGTCAGAAGCAGGGATTTTCACTTTTTGAAGGTTACTGGTTCATTTACTACTTTTAGCCCTTACATAACTGGAAGGTTTCCAACGTACATGTTATCCTTGCTCACAAGCATCAGAGAGATACCTTCTTGGCCCATACAAAGAGGGTAAACATAGTGTGGAAGAATATATTGTGGGCCCAAGAGCTGTCTGTGATTAAAAACACAGTGGATACTCACAGGATATATGCGATGACCCCAATGGACCAGCAGTCCACGGCTTTGCTGTAGGGTTTCTGGGCCAGCACTTCAGGAGCTGAAATCAAAAAGACAAACAAATGCAGGTTACAAGACCAACCATTTGAATGTTGATAAGAAGTAGGAATTGATAGTGCTCCCTGAAACCTGAAGTTCTTTGTTGCCTTCTACATTCAGCCCTCAACTTTTCAAAAATTTTGACGTTTTAGAATCTCTTATCCTCAAGGAGAAGTATGATTCCTGCAGGGCAATAAATTCCTTTTCTACCACCGAAGAAAGAAATGAAAAACGAACACAGAAGAACACATAAAAATTTAAGTGTGGCAAGGCCATCAGCTGCCTCCCATAGGTAGTTTAGGACATTTGAGACTGAGTGGTGCTGAAATGCCCTTTCACCCTGACAGTTCCACTGTCTCATACTGCCAAACAAGGGACTTCAAGAGACAACTTAGAACATGCTGGGGAAGTGATAAGCTAGGTCTGCAGGAGAGGAAGGAGAGCTGTCACCATACCACCACCTGCTGACTAAGGAAGCCTCCTAGTTGTAAGAGTAAGAGGGGATCATTTGTCTTCCTGCCTCTTAGAGTAAGAAACATAAAGCAGCAGGAACTGGACACAGAGAAATGGAGCCCTCTCTGCTTCTGTATAGCTTCCCACTACCATAGCTTGAACTTTGCTAGAATTGACAGCATGGCCATTTACTGAAACTCTTTGTGAGTCTGCTTTTCTTTCTTAAACCAGAGAGAGCTGAAAAATCTTTGTTTGGGTGCCTGAGCCATTCTGCTGTCCCTGTTTGGACCTTTCAGTTGAAAATTCTTAAAGCCAATTTTTAAAAACCCATGACTCTAATCGTTTTCATGTAAAGAGGCTTTAGCATGTTCAAAGCATTTTCAAAGCAAAATGTCCACAATAATGCAACAAATCACTGCTTGTGGCATTCCTGAAGCAAACTCACCACACGGGGTCTACAAAAGCACCGTATTTCCCCTGAATACTCTAGAGTTTAAATGCTCAAAAAGAAAAAAAAAAGAAAAAACCCTCACAAAACAAAACACAAAAAGATCAACTTAAAGCAGTGAAGGCTAAATCACAGCAAAAAATAATTCTTTGGTATTACACCTTACTGTGCTAGGAGTCTTACCAGCTACAAATCAGTTATGTATAGAACAAAGAAGAAAACTTCGAAGAACTTAAATACATTAAAACTCAAGCCACAGCCACACACTTATTTGCTGCATAAGCTTTTGGGGTATTGGTAGGAACTCTTCTAAGAGCAGTCTTTTTAAGCTAGACAAGTCGATAAAACTAAGGTCAAAAGTGCCAGCAGGGAATGGAGCAGCAAGCACTAATGGGAAACTGAAAAGTCTTTCTAGTGCTTGGGCATGAGAGTTTAAAGAAGAGACTAACAGGGAAACAGTGCACAAAGTAGATGAGAAAGGGAATTCATGTTGGATTTCCAAAAGGAGCAGAACGATAGAACAGGTCAAGCCACTGGGTAGACACTGAAAAAAGGAAAAAATCCAAGGGAACGTGGGTAAAGGTATAGCTGACAGGGGAATTATGATGCCTTTTGAGGGTGGGTTTGCAGCACAAGGTGAAGGTAAACCCAATATTTGAGTCAACCAACAAACTGAAACCCCTGCATGCAGAAGTGTAAATGACATTTCTTTCTATTCACGTTTTTCATCATCATACAATGCTGCAGTGTGTGAATACTACAATACCTATCTGCTGGCATGCCAAAGGATGTTTCTCTCCACTGCACCTATTGTGAAGCTGTCCTGACCTGGCAACATGTGTTTGGCAGAAATCTGCATCCCAGTCCCTGAGAAGTCCCTGACCCCTTCCAGGACACTGAAATACTGCTGTAGCCTATCGAGGCAAAGGATGAAATGTTCTTCCCACAAAAGGAGATGGAGCTGTGGAAACATAAAAGGCAACTTCAGTTGCCACCCAAAACATGACTCCACTCCCAACAGCTGGGTCAGGGACTACATGTCAGGTTAGTACTAGTTAATCCAGTAAGGGTGAATTTGAAGAATAAAAGAACTAAAGAATGATGCACTGGAAAGCTTGACTTGACAACATGGTAGTATGGCAAATTCACACTTCTCTTGTTGCCAATTAACAGTTGCTCCTCAAAGTTGTCCAGGATAACATTCCCAGACAAACCTTGCATCCCTTAACTTCATTTTCTTTTCTTATTCATCAAAATTCCAGTCTCTAAAAAGATTTATTTTTTGTCCCATCTCTTGTGACTGAGTTTCATGAGAAAGCATGATGGAGCGTTTATTTTCCTCTGTGCTTTGGCGATTAGATGTCTTCCATCACTCTCATTCTTCTAAATTTTCAACCTTCTGTTCACATGTCTCTTCTACCTTTGACTGTCAGTTCCAGTTTGCACCACTTTCAATACTGATAAACATTATACATTGTATATTCCCCCCCAAAAATATGCAAATTGCTTCTGAACACCACAGGTACAAGTGAGCTCCTGATGTTATATGGATAGGCCACATTAACATAATAGAAAACAAATCTGAGTTGAGGGGATGTGAACTAAATAAAGATTCTCACTCTGAAACATCAAAGTTGTGCTGGAGTATTTCTCTCTGCTTCACAGGAGAGCAGAGCACTGATGCAATTGATGCTATGGACAGTAGCTGTGAAGCAGGTAAGGACAATGCAGGATCAAGCCCAGAGCAAATATGACGCTATCACCACACCTGTGGTAAACTTTAATGAGGGAAGGCAGGAGCTTTAAATAACTATTTTAAAGCCAAAGGGCTGTTTTCGTTTTTTGTTCCAAAAAGCAAACAAGCAATGGAAGCATAAGCTAAGCATCATCTGTCTGTGATACACAAAAATGATGGAAATATTTAATGAGCTGAAAAACAACTCAGAGGAACCCTGAGAAATGACAATAGATTGACGCCTGAGAAAGCAGGAGACAATGATAAAGAAAAACAAGAGCTGATGGTGTTAAAGGATCAACACAGTTGACTGAAGAAGCAAAACAGCAGAAAGGAGAATGGAAAAGTCAAAACACTCATTTCTGGTGCCAGGAAAACATGACTGAGCAGAAAGTAAAAGGTATTCAGATCTTTCCTTCTGAACCTTCTGCAGCCAAAGCAATTGGAAGGACAGAAAAACCAGTCCTGAGTGAGTTATACCTTTCTTTGAATAATGAGGACGCTTCCCTTCCAGGCCAGATAATCTGCTGACTTACATTTAGGGTGCTTATTTATTTTTTTAATAAGATAAAAATTGAAAGACTTTTTTTAAATGAAGGTTTTAAGAAAGGGTTCAGAATAAAAAGATTTGGAAACCTTCCAGAGCACGATGCCATTACCCCGAGTGGGCACAGCTCCTGATAAGCTCCCTAAAAATGCAGCTGCTGGATGCCAAGCCCAGCAATCCATGCTCTTGCAAGGGGCTCAGCTGATGTGGATTGCTCTGGTAATTTAAGCCTGTTGAAGTCATGAGGGTGCCTGCCCTTCATTCCAGTCTCATAGTTAAAAGAGGTTCTCCTTCACTCTCATGATGTTACTACTCTCAACAGATTTTGCTGTCTCACAGGAACTCAGTCTAATGCTATTTTCTGTGGTTTATATGGTTTCCCATATATGGCATGCCAGAAGGAATTATGCATTTGAACAAAGGGTGATGGTTTGGACCCCAGAGAATTGACTAATCAGGAGCGTGCTGTAGATGTGGGAGGAATAAAAATATCTAAATAAAGTTAAAACAATCAGGGACCTGCTTACACTGGGTGAGGAAACAACTCAGCTATCTCAGCAAACAGCCCTTGCACACGCCAGGACTAGGAGCTCAGCTGGTAACTAAACAGGGCCATGCAGACAGGTCTCTTAAGGAAAGATGGGGAAATGTGATAGAGCTGTGCTGGTGCAAGACAGTCATGAAATTCAAAATAAAAGGTGAGTAATGGGCAGGGTTTGTAAGGGACATCAAAGGGAAGTGCTGTTAGACCTGCTTAGGACTCAAGGGTACCACCTCAAGAGGATGGACAGAAAGGAACTCCACACCACTGAGTAGATGGCTGGTTGCACTAAGAACCTATCCAAAGATAGTGCAAGAGTAGGGTAAACTCTGCTGCCGTCATACAAAATGTGTTCTTCACAGTACAAACAGGCTGAGACACACAAAGCAGATTCATCACAAGACCAGAACCTCTCCTTTCCACTGACTCCTGGGATGAAAACCACTTGTTTCCCTCTTTCACAGTCTCCCAGTGTTCAGCTTGTTCTGGTTGGCTAAGACTTCACAGTTTGGTACTGTTCTGTAGGGACAACAGTGTTTTGGTGTAGCCCTGCTTGTTTCTTTTGGTCCAGCTGTCTGTGTCATGCTTCTGAGTCAGATTTAAGTAGCCATGATGGGATATAACACAGCTACAACCACAGCCCAGTGAAGTCCATTTCCTGGAGTTGAGTGACTGTACTGTTACCAGCCTGTGCCTTGATCAGAGTAATTCCCATGCTTTATTTTTACTTTAGTACTCATGTTACTGCCTAAACAACTCCTGGGGTTGCTTTTTGTTAATAAGGATATTCCAAAGGCTTATTGAATATTTTCAAGCATTTTACTCAAAGGATACCAAGTAAAGTCAAAAGTAAACATGGAAATCTATTGTTTACTTAAGTGCTTCAGTTTTGCACAGGACTAAGAGAAACACATGGCTTTGATAAGATCTGGACTCTCTATTGGATTTCTGGCAGAGCTGAAAGGTGTGAGATGACCGTATCTAAAGCCTGTACAGAAAATAAAACCAGTAAGTGATGTGAGGTGTTCAGGAATCAGTCACAAACCCAGGGTCCAGCTCAATCCTTAAGACAGGGAAATACAATGAAATTTTACTTGAAGTTGCTTTGGGCCCCAAACAAGAATTTTAAATCTCAGTAGGATTAAGACATTAGCCAGCCACAAACACAGTTAATAATTCAGTGTCTCTGTAAATGGAGATCAGATTGCTGAGACAGACTTTCCAACATATTTTCCAAACTTTCCAGTTTTCGTAAGCATCTTTGTGAGTCTAAGTCCCATCTGCAGAAGTAACCAAAACTTTTGAGAGATTAAATCTCACAGAAAGTCAATCAGCGAGACCTAGTTTACAAGCAGCCAAAATCTATTCAGAGAAATTTGTTGAGTGACTGAAGAGTCACTCACTGAATGCCCAACTTGACACACCTCAACGACAACTCATTTTCATGCAGTTTTGAGCACCTCCTCCATCAAAACCAAGCTTTTATAAATGGTCTCCAAGCAGTCCACATCTGTGATGTTTAAATCAACATATCACTAATGGCTTATACAGATCTTGCCCATAATCCCATAGATCATTCAGAGGATTTGGAAAACACTACTTCTACTCCAGTCTAGAAGATGGGTGGGATCCATGCAAACCAATCCACACACATAATTTACAAGGAGTTAAATCATAGAAGCTGATTTATTTTACCTCGTTTATGTTGTTATGTAAAAGTTGGCTATCTACTCTCAGCTCATCACCTGGACTCTCTTATAGGAAATGGAAGGAGATAAGAATGGTAAGCAGATAAGAAAATGGAAGATCTTTTCATTAGAAAAGGCTGTATTATCAGAACTTCTTATCTACTCTAAGTAAAGGTTTAGATTTGTATCTTAACAGAAGTACTCCCAGCTAAATCTAATGGGATGAAAATATTCTCACTGTCATCTTTTCAGCACAGGGTCAAAATCTTTGTCAAGACTCCTGAAAGAATAAGGTCTCTGAACTGTTGACAGTAATATAATCTCTAAAGCAGAGCCTTTAAAGCCAAGCCAATGTGCTCATGCATTACTAGCTGTGTACATTTTAGACATCCTGCAATTCAGTAAGTAACAATTTGATTTTCAGAAAGCTGATATTTCTGAAGAAGCTAAATTATAACTTCACCTTGCTCTATTTGATGAACTTCTGAACCACACTGACAGGAATTTGGTGTCTTGGATACCATCATTCTTTAGAGCTAAAACTAAAAAGGGTTGACTAAACAAAAAAATTGAATCACAGAGAGTTGAAAGTATGTATTATTCAGGGAAGTTAGGCAGAAATTGCATGAAGTCTTGCACATGTGCAAATATGAAGGACAGGAAACCTGAGTTAAGATCAGGTGTTGTACAATGTCAGAAAATTGTGTAGCACTTTGCACAATGGGATCTGACTGGATCTATTCCAGAAGATGATGTATAAAGAGTAGCTGACATTAAAGATTTCTTAACTGAGTCCTGGTGCCTTTGGCATGTGATATCTACCTGTTTTTTTCCAGGAAATTTAAAAGCAAAATTAAACTGACAAAAATGTATTAATTTCTCCTTAAATCTCAGAAAATGTGATGTTCTACTTATTTTTAAATAAAACTGACAGAAATTATGTTTTAAGCTGAGAATTCTTGAGTGTTACTTCAAAGGTAGTTAAAATAGCTGGAAGAAAAACAAAATGACTTGATAGAAAGGTGTGGAGGTTGACTGCATTCGTGTTGTGCCATTAGAGGGAAGATCTGTTGCATTAACTGAGGGCACTGGAGCGAGACTGGAAGGCACAAAAGCTTTCAGATGCAGACAAATTGCAGAATGTGTATGCAGAAGACATGCAATTGGGTGTAACGCTAACAGAGGACTATTTGTCAGCATTACTGTGATGAATGGCAACAAAAACATTCACTGCTTCGAAAATGTTGTCTGGGCAACCAATTATAAAAAAAAAAAAAAGGTAGCAATAACAGGAGCTCTGTCCTGTGGAAAAGGGAAAAGGAATAGAAAAACATCTAAAGAGGTTTTCTTTGTGTGAGAGGTGAAAAACTCCTGTCAGCACTTCTAAAATAAGTGACCATGACTTCTTGAACCACATTAAGTAAATCCTGTGTTCATAAGGTCATAAAGGACCTGAAGGCACTTGGGTAGCTATCAGCATCCAGATCATGTATAATGAGAGCTCTGAAACATCTGTCCAAGTACAACAATTGATAGGATGCCATCCAGAGAGACCACGACAGTGGGTCCAGGAGAACCCTGTAGAATCACAGAATCGTTAAGGTTGGAAAAGACCTCTATGATCATAAATCCAACCATCAATCCATCCTCATCATGTCCACTGAGCCATATCTCTCTTCAGAGGTTTCCTTTCCAGTTAGGGAACTAGTAGCAGAATTCCCATATGTCAGCCCTGTAGACCAGACTAAGAATTAAGACAATGCTGGGGCCTAATCCTTAGATAAAGACAGGTCTTAATGCTTGTGCCTCAGGATCCACGTGCTCTGATGGCCATTGCAAAGCAGCACTTTCTCCTGTCAAATAATGCAGAAGTTAACACTGGGATCAAGTGCTGGTTGGCAACCATGGAGCTATGGAATTTACCTTATGAAGTTCAACATATGCAAGCGCAAGCTCTTGCAGATAGGTCACAGAAACCCCCACTATCATTACAAACTAGGGGACAAAAGGATTGAGCACAGTCCTGCTGAAAGAGACATGGGGGTACTGGCGGATGACAAGGTGGACATGAGCCAGCAACATGCCCTGACAGTCCAGAAAGCCAACTGCATCCTGGGCTGCATCAAAAGAAGCGTGGTCAGCAGGGCAAGGAAGGTGATTCTGCCTTTCTGTTCTGAGCTGCTCAGAATTCATTTGGAGCACTGTATCCAGATGTGGAGTCCTCAGGGAGACGAGGACCTATTGGAGTGCTCCCAGAGGAGGGCCATAAAAATAATCCAAAAGAAGGAACACCTCCACTGTGAGGAATAGGTTGAGAGAGCTGGGGCTGTTCAGTCTGGAGAAGAGAAGGCTCCGGGGAGAACTGTGAGCGGCCTTTCAGTACCTAAAACAAGGCTATAAGAAGGAAATGGACAGAAAGAAGACTCTTTAGCAGCAGTTGTTGTAATAGGACAAGGAGAAAATAAAAGAGGGGAGATTTAGATTGGACATAAGGAAGACGTTTTTTAAGAAGAGGATAGTGAATTTAGATTCATAGATTCATAGATTCATAGATTCATAGATACATTAGGTTGGAAAGGACCTACAAGATCATCTAGTCCAACCATCCTCACACCACCATCCCTACCCACCAAGCTACTAAATCAAATCCCTCAGCACCTCATCTAAACGCTTCTTGAACAGCGCTAGGGACGGTGCCTCAACCACCTCCCTAGGCAGGCCATTCCAGTGCCGGACCACTCTTTCAGAGAAAAAATTTTTCCTCAAGTCTAATCTAAATCTTCCCCGGCACAACTTGTGGCCATTCCCTCTCGTCCTGATAATTTACATTATCTTGCAGACTTACTTCAGTCAGTGTCCATTTCTGAGCAAAATAAAAATCGATAATTAAAGACAGAAGAGCTGATAGTAAAAATTAAGAAAATTGCTGTCTAAGCTCAGATCTTGCTAAGGCTTTGGAAGATTTCCAGCCTGGTGTGATTACACAGGACAGGTATTCAGGCTGTACGGAGGGCATTTTGACTCATGTGCCTATGGTCTGATGTCATCTTGATGGGAAACAAAATATTTTACTTTTTTTTTCCTTGATGTTACCGAGACAAAGTGTGCCTGAGTATCATGAAGATAATGCCCAGAAAAAGGTATTCCTAGGACAAATCCTGATTACTATGTCATAACTTGAGCATCTGTTTGGGTTCTTATACCAGGATGTCATCTGAAGTAAGATGGCAGAAGCAAAAGAAGCCTCTCTGTGACTGGTAGAAAAGATAATGTCTTTTCTACAAACAGAAAAACTATCCTTGGAGAAGACATTGTCATTTTAGTTCCATGGATTTAACCACAAGTTAACCCTAGACATAAATTTTGCTCTCTCACCTGGCTAGCTAGGTATTGTAAGAAAAACTGGCTTGCTGAGTGTCCCATGCATGAAGTAAACCTTTCAGATAGTGTTTTCTCACAGATCCTGTCATCACCTGCCCTATTTTTCTCATATTCAGTTGCTTTATCTTTTTTACAAGGATGCTGGTAAATGCACTTCTAGTTGGTAGCCTGGCATGATCACTACTGAATGGACGAAATATTGAGGAATACATGATAGGTGACAATTTGCTACCACCTGGGAAGGCTCAGGGATCTAAAGAGTTTTTAAACACTTAAATGAGTCAGTAACTTAATGTAATTGAAATATAGGATTACTGAACTTGTCTGAATAAACTTAGTTCTTTCATTTTACTGTCTTCTGTCAGAGGATTCTGAGAAACACTATTCTTTATGATTACAGTAATATGCTACATTATGTAAAGTGTCTTGGCATTATAGGTTCTTGTACATGCTTGCATTTGAGTATATTCTTCACATGCTTCTAATTTAGCCCCAGGCAGAAGATTTGACAAAAATCCTTTTGTAGAGAAATAAAATCATGAAAGCAAATCCCACAAACCATGAGCTGGATTGCAGGATCGTGATCCAAGGGAGAAGAGCACACAGGACACAACATCAGCAACTTCTCAAATCTCTAGTTCTAACAAACATCTGCAAAATCTCCAGTATGTAGTGGCACTAGAAAACAAATATTATTCCCTTTGCCACATCCTTTTTCACCATGTTTCTGTATAACAGTTAAGAGGAGTGAAATGACATTATAACCAAACCACTTACCAACATAGCCAGGAGTTCCACAGGCTGTGGACATCACATCTCCTTTACCCTCCATCTTAGACAATCCAAAATCACTGATCATGATTTTTGACTCTTCATCCTGGCTGTAGTAAAGCAAGTTCTCGGGCTAGAAAGAACAAGCAAAGTGGAATATGAATGTATCAGTCTAGTAACAAGGTTGGCCGATGCTTATATTTAATACAATCCTTAGTTATACCATGCACTGACATCATTTTTTTCTCTTAAATCTTAAGGAGTTGCTCTTACAACCCATATGGATAACATCTCCAAACTCCTCTATAGTGACTACTGGAAGAAGCTGACACCTTGAACTTTGAGTAACTTATCTATATTCATGAATTTCTCCTTTAGCACTCCAAATATGAACTAATCATCATCTTTTACTTGGGAGGTGTGTCCAATATACAATTATTTCCACAATAAAACAAGGATTCATTTGAAAGCAGGTAAATATAGTAAATCCAGGTAGCGTAACCTTATTTATTTATTTATTTTGACGCAGCTGTAGTTGGAGTTATACAGTATAAAATAAAATGAGAAAGAGAGGGAGGGAGGGAGGGAGGGAGGGAAGGAAGGAAGGAAGGAAGGAAGGAAGGAAGGAAGGAAGGAAGGAAGGAAGGAAGGAAGGAAGGAAGGAAGGAAGGAAGGAAGGAAGGAAGGAAGGAAGGAAGGAAACAATAGGAACTGGAGAATTTTTATATCTTCTCCATTGGAAAAAAACTGTTATTGAGAGAGAAAATGACTTTAAAATCAACAGAATTGTTCAGTGACATTTTAGCTGCGGCTGATTAGGAAAAAATGCTGCAGAACTGAGCACAGCAACTTCTTTATGCTGCAGGAAAACATGAGTCGCTCCTCAAAGCCCTGAGACTTCTCACAAAGTCAGCAGGTTGGAATGTCCAACCACCTCCCAGATGCCATTCAGCAAATCTTCTAAATGGAATCCTCTAAGCTGTGAATACCCCACAGCAAAGCTCTTGCTAGCTGCTGTGAAAAGCCGTTTCCCATATATAATATTTGGGTTTATATTTTGGTCCTAGCATCCTGGCAGCCCAGCAATAATAAGGTGCTATTACACCACCTGGACCATGAGGTCTTCATCTACAAGAGTGATGGATATCCAGTGTGGGCTTCTTACCTAGAAACTAGTACAAATGCCTACCCACAAGCAACACATTTTGTCTATCAGGCAGTTATATGCTTCAGCTGTGGGTTTCAATGAAATGATGAGAAGCAGATGGGACCGTGCAACATCATTAAATTCCCTGGGACACATCCAAGCTTGGATATGTAAGAAGAAGCAATTGTACTGCAGCAGCTCTGGTATCTGTCCTCTTTTCTTTCTGCATCATAAACTCCAACTCTAGGGAAAGAAGTGGATGAAGAAGCAATGGAAGTTGACATTACCTTCACCCTACTCTGGGTTTCCTGCTCATCCTCAAGTTGATGTTGAAGTATTTTGTGTTTGCCTGGTTCCAGCATAAAATCACATACTGATGGCTTCAACCATGGACATGGTGACAACAAAGGATTTATAAACTAAGGGAAAGTTGTAGCTGCAGCTGTGAATCAGCTGGGACTGAGGCAAAAAAGGAACAATTCTGTTCACTGAAATAAAAATAACGTTCATAGAATCAGAATGGTTTGGGTTGGAAGTGACATTTAATATCATCTAGTTCCAACTCCCCTGATACAGGCAGGGACACCTCCCATAGACCAGGTTGCTCAAAGCCCCATCCAGCCTGGCCTTGAATGCTTTCAGGGAGGGGGTATCCACAACCTCTCTGGGCAGCTTGTTCCAGTGTCCCACCACCCTTGCAATAAAGAATTTTTTTCCTAATATCTAGTCTAAATCTGCCCTCTTCCAGTTCAAAGACATTTCCCCTTGTCATTTGTTTCTATAGTGATAGTGATCAGCTGCAGGTTTGGTAGAGCTGGAATTAAGAGAAAGACAACTATTTTCTAGCTATTCCTACTGATTCATCTCAGATCCCTAATTTACTTATGTTTAGCAAGGTCAAGAAATCCACCCATTTAAAACTTAAACCTGCTAAAACTTAATTAAAGCAAATTCACTTTTTATAAAGAGAGCTGGTTAATTCAAGAAATATTAACAAGATGGCTCTGTGCCAAGCAGAGCTGCCCCATCCTTTCATTCCTTTTGCCAATCCTGGACTTCACTGGATTTCATCTGCTGCCATCTCTTGTTAGTTTCCGCTGTGTTATTGATACCAGTGACTTGGAGTACAGAGCAGCTTTTCCTAACTACAGCAAGTACAATTTTGGAATCTGAATAACACATAATTGCAATAAATAACTGTTACAGATATTTCAAGAGTTGTATTTTTTCAGGGTGGATTCTTTCCCAGAGATTCATTTAGGGGATCACAATTTGAAACTTGCACTTATCTTGACAGTTCGAAACCACAAAAAGCCTTATTACATTCCTATTTTAGCCTTCATGGTGTGTTTGTGCTAACAGATACTTCACAGCAGGTGTTCCTCATATACCATATTTTATGAGTCATTTTAACAACAGATAAGCTACTGAAAAACACTTGCAAACAAAAAGAAAGAAAAAGAGCTAGTCTTCACCCCAAAATACTGTTGAAGAAGGATATTTGTTTGATCTAAATTCATCATATCCTTAAATAAACTCCCAAAGCAATTTGTAGATTAGTCTACGTTCCAATTACAATATGTCATGTTTTACTATGGGAACTTTTTAATAAAACCAATTTGTTTTAAAATAAGAAAAAACACTGTTTAGTTCCAAGAGTTACAGCATCCCTTTAAAAGATAGATAGGAATATTAAGAGTTCACACAGAGGAGTATCTCAATTAAAAAGAATGGGACCTTCCACTAAAGTCTCTCTTGGAAAAAAGATGTCCAAAGTTACTTCCAACAAATAGAATTTGGGAGAGAATTAGTCATCAAAAGAATAAAGAACACTTCCATACTGAAGCACTTTGGAGCTCTGATAATAAGAGGATATTTTATGTGATCAGAGTAGGAGCAGGAAATGAATGGGAAGTGTAGGCAGAATGTGAAGACTATAGGAGACAGAAGAATAACCAGTGTCTCCTTGTGAAACAAAAATCAAAATATTATTTGGGACTTTTAGGACTAGACATCACATTCCGAAGAGGAAATAACTGATTGTGAATATTAGTGCATATTTTCATCCAGCAGATTCGAAGTTTCACTTTAAAATGTCTCAACTCAACATATTTTTTATATATTTCTACCTTCTGTTATATAATTCAAACTGAATATCATACAGCATCCATTTCTGGCAGAGGAGTCCAGGACTAAGGCAATATATATATATATACATACATATATATAAATCTCTGTGGCTCATGACTCTTCTGATGTTCATTCAGTCTTTATATAATTTGACCTATTTTGCAGAATTCCAGTAATTGCATGAGGACAACTCAATGCTACAGCATCAACACCCGAAGCAATTCCTGTTTCTAGCATTCTTCCAAAAACTAAAACAAAAATGTTGCTTTATTCACAGGTTTTTTTTAAGTTTAATTTTTAGCTTTCTTTTGACATTTGTATTTTTTTTCTAATGTCTCCTACTGATTAATTATTTAAGATGGCTAAAGGCAGAGTGGTTTAGCTGTGTATTGTGAGATCCAGGACTTTCTGCTTATCCTAATGATATTTTTAAAACATGAAAAGAAAATAATTTAGAAATAATGCTTGCTCGTTTTCACTGCAATTGTTGTGGTGGTGTGTTGTTCTTTTTTTTTGTATTTGTTGCTTAATCAGAAAAGCTGAGGGCTTCTGATATAATAACATGGTATAGTTGAAAGGATGACTATCTTAAAACGACATTGGCACACAATGTTCCTTAGAAGAATTCTTGCTGTGAAAAAGGTCTCCAGAAACACTGGACTAAATAGCACGATGGGAAATCTTTCAACCCTCTCACACAATTTATTTTCATTAATAATTTTAAAGTAAGAATAAATGTAGCTCAGGAAACTGGCAAGATAGTGTGCAATAGTAAGTACTTACATCCCAGCTGAGATGAGCCTTTTATCTTAGTGTGATGTTCCAGATTTTAATGAATGACTCTTTCCCAAAATCATATATGCAAAATATCTGTTGACTCTAACAGCATTGATTGCAAGAGCTCTTATTAAAATCAATTACAATGGAAGGATGTGTAGCCCTCTTATGGTAAACCCTTACAGAAACATCCATCCCCAGGGGAGGCTGGACTTACATGCATTAGACTTGAATAATTACACAACCTTCATTAACATTGATTGGAAGACTAGGTCAAGTTGTGGTCATACCTTGAGGTCCCTGTGGACAATGCCCATTCGGTGCAGGTAGTAGACAGCATCCAGGACCTGTCGGATCAGGGTGCTGGCATCCTTCTCAGTGTAGAACCCTTTCTCAACAATGCGGTCAAAAAGCTCTCCCCCAGACACCCTAGAAAACATAACAGCGTGTAGAAGCATGAGGACACGCTTTTTAACATACCTTGTACCTCTCTAAAGAATGGTCATGGACATGCAGTATCCACAGACAGTACAAATACATCTGGAGCTCTGGGGGCTCTCCCACTGTCCCAACAAGCATTTGATTGTTTCCCCAAAATCCAAGGGCAGGTATCTGTCTTAGAGACCAGAGAAGCAGCAAAGGGAAGAAAGGAGAGAACAAGGGAGGGAAGGGAAAGGCAAGGGAGAGGAAGGAAGATGAGGATAGAGGAGAGGAGGGGAGAGAAGGGGAGGGGAGGGGAAAGAAGATGAGAACTGGGGAGAGGAGAGGACTAAACCAGAAATGGCCATGCTATAAAAGGAAATAAACCATCCTCTACCAGAAAGTGCCCCAAAACACAATACAATTTGCAGAAGGAAATCATAATTTTCCACCTCAGTTAAGAGTCAGGGTGAGTCAGGGTGGGGGTTGGAACTAGACGATATTAAAGGCCCCTTCCAGCCCAAACCATTCTATGATTCTATGTACACATTTTGAATTGCAAAAGATGGTGCAGTTTTTGTCCTGAAGGAATGGCCCTTTACCCATAAGTGTGTGAGATGTATGCTGTAGTCACTGCCAGTATCTACAGAGCATTAGTAAATTAGCAATTACCCATACATAGAATCATAGGCTGATAGAATATCCTTGAGTAGGAAGGGACACACAGAAATCATCGAGTCCAACTCCTGGCTTCACAGAGCACAATACAAGATCCAAACCCTACATCTTGAGAGCACTGTGCAAATGCTTCCAGAGCTCTGGCAGTCTGAGGCTGAGCCCACCGCCCTGGGCAGCCTGTTCTGTGCCCACTGCCATCAGAGTGGGGCAGTCCCTTCCCTCACCCAGAGGCAGTGCTGAGCGTGGTGCAAACCAAGGTATGGCTGACCCTTTAGCCTCCAGAGCACACTGCTGACTCAGATTCAGTTTACCATCAGCCAGAAGCCCTAGATCCCTTTTTGTAGGCCTGCCCTCCAGTATCTCATCACCCAGTTTGTACATATAGCCAGGGTTGCTCCCGGTGCAGCATCCAGCACTTGCTCTTGTTAAACTTCATGTGATTGGCCATTAACAATCCATTGAGTTTGTCAAGATCTCTCTGCAAGACCTATACAATACATGTATGTTCATTTATCAGCAGCCAGAAATCCTCTAGTCAAATGAGTCTTGAGTTCAGCCTCTGCCTGGCACTGATAGCAGGCAGTTATTGATGGTGGAGCACAGATTATGAGTCCAATTAATCACTAGATGACATAGATGGGAAAATGATTCCACTACTCAGAGAGGAAAGAAAATAAAACCTTGACATCCCACTATTTAATGTCTTCTATATTATGCTTTCCCTCTGCCCTGCTAGAAATAACACATTCTGAACTCAATCTTAAATAATAGACACATTAAAACTCCCTGGAGGAATACTGGGAGAAACAAAAGAGGAAAGAAATATCTGAGTAATTGAAATAATAAAACTGTCAGAAAAAAAAAAAAAGAAGAAAAAAAAAAAGAAAACCTGCCCTACTAGGGTAAATAAAAGATTTCCATTTTAACAAGCAAAACCCATTAAAACTAAAATGAATGTGATATGTTTTTTCAGCAAGTTGCACCACTTAGCATATCATAAATAGCGCTGTAAAACTTTCTTTAAAAACAAACCCAATAAAGGGAAGTAATAAATGATTACAGTCATTAAATACATATGCACTAGGAGTTTGCCATTGTCCAAACACTAGGTTATTCAGCCACAGCCACTCCAGGCAATAATCTGCTTGAATAATGCCATGAAGTCACTTCCTAGAGAAGTTTGGAGCCTGAATGGAGGAGAAAATGACCAAGTTCAACTTCAAAACTGAGAAACAATCTGGAAAAAAAATACTACAACAATTAACAATAGATAATCCCCCTATTAAGTACTAGGCAAACAAACCAAATAGTCTGCTGAAATACTGACATTAAACTGAAGTTCTGCTGTAAAGGTGAAATTCCCCACAACCTGAAGTTCTCCCAGGACGTCCATGGCATTTTCAGGGGGGCTTGCAGAGGAGGGCCAGTGTAGCCATGCCAGGCTGTCAGTGGGGCTGGGAAAGCCCTACTACCATACCAAATTTGAGAGCTCACAAGTCTCAGCAGTGCAGGGAAAGAGACACTGCAAGGGGAGGATGCCCCAAGTGCTATCAGACAACAGACTGCTCTGAGAGCACACCCTAAACCCACATGGGAAACCTTGAATTATAAATTTTTCTTATCCAGGTTCATAGAGTCATTAAGGTTGGAAAAACCACTGAGATCATCTAGTCCAACCATCAACCCGTCCCTCCATGCCCACTATACCATGTCCCTCATTGCCATATCTACCCTTTTCCTAAACACCTGCAGGGAAGGTGACTCCACCACCTCCCTGGGTTTCTCACTAAAGGAGCTGTACCATGTGTATATAGGTATGCATATACCTATGTAGATGCACAGGATGTTGCTCCAAGCCCTTCTTAGCATGCCCCATAGTAACGTGACGGGCCTTGCCACAGGAGAACAATCACAATCTCTGTCTCACCATTCAGAGAAGGCAAATAGTGTTACTGAATCTGGCTCTTATTAGCTGGCAGTCTTTTTATATTTCCCCCGCAGCTCTTTTGTTTCCCATGGATTGACTGCATTGAAAATTGAGCCCACGCAGTAATTAATATGACTGAACACAGCACATATCCCAACAAAAATGCTATGTCTACTGCCTTGCAGTTTCATAGAGTTGCTTTGGTTGTATTTGAAAGGACTGCTTTAGTAGATACTGATTTACATCAGGTGCTTCCCCACTCAAGGATTCTCTCCATGTTCAGTGAGTGTGCTTCTGTACACATTTTTCCATTAAAATGACCACATTCCCCTCCAGCCCAGCCCTCTCCTCCCTCCCCTCATGGCTCATTCTTTAATCAAAAGCTTTTCTTAGTAAAAGTTAGTTTAGTGGATCTACTGTACCCAGGCTCAATCTGTTTATAATTTTCTTTAAACATGCGGAAAATATTCTCAGCCTCTTAAATGACACACTGCAAACCGGAATGTAACCCAGTCTATGATATTATGATGACTCGGTGAACCATTGGTGAGCTTGCTTATTCAGAGCTTTAACAGCACCCCAGGTACACACAGTAAGTTGAGGGACTCACACTCGCATTTACTTGTGTAGTGACTCCATGCTACATTGCATTGGATTTGCATTATGCTTGCACTCACCTATAAAGTCTCCCTTGATGTGGACAAGCATCACGGTTGGGGATCACCTCCCAGGGATGCTCTGCAACACAGCACCCAAAGCCATGGGTGCTATTTTCCACATGGGGCTTTTGTCCACAGGCCCATCCTTCAAAATCAACTCAGTTATGTCACTGAGAACCTTGCTCCCCACACTGTGCCCAAGGACTGCCATGTCAAGAGCAAGCCAGCAAGAGGCAGCTGTGGAAAAGCACCTGGGTTCTTAGCTCATGGTACAGTTGTGTCCTGTTGGTCAATAGCTGGGCTTGATCCTGACCCCATCTGTCCTGCTGAGACAGGACTTGGCATCCTGGGCAAAGCACTGCTGCAATTTCATTGTTTCAGTTTTTATTATTATTCTGGGATGCTTTTCTTTTTTTTTTTTTTAACGGCAGCACTAGCTTTGCAATTTTGAGCAGTGCACAGGCTGAAGAGTTGAAACTGCATGCAGCAAGAGCAGAATTAGGTCTTTGTCTCAAAGAAATTTAAGACAAAGTTTTCTGAGCAGAATGAGAGGGGAGGAGGAATTTCTCATTACTGGAAGAGAACTGCTCCCATCTTGAGCCTGGCACTGACTTATGTGGCTGGACACACTGTCCCAAACATCAGCACAAGGAACCTTTTTCCTCTGCTGATTTTGATCTTGGTTCCCTGCAAAGAAAAAAAAATTGAAAGAGGAGCAGCCAAGTGCAGTTACTTGAAAAGCATTTAACCCTCTGAAGAGTTCAAGTGTCATGCTGAGACCCAGAGTACCATTATAACCACCCAGAGACTTGGACTTGGGCAAAAATCAGCAGAACAGCTGCACTTGTATCTTCTGTACAGGCAACTACTGGGACTGCCAGTGTGTGTTGCTCCCCTGGTTCCTGTTTGTCCACCATGCAGTGACTCTCCCATGGTTCACCAAGGGGCATGAGGAAAGACAAGTGAAGGAGATAAGCTGGGTATCCACATCCCATATGGGCACCCTGAGCATCTTCACTTACTGACTCCAGTACAGGAAACTATTCTGAAAGATGAATTTAACTGCATAAATATCAGTACTTTTCACATCTACTACAACTTTCACCTGAAGCTATTTCCACCAATGAGAAAATGGAAATGATATTTCTACTGGACTTTAGCACACATCACAGGCTATCAGCATGAAGGAGGCCAGAAGTAAAAATATTTCTATTCTGTAACTGCAGGAACTAAAGACAGAAACCCTCAGATTTGTCTCAATGAAACAATCAGGACATATAGTAATGTTTCACAAGCCCTACCCTGCTAAGGAGGATACACTGACATCAAAACCCAAAGATCTGAAGAGGGACAGTAGGACGTAGCTTGGTCACATGAAGCAATAGTCAGTGCATGCAATTCCAATGGGGAGACAAATGGGCACTCTGGTTCACAGAATAATAAAAGTATAATGGTTGAAAAAGACCTTTGAGATCATCAAGTACAACAGTCACCCCGTCACCGCCATGACAGTATTTACCCATTTCAGGGTTTCCTGAGATCAAATTTTTGGACATAGGGTTTCAATAAGAAGAGCTCAGGTACTAACTGCGCAGATGATGCAAATCTTTTAGTGAACCCAGCCTGGTGCTGGAGTCTACAACAGACTCTTTGGGTTCTCTGGTATGGGATTAGCTACAAAAAGTCTGCATAGACTTAATGAAGGTGAATGAGAGAACAGAGACAGCTGTCAAAAACAGACCCAGTATCTGTTGTTACATTTCCTTTCTTTCTTTGTGTGTTTGTCTTTCTGTCTGCATTTGAGGATTCTGTCTTTTGTTTATTCCCTATTTGGCATTTAAATGTTAGCTGAAATCACCAGCACAGACAATCACACTGAACATCTCAGGTTTGGACTGGATTTAAGCAACTTTATGGACGCAAGTGGTTTTGTACACTCAAAGGAGGTATCTGGTTATTTAGATTGTGAGGGCACTGTTGGCTGAACACAGTATGCAAATCATTAAAGATGCCACAGTCCCCATTAAAAAGGAAGGAGAGGCCATTCTAATGAAGTCCTAATAATTATTAAGGCTCTCTTCAAAGGCTGGTGGCCGTCTGTGTCACAAGGCAGTTTCTGAATTTCTGTAATTTCTAATTTACAGCTGTAACCAAGGGAGAGTTGAAGAAACATTTCAGCATTAGTAATTCACCTTCAATTTACATTAATCCATTTCACCATCAAATTCATCATGAAAGAACCAAACTGACAAAAAAAGAAAAGAAAAAAAGAAAAGAAAAGAAAAGAAAAGAAAAGAAAAGAAAAGAAAAGAAAAGAAAAGAAAAGAAAAGAAAAGAAAAGAAAAGAAAAGAAAAGAAAAGAAAAGAAAAGAAAAGAAAAGAAAAGAAAAGAAAAGAAAAGAAAAGAAAAGAAAAGAAAAGAAAACAACTCGTGCTGCAGGTAAGGAGAAATGATGTTATCAGTTTTTTTGTGAAGCAACCAATTCCCTTGCAGTGTTATCAGGAAAGCTGAACATGCAAAGTTTCAGAGAAACTCTTTAATGAAAGATAAAATGTCAAGCAAATCCTCATCATTTAAGGCTCCCAAACTCATAAATGTAAGCCAAGAATCAAATGGTCTGGATTTCTGGTGTTTTTGCCAGCAGACAAAGCATTCATGCTCCTTGGGTCTCTTTGCCAGGTATGTGCCAGACCCCTCCTGCTTTGAGGCTATGTGGTGTGGGACAACATTGCATATGTTAACCTTCAGAGAAGCAAAAGCAGTAATGAAATAACAAACAAACTGTGGAATTAAAAATATATGAGTCACATATTGATAGTAATGTATTCATGTTAAGTTTTCCTTCATGCTGGTGCCATCTGTGTGTACAGATAACTCCTCATTCATGCACCCCTGCATCCCACGCTGTCATTAAACATCGAAACCTTCTGTTTTTTTGTTTTGTTTTGTTTTTTAGGTGCTTGGAAAACAACACCATTGGAAATACTGCTTCCACTTCTTTTCCATTTGGCAAAACATCAGTATTTTTTCTTTTCCATCTCTTTTGGAGTGTAGGAGTCGCTCTGTATTGATTACTGCTTGAAAGTTTTTTATCAAACATTTTACTGATGAACTCAGAGAGTTATAGAATCATTAAGGTTGGTAAAGACAACTAAGATCATCTAGTCCAACTGTCAACTGATCACCACCATGTCCTTCAGTGCTACATTTACTCTTTTTCTGAAAACTTCCAGGGATGGTGACTCCACCACTTCCCTGGGCAACTTCTCAGTAGAAGATTTAAGAAAATAAATAAAGAAAGAAAAAATTTCCACCAAAGCTATACAGAGTTTCCAGGTGGTTCTCTCCTGAAGTACACGAAGTTGAAGCCATGATCTAGACTTTGGTATACAAGTCATCAAAGCACCATCAGGCTGGGCTAGAAGAACTTGTGCAGAAAGACAGAGATACTCCTAGGGACTCACCAGCATAGTTTATAAATACAGATCAGGGATGTGAATGTAAGAAGGATGATCTCTGAAATTAGGAGCAAGAGGGATCTGAGGTAAATATGAAACGTAAGTAAAGTATGAGCCTTATCCAACAACAGTGAATAGCTTACTGGTCAGAAGTTAAACATTCACAGATTCCTACAATATATGTCAGGAAAAGCTCATACCTCAGCTCCTGGGCATGAAACTGGGAGTGTGAAGTGAGATAAGAAAGACCGAAGGGAATGTTTCTAGGAAGTTCTGCCCCTGACTATTAGTTTTTTTAATGAAGGAATTCTTATTTATACAAATATTTCCATTTAAAAAAATTATTTTGCTTTTAATGGAGAGGTTTTCTGTTTGGCTTTAAACTTCCTCTGCATTGTGAAAATGCATGAGAACCAGAAAGCAAACCTTTCTATTTAACCATTTGAAAGGAGAGAGAAGTTGGCTGCCCTCATCTCATTGTTCAAATGATCTAATGCATAAAAAGAAAACGAGTAAACAGATTAATAGAGTTTAGACCCAGGAAGGAACATTATGGCTATTCAACCTGACCTCTTGCAAATGTAATTATGTAATTAGAATTCTCCTAGAGGCCATATCCTATGGTGTTCATCAGGCAAGGGCATAAATTGCTAAAGAAATACTCTGTCCTGCAGAAACTTGCATTATTCAGTATATAAGTCAGAAAACTGCACCAGCTTTCACATTTGCAGCACATCATAAAATGTTCAACTTGACTGATGCAAGGACTTTTCATTCTTATTGCAGCTTTGAATCATTCCCCTTAAAATCTAATGGTAACATAAATACATGCTCCAAGGCCACTAAACAAAGGATATAGGATCGGTTTGGGCTTATTTTTCTAGAATAATACTGCATGCACATGGTAGAAAGAGATGGATGAGTGTTGGCATGCACTCCTTTGACAGCACTGTTCCAAACACTGCTGTAGAATTTATTCTGGAGGGCAGATGGCTTCAGCTCTTCATCACTTCCACCGTGTTGGCTACATCAGAGGCAGTGCCCGTACCAACACATACGCATATATCTTCCCTGCACTGTTCAGGGTATGACCCAGCACATTATTGTCTCCAACAGTGCCAACCAGCAATCACCTGGGAACACTGGTGGGGGGCAGTGGCAGAGATTCTTTTGCAGAAAGCTATGGGTAGAAGTGACTTGTGAGCTTTCAGAATCAAACTGTTCAAAACAATTCCTTTTTTATTTTCCTACATTAAAAGTGCTACATGACCACTTGCTGAGCAGTTGTAGTAAAGCTGTACTTTGAGAACAGATTTCTGTTTCCACTGGGGAAAGACCATAAGACCCTGGAAACCTCAGCTGAAATTTGCTTAGGGATGTAGTGTTGTTTGGCAGTTAAAATCTTTGGAGACAAGATTTTCCTTCACTGAATCCCCACTTTGGAGCTCTTTTAAACTCCATGATTTTTTGAGGTCATTGCTATCTTCTATTACACAAAATTTTATTCTGCAGCTAAGTACTCAACACTGAATTCAAAATTTCCCCAGCTCCACCAGTGGCAACAAGTGGGACAGCACTAAGAGTTAGAAAATTACAAAGGAACTCAGATTTTTAAGGCTCTAGCAACTAAATCTTACTAGACAACAGATTAGGACAGCCCTCCAAATGTCAGCTATTGCTGTTTATGAACCATGTATCTGTAGTAAAGCAACCTGCACTAATAAAACCCTGTGTTATATAATCCTAAGTAACTCCGTGACAAACTTGCGTATCGCTACCACTCCTCTGAGGTCTGCAACTTCTATGAAGGGCAGAAGATGGGGCAGTGTTAACAGTTTGATTACTCTGGAGAGCGCTCCTTGCCAGTTAAGAAAAGGTCTATGGATATGTCCATTGGTTGTTGAGGTCACTTCATAACTTGGTTTTTAATAAAAAGGGAAAACTGAAGTTTGGTGTTGATTTCCATCTGTGCTCTTTCTATCAGCCAGTGCTTAGATGTCATTTTTCAGGAGGATTGGAACTAGATGATCTTTGGAGGTCCTTTCTATCCCAAGCCATTCTATGATTGTATTATTCTATGAATCTTTGTGAACAATGGATGCACCATGAATTTCACTGTTAAAAAAAACAACCCAGCATTTAAAGACATTTCATTAGAATATGCACAGAATTCATTAAATCAACCAAAAGTTCAGTGTTGAATTACTCCTTGCTTCATATATTTCCTTATGTAGGATGTCAGTAAATCAGCCCAAGCATAATCGCCCTGCTTATTGTATACATATATTTACACGTATGTGATTTTGTTGCCTCAGTCTTTCTCACTTTGCTTCTGGAAAACAGAAGAGTAGAGCTCTGCAGAAAAACCGCACAAAATATGTTTTCCAGTGTCTGGAACAATGTATTTCCTAACTGCCGTCATGTTCCTCAAGTTCTCCATAAAATAAATGGATGGTAAAAATCTGGAGGATATTCCTCACCTGACAGCAATTTAAAAGTAGGTCAGGTTTCAGCACTAATAGGTTGGGTTTGTTTTCCTTTTGACTTGTTTTCCAGTGGAAACCAACCTCAATGTCCTGCCAGTATTAACTAGGAGGAACAGACCTAAAAATGAGAACCAATCTAACTGAAAATGGATGCCATAAATTATGCAATGTACAGTAAACAATTACGAAATATAAGATGAATGCATTAGGAAGAATTGCTCTAAATACCATAGAAGACCACAAAAAATATACTAAAGCTACTGTCAGCCAGTGCTTAAGCTGTCCAGCTTTTTTTGTGAATAACACACAGAAATTTTCTTTCTCACAAGTAAGTTTGCAGGCACACCTCATTTGTGGAAAGAGACGATGTTAAAATAACACTGACTGATACTTGTCTCAATGCAGAAAGAACTCTGAAGCCCCTTCTATCACCTGTATCTCATGTAAATTCTGTTTTTAACTAGTTTTTCTATTGGATACATACAGGCTCTGAGTTGTTCCACTGTTCTAGATGAGCACAGCAGAGGAAAATCTAATTTGAAACAAAGAATGCAGTCAACCAGTCAAAATGTGTTGTTGCAAAAATTAACTTTCCAAGCAGTGAATAGAAACAATCCACAGGAAGCTACACATTAAACCAAAACAGGCAGCATAATGCAAAATTATATAGGTATTATTTTATCAAACTGTTAAAAATGTATTTAATATACATTAAAATGTTATTAATGTACTCTTCAGCTTCTGAGAAAGTGTGAAAAAACTTGCATGCTGAATCAATAAAGAAAACCACAAAATTCTAGTTGGTTATAATGCAATGTTAAGAAATCTGTAAATATCTGAAGGTGCAAGGAAGGCCCCTTTTCATTGTACACACACAACTTTAAGATATACAATAATAAAAATCAGGAAATAAGTGATAAGAGTTCCTTAAAATGCTCTGTGACCACAAGAAAGCAAGTAGGAGGTTTGGGAAAAAAACTAAGCATAAAGAAGAAAATAATTTCTCCCTGTAACACCCACACATTCACTGCTTTGACAAATTTCATCTCACTCAGTGTTGCAAGTCTACAGAATAAACACCTGTAAGGGAGCTGTCACATTTGGCTCCTTCAACCAAATGCAAAGAAGGAGAAATTTCTAAGGTGTGATGCTGCTAGGTTCACACTCTAGGACGTGACTAACAGAAACATCCATCTCTGTGTCCATTTGCACAAACCTCACCTTGATGATCTCCAGGAAAAATAAGCCCTAAAGATGATTTGGTCATCTCATCAAGGTAAAGTATAGTCAAACTAGGAAAGCAGAGAGAAGAAATAACATGAGACCAGCCTACACCTCTGTGAAATGATAGGAAAAATTCACAAACAGAAGACAGAGAAAATAGGATAGAGCTCTACCAGATAACTAAAGGAATGGAAGATGAAAAAGAGAAATATAAGGAATTATTTCACACAGCATATGAGAAATGGCAGACCTGGTGACATTAGCAGGTGGCAGACTTAAGGCAGAAACCTTTGACACTGGAGGAGTAATCCTGGAAGAGATAAATCTTTGGTATGACCCAATAAAACATTGTTCATGTTCTTATGGTTGTGCTCATCAAATGAATTATTGAATTATTCAGTCAACTTTGGCCTGAATGTGCGTACCTACATTAAGGGAGTCTTTTGATTCACTCATTTAAAATCAAATATGACAGATTCATAGATTTTAAAGCCATTATGATAATCCAATCTGAACTCAGACAAAACAAAGACAGTACAATTTTTGCCTTAGATCCATAGCTCCTGGCTGGACAAAAGACTATCATTTAGCAGAGTATCCAGGCTTGACTTGGAAGATACCATTAATCCCTTGTCTGCTTTATCCAGCAGTTAATTACACACACTGACTAATTACATTAAGTTTCTTTCCAGTGATAATTTCTGATGGGCTATCATTGGATCTCTTTCAACATGGACTGTAGGCTCTTTAGACATATTAAAGCAACCTTACCCTTTTTAGGTTTTCCTACTCCTCCCTGATATTTCTGTCCAAACATGATAGTCAGCACCTGCTTTCACAGCCCCTGCAAAGTGCTGCTGAGAAGCAGAGTGTATCTAGAGTGGAATTTGGTTCTGGTCCTCCATTTGGAAATTTATGGTACCATGTTGAGTATTTTCACTTACATCTGCATCAATAATGTTTTGGCCATTCCTGGACAGGATACAGAGCAGTACTAAGTATCTGCTGTCCAATTTAATATCCCAATCTTCTAGACTACATAATGATTTTTTCCAATTTTGAGTGAGATTCCAAATCAAATCCATGTTTATTTGCAGCTTGACAGATGCCTCCTCCCACTAAAACAGTGAATTTCCAAGCTACGCCCTTTGCACAGATAAAGCACAGTAGGGGCCAGGAGGACATGCTGATTTATTGTGATTTGGTTGGTGGGTGGGTAGCTCAGATATTCTCTCAGAGCTTTAAGAAAAGACATATGATGCAGATGCACAAAAAGGATGTTTTCTCAAAGAAAAAATAGGCATCTGGTTCTTATTCCCTGATATACTCAAAAAAACCACCCCACCCTGACAAAAAAAAAACCAACTTTTTTTTTTTTTTTTTTCAGCAAATGTGTGCCACCAAGGAGCTATTTCTGGTCATCAGTTACCCTGGTATTAGCTCCTTAAGGAGATTCTGACCATGGTGTCTTTCACAGAACATGGGAGGAAAGAAGTGCCATCAATAGCTAACAAAGCTGGCCAACAAGTAGAAAGGATGGCCTCCAAAGTGCTGGGAAACCACCGAGGGAAAACAGCTGGGCATGGAGAAGAAAGGACAATTATTGGCACAGGCTGCCCAGAGAGGTGGTGGAGTCACCATCCTTGGAGGTTTTCAAGAAAAGTGTAGATGTGGCACTGAGTGACATGGTGTAGAGCAGTCATAGGCACGGGTTGATGGTCGGACTAGATGATCTTAGTGGTCTTTCCAACCTTAATGATTCTATGATTCTATGAACCTGCTCACATCCTGTGCCTGCTCAGTTCATTCTGTCTGCTCAGCACTGTAGACTTGAACCAGATGCCACAGACACAAATTTATCTTTTTTATCTTGTGCAGTCACTGAATTTACTGTCTTCTGAATCTACTCCTGTTGGGAAAGAATTTACTGGAAAATAAAGTAGGACTCTAGTACACAAAAGAGAAAGTTTCCAGAATGTTCTACATAAAACAAATGTGCCCTGGGTTTATTTTAATAATTCTTCAATTATTGCCTTACTGGTAGCTGATTTAGTCCAGGCCATTGAGATGTTTCTAATGGAAATCATCAATTTATCATGGAGATGGATTCCAAGAATCTAATCATACAAATGAAAACAGACACATGTTCATGCTAATAATGAGGACTCCAGCAACAGAGAGAGGATTTTATGCATGTTATTTTTAAAGGTAGCTATTTGCTCCTGCCTCTTAACAATTTGGGCTGGCCTACTGCCAGGCCTTCTGTTTTTCACTGGGACTGTCCCATGGCCTTGGGAGAGACTGTAAATATCCACTTCTACATTATTGCTCCAAGGCTGCTCTCCATTCTAACACTTCACAGTTGCCTTGACACAGAAAACAAGTCTCTGGCTAATCTTCACTAATCAACACAAGTAGCCCCACAGTAATTCTATTTGCAAGCCAGGAAGGCAAATGTCAATAAGAAAATCCTTACGCTTCATGCTCAGTGTTTTAGGAGTTTGAATTACCATCACTTTGTTTATTTCCCTAATATGTTTCAATAGGTAAATTTGTGGCAAGATGTGAAATCTGATGACTGAAAGAAACTAAGCCATAACTGATACAAAAATCAAACAAACAAACAACAACAAAAAAGCTTTGCTGGAAAAAATTGAAAAAAAAAAAAAAAAGCAGCACCAGTTTCTCTCAGGTGCAGGAGTTGCAGGAATCACATTCAGTGCCAAAAGACCAATACAGCACAGTCCAAAGCCTGTTCTCTGCCATATAGCAAGTACCTGGGCCATCTTCCCAAGATCCAACCACCAGCACCGCACACCAGTGGTACTGGGGCACAGCATATTGACATTTGTATCCATCCCACGTGAAATCAACATAAAAATCTCACTCTCAGGTGCAACATCCCAAAGGCTAGAAAACATCATCTTCAGTGGGTGAAGAGTGAGGGTCTAAACTATTTCTCCCTGCCCTTAAAGCATTTGACAGGGCTATCCTAAAGCCCCAGAAAAGCTTGCTACCTCCTACCCTTTGCTGTGTTCCATTCAGTTCTACCTTGAACTCTGCCTCCTAGAGACCATAAAAAATATAATTCCCCCATATTTCACGTTTCATACTTAAAATGCCTTATAAAATCCCATTTGTGACCAAGACCCAAGCAACAGCAAAACCACAAGCTGTAGAACTGCATCAGCTTCAGATTACAAACAAGGAACTGTTCTCTCAGCAAGCCTTGCTGCTTGCTCCATGGCAGGATATGACCCAAGAGCACGCTTTTTTGCCAAGCATGTTGGCCACAGACAAAGTGTAAGCCAATACATGCAGTTTAGGATCTTCTCCCACCTGTGGGGACACAAAGAATTGTGCTAACGGAGACTGAGCTGCATCAACAGGACAAGAGGCCTTAAGTTGCACCAGGAGAGTTTCAAGTTGAACATTAGGAAAAATGTTTTATCAGAAACAGTGGTAATGCATTGGTACAGGCTGCACAGTGTGGTGGTGGAGTCACCATCCCTGGAGGTGTTCAAGAAAAGGACAGATGTAATATGGTTTATTGTGGGCATGATTCTGTGCTCTTGAAGTGCCACCACAACAGCTCAGGGCATTTCATGGGAACTCCATTAGCATATACTTGCTGGCTACTTCATTTGGCCAGTGTAAGATCTGATACTGTACTGAGCATTCCTGCTGGTAAAAAATGACTGCATCATTTCATGTTGATTTGATTTAAAAAAATAGGGCTTAATCTTTTTCTGTTGTATACTCATACTCCCAAGTGTCAATCCAGGCTCCTTAGCATCTTTTGCATATATTATAAACACACCTTTGTGAAAATTAATATGAAAATTCCCTCCTCCATCCCAAGCCAAAACTAAACCAATGATTAGATCAAGTCCAATGTGAAAATTAAAATCAGAAGTTCCTCCACTGTCCCAAGCCTAATCTAAACTAGATCAAATCAAATCCAAGCAATAATTAAGCAAATATATCTCTCACTCTGATTCTGGGCTGTGTGATTTATATACAGACTGAGAATGCCAGGAAGTTGAGAAAACAGCTGGATATTTTTGCTAATATGATAGTCAGAGCACATTGCAAAACTTAATAGACAAAATGAAGCAGAGGCTGTAACTGCAGGTCTCACCAGTCCTGTACAGCAGTCCTGAGTGTCCAGCACTCAGCAGCAGGCATGTAATGCACAAACACTGAGTAAAACAGGCCCAGAGGTGCCACTGATTACAACAATGGAGTATTTCACTCAAATAAAGTCAGTGTGGGGCATGACAAGGAAATAAGTGTGCAGTCAGTGTGACCAGCAATGGGAGAGGTTATAAAGAACAAGGCAAGGTAATGATACAATTCACAATTAATTTGGAATTAAATTACCCAATGTGGCACGAAGTGAATCTACGGGAAGCTTATCTATAGCAGCTACTCCAGCTACTGTCCCATAGTGACAAGATCTGGGTATCATGGGACTGAAAACCCAATTCACTTAGCCAAAGAATGATGCTGTTTTAGCTTTTATACAGTCTATGCTTTACACGTGCATATAATGCAAGGGAAAGCCTTTTCCACAGTTACCTCCCTGCACCTAAGGGCCTGAATGATGCTGTAATTATATGAGGACAAACATATCTGTGCAATTTGTTATCTGTAATTCTGAAGACATAGGAAATGGTAATGAAAATCAAGACATGCATCCCAGGCAGTGCCAGGGAGGTTCTGCATCCCCCTGAGCTGGTGTAGTCAAATCAACAAACTGCTGTAATGCAAGCCTGAAGGAAAAGACCAAAGAAAAGTGCTGAAAGGCTCAGTATCCTCCATCAGATGATTTGACCGCTCGGCTGATCTTCCAGTTGCCTGTTAAGGAAACATCACAGAATCACAGGATGGCTGATGCTGGAAAGGACCTCTGAGTTTATCTGATCCAACCCTTTGACAGCTTTTCTCCTAAACTTCTGTGGGCAGGGGGGTGCAGGATATACAGGACCATCATGCTACTCGATGAACCCAAGAGCATGGCAAGGCAAGAATCATAGAATCATGGAATGGCTTGGGCTGGAAGACACCTCAAAGATCAACTAGTTCCAATCCACATTTGTGAGCAGGACTGCCAGCCACTAAACCAGGCACTAGATCAGAGCTCCAAGCCAGGAAATTGGGTTATTAGCCATTGCTCTGTCACTGATTTTCTGTGTGACCTTGGGAAAGTCCCAGAAGAATGAGTCTAAAAAGGGACTTAGGTGCCTCAAGGGGAATAGGGCATCTGTGGTCACACATGTAGTTCAGATAACCCAGGTACTTAACGTTCCCAATAGGTCAAGACCTGCCATGCAGCTAACCACAAGAACTGAAGCTTCTGGAATGTGGGGCACAAACTCCATTCCTTGCTCCAACTGGAAGGGAGGAGAGGGGGCTTCAAGCCAATGTCTCCAGCTTCTGGAAAGTGTTCCAAACCACAGGGTGTTTTCCATACCTCCGTTTGAAAATGTTCCACTTCTCAGAAACTAACTCAAGACTCCCCCAGTGCCACAACACTTACTCAGCATTGTCACTGCATTATTGATACTAAAGTCACGGAGCAGTAACAAGGTCCATTAAAATGAATGCCAGTTGTTCCCTTCACCTTATCATTGAGCCAAATTCATTCTGCTAAAAAATATGTTTGTCCTGTCATGCTTTCAGTAGATGGTAATCCTATCCCATGCCTTCCACCAACTCAGAAACCCCCAAGCCAAGATTGGTCTTGCAGAGACAGTGCATCTACCCCTCCAGCAGGCAATGAGGTGTACTTATGCAGTGGAAGAAGCTATTCATTTTTCTTCATTTGCTGTAGACAGGCATGGAAAACAGATTTCATGCTGATGATTTATAAAGTGCTTTTAGAAAATCTTTAAATACTACACTATAACTAGGTATGAACATTCAGAGCCACTGCTGCAAATGCTCTCCTGCTCTCACAGTGTTATTTATGCTGCCCCGGTTGCTAGAACTCAGTCCCATGCCAGGGTGACCCGTCTCAGCATCACAGATGTCTGTTTTCTATTTGCCTGTGGTATTCCCTGTGCAATATTAAAATGTCATCAATTCAGTCTAACAGGGCAGGGAAAGGCCTTAGTCAACCATTTAACAGCTAAGTAAAACATATGGCAAATGCATATCGGTCCAGGGACTGCATTAAAAGTTTAAGGGTTCAATTAAGAGGAATCTTTCTGGTGTGTTCTCTGGAGGTTAGGAAAACAGAATTGCCAAATGTTTCCCCCCGGCCTCGTGGCTGTTAAACACCAGTCTGAAGCCCTTGTTAAAGTGCTTTTTGTTAAACTGCCATGCCAGTACGTAAAAGCACCTCTGTATAATACCCAGTTAAAATAAACTATTTCTTGGGAAAGTGGACTCGACATTTTTATGATTTAGGTCTTTTCTTACAGTTGTTATCATCGTGTTGCTCTCATGATCTGGGTCAGCACCTGAACGCTGAAGGTGCCCAACACACAAGAACACATCTGGTGTCCCAGTGCTCCCCGTACAGAAACCTCAGGCACAAAACCACCTGAACTTGACTTGCACAACTGAACAAGGCCCTTAGGGAGATACAAAGCCAGATGCTAGGATTATGCACAGCATTACTGGGATTATTTCCTGTGGTTCAGTTCTCCTATGTTAGACAGAAGAGCTAACATGTAAATAAAATAGCACATCCTGTGCACACTGATGTCTCTGGATTCGAGTTGGTGAGGGGACTGGAAAATGAGTCTTATGGGGAGCAGATGAAGCAACTGGGATTGCTCAGTTCAGAGAAGAGGAAGCTCAAGGGAGACCTTATTGCTCTCTACAGCTGTCTGAAGGGATGTTGAGGCGAGGTGGGGGTATGAGAGGCACAGGAGATTTCAGGAGCTGAGTCACCTGCTCTGTGACAGCCCGATGTGTCTGTTGATGGTATGCATGTCCCACCTGGCCAAGTGATTCTGAAGATGTAAAGGTATTGCAGCAGCAATCAATCATCCCTGCAGTGCAGGATGCTCCAGGACACAACCTGCAGCACTTCTCTCTTGGCCACCCTGACACCAGAAAGCCCAGCAGCACAAGGCAGGAGTTCAGGCTACAATGCAATATACAGGCAGTGTGCAAAAGAATGTATGTCTGCAGAGCAGTGCCTCCTTGATGGAGGGTTTAGATCACAAGACAGAGCTTGCTTCAGAGGCAGACAGCACAACAACGATCACAAATTTTTGCTACTGTTGTTATTTATAGGCACAAAATCGTAGATCATTTAGAAGCTTGGAGGAAGCTGCCAAGTTAGATACAGCAACTGAATCCATTGCTGACAGTCAGACATGGTTTAGGCTCTCCCCTCCTGTGGCAGCAGATGTAGCCTTGTAGGGCAGCGGCTCTGGGACAGGAGGACACAGTTCTCTCAGCACATGGCCCATGCTGGCACATGAGCCACCAATTCATGGTGAGATGTCAAGGACCTCTGCAGGTCCATGGGGAACCTATCAGAATCACAGCAAGTGGTTCAGACCCAAACTGCTCTCAGGAGCAGCACAGCACCAAAACTGAGACTCACAAAGAGTTCGGTTTTGTTTATTTTTTTTTTTGTGTGTGTGTGCTTATTTTCTTTCATTGGGCACAAAGAAATCCAAGCATTAAATACTTCTTTAAGCAAAAGCCATGCTGAGAGGAGATCACGAGGCACACTGCGAAATCGACCGATGATTCAGTAATTAATGCTTTATATTAAACAAATAAAACACTCCAGTGTATGCCGTGGAGTCTACAAATTATTCTCACAACGATGCAAAATTACTTCATGTTCTAGCTTTGGGGCATTGTTTAAAATCTACTCTAGCTCCGTTTTCAAGAAAAATCGATTTATTCCACCCAAGTGGAGATTTAAGACATCAGGGAGCCACCTGGTGGTTTGATTGCCTTCTAATTAAAATTCGTCTCTTGGGCTCTTGACTTCTTCTGATTCTGAACTAAACTGGCCAGCTCACAGAATAAATATAGAGAATCATAAGATGTGTGACACTAAAATGTAAGTGTATACATTTCAGACAAAATTTTCCCACTCCATAAATGTGAGCTCTCCTCAAAAAGCAACCAACCGAAAAAAAAAAAAAGGAAACCAACAACCATGGTGTGTATTTACCCTCTGACTTTTTTTTTACAGGGTGAATCTTTTAAAAATATTTAAAAGTGGAGAACAGTTTCACCAAAAAAATCCCCCTACGATAGAAAAAGAAAAGTAATGTCTTAAGTAAATTCATGTTGCGTTTCTATGTAATCAGTAGGTTTTGTTTTGAAGGAAACTTCAACATGTTTCTGCAGGAGTTTTTATACATTTTAGAATGAGAAAAGTATCTGGGAATTTGGGAATACTGGAAAGGAGGAGGGAAGGGAAGGGAAGGGAAGGGAAGGGAAGGGAAGGGAAGGGAAGGGAAGGGAAGGGAAGGGAAGGGAAGGGAAGGGAAGGGAAGGGAAGGGAAGGGAAGGGAAGGGAAAAAGGGAAGGGAAAAAGGGAAGGGAAAAAGGGAAGGGAAAAAGGGAAGGGAAAAAGGGAAGGGAAAAAGGGAAGGGAAAGGAACCTGGAAGCTGCTATGGAAAGAGAGGAGGTTGCATCCTGGAACCATCTCCTGGTGCAGGGGCTTGAAAACAGCTCCCTAAAGAGTGAGTCTTCACCATGGAAGCTTTGAATGTTAATGTTTGCATTTCAGCTAAGCATAATTTTGGATATCCGAGTCCCTCTTCTTTGCATTTGACCCCTATCTCTCCATCTGTACATTGATTTCTTACATTGTTAGTTAGTTAGTTAGTTTTCCTTTCAGATTTTATTCCAGAATCTCTCAGAAGATCAGGCAGAGTCAGATTCAATGTTCATGCTCCATCTCACCTCCAGCACATAATGTTAACTCATTTCTCAATCCCCCACGGGGCTGACTTTGACTGTGTGAGTGTACAAAGCACGAGAGTCTCCAAGATATTCTATGGGATTATAGAAGATATTTCATTTCATTTTCATGAGAAAACCCAGTGTGGAGCAGGAGTGCCACTACCATAACCGCGTTTAGCTGACAGACAAATCCATGTATTTGTTTTTTTCACCATGCCAGGCAAAAACCTCCTTTTCTGTTGTCATTTGGTGGGGAAAATGGATACTATTATTTTACAGCATCGCCTTTAAAAACACAATCTAGTTCTTGCTCCTCACTTAAACTCATTCATCTCCATCCAGTACAGGGCATATGCTCTGTCTCAAGGTCAGGTTGGATGGGGTCCTGGGTAGCCTGACCTGGTGCTTGATCTAGTGGTAGGCAACCCTGCCCATAGCAGTGGGGTTGGAATTAGCTGATCCTTGAGATCCCTTCCAACTCAAGCCATTCTATGATTCTACGTGCAGAGGCCACATGGAATATGGAGTATTTCTGGGGAGAAAAGATAATTTTGCTTCATTGCATGGGTCTCATCAATACTTGTGAAAGACTTCTGCTGGACTGTGGAGGTGTGGTAATTAGGAGTGGGGAAAGATGGTGACTAGACAGTACATCCTTCACTGTAGAATGGCATTCCCAGAACAAGTGACAGGAGTCACACTGGAGCCTCAGCAGAGTGATGCTGCACAACTTTCTGGAAGGTTGCAGAAACTGAACCCTAGGATGTCAGGGCTTTCCTAGAACTTAAACAGCATCATTAACTTGAGTTTCCCTGAAGGGAAATCCCATAAGTTTCTGATTTCAGCTGGAACAGGTACCACCACTTCCAGCAACAAATGCAGAGGAGAAGCTAAGAAACACAACAGCAACTTCTGATGTTCTGTAGCAAGGGGAGAACAGATACTGGCTTTACTTTATACTTTTACCACTGCACAATTCACTGCTAAGACTTTCATCCCTCATCAGTCAGCATCCCTCCTCCAGTCTTTCTACATGTTTCCAGTACTTTCATCGTTTGTATTTCTCCACGGTCCCCCCAGGAGGAGCCTCAGCACCACATTAGCAGGCAGAGCTCAAGAGCTCCAAGGAGCATTTGCAGTTTACTTCTGTGTGCACAGCTGTCTCTTCAGTTAGTACCAGGAAATATTTATTATTATTTTTAATCACACTCAAGGAGCATATTGATCAATCTGGAAAGAGTTTCTAGGGATATTTTCTGCAGACTGAGATCACTGGAGTTGGAGGCACCTGACATGTCAGCAACTGTAATGTGAGCATCTGATTTGCAAATCCTTGCAGAGGGGATTATTTATTTGAGTAAAATTTCTTTCTGCTGCTTGCATTATCTACAAATCTCCAGGGCAATGTATTCATGCCATTTCTCACCAAGCTGTGCACCACAGCATCCCCACTACACAGTTAGGAGAATGGATAAATCCTTCCTTATATATGCACTCTGTTTTTCCAAACAACACAGGATGGGATGGAATGCCCAAAAGTCAGAACACACCTAGAACCCATATCTAAGCCTGTGACACCAGGCTTCCACCTCAGGCATGGCCTTTGTGCTCAGCACAATCTCTTTTGGCCTCTGGTCTCTGTTGTGGCACAGAAAAATAATTACATTTTATTTCTGTGACTAAAGCTTGCTGGTTGTTGCAACAGTTGCTGGACGAATGGCTTCTCCATGCTCTGAGGCTGGTTAATTAGAAATCTATAGCTGGACATAACTTAAGAAATAATAGATGTTTTATTTTTCAAGTGTTTAATTATTAATGAATTAATGAGATGGAAACTGAATTGCAAGGAAAAATGGTACTTAGTCTGAAGGAGGTTAATATAAAATCTAAAATGCATTCTCTTCCAGCTTATTAACTTTGAGATTGATGTAATAACCTCTAGAGGGTTTGGGGTTTTTTTTCAGTTTTCCTCTTCTCTTAAATTTACATTCACATTTGCACATAAGTAGTTTCTTTATTCAAATTAAATCTCTTAATAATTTTCTTTTACAGCATGAGTTTTCCCATTTGAAAAAGAAAACTATCAGTGGTTTGTGGGTTGGTTTGGTCTGGTTCTGTGATGATTGGGGCAGGGCAACCATAGACCCCAGGAAGGGGAAGCGGGAAAGGAAAAAGGAAGAGGGAGATGGGCCTAAAAACAAAACGGTAGCAACAATCTGAGGAGGAAAGCTAATTTACTAAACATGATATCTGAATGCAAAATAACACAATATGATGCAATATAATTGGAACTGAAGCTAATAAATAAAATGAGTGTCCAAAAAGCAAGCAAACAAACAAACAAAACAACAACAACAACAACTAAAGGCTTTATGCTAAATGCTGAAGGCCAGACAGCTAGGGAGCACCTGCTGCTGGGTCAGTCCGAAAGGGAAGAGCCTGTGCCTTGTGTCACACAAACAGTTTTTGTCTTTCCCTCTGAGGAGAAAATGAAAAAATGCAAAGCAACGCAAAGTCCTCTGGGTCACGTAGTTCTTCTCTTCTGCGACAGATGTACCTGGAGCTATCAATGATCCGCAGAACTGGAGCTTTAACTCTTTAACTCCCAATGCACTACATGATGTTATGATGTGGAATACCATTAACAAAAATAATAAATCAGTGACAAAAAACAGAACTAAAGCATTTATAAAATGTGGTAAAATCTGAAGATAAATGTTACCCAGAAATTCTCACTCTTCAGAGAAGAATCAATATGAGCCCCATTTTCCCTCACTAAAATACAAAATGTACTCTGCAAACGTTTAGGAGTAAGTTCATTATGAGACCCTTCACTGATCAAGCATAACCATACCCAGTGCATCTGTGGTATTGTTGGTTTCTGTGCTGATTTTCTTGACACCAGAAGCAATTTCAAATTGCAGAAGACTGAAGTATGGAAAAAGCTTCTGAATCATTTTGTCCGTCTATCTTTTGATCACTTCCTCTGAGTTTGCAGGATTGTACCCAACTTCACTGTCATGTTCAGCTTTGAGTGACAGATCAGTTCACGCTTCATTCAGAGGGTAATTTCAACTATTAGGAAAGTGTTTCATAAAACCACAGAATCATTAAGGTTGGAATGGAACACTAAGATCATCTAGTTCAACTGTCAACCCATCTCCATCATGTCCACCAGAAGTCATGTCCTTCAGTACCACATCTCCACAGGTCTTGAACACCTCCAGGGATGGTGACTCCACCACCTCCCTGGGCAGCCTGTGCCAACACCTCATCACTCTTTCTGAGAATTGTTTCCTATTATCCAACCTGAACCTCCCCAGTGCAACTTAAAGCCATTCCATTTAATGACTTTAAAATGTTAATAAGTAGTTTCCTGGCACTCATCATAAAAATTTCCTTGTCTTCCATTTTTCCCTTGCATTCATTCCATTGCTACCTTCCCCAACACAGATGCCTCAAAGTAACACCACAGAAACTTCAGCTTGGACATCCTTGGGCAGGTGTCTCTTCCCTAGTGTCTTGCAACAAAAGAGAACCTTCTGAAATTCTGCTCTTCCTCTGTGAGCCACTGTTGGACTCACCAGTGCTACAACATAAACCACATGAGGATCTCCTCCTCCTCCTCCTGAGGGTATGTGGAAACATCACTGCTGGTATCAACAGTCACACACCTCTCTTTTCTACTAGCGGGAAACATGGAGCTGTTTACGGACCACATGTCACTCTCCTTTAGAACCCAATGGAATATGTTAAAATTACCATAATTGAATGTCACAGAAGAGATGAACTCCAAAGTTTTCTTTGGAATCTATTGCTGAACATAAGTTTCTGCAGACAGTATTTGCTTTTTCCTGAAAAAAAAAAAAAAAAGGATCCATCTTTTTCTCCACTTCAGCAAGAGCCTGATTCACAGCTTACCCATCATATGGAAAAGCTCACAGTGACTTCAGCGGTTCTGAGCAGAGTTTGACATGGACACATAAGCTATGAACCCAAATGTCCTTCCAGACCATAGTTTATCCAATCCTGGCTGCCTCCCGATGTCCTTCTCCAGAAAAAGGGAGGTTTAAAAAGAGCAAGTTAAAATACCTCCAGAACTGATCCCCTGTCTTCTTTAACACCTGCAGTCAGAAGTAATCTTTTGAGTAATCTCAAAAGCTCTGTCCCACACTCCCAACTGCAGCTGATTACTCTCTTCTATCAGTCTATACCCATCAGATAACACACTTAACATATCCCTTATTAATCATCTCTTGGTCAAGCCAAAGTCTCAAGCCCTTTTAAACTCTTCCCTGGCATTTCTGCCAGGCTCATAAATCATTTCTGTACTTCTTGTCATAGATAGTCTCAATATCCTAATGCTTTTTCAAACATCGTGGGTGATGCATGAAACTCCACATTCCCCTGTCAAGCCCTCAAAATAACCGCTCTATACTTAGAAAAGGAAACACCTCTCTACTTCTGCCACGGGGAAATGCTGAGCTGTTTATGGGGCACGTACTATCACTCCCAAACTCACAAGAATATGCATTTCCTTCTGCTGCAGGTACTTATAGGCTCTCTTTACCAGGAAGATATCTTCACAAGACTCAATGGGATCTATTTATATGTAAGAACACTACTCCTCCATCGAATACACCACAAATTGGCAAATGTTTCAAAAATTATTAGGAAAGATGTAGGCAAGGAACAGAACGACTCATGTTTCACTCTTGGAAATCAGCTTGAAATGGATGCTGTAAGTAACATATGCAAATATCGTTTTGTGTGTATGACAATTTAGTTTAGTTCTTAATTGCTTAACTGAATCACTTTCAAATTGCACAGTAAAATAAATGCCTGTAGAAGTCTAAATGTTCAATTATAAACACCTTTTCAAACATCTTGAAATTTTTAGACAGTGAATCAAAAAATACGAGAAGGATGCAGTCTTATTTTTATTCACTCTTCTACTTCTGAAGCTATAAGCGACAATAAAATACATCATAAGAAACATCTTGAGATATTTTGGCATGCTGCTAAACTGAAATTCAATGGCTTGACATGTTGTCTTGGCTAATTTAACTTTGAAGTCCTTACTAATTCTTCTCTAGATTATTGCTCAACATAAGCTTGATTTCAAAGTCCTCCATGCTTAGCTTTGCACATCTGAACTAAGAACAATATAAAACACTTTAGGCAGCTCCAGGAGACCTTTGCAAAAGTGCTTTTGATCAGAACATCATTTGTGTTTGCTGGTATGGTAATGTGAATGCTGCTGAGTCTATGATATGAGGTCAGAAGAGAAAGGAGGAAGGGAAACTCACTGGATGCTGTGGTGAAGATCTCACCACTCTGCTCATTTCATAGATTCATAGAACCATATAATGGTTTAGGTTGGAAGGGACCTTAAAGGTCATTAAGCTCCAACCTTCTTCCATGGACAGAGTAGCCACCCACCAGCTCAGGCTGCCTAGGGCCCCATCCAACCTGGCCTTGGGCACCTCCAAGGATGAGGCTTCCACTACTTCTCTGGGCAGCCTGTATCAATGTCTCACCATCTTCTGAGTAAATAGTTTTTCCTAACACCTAATCTAAATCTCCCCTTCTTTAGTTTAAAGCCATTCCTCCTTGTTCTATCACTATCAGACTGTGTAAAATATTGTTTCACCTCCTGCTTGTAAGCTCCCTTCAAGTACTGGAAGGCCACCGTGGGGTAACCCAAAGCCTTCTCTTCTCCAATCTAAACAACTGAACTCTCCCAGTCTTTCTTTCTTTGCTCTTAGCAGCTTTAATGTAGTGGCTTGATCCATGCTGAGTCTCCCAGCAGACAACTATATTGACAAGTTATTGATTTCTGAGATAGTCCAGCAACACCTGACCACCAAAGCCCATTTGGTGATTGCTACCTACTATTGGCAACCAACAAGACCAACTATCTCCTGGTCCATAGGAGCCTTCCAGAATGGGAACCATTGTTCTCCACCACAACTGGATGGGACTAGTAGTGCAAAAGACAGAGTCACCACAGATGGATAGCCTTTTAATATGCAACCAATATGTGTAGTTGCCCAGGGAGTACAGAGTGCAAAGGAAGGCTCTGGATAGTCTTCCTCATCCCTGTCCACTCTGGGCAGTCCTGTGGCTTTTTGGTTCTTAGATTACAGAGAAGGTCCTGTTGGTTTTCTCCCCCATGTAAACCCTTTTTTGATGTGAATGTGGACTTTCCCCAGAGCTCACCCACATGTCTCGCCTTTCCCGCCAGCGCTGACTCAGCCAGCGTAGGCCTGTGAGCAGCAATGAGAGGCAGATCCGTGACAGCTTCCTCCCAACATACTCCCTCCACTCCTCCCTCGGTGCCAAGCAGCTCTTCACACCACCAGGGAAGCACAGGATGCTGCCTTAGAACCAACTCCTACCCACCAGCTGCCACACTTAACTTGGGATCGGCTGTGGTCTCTATTGTGCCAGGTAGCAAGCAGGGCTGCCTCTGGGATGGGAGACAAGAAGACCAGCCTCAACACCCCAGTCCTGACATTGGCTGGGATGGGAAACAGAAAGGTTTCCCAGAGAAGCTGTGGATACCACATCTGTGGAGCTTTTCAAGGCTCAATTAGAAGGGGCTCTGAGCAGCCTGATTGGGTGGGTGGCAATCAGCCCATGTCAGGGGCTTGAAACTGCATGGGAACTCTACTTCATGATTCTATGAAGCACTGAATGCCTGAGGTCCATGGATCCCCTCTTATCCCTTATCCTGAATTACTGCAACAAAAACTCTCCCCAACACCCTACAGCTTTCCATGCTGGTCCAGCCCACATCCTCGGTGTCACACTATAAAAATAACACCATGGGGACTTCACCATGGTCCTTCATATCCTTTAAAATACCCTGAACTGAAAAAAGCCAAATGGTGTAATGATCATGTGTGAGGGCCATCACAGCACAGTCTGATAACTAGAGGAAACCAGAGGACAATGCTCTGTAGCACCTCTGTAGCTGAGATGCAGGGCAGGTGCAAGCTGGTCCTTACCACTTGGCCCTCAAATGTACACAAATGAGCCCCTTACCCTCTTTATTTAGCAAGCCAACCCAGCCATAAGGACCATGCAAAGTTCTTGGAGTATCAGATTGATTGCTGCTTATATAGATTTTATCTAGATAAGGAATCTGGGAATCCTGCTTGCCAAACTTTTGTAATGCCTTAGCTTATCACAAGCATTTCACTGTCTCATGTAATGCTAATCTTGCTTCAAAAACTACTGCTCTGCCCAGAGGTTAAACTTAATCTGTTACCAATGGGAGGAATCCTATCAAAGTTAACAGAATTCTGGCTGACAACAGCAGCAGCATGTTGTATCCCTGGGTGTGAGCTTGGGGACACTCCATCTCTGCTTCTTGAAGAAGCCCCAGGGAAGATAGCTGATAGCTACTCCGAAGCCAGGGATGAAAAGCAGATCTGTGTTGCTCACACCCATCCTCATCCCACTAGTGCTGTTTTTGTTGTCTCCCTCCACACAGTCTTTGAAATTCCCTTTGAGGCATCTGGTTAGTACAGTAAAAGTAGGAAGACATTCCTTATTGAATGAGATTATCTAATGCTCTCAGCAGATTTGATGGTTGTTAATTTTCATCAGTCCATGGCTTAATGCAGTTTTGATAGGAGAGGCAAGCCCTTGCTCAATGCAACTGAACTCAGGAGACAGATCAGGCCAGAAATCACTGAGTCTACAGGGTTTCAAAATACAATTGCAACCCCTCTTGAAACAGGTATCAGTCACAGACGCAAAACAGCCTCACAAAACAAACATTCCCTTGTTTTTGAGGGCAAAATCTACCATTATGCACTTACATGGTCCCTCCTCTGCATCACATTGTGTTTGTGACCACTTGTGCTGCTCACCTGGGAGATGACCTCCCTACTACAGTTTTTTCATATGACCTTTCTGATCACAGCTACATAGTTCTCAAAAGTTTGTAACTCATTATAGAAGGAGCAAATTTAGAAGGAAACAAAGCAAATGAAGCTCAAAATAGTCCTCAAAATACCCAAAGTAGGAATCCACAGTCCTCCAGGTCAATTTCAGCCACAGTTATTAGATCTGATGGGCCTGTAGTATCCATCCTGTATCTATCCCACAACCACACCATTCCATTTGACCTACAATTACACCACAATGTGCCCAGGGAGGTGGCAGAGTCACCCTTCCTGAAGATGTTCAAGAAACATGTAGATGTAGCACACAGGGACGTGGGTCAGTGGGCATGGTGGGGATTGATCTTAGTGATCCTTCCCAACCTTAATGATTTTGTGATTCTATGATTCTGTGACTCTCAACATGGCCTTCATTTATTTCTACCCCATGACATGGCAATAAACAGCTTCCTTGACAAAACCATACCCAGAATATTATAGATCTTGATAATCCATGATTCTTTGAGTCTATGATTAATGAAACTGTGGGAGTAGATCTTCCTTCTTGGACATATACTTCTACATATGTTGTTTTGACTTAATAATATGCACTGTAGAAGCAAGGCTAATCACTGTGGCTTAGACTCATAAAGGACTCACTGAAATGGTAAGTGAAATGTTTAGAAAACTGCTGAAGAAAACAAAGCCATCAAAATCCCAGTTAATTAACATTAGCAACTGCAGGAGTAAATGAATTAAGCTTCTTTTTTTTTTTTTTTCTTTTTTTTTTTTTCTTTTGGTAAAGATTAAGAAGAATTCAATTTAAGGCAGTTTTTAAGTTGCTAAGGATTATGTGAACAAAACAAACTATTTTCAGCTCACTAAGGAGAGTGAATCAAATGCAAGAGCCCAAGCTTCCAAGAACAGCCCTTCAGATAACTAATCTATAGAAGGCTGGTTGGAACACCCTGTGTGGCTGACACCATGGCACTGCTTTGTAAGAGGCAAAGCAAAGACCTCCCAGATGCCTGAACAAGTAATGAAGAGATGGGGCTTATGAGGGAAACTACACATACAAAATGTACGTGTCATATATATCAGAGAGACACAAAGAACAAGTAGATCCATCTCTCAGCCAGAATGCAAAAGCATCAGTGAACAAAAAAAAGAACTTTGGTCAAATCTCATTATGCCTAATCTAACTTCTGGTTCTTTGAGTCTAAACCAGGATATCTCTATTAGAACTTTTATTACCCATTAACTATTTGAATTTTCAAAAGAAATTCTGAATACATCATGAAAAAGAAAATGTTACAAGCAACTGAGTCTGCTTTCCATCTGTCTGGCCCAGTGCATTTTGCAAGGTGATGGCTTTGGGATTTTTTCTTCACATGTTTACTGAACAAGACAGAACTGCACTGCACTGTGATGCCATCTACCAAGTGAGGATTCACCTGAAGGAAAGTAGGACACCTTTTACTTTATTAATTTCTCCGAGAAACATAAATAATGCTGAATTATTTAAAATAGGTCGCAACATGAGAAGTAACTACTTAGAAATAAAATATGTTTTCCAAAAGCAATGTTAATATTCACATTCTAAAGGGCACCCGCGTGTTCAGACTGAAAAGAGACTATTTTATACGCTCTAAGTCTAAGTAGAAGAAAAACAGCACACATTTCCCTTCCTTTGCAAATTGCTATTCAGCAGGACCAGGGCCCGGAGGCATGAAAATAATTTACTGCCAAGAGGATGTCAACAGTAAACAGCAAGAGAGAAATTTTGTGCTAACAGCCATGTGGCATGGTGCAGGCATGATTGAGGGTGTCTTGAATACAGAGAGCCAATTCTTGTGCTGATAACAGTTTCCCTTTCTTTTTTTTCTGCTTCCCTTGTCCTGTAGTTGAGAGAGACCCCATCACCACAAGAGGGGCTGGCTGCATAAAGGCTGTAAGATGCTTCTAAAACTATGTTTACACCAGTGGTGAGACAGACAGGCTGAAGTTTGAGTTGCATTAGAGCCAGAAAGCTCATAAATACTTAGAGCTCTCCAGTACTCACAGGGGCATTTAAGAAAGATGGAAAGAGACCCTTTAATAGAACACATCCTGATAGGACAAAGGGTAATGGCTTTGAATTAAAGGAGAGCAGATTTAAATTAGTTACAACAAAGAAATTCATCACTTAGAGAGTGGTGAGACACTGCCACAACATGCCCAGAGAAGCTGTGGATGCCCCATCTCTGTAGGTACTATAGGCTGGATTGATTGACTGGTGCCTCGGGCAACCTTGTTTAGTGGAAGGTGTCCCTGTCCATTCAGAACCAGATGATTTTTAAGGTCCTATCCAACCTAAATGATTCTGTGGTTCTGTGAGTACAAAGAACTATGTCCTGAAGAAGCCCTTGCTGCAGTCATTTGTGCTGCAGAGTAATGGATAGTCGTACTACTGCCAGATCAATAAAGCTCAACAGATGAACTGGTGTGTGCTTCTCAAATCTGGAAAGCCAGACCAGGAGAAATCATCTGAGCGCTTTTCTTTTCTTTTTTTTTTTAATGTTTTTTTTTCATGGCAGTGTTTCCTTTTTTTTTTTGCAGGACTCAGAAAGATTATCCTGAGAAACCCTTTGAAATCAGACTAAACTTCCCTTTAGGCAGATTCACTGTGCCAAAAATTGTTTTCAGCCACTTGGCATTTGCACACAAGATTTGTTGGAGGCACTTGCATACCAAAACTGATATTATTATCTCAAGACATTGTAGAGTTTAATGTATTTATCCTGGCAGCCCCCATACATGGTAGAAAGGGCTGCTACTCTCACTTCTCAAATGGGAGCAGAGGCATAGAGGTGATGCTCCCATGTGCCCAGCCACACTTCTGAAAGAGCCTGGGCAGTTGTAATAAAAAAAGGCATTGTTAGCCACCTCTGCATTCATATCTTTTCCCCAGAGTGGGATGAAGATGCCCAACAACTTATTACCAGGTAACTTTCCCTGTAGGGTCAGTGGGTCTGAAGGCATGTATCGAGTCTAAGGCTTTATGCCCCCAAGGATCTTTCCCTGGAGGTCTCTTTTGTATTTTTTGTCTATTGAGCGCAATAAGCACTTCAGACATGGGGTCAAAGACTAGTTATCTTGTTATTGTATCATTTCCTGGGTCATCCATCACTTTGAGCCAGACCACTGTACCATGTCCTTGCACACAGTGCTCCTTCATCCCCTCATTTGCAATAAACATTTCCACCCACCCACAACATAAAGAAATAGATATTCAAATTCTGGATACTGCTGTTCAGTCTTTATCCAGCCTGGATTTAAATTGCTTTTTTATGGCTCTCCCTTACTGAAGCTTTTAATGATGCCTGTCTTTGTTTCCCCCCATCACTGATATGATGCATTTGGCTGCATCCACTTCTGCACATAGTAGGTGACTTTCTGGCTTTATTAAAGCAGATATTTTTAATGTTGGGATGTTATACCAACCCGGAGCTGCTGTTTTAGATTTCCATATAGCTACACCATAAGGATAAATAAATATGAGATCAGGATGGTCATCACTGGTCATACTTCTACATCCACCCACTTAAGATAGCCAGGGTTATGATCTATACAGGTTATCCAGATATTGCACGGCATTTGATATCTATGGGGAAAAAAAAGAGCCAATCAAGGCATTACTGAGTACGTTTTTCAAAACAATCACAGGTCCCAGAAAAGAAGCCCACTGGCTTTTATTCATCCCCACAGGTCCCCTTGGTGAAAAAGACCAGAGGCCAATTTGTACACCCTTATGTCTTGAAACAATTTACTATAGAAAGAGTAGCACTGACTTGAGGATAAAAAAAAAAAAAAAAACAAAAAAAAAACTTACCCAGAATTAATTAGGAAAGTATTCCCTTTCTGTGGGCAAGGAAATTAGAAGGCAAAACGACATGAGACCACAACATAAATCAATGACAGAGTAAGACAAGAGCCTGGAATTTCAGACCTGCATGCTCTAACCACAAAAACATGCTCACAGGACTCTGGAGACAAGCAGCCTCTGGTTCTTGTTGTACACTGCCAGTAAACAGATAGAATACTTTTCCATAGATGAAAGAGACCTGTCCATTACCCACTCTGCACTGCTACATCTTTTAGCTCATACAGGAACACTGCAATCCCTCTAGCGGAACACACACAGCTTTTCCAGCACATCACAAGCAGTCTACCATTGAGATACAGTGTCTGTTTCTACTTTTTGTACCATATGGTCCAGAATCTTTTTTTCCTCCTCCTCTCTCAAGCCATGAGTTGCCTCCTCTGCTCCTGCCCCTTTGTGTCAAAATTCAGAGCCAACAGTGGGTAGGTATTACAGTGGTCTTTCAAAATGTTAGAGCCACACCATCATTCAATTTGCCTCATCAACGGATGTCACATAACAGGAAAGGCATCTGAGCTACAAAATAATCCTGTGCTTGGCTCCTGTTGGCATCCAATGACTCGGAATGGTCAAAGCAGCTTTAGGGACCTCTAGCAGAACAGAAGGTAAGTACTACTTACTGCCTCCTGGGATGTCCCTGACTGTAACTGTCCCAAAGGGCGGTAAGTCTGCCTGTGGAGCACCTTGTTTGGGAAGCACATCTTGGATGGGCATGAGCATAAGTGAAGCAGGCTGGAAGCACACTTTTGGTCAGGTAAAGAAGCTCAGCCATTGATTAGCAGCCTACTAAATGACTATCTTAATGGCACTCTACTGAAAAGGATATTTAGGGTGCTCTAGACCTTCAACTAATCCACAGTAACTACTCTAGTTATCTTTTCACATTTTATTTTTTTAATTTTTTTTACTTTATTTTTTTACTCCCGTCTTTTTTGTCTGTACTGTTGCATAAATTGTCTTTCTACATTAGACATTTGAATACACACACAAACATGTAAAGCTCCAGGACAAAAAGAGTGCAAGATAAAATATTTTTTCCCCAGGAAATTAGCTTTTTCAAATGTATTTCACTTCACCTGGTGCAGTCTGAGGGATTACCTAATCTCCAGCGACAGAAATCTCACCTACATTTCCCTTGCCATCCTTCAACAAGGCAAGACAGCACCAAGGTGAAGCAGACTCTTTACACAGCACATCCAGTTGTGAAACTGTCTGAAAAGAGTATGTTTAAAAGCTTCTGGCAGAGGGTTTCTAGCCCTGAGAGGCAAAATGTCAGCAGCACTTTCTGTGGATAGAATTGCCCCATGCTTGCACGGAACCCAGAGTGAGTCAATGGAAGAGACCCGGAGCTGAGATGAAACAAATATTGCTGCAGATAACACTGGTGCAAGATCAGAATTAGGTCATTTTCCTCTCCTCTGTTCTTTTTTTCCCTGTGTTATGTTTGCATTTCTCCTGGTTGGTGGCACTGGGAATCCTCTGGGATGACCATGACCCATAAGACTGAATGCCAATCCCAACATGACAACGAGCTTCAGCATGAAAGTAGGACTGGTGCTTGGCTCTGTGTTCTCCTAAATAAAAATCCTTTTTCTGGAGTTGTAAGAGACTCACAGCAGAATTTTAATGACAGAAACCCTATGGTAGAAATGAATGTTTAGATCATTTTTATTTCGTTAACTGACATTTCCGGTAAGAACTTAAGTCACAGTTCTTAGTAATGCTCTCTGTGTACTTAATCATGGAATCCTAGAATGACTTACATTGGAAGGGACCTTGAAGATAATTGAATTTTAACCTCTCTTCTGTAAGCTGGTTGCCACACAGATCGGGCTGCCCAGAGCTCCATCCAACACCTCCAGGAGTGAGGCATCCACAACTTCTCTGGACAACCTGTGTCATTATCTTACACCTTAAGTGGGTCTTAATATCTCCACTCTCTTTCAGTCACTTTCAGGATGGGTTTCTGACTTCTTTCTCATTACATTTTTAGAAGAGTTATCTTCTTTCTGTGGACATTTAAGGGCCACACTAATCCTATTCCAAAGATGCCAGCACTCCTTAGAATATCAACAATTGGGGATTAAAAAAATAGAACTACATAGTTCTATTCACTTATAACTAGCTAAGGAAAATGAAATAGAATAAACACCCATGTCCTCCAATGCATTTTCAGCACTCCAATACAGAACTACTTTTAAAGAATCTCAGGGTCACTCAGATTGAAAAGGAGACTTTGTCTAAGAGAAGGAAAAAGGAGACTAAAGGATCTCAAAAGTTTTCCCCCAGTTAAACAGAAAAATAGTCTTTACAGGATAAGACATAACCACGTGGCATGAATCAGAATAAAATGAGCAGATGCTTTATAAATGCATCAAAGCAAGACTTCATCAGCTGTAGTTATTTTCTTTTTCTATAAAATATTTTAAAAAGTAAAAGTTTGGCTTCAGCAGACCTAACCACTGCTTCAAGGGAAAAAAATTACAGATTTGTTTTTTCCACTGAGTAATTTTCCAGCGGGTAATGTTGAAAGCAGAAAACTATGGCAAGAACTTCTTCAGTTCTTTGAAAACAATTTCTGTGAGAAGAGGTAACCACAGCACTACAAAGAAAGTCAAAACAGGATTTTAGCTAAGAACCAGTATTTCCATTAAAAATTCTGCATTTTAACATAATCTTATTTACAGTCCTGGCCCCAGCCTGGCCCCGGAAAACTGTATGAATCATAAAATCATAGAATCATGAATTGGAAGAGACCCTTAAAAGTCATCTGATCCAACTTCCTTGCAGTGAACAAGGACACCTACAGCTAGATCAGGCACTCAGAGTCCCACCTAGCCTCATCTTGAGTGTGTCCAAGGACAGGGCATTCACCACCTCCCCAGGCAACCTGTTCCAGTGCCTCACTACCTTATCATAAACAATTTTTTCCTTATATCCAGTCTAAATTTCTGCTCTTTTATTTTGAAACCTTTTTTTCCTTATCCTATCTTCCTAGCCTTGAAAAGATGTGCTGTGCAGAGTTCTGGGCTCTGGGGGCAGGTTCCAAACGAAACATAAAGCAAGAGATTTTCAGTGTTAATATAAAATACTTCTGTATGTGACATTAATGCATCAACACTAACTTTCCTCTTGATAAGTCAAGATAAATACAACTACAAGATTGCACAACACTGATTCACTTACAGGCCTTGGAACTGAATAACCTATCTGACGATTCCATCTAGAAGAGAGGCAGAAGATGGGATATGAACACGCTTGGAAAATTAGGCATCCTTTTTTGCCATAAATCTGTTAGATGCCTTCTGCTGCGCACTGACATTCCTCCAGAAGATAATGCAGAGGAAAAAACAATTAGTAATAATAGTATCACCATGTAAAAGAACAGACTTGTGAGCACTGATTTTAATTTTGCATCTTGCTCCAGTACCACGTTATTTCCATTCAAAGCTTTCCATGCTGTTATTAAAGCCCTTTTCAGTTTAAAGACGTGCAACCATTCAATCAGAATGCCTCCATGTGGTGCCAAAGAGGGATCCTAACATCTCATAATGAATTTTCATGCTGGGGCATATATGGATTTAACATTTATTATCTACCTTACTCCAAAGCCCCTTTATCCCAAAGGCAACGCCAGCTATTTAACTGATTTTAGTGTGGGCAGTAAGTGCACCACAGTGTAAATTACCAGGTACTGAGAGATGCAGAACAAAATGTGCAAGAGCAATTTGGTAACTACGCAAACATCAAACAGCCAGCAATGAAACATGTGGGCAAGGCATGAAAGGAAAGGAATCCAAATTGCCACCTGCCTGCTGTTCAGAAAGGCCCCACTCCTGCTCTCAGGGTAGGAGTGGTGTTACACAGGATTGCTGGCAGATATGTACTGCTGTTTCATGAACTGCCTACACCAGCCTGAGCTACACAATAGGGGCACAGTGAATTAGGAAGGCAGTTGCTGGGGATCTGGTCATGGAAGAAACTTGTATTGATACTGCCAACATTTTACTTTCATTGTAAAAAACAATCAACTTGCGTATTTTGCCTTAATGATTTGCTGCCAGCCTTTGCTGGAGACTGGACATAACCTCAAACAAGTCTTCTGCTGCACGCAGGGTTCATTTTCTTCTTTCAGCAATGTGTTAGTGTCTGCAGGAGGAGGAATAGCCCAGAATGAGTACCCTCAGAAAGGACTCCTTTACTGGATTCACCAGAAAACAGTCATGAATGTCTCTCTGATTTATGAATCCTCCAGTTTGCCTGCAACTCTTAAGAATAATGGTTTAGAACAAGGTTTATTGGGAAGTTTGGACAAATCTCTTCTTTTCTTTATTGACAATAGCAGCTTCACAACAATAGATCACTTAAAGAAAAAAGACATTTTCATTGGAACTGTTCACATTTCTACAAAAGCAAGCAACATTATAAAGGTGTCTGTTCAAGGAAATATTTCTCCATTATCTCCTCATTCTCAAGGCTGCAGAGTACTCCCATTAGAAGCAGCATAGCACTTTGATTCAAAATGAAAAAAATCATTGTCACGATGCTAATGTGTCAGAGTCCATAGTAGGATCCTTCAGACTAAGCTAACAATAACGAGTGCAAGTTTAGGAGCAAGGACACTGGTATTCATCTACTCCTCTTGAAGGTGACTGCCTTTAAATAGTTATGGAAATCATGAAAAATCCTTCATAGTCCCAAAACAAAGACAATTCGCACATTTCTGTCTCTCCATATGAAGGCTGTTCTGATGTGCAGGGATTGCAAGAAGTCCTATTCCTAGCCAGGGCTGAAGTCCTTAGACACAAAGCAGTGCAAGGAAGGAATACAGCTGCAGTTCACTGCCTTTCTATAGGTACTATGTTTGGGGAGGACAGAAATCGGGAGCTCAAATGTCCTTCCAGGACAACAAAAAAAGCAGAAGAAAAATCTAAGTTAAAGGCAGACAGGACCATACAATAAGTGCATACTGTACTTTTGGGATTATACACAGTCCAGACAACTGCAATTGTCTAGGAGTTATCTTGGAGATCACCATGTGGTCTGCCAGTCTATTACCGACAAATCTGCTCCTTTCCTGACCTCTGCCCAACTTTAATCTTCCCTCTCAGCCTCTGGAAAGGGAGAGATACTCCTTCATGTCCAACACTGACCCGTGTTACTCAACTGATGTAATAATCTCCAAAGAACATTGCGACTGTATCAAGTCTTATAAATGGATTGAAAATGAAACCTGTGTTGTACACAGACTCATAAAATCATGTAACCATAGAATCATAGAACTGCTTGTCTTGGAAGGGACCTTAAAGCCCATCTAGTTCAAACCCTCTGCCATGGACTGGTTGCTCTCCATCAGCTCAGGATGCCCAGAGTCCTCCACCCTGGCCTTGAGCACCTCTAGGAATGGGGCACTCACAGCTTCTCTGGGCAGACCATCACAGTGCCTCAGCACACTCTGAGTAAAGAATTTCCACCTAATGTGTAATCTGAATCTCCCTTCTCTTAGTTTAAAACTGTTCCCAAACACTGCAAGCCTGTACATGCCCAAATAGCGAGTGTGATTTCAAAATCTAAAATCCCAGCTCCGTGGTTTGGCACACACCTACAATTTCCCACATCAAAGGCTGTGATTAGCCCAGGATTCGTTTTTCTGAACACTTCTCCCAGAATCGTGCTTCATGCTCCCAATCTTGTTACACACACTCAACCCTGTTGCTGCTGTTCTATATCACTTTCAGTGTTGCCCAGATGGATCCATCCCTGGAGAGCTGCTCCTTGTATAGCACTCTATCCCCTGTTCAAAAAGCTCTTGTCCAAAGAAACACCAAAAGGTTTTTTTCTATCATAGGACATAACTTGTCCCACTTCTTGTTCCATTGCACACTCCTGGAGGCTGTTTTGTCCACAACAGTGATGCTTCACCCCACAAGCAATGACAAAATGAAGTCTTGCCCAGCTGGAGCCCCTAAATCTCTGTTTAGCTGTGTCAAAATCCAAGCATAGCTCTGTTGGCACTCACAGTCTCTCTCCTTGCATGTTCAGGTGTGCAACAGACCTATTTGTTATGTAGTTCATAGGCAACATTTGCTCAAAAATATGTATTGAGAAAAAAAAGTAACATATTGTCAAATATCATAAGTACTTGGTTGATCAGAAACTGAGAGCAAGGGTTAGCAAGTGTTCTAATCAATGAAACCTATGACAGCCAACTGCCATATGAATTTACCATCTCATTTTCATGCAGCATGATGAGGTATCAGCAGTATGGGTACAATCCTTTTGACATAGACTGGGTGTATTTTCAGTGTGTGCCTCATATGAGTCAGGAGTATTGGAGATAAAAAGCAGAGATTGTGGGTGCACAGCTGATGTCCCACACTGTACCACAGACCAACCAAACCCCCTGGCCAATGGTCATAAACTCCATCATTCTCCTTTACTGAAATTGTTTTCCTTTTCCCATTGGTACCATTATTGATAATGATAACACATCATCCACTGAAAACAGTGATGTGAGGAGTTTCTCTTAGCTGCTTGGACAAGAATTTTCTGCAGCTAAAGAACCCAGATGGCTTTTCTAGATGATATAAATCCCATTGTGAATGAAGGAATATTCCCTTTTGCCTTATGTATAATGCTTTACAGGCACAAAAAACAAGTACAGAAATAAATCCCATCCAAGGAATGTGGTGCAGCAGATCTGTGTTTTGCTTTAATTAGCATCCTGATGTGATAGTGCCTTGGCATGTGGATCACTCTTTTGTAACACAGTGTGTCCTTGCTAAACTCCTTAAGGAACCTGGCAAACAAGGCACTTCCCTCAATTGTCTCTTGTTTTTCTTGGAGGCTGAATATTTTCATTGAAATGTCACTTACAAAGCCTGTCCATGCTACACTGCTCTTGGAGCGTGCGTAAGCACTGAACTTACAAAAAACAAAGGGAATTCAGCACTCAATCCCAGCTTAGCACTTCACTTGCTTATTTGCAAAGCAGACAGGTGAAAGGCAAAATCACAAGTGGTGTGGGTTCCAACAACAATAAAAAGTTCTGTAGATTTTACTGCAGGTAGGTGCATGCCTGTCCAAGCTGACTTCCAGGCCCTTGCAGTGTTACAACATGCTTATGTATGGCAGGGGAGAGTTGACTAATAGCAGAAATAGTGCACCAAAACTCTGAGCCTGACAAATAATCTGGTGCGTGACTTACACCAGGAAGGAATCTTGGCTTGTCTGTGCTGGAAATCATTTAAATTATTCAGCAGACTTGAGATGCCAAGCTGGAAAACCCTTAAGGTTAGGTTATTAGGTTCAATTAGGGCTGTTTGGGTCATTTCAGGAGCAGCATTCCAGGGTTGACTGCAGAGGACCGCTCTCCATAAAACTTGTTCTAAGCAGGGACCTCATGGGCTCAAAATGACCTCATATGAGGGAAATGCTCTGGCCTCTTTGGTCCATCAGGAACACAGAGTGACCAGATCCAGGTAAAAGAGCCTTCCTACAGAGGAGGCCACTGTTGTGTTGTACAGCCACCAAAGAGGCCACTGGTTGGGCTGTCAGTCACTGGATCCAAAGATCTCAAACTAGACCATATTCTTGCCTCCCTTTCTTCTCAGCTCTGAGGTTCAATTCTGCTAGAAAACCCTGTGTCCTTCTGAAAGATCTCAAAAGTTAGCTTCAGCATTGCAGAGCTTCAAGGGAGCATGCCTTGAGCAGCTGGTACCAATAGAAATTTCTCTGGATTTGGCATTCTTCTTCACCAAGGTGGGTGTTTAGGTTTTATCATTACCCATCCATGTGCCTTCCAGGGCCTGCTGATGTCACCTTTATAGTCTCATTATCTTCATGAAGAATTAGAGAACTAAGACTTCGAGCCTCAGTTAAAATTGCAACCCAAAAGACTTTATTTTATTAGGAAATGCTCCATAGCCAAGAGGCTGTCCATCAGTGGCACAGATTCTCTGGGGAACGTTATGTCTGGAGGCTTTTAAGAACAGGCTGGATGAATTTCATAAGCTTTGGAGGTGCCTGATAGACATATTTCCAGCCTGTTTTCCATAAGAAGTGAGGCACATGTAGTCATTGTCTGTCAATCCCAGTTTGTCAGCCCCTAGAAACTTCTGACCCTTTGGGCCAGTAGTAGAATCACAGAACATCCTCGGCTGGAAGGGACCCACACAGATAATGTTTTTTGTCAGAAGACTGGAGATACCAAAACCGCACAGCTCTTACATATTTTAAACAAATCAGTGAATAAGGAAGAACAAGGAAACGAACATCTACATTGACTTTTAACAGCAGCAGCAGTGAGAAACATATCTTCGTGGAGGTGCAGGGGACTCATGCATGACCAGTGGGTAACAGAGGGTGCATGCAGGTCTGTGGAAGATCAAACTTTGCTGTTCCGTGCTCGGATGTCGGCAAACGATAGAGATGAAGTCAGTGATGAGCTTTGGGGATCTGCACTGACCTGCACAGGCAGCGCCTTCTGAAGCATCATACACAAGCAGTCCCATAACACTTAGATGGAAATTACGTGTTTATGTAAATCCCTTTTTACACATGACTTTCCAGCATGCAGAGGATGAATCATCAATATCCAACGAGGCCATTTATGCCAATGAAATATTAGCATCTGACTACAAACTACAACAAGATATTTCCCTGCTCTGGCAAGACGAAGTGAGACAGATGGCTTAGGTAGGGTAGCTCTTATCAAGAAGCCCCAGAAGCAACCTGTAATTGCTCACAAATGATGTTTACTATCATTCATGCTATCAGTGCAAGATAAACTTCAATAAAACTTTTATTTATGAAATTCTTTTATTTTTCCCTGTCTTCTCTGGGGAAATCTCACCCAAAAGGAATCAAACCTTCCAAATTTTTGGTGTTTGTCTTCATTCTTGGGTTGGAATATCCTGTATTTTGGGAAAATAAATGAAGAAATAACAGCCCAGCCATTTCTAAGGAATAGGTTAATGCTTTGGGATGGCACATGAAACATCAAGCTGTCAGATCCAGATAGCTCCAACTCTGGACTACCTTGAAGTAACAGGGCTTTGACAGATTGAATAGTTTTATGATGGCTCATATGCACTGTACTTAAAAAATAAAGGGTTGAAAACAAAGCTGGAGATAAGATTTTCACGAGAACATACCAGGAAACACAAAGGACATTCACTGACATCTATATAGCCCTGGGAAGAGCTCTCAGAGGGACTTGCAGGAATAAACTGTCAAGTAGACACAGACAACCACACCTTCACCTCCTTTTCTACAAGATCCAGCACAGATGCTGCCATATGTGCCTGCTCACAGTTCTGATAGAGCAAATGAGGTGAAATATCTATCCTTCAAAATAACCAGCTAACAAGCATAGCTTTCAATAATAGCAGACATACCAAAGGGTGAACACAAAGGGGTATGCACAGGGGTATGAAGTGCTTCCAAAAACTCTCTCACAACGAGAGATGGGATGCTCAGGGGCTGTGATGTGGATTTTCCACAGAACTGCAAGGAGTGCTCTGAAGGCTGGGGATGGAAATGCTGCCTGTGCAACAAAAACTCTCCCACGGCAATCATGAGTAAGTGCTCGCTTAGAAAGCAATGAGTCAGGAGTAGGGCATATGGGCAACCCTGCCCACAGCAGGGGGGTTGAAACTAGATGAACTCTGAAGTCCTTTCCAACCCAGGCCATTCTATGATTCCATGATCTGTTGTTCTATGGTCTGTGATCCACTGTGCCCACGGTATTGGTCTTATACTCTTTTCTATTTATCTAAATGTGGCTTCTGGGAACCTGCTTGATCACAATCACTTCTAAATTCATACTGAAATCACAGAATCACAGAATCGTAGGGGTTGGAAGGGACCTCTAGAGATCATCAAGTCCAACCCCCCTGTCAGAGCAGGTTCCCTACACCAGGTTAATCAAATCTTAAATGCACACAACCATTGCCTTGTTTAGGAGAATTATACAAAAATCTGAAGCTACAGCACATAAGGAATCTAATAATAAACAGGGAGGAGAAGTAAACAAATAGATACCTCGTGCCATGAGGTACAGTGCTTCAGAGCTATTGTATCAATAAGTTCATATTACTTTGGGAACGAAATTATTTATGCATGCATTCTCTCTAACAGAAACCAGAAAAGGAGGCATGCAGAATTGATTTTAAGTCTTTTAAACTTTGTGGACATACAGTCTTACATCCCAACTCGTAACAAAAAGGCAGCATGAATGCAGTGTCTGCAGCGATAACGATGAGCACGCTGTCCTCTTCACTTTGGCATAGCACAACCCTTTCAGTAAACAGCACAGATTAGTCCCAGAATACACCCTGTGCATAACTCAGTACATTTATTTATAATAAAATAACCTGATGTGTTTTACTCCATAGCTGAGGCTGATAGAGCGCACGACATGCACGAGTTTTGTCACACAGGCTTTCTGCTTTCTGAGTGGGAGTTTGCATTGCTGTTTCTTGATCACACTCAAGAATGTGCTCAAATTCAAATAAAATGATCCCACAGTTTTGAAAGATTCCTCATCCTGGCTGCAAAGAGCTCAGAGCCACAACCTGGAGCATTCTAGATGGGGTCCCAGCTGCTGCTTTCAGCCAGACATCCCACCACTGTGGGCTTTGGTGAAGCTTTGTCCATTTACAACAGCTAAATTCTTGCTCCTTGGGAAATCAATTGGCTCAGTTTACAAATGCAGCTATGATAAAAATAATGATTAGTTATTAGTTAAGTGTTGAATTGCAAGCAAGTAGAATTTCAGTAAAGGAAAATGCTGGGTGCTGCCCATGGGATTGAGCGATGCTGCCCTGAAGTGGTCCAGCAGTTGAATTAGATGATCTTTGAAGGTCCCTTCCAACTATTCTATTCTATTTCAGTCTAGCCTAGTCTGTTCTGTTCCATTCCATTCTGTGTTATGATAGGTCAACAGCTGGATCACTAACATGAACTTGGTGGCATTTTTCAATGCTAATGATTCTATGATTCTGTCTGTACTAACATACTCAATCTTGCCTATGATTATAGTCCTACATTTTAGATAAACCAATAATATGGACACAAGAAATCTGGAAAAGCGAGGGTTACTCCACAATAAGCTAGTTAGCAATAAATAGGAGTAATACTGTTTTTTTCTTTTCTATGGAGATTTAAAAAATAAAAAAAAAGAGGATTTGTAAATCAACTGGTAATGAAACTGGTACTTCCCACAATCCAGATGGTATTTTGGAATTTGTATGATGCTGAGGTGCCTGTGCAAATCATTTTACAGCATTTTGGGCAGAAATGTAGGACTACAAACACAAACTAAACATGTACAAGACACTATTATTCCCACACAACCAGCAGGACATCTACTAATAACATCTGCTTCCCAGACCAGGGACCAGCATGGTCCCCAGTGGCTTCCTGTTGGATATTTAACTCCAGATCTACTTGTCAGATGCTCCAAGTTCCCCTATGGCACATCTGTCTCTCCACAGCTGCACTTTCTCCCTCTGCCCATTCTATCTACTCTGCTCGTGTTTCAGGTAATATCATCACTAAAGAAGTGGGAGACTAGAGATAATAAGAAATTTTAACTTCATGTCATGATTTTTAATTAATTTCAGAAAGAAAAGAAGGAAAAAAGAAAGAAAGAAAAAAAAGAAACAAAAATCAAAACACTATGATCATCACTTTCTCCTTGTCATGTGGATATGACAAGAGGGCCAGGTCAGCCACAACACATCACAGATCTGATGGGATTCTGATCTTCTTAACCTCAGAGTAGGGAGGAAATAAGGAAGAAGAGTGGTTCTGGTGGGAGACCCATGAAGGAACAGTGCAATGAGATGGTCCTGCTGCCAAGACAACGAGATGCTTTCTTGCAATCCACCACCCATCCACTCCCTCTCAGTGCAAACCACGTCGGGTCATAGGGAACTGAACCATGGATGGCAATTCCATGTATTCAGAGTCAGTTCTAGTTCCCTTAAAAGGGAATCCCCTGTTTACTTTGATTTGATTTTGCACAGCCATTTGCAAAAGACCTTAGCTCCAAATTTCAAAACAATCGAACCCACCACACCTGAAGGTTCACTTTAACCACCAGCCAAGGATTTTGGATGCAAGACAAATACATCTCACTTATCCCACCTTTAGACTTAAAAAACAAGTTTAGAACAAGAAGAGTTGGCAATTCTGACACAGAACTTTGGTTAGGTTCAGTACTTACAATTGCATGACCAAGTATAAATGGTTTGGGCTCTCATAGATGTCTTCCAGAGCAACTATATTCTCATGCTTGATCCTGGAAAAAGATAAGACAAGTAAAAGATGAAGTTGTCTTTTTTTAGAAAGTGGTTGTTCCAAAAGAGCAAGCCATTTTCAGTTAGATACTAATTGTCAGTTCTTCTTTTCAACGTGATAAAATATGATCTTGGCTAAGTAAATAGTCAGAAACACTTCATAGCCCATAAAATGCTCAATGCTTAAGTATTAGGGGCAGTAGAAGCTTGGAATCTCTGGGTCAGAGGAACAGAGATGGTTGCTTGGAGGTTGAAGTCTCAAGACAGTGGCAAATTGGGTGCAGGGGGATGGAGGCAGAGTGTGGGTTGAAGGGATTTGTCCCCATGCAGACAGAAGCTGGAGCACATATAGAGCAGGCGTACAACAGCCCTATGCCCCTACCCACTGAATTTCCCCACTGCAATGTCACACCAGGTCTGGACACCCAAATTTCCCTGCAGTGTTAATAAGTGCTGCATGCTTTCCATCCAAGTGCTCCCACCACATTCATTAATTTTCTACGCCCTCATGATATGGACCAAGAAATCCTTGAAATCATCACTACCAAGAGTTGTCTCAGTCTCCATAGTGCTGCTTTGTACTCACTCTGAAGACAGTTACATAAACACAGAGTTTCTGAAAAGTGACTGCATTTGGTGATCTGCCATGTGGATTTTCTATGTCTCCTAAGGGGTGAGCCTGCTCTCACGCTTCTCCTCCCCAGGGATGGGAACAGGCAGATTGTGCAGTGACATAAACCACACTTTGAAAGGAAACCAGATTTCATACAGCCCAGCAGGTGGCTGGAGGGCATGGATCACTCCCACCGAGCCTCCAAGACCTCTGGTTTGTCAAAGTGCTGTCTTTAAAGAGAAAAATCATCTCTATAAGCACACATCTAATTAACTACTTAGAGCGTTGCCTCTCTGGGTTTGACACTTAAATACTTAAAGAACAATTTCCAAAAGATACATTTAACTTGTGCAAACTCTGAAGAGATAACAGTACAACCCCAGAGGCAGAATATTAATTACACCAATTACAGACAATTGTTTTAAGAGCAAGAAGAAGCTGGGAAATGCCATGCACAGACTGCTCATTGCACAATACAGATGCATTCAGAAAGGAAAAGTGCAATATCAGCACATGCAGAGCTCTCTACAAGTCTCAAGGTTCAAGCAGATTAATTAGGAAGCTTAATTATGGGTCAGGACCTCATCCTCAGCATTCCCAAGTGTCCCAATGTCTGTGTGATGATGATGAGAGCAGAAGATCCCATGCACATGGCAGGGTCTCCCCCTAGGAACAGAGACTAATCCAATTTCCTCTGAGTTCACTAGGTAGATTATGACTGACCTGAATTTACACCCATAATCAGCCATCAAAAGTTGCTTTCATGTAAGGACTTTCATGCAGAGGAAATTTTACATCAACAGTAATAGAGCCCAAATCCAACACACTACGGGAGGTCAGAGCGACAGATACATGAGTAAGCTCTTTGCTTGAAGGTACTCTAGGACTCCAAATAGCATTTAAAGCAAATAGTCACTGTTAATGGAAATTACTCCACAGGTATGTCCATTTTCCTTTCTGCACATCATTTGTGCAACTGATACCATCATAATCTAGAAGGTAGCTTTACTACAAATAGTGATATAGGTTTAAAGCCTCCAAGTTAGTCTACGTTACATTTTTTACTGAGTGTAAATTATTGCTTTGCATTTTTATTCTACATTTACAAATTTGAAATCAGGAGCAGGACGTGAACACTACAGATTTTTCAGTGAAAGACAGAGTAAGAGGAAAGAAAGTGAATGAAGGAGTGAGAGAGGGGATCTGAAACCCAATGAAAGAAGGCAGCAGATGCTGAATCACCTCATAGGGATGAAGGTGTTTGGAAAAAAAGGTGTCCTGGGAAGTGACACCTGCACACTATTGACACCCAGATGCTGGTGCACTGGAGGAGTTGGCTGCGATAGGACAGAGACATTCTCTGATTCTATGATTTACTTCTGCTCTGGCTCAGCCTCCTCAAGACCAGTAGGGCATTCAAATTGGCATTGCAGAGTGATTAATATCCCTGCAAATCTTGCTAACCATCTTGGCCCACATCTACTTCCAGTCTGGCATTTGGGACCATCGCTTTTGTTATAAAGAAAAATGTAATACCTATATACACAGTCTAATTTTTTGGATGCTCCTGTTTTGAGCCAGAAGTTGGACTTAATGATCATTATGGGTCCTTTTCTATAACTTGGGATATTCTATAACTCTATGCTCAGAGCTAATCTCAAATGATAGGCTATTTAAATGAAAAAAAAATAATTCAAAATTAAAATAAAGTAAAATCTAATACTCATTAGAGATAGCTTGAGTGGAAACGTATGGGTTTGATCAAAGTGCAAGTTCTGCTGGTGAACCCGAACAGCCATGTGCTTCCCAGCAGAGGTCACTGCAGCCAGCAGCTGTGCCGAGATGTACTCAACCTGCAGAAATTCATGTGCTTCTCTTACTTTAAAACATAGAAGAGCAATCCCCCAGAGGCCCATTGGAAATAATGAAACCTTCGTGACTGAATGCTGTACCCTGCAATAACACTCTGAGACTGAGGGGATCAAGCTGTTCTTCTGTAGTCCCACAGGAAAAGGAAGCAGATTCATCAAAACCAGGGTAGCATCCTAACCAATGGGACATATTATTCCAGACTCCTCTCCTATAGGGGCAGGGGCACTGTGGAGACAACAGCTTTGATGAATTGTTTCCCAGTTTTAAAAAAGCCACAGAAATAAACATGAAAACCTGGGCTTGGTTAAGTATTTGAGATCAGTTTAAATAAATTGTTAAAAAAAGGAAATATCCAGATAAGTATATCTCCCTTTTAATCTGTCCTTCATCACACTTCATGCTTTCCCAGATACAGTCTCTCTTTCCTGGCAAATCCCAGGGCTGCTTCCATCTTCTATGCCTCACTGTGTCCCCACACATCTCTCTATTTGTGACACGAAAGGAAGGCGCCACCTCACTCCACTGTTGCTAAGTTCATGGTCAGAAACACTCTGAGGCCATTCAGTTTCTGGGATTGTTCAGTCTGGAGAACAGGAGGCCCAGGGAGACCTTATGGCTCTCTACAACTGACTGAAAGGAGGTTGTAGAGAGGTGGGAATCAGCCTCTGATCCCAGGTAGCAGAGACAAGATGAGAAAGAATGTCCTTCATTTGCACCAGGGGAAGTCCAGGTTGGATACTAGGAAAGATTTCTTCTCAGAAAGTTTGGTAAGGGGTCAAAGTAGAGGAAAATACATCTAGAAGTGAGAATCAGGGACATTTAAGCATTACAAAAATATATATATATAAAGACTATTTATCTTAGTAAGAAACTATGAAATGAAAGAATAGATTCATCAAAATCACAGCATCACTGATTTAAAAGCTGTGCAGACAGATGCAAGCCTCAAGTCACAGTGCAGATGTAACCAACTGAAATTATAGAATTTCACCTCTGGACTTTCCAGTCTACTCATAAGCTTCTACAAGAGGCGTCAGCAACACAAGTGAACAGAGACACTGCTGCACCCAAGCAATGTAACACGTAACTAATGATTATAAACCATGGATTAGATAGAATATAAAGATCTTATAATAAACAAGTTTTGATAATCTAATGTGTAGATAATAATTTAATAATCGAATAGCTCATGTGTGTAAATAGAATCTAATGAAGTACAGCATACATAAACCAATGATCTAGTTGCCAGGTAAGATGCTGGGGAGCAAACCGAGCCAGGCAACTGAGAACTGTGTGCGACTTTTCCAGGCATGGCAGCTGTGCAAACAAGGGCCTGCAGAGAGCATTTGATCTGCTGCACAGCATCAAGCACAGATCAGTCGCCTTTGTCTGCTGTAGAATCACTGTGCAAGAGCCTTGGTTGGGGACTCATCACTGTTCCCTGCCTGATACAGCGCCCAGTGTCACCAAAATGTGGAATTGTCAACCTCTGAAGGAGGTGAAACTTGTCCCCAAAACAAGACCTGTCTTGATCAGGAGCGGCATTTGGCCCTGCACAATTCCCATCATGGTGAACTGGGTGTTCTGTGGCACTGGAGTAAGGATGAGATCATGGTGTGTGGAGCCCCACTGGTGCAAAAAACCACCCTTAGGAATTCGTGGCACAGCCACCATGTTCTGCCTACTGCCACCAGAAGGTCAGAAGTCCAGCAGGGTAAGAACTAGCCCCACTGGGTAAAGTTCACGTCAACATTCACCAATAAATACATAAATAAATAAATAAAATATGTGGGTTTGGGCTTGAATTTGCTATTAAGAAAGAAAAGAACTAAAATATGGACATTGATGTACAATACAGGAAGGTAAATCCTTTCATGACTGAGCTTCCTGTACATCTCTGCTGGCTCCCCATCATCCCAGAGGCTGAGAAGATGAAAGAAAACTGGTTGCATATAGCTGTGGATCATTAATTAGAGGGGCAGCATGGGAGAAGGCAGAGCTGAGACTCATTGGCTGTTGAGCTGGCAGGACAGCGTGCTAAAACTCCAAGCTGCAAGGGCGTGCTATAAACTATGGCTGAATCACTCATACTAGCATCTATCGTATGTAACACTGAAAATGAGGATCAGCTAGAAGAATACTGTGTGTAAACCCTAGGCAAACATGAGTGCCTCTTAAGTAGGGCAGGTTCCCTACGTAACTACTCTTTTTGAGTCAGAGCAGTACAGTTGCAAGCCATGACATTTAATGCTGCACCTCCACGAGCAGCACGCGTCAGCGATAAAATGCCGCAAGAAAGCACAAATAATATTGCAAAAGCCAAAAATAACAAACGCCCAAAATCTGTAAGGATTTGTAGCTTTGTGTAGTTAAATATCTTTGCAAATAAATGCTCAGTTATTTCCACATATACCCTGCAGTGGGTTTTCCCAGCAGCCCAGGTTTGATGAATTCACCACTGGGACAAGGGAGTTGTTTAAATAGGTCGTCAGGGAATGACCTCAAGTTGCTCCTGGGAGGTTCGGGTTGGAGGTTAGGAAAAAATTATCAGGAAAAATGGTGAGGCATTGGTAGAGGCTGCCAAGGGCAGAGATGGAGTCACTGTTCCTTGAGGCGCTCAAGAAGAGGGTGGATGTGGCATTAAGGGGGATGGTTTAGTGGGCAATACTGGTGATAGATAGATTAGATGATCTTAGTGGTCTTTTTCAATTGTAAAAAGACTATGACTCCGTGAAATCACAGCTCATGTTCTCAGAGAGAGTGCCAGGATTTGTGGTTCATCCTCTCCATTTGAGGCTACCTGTAATTTCAACTTCTGACAATCGAAAAGACATGGATGATGGGAAAAGTCAAGTCTCTACCTCTATTCCCTCCGTTTCTTATCCCACAGCCCCCAAATGTTCCTCAAGGTGGGTATTTTGCAGATGGATATTCCCCATATAGCTTCACTGATATTTACATGAGCAGAGTTCATCATGACACTTCTCCCATCGTCCAGGTTTCCCACCCACATGGACTTTCTGGTGTGAAAAGAAGAAACATAAGCTTCAGTCCAGCCTTTTCATATAGCTGATATTTATCAGGCCTCTCTCTTCCATGGATTCCTGGTATCTTACAAAAGGTGTCCTTATAGCAGCCCTTCTCCCTCAAACAGGACACAAATTTTTCTTCTCCTTGATGATTTCAGTCCACTCAATTTTTCATACCACTGTTGCTTGGTCTGAAACCAATCCACTGACAGCACAGTACAATGACTTCAAGCATCCATGACAGGTGGCCCTGATACCTGCTTTTCTACCCTATGGCATCTAAATTACTGTGTGGTGTCTTTTCTTTTTTCCTTTTTTTTTTTTTTTTTTAGCTATATTCATATTTTTCTTATGACATAGACCAGGAGGAGTTCTATTGATTCGGTACTGAATATTCCTTTGAATTAAAAATGAAAGAGAGCTTGTATTTATGGGCGGACATATAGGAATGCTACTCGCTGCATATCTTAGCCAGATGGCATTTCTGACCTCTTCTGATCTCCTGCCGCAGCAAAACCTTTTGTTCTCACAAGCATTGCCCACCTTGCTTTGCTGGACCTAATAACTAGACGAAGGATACCTAGTTCCAGCTCTAAGCCAGATGGTTCTATCCCCATATGCTGAATGCCTGGCCAGGTTAGCTAAATCTTTGGCTGGAAGGCCAAAGAGTTTAACTTAGAGGACATCTGTGGTCTCCAAACCACTGCCTGCTCACAACTCATGGAGGAAAATAATATTTTTCACCATTATCTTTAAGATCTCTATGCTTCTGTGGGATTAATTGAAGATAGAAACCATTATCATACAGTCCTGTCTGCTTTAGAAACTCTGCAAGAAAAGAATGATCCTGGATGCCTTGTAAGATGGAACTCAAAGGCCAATATGGTGGGATCAATCCATTCATACACTTTCCCCCAGTCATGACTGAAAATGAGACTGTGATAAAAAGCCCCTGTGCTGGTAGGAAACAGCCAGCAGCCCAGGGCAGGGGTAGCCAAAACTCAGGAGATGGGTGCCAACCGAAAAGCCCCTCCCTACTGGTCTTAGAGCATGGAGATTATTTTCAAAGTAACTAGTTTTTCCAATTAACTAGTTTAAGTATTTAGCTATTTCACAGTTTTATACTCCATTTTGGGCTGAATTTTTCTGTATGCCAAGAAATGACCCAGGATGGGATTCGTCCCATGGCAGTGTCCCAGCACAGTGCTGAGTGTTCCTGGTGCCCACGGAGCTGCCTTCCACAGGGCTTGCACATGGGCGTCACCCAATGAACAGGGGAGGGAGGGTGGGCACACAGCAGGCCTTTCTTCCCTAATGCTGTACTTCTGCCATCTTGAATGCTGCAATATGTCTCATGTGTTTTCATTGTGATAACGTCAGCTTGGAGACACTTCACAGCTGGAAACCTGAACTGTGTAATTCAGCAGCTGTAGCGCTAACTGGCTGTGACAAAACCCACTCAACACTTCTGATCTGTGCCCCACCTCATGCTGCATTCCCTAACTGTAATCCTTCTTCTATTTTCTCCAGATCCTGTGAGCAGAGCATGGTCTGGCTGCTTTACTGCCCAAGGCATCTGCTGATGCTTTCCATGGTAGCAACCTTCTTCCATCATGGTGCTACGCAGTGTAGTTTGAAGAAAGGGGACTTTTTCCTCATCTCAAAAAATAGCTTGTTTCCCCTTCTGGAGAGAGAGCTGTATGAACCTCCCAAGGCCCACAGCACATGAATTTTCATTCTGGAGACACTTTCTAGCCATCAAACATGATGCAAAAGGCATGCTAAGGGAAATATCCAGACAGTTTCTGAAACAATAGCTGGCTCCAGCTGTTGTGCTGCTGTGTGCATTAAGCATGTGAGGCGTGAGCCCACAGGCTAGCTGCCTCCCAAGCACTCAGGCTAAGGTTATGCCCTGTTCTGCCTCGTCTCTGGATCATAACAAAGCTCAGACAAACGCTGAACATCCCTGGCATAGACACATGGGTTTTAATTAGGCAACGATGTAATATTCTAAAAAGGCTCTGGGGGTATTAGTCTACAGCTGGCTGAACATGAGCCAGCAGCATGCCCAGGTGACCAAGAAGGACAATGGCATCCTGTCTTGTATCACAGCCAGCAGGAGCAGGTGATTGTCCTCCTGTACCTGGGATGGGTGAGGCCACACCTCAAATGCTGTGTTCTGGGCCCCTCACTACAAGAAAGACGTAGAGGCCCTAGAACATTTCCAGTGAAGGTCAGTGAAGTTGTGAGGGATGTGGAGCAGCTGAGGGAACTGGGATTCTTTAGTCCAGAGAAGAGGAGGCTCAGGAGAGACCTTATTCTCTACAGCTACCTGAAAGGGGGTTGTGGTGGAGCAGGGGTTGGCCTCTGCTTACAGGTAACAGCACAATAGTACAAGAGGCAATAGCCTTAAGTTGTGCCAAGGAATGTTCAGATTGTATATTAGGAAAAATTTCTTCTCAGAAAGACTGGTGAGGCATTGGCACAGGCTGCCCAGGGAGGTGGTAGTCACTGCCTGTGGAGATGTTCAAGACAATGGTGGATGTGGCACTGAGGAACATGATTAGTGAACGCAGAGATGATGCACTGATGGTTGGACTAGGTGATCTCAGTGGTCGTTCCTTTATGATTCTATGACTGCATCACAAACCCGAACAAACATACCAAATAAACATAGGTGCTTTTAGACTAAAAGTGAGAGATTTCTAGATGGCACAACCAGACTCAGGTACTATACTTGTGTCTGACTCTTCTAGGTAACAAAGTGAGCACTTGGCTTTACGGTTTTCACATGAAGAATGCTCAGTTTTAAAGAAAATAAATTTCAAGTTGTGTTCTTTATTGCAATATGTTTCGGCTCTAGCAGGAAGACTAGGACTAAATAATCTTAAAAAGTGCTTGGACTCCTACACTGGGACCTACATCTGCATTTAAACCAACAGAGAGATCCCCATGCCAGTGCTATCCCTGGTTCCAAGGATATCACTGATTGCCATGAGAAACAGGCACCAAGGCATCAGAACAAGGGTTTCAAATCAGAACACAATTGGCAGTACTCAGAAATGCTTGCAAAGCTTGAGTAAAAACCTCCAGACTGTTTAACTTGAAATACATCAAAACAAATATTAATGATGAATTAATCATTAAAGGTGAAAAAGAAGTAGTCGCTGCAAGGATTTATCTCAGCCAAAAACAGTGAACCGTCTTCTAGCTGTTGGCTGCAGTGCTGTTTTTCCAGCGTGGAGGAGTGTGGATTTACATGTGCAGCCAGGAATTATAGTTGATTGCCACTCCCTTACCCAGGAGACACAAAAGCTATATGCCAATAAAGGTGGTGAGCAGCTCCTGGGCTGGGGTAGTTTGTTCTGGAGGAGAATGAGAGATGCAATGAGAGATAAACAAAAAAAAGAGGGTAGCTGGGAGGATGATTTGGCTGCAGGCTGAGCAACTATCCCAATACCTTGTCTCATAAAATTAAAAGCTCATATTCAGTTTACAGGAAATGAAGATCTAAATAACAGGCATAATCCTATTTTCATAGCCTCCTGGATCTTGGATGAGTGCAGTATGTACACATACATTTAGTTGGACCTGAAACCTGACAATGGATTTTACACCTCTGAAAAGAAAGCTCTGCCATCCATGAAACATCCATTTGACACAGACACAGGAATATTGTTGTCTACTATTATCTCCTTCATTGGTTTGAATATACACAATGAAGGGTGAATGCTTTACCACCCACACACCTGTATAGAGAAGCTATGCAAACTCATGGAAAACTGCCTATTTGGAACTAAGAGATGTAACAGAACTAAGTATTAAGAATTTCCCACCACCATACTAGGCAAAATTTCCACTCAAGAAGTGGTGAGGCATTGGCACAGGCTGCCCAGGGAGGTGGTGGAGTCACTGTCCCTGGAGGTGTTCAAGGAAAGGGCAGATGTGGCACTGAGAGAGAAGGGCATGGTGGGGGTGGGCTGATAACAGGACTAGATGATCTCAGTGAACTTTTCCAATCTTAATGATTCCAGCATTCTATGAATGTAACTATCACACATGATATAGCAGAGCAGAAACTCCAAGCTGTGGATTGCATAGGATCTTTAGTTATTGGGCTAACTTAAAAGCTAGTGCATGTGAGGGAGGTGGACCCATACTGCTGATGACAAAGCCAAGCATTGGCACAAAGACAAAAATTGCATATGTACTTAACAGACAGCAGTGTAACCAAAAGGAGACTTTGGCTCCAAAAACAAAGCAGGGTTGTGCCCTACAGTCATATCCAAAGAGTTTCACTCATCAAAACTATACTCGTTCCACAAGCAAAGTTGAAAAGCAAACAGGTAACCAAATACAAGTAACATCCACATCATACATTCAGATACATGTTTTGCTTCACAGGGAACTTGATGAGTTGCTTGCATGATCAGCTCTGCAAATGGGGCCATCAAGCACTGTTGCTGGGCAGCCTGGTAAATCACAAACCTTTATTGAATCCTGTCAGCTTGAGTGTGCATACGATAATTAAAGCCCATTACAGTTCCTTGGTGCCATGCTGGAGGCCAGTACTGCCAGATTCATCTAGCTGTAATTGTCCCCTACAGCGAGAAACAGTACATGCTCTCTCAAAGTGTTAGGAGCACCTATGGGTGCAGAAGGGGATAATAATTACCCTGCTTCTATCAGCACGTTTGCTTTCAAGTCTTGATCTCACATAGCTGTGTCATTAGGACTGCTGTGTACCAGCTGTATTGCCTGTACCCTACCTGCCCAGCTGGGCCCAGGACTGTGTGCCCATGAAGCAGTGAAGTCTGTAAGCTCCCATGCAATCCCTAGCTGGCATCTCACCAGACATCTGACTCAAATCACACCGCAAACCCATCAGTAGCAACCTGCCAGAACCCCCCCCTCCCCACCAAGCTACTGGGAAGCCAATTTGTTTTATTTATTGAGAAAGACAGAAGGATAAAGTAAGAGGCTAGGCAGGTTTCCACATTTCATCATTCCTGTATTAGGACACTCCTACACAGAAGGCTGCTCCCCCAGTTGCCTGTGGGAAGTGCCAATAGCCCTCGAGTGAGTCATATACACTCCATACCATAAGAGAGTAAGTGGAAAAGCTCTGCACAGCAGGGGATGGATCTCAGAGGACCATCACACTGCTTTGAGTTCATTATGAGTTAGCGTCCTTAATCATGGTGTAGAGAAAGCCAAACTCAAGGGTAGATTTACATCTCTTGGCAACAGTATGAAGGCTGTGGGACTACTGAATGTCCTGGAGCCATTGCTCTGCACAGCATGCAGCAAGGGAGGAAAGTACAATCCTCTGGAACTGAGTTTGCCATTTCAAATGAATCTTCCCAAAGAGTGGAGACGAAAATATATCTTCTTCTTTCACTGCTATTGGGTTTTTTTTGCACGTGGCTGACAGAAAAGAAGCAGATGGATGGAAGAGAAGGGAAACTCCCAGAGCACTTTCCAGAACCCAGTGGGCAAATTTATCATAGCATAATTCACCTAAGGCAAATCTTACAGAGTCACAGAATCATTTGCATTGGAAGGAATCCTTAAATGTCATCTAGTCCAACTCCTCTGCAATTAACAGGGACACCTACTGGATCAGGTGCTCAGCACCATGTCCAGCCTGACCCTGAATACCTCCAGGGATCGGGCATCCACCACCTCCCTGGGCAACCTGTGACAATGCTTCACCACCCTTACTGGAAAAAACTTTTTTCCCTCTATCCAATCTAAATCTCCCCTGTTTTAGTTTGAAACAATTTCCCCTTGTCCTATCACAACTGACCCTGCTGAAGAGCCTGTCTTCTTTCTTTTACAACCCCCCTTTAGATACTGAAAGATATCAGGTGTTCTCAGCACCTTCTCCAGCATGAACAGCCCCAGCTCTTCAAATCCATAATCACTTAGCTGGATTCAGATCTTGGCAATATCATTAAAGAGTTAAAGTAGACCTGAATTTCATGCACCAAATAGCAGAAAAGTTACTTAGCAAGAACAATGCAATTAGCAGAAATTCTTGCTAATAAGGATGCATTTGGCTTGTGTATGAGAGCTAATGGTTTTTTAACCAGGTGAGAACAGATCTGCAAAAGTTAATTTCCCCAGTTATAAAAAGGATATGAAAAAAGGGATCTAATTAAAAATTAAATAGTGTTGAAGTTCATTTATTCTTGCTACTTGTCTCACAGTGGTGTACAGGGACCCTTTGTATAAAGCTTCTATTTCTGATGGAGGGAACCCACTTAGTGAAGGGCCAGACTTTTAAAGATCATTAGGCGTCTTACAATGCAAGTAACTTTCTACAGTTACTAAGCATCAAAGCACTGTCAAACTACCTCATGGGTACCTTCAGATATCTTTGGAATGTATCTCCAAATAAGTATGGTAACCCAGGAGTCTTTCCATAGTTTTAAACCCTAAAAATCACTGCACATGGAATTAAAAAAAAAGCACAAATATGTCACTGCAGCACTATTCTTCTTAGAAAGAGAAGGTTAACAGTGCCACTGCTTCAGAGAACAAGCAGAATGCTAAAACCATAATCTTTAATTAATGTTAAAAGGCAAAAAATACCTCCTGTAAAACAAGTCAAAGTGTAAGAAAAGCAGGCTTAAGTAAAAATATTGCAATGAACATGTAAATTGTTTTTCCATTATTCTAGGTTTTATTACTGCCCATTGGTTCTTCGTATGCCATGAAGGAGCAGAAAGGGGAATGAACGTGATTCGAAAATAAGAACTCTTAAATATATTTCATAGGATCATGACAACAGATTAATCTTTGTCAGTTCCTTATTTTCGCTCACTCAGCTCAGAAGAAATCAGTATGAAAAAGTAGGCTGTTCCATGGCATTTAAGAGAATGTTTTCCAACTGACTTATTAACTGCAGTGCTATAGATTTCTAATATTTTATGCAGCCAAGTCACACATACAAGTCATACACAGTGACTCATTTTTTTCCCCTAAGCAATACATCTAATTAATTCAAGGTATTTAGAATGAAAGGTAGCTATTAGACGAAGTCTAAAATAAACGGTACTAAATGCAGTCTTAGAGCTGATGGACGCAGGGCATTCTGGTAACATCACCCTCTACTTTGTGTTGTACACCACAAAAAATACTGAGCTGATACGTTTAAACTGTGTTCTTTTTAAGGTGTTCACCAATTGAGCTTGTCCAGGTGGTGTAAGAGGACCCCCAGAACAACAAATCTTCCTTTACAAAGGGTACAACAACTAGAAGTTGGGTGAAGGGTGTGTTTGGGAAGAGGGCGTTTTCCAGCTCAGCCTTTGCTTGGCTTGTCCCACAAGAGAAAAGTAGCTATAAAGCAAGGGGTGTGATTTTCTAGCACCCACTCCTGCTCCTTATACGCTTGTCTGGGGCAATGCATTAGTTTACAGCATATCATGGAACAGTCATCAAAACAACCACTGTTTTATCACTGCCTCAGTTTTATGCAGCTTCAATAAACGTAACACTTCGTTACAAATCACCAGTACATTAGTGCTGCATAGATGCAAAGCACAGTAAGCAACAAAACAGCAGGGAAATTAACTAGTGATGTGACTAGCTTTAGAGGTTTGATGTTCATTTCTAAACCAATGTACACATTCTCACAGGTCTTATCATCTGTGATCAGGTGACCTCTCAAAAGCTGGATTTGAAACTGAACTTACAGAACATCTCAATTCCAGATGTAATACAAATACACGTGAAGATGTCATACAATTCCTAATATGTGCTGAAGCTCAAAATCTAGAATTGCACAGATCCATGTCAGTTATGTACCTGCTTATGTTTCACACTCTCCTGTGAAATGCTCTTTCCATTTTAACTTTGAATTGCTTGAATGTCAGGATTTATTGCAAATCCTCACACATTTCTATTATGAATCCCATCCCAATCTCTTTATCTTTTTTTTTTATTACTATATCCACCTAGTTAGTCTTCAGTCACATTATTACTGCATTACCACATTATTCAGTGCTCTGATGGGATTCTGAAATAACAACCTGTTTGATGCAAATAATTATTTCCTTCAGTCAGAAGGACATTTGTGTGTTCTCAATAGGACTGTAAGAGGGAGGAAGCTACCTGCTGAGTTAATACTTGCAGCTCTGAGTTTCCATTAACCTCCTAACTTCGTCCATTTTATGTTATGAAATCATGACCTTCTAAACAAGCATATGGAGAAAAAGTACATTTCTCCCCACTCACATAACACTGAAGTGTGGCTGGAAACACAGTTCTCACACTTCAAAAAAAAATCCACCTTAGAGCTAGGACCAAAAATAAAAACTTGCAAAGCCAATGGAACCTGTTCAAGTAGTTAGGAGTATTTCAAAGGGAGCTGCAGTTAGCATGGAAATGTGCTTGGGCTTCATACTGGCACAGGTAAAAACTATAAAAATACTCTGGAAACAGTTAGGAAAAAAGGGTCATATATCCACATTTCCAGAATATGTTCTCTTTGGGCTTAAACGTGTCACTTCACGCCAACTAGCAGGCATGTGGAGAGAGGCACGAACAGTAGTCAAGAAACCAGCTGGAAACCTGCTGTGCTACTGGACACCAAGGAATGTTTACATGTCACCTCATATATCTTTTTGACATTACCAAGTGAGACGAGCCAGACAGGGTGGGGAGAAGAATGCCAGTTCTTATCCCAAGGACGCACTCTCACACATATCAAAAGTTTGATGTCAGGTTGCCCAAACCTCATGTCCTCATTCGCCCCTGAGCTGGTTAAGTCACATAGTCATAATCCCACGTACAAACTCCACTGAGCAATTACCATTGTATCAGCTGTGAACGTGCTTAATTCACACACAGGTCTCTGTTACTGTTTGGATTAATACAGACTGTTCAACTATACTTTACAAATTCCATACCAGATACAAGTAGGGAAGGCAAGGATCTATTTCCAAGATGCCATTTTACTTCTGACAGCATAAATATACTTCTGAACAAATAATCAGAGTTTTCAAATCTCACAGTACTTAATCTCTCAGCATGAACTGTTAAAACATTACAAAATTAATCTTGCATTAGCCTAATTGTTACTTAGTGCCTTCCGCTGTGTTTGCATTTTGGGGTTTGTTTTACCGCTTATTTTCTCCTCTGGCTTCAGCTGCCTCCTCCCCATCAATTTACTCTTTGCCAGAAGTCTGTCCCTGTCTTAACTGACCCAAGGAAATATCATTCCTCACCTCCAACAAGGAGGCAGTGCCCATCAAGAAGAGAACAAGATTTTCAAAGAGATACCTCTATGCTGCCTGTCCAAAGAAGGGTATAGAAGCTGTGAAGGACCTGGAGCACAAGTCTTACAGGGAGTGGCTGAGGCAATAGGGATTGTTGGGTCTGGAGGAGGCATTATGACTCCACAGCTGCCTCAGAGAAGGTTGTAGTGAGGTGGGGGTCAGCCTCTTCTCCTAGGTAACAGTGATAAGTTGAGAGGAAAAGGCTTTACGTTGTGCCAGGGAGATTCAGGATGGATATTAGGAAAAATTTCTTCTCAGAAAGGGTGGTGAGGCATTGACACAGGCTGCTCAGGGAGCTGGTAGAGTTGGAAGTGTTCTGGAGATCTTCAAGAAAAGGGCAGATGTGGCACTGAGGGACACGGTTAGTGGGCAGGGTGGGGGTGGGCCGATGAATGAATTAAGTGATCCTAGCGATCTTTCCAATTTTAATGATTCTATGATTCTGCTCACTGGTTACCCACACATTTTGGAGCAGCTCCTTGTATTTAGAGTGACCACTACTGAAGGCTCCTAAAAATCTCTGCTAAAAAGGGAGAGCTGCCAATATATCTCCCCATCAGTCTCTCATGCCACGTTCTCCTGCAGCATGAACAATTTTTGCTCCACATTTGAACAGCTTCTAGCTATCAGCAACCTGACAAAATCTCAGGCACCACATCTGTTTAATTCTGGGAAAATCTCCACCCAGCATTTTAACTTTCTGGAAGGCTGCTCTGAGGCTTTCAGCTCCATGGATCATTTCTACAGGCTCTGGGCCACACTGAAGCAATCTGTGCCCTTGTCTGGTTCTCAGTGCTTCCTTTTCCTTCCAAATAACAATGCTACAGTTTGCATGTGGGACTTAGCCAAAGATCTCTGCAGATAAACAACTTCCATTTCTTTTTCTCTAGAATATCAATCCACTTGGGAGGAAGAAGTGATGTCTAATGGCCCAAAGGAACTCAACTTCCAGTTGAATAAGTAGAAATGGCCCTGGAAAGTGGAAAAAAATCACCAAGGGAGGGAACTACAAGCCTGGAAATGAGCTGAGATTTCTCTCTTAGCATCCTTTGAGACAGAGATGCCAGATGGGAGCACAGCATACACAGAGCAAGCTGACAATGTGCTTACTCAGCAGACTGTGAGCAGTGCTCCTACAGAAAGCTTCCTCTCCCTTGCAGAAACCCCAAGGAAGGAGTTTGCCTTCTGAAAACATTTCTGTCAGCTGCCTCCCAGGATGAAGCCACTCTCTGCATCAGATGCTGCCTAGTTCTAGGGTTTGCTCGTGTATGTGCCTGCTGGGGACGTTAGCTAGGAAAAGCATCTCCAAAGGTGGTTAGAAAAAGCCAGAACACAGCTCTCTGGCAAATATTTCTAACTCCTTCCCAGACTAAAACACCCATCCATTTTCTTGTTGCACCACAACAAGAATGTTACAAAGAAACTTTAAATATATAAACATAAAATTAGCCACGTAACATCAAGCAAGTACGTTTATGAATCACATTTTGTAATGCCAAAAGCAAAGTGAATAGCACCTCCACTAAGTTCAGCACAGACCTAGCAATTTCTAATCTACCTGGTGCATTACCAGATGCTGTCATGATGGTTTGCAGCATAAAACAAGAGAAAAGACAAATGTGTGCACACTCTCTCTGCTCTCTCCAGCCCCTTGATGGTATTAATCCTCCATTTCAAACAGGATTTACTTTTCATATTGTTATAAACAGGCTGATGGGTCTGTTTGAGGATGAATTATTATAGCTGGGATCAAGACCAGCAGCTGAAATCAAGAAGCCATGTTCTTTACTGAGTTTCAGATCATGGTCTAGATCTGATGCAAGGTTCCTACCTCCCTATCCCCTGGCATGATCATCTGCTCTAAAGCTATATCTAATCTCACCTACAGTCTGATATTTCTTAGTTAAATATTTAATCATTTCACATGCAGAGGGACATGCTATCCAGCTGATTGAAATGGGGAATATTAAAGATCTTTAAAAATCAGCTAATTTAGGACTAAGACATTTTAAACTCAACCAACCTCTAAGCATTCAGAATGATTAAGTGCACTTTGTGGTAAAGAAGATTCCTCCCATGCTTTGGTTAGCCCCAGTGTCATCCCTTATCCAATGAGATAACTGAGCAATATCCATCCCTTCAAGGATGCCAGGCTCATGAGAACCTGATAAAATGAACCAATTACTCTCTGGAATTTGAACTGAGAACAGGCCATTGTCCAACACCACTGTGAGTTTCCAGGCATTCTGGCTGATCCACATAAAAAGCCCTTCCACATCCTACCAGCACTGCTTGCAAGCTGCTCATGCTAATAGCTGATTACCTCCAGTTAGACTTTAATTCAGAAACAACCTTGCTGAAGTCAAAGAAATTAAACCAATGCAAAACAAATGTTACTAGGAAAAGATTTACAGCCTAATTCTCCAAACAAACAAGTTATCTAATAACATGAAGGGAATGTTAGCCAGCATTTCCTAGTGGTAGCATTTATTTTTTGTTTAACTAAAGGTCAGGTATAATAATAAAAATCTGTTGCCTCATCCACTTCAAAGACAGACTTCAGGGCTGGGAACCTGCCCAGATTTAGAAGAAATTAATTCACGTCAACAGTCAGCATGCTTTGCCAAGCATTTCTTCTACCTCTCCCTAAGCTGAACACCACTAGCCAAACCCTCTCGCGCAACATTACCAATGGGCAGACTCCTTGTTTTCCACCCACCATCCGACAAATGGCAAAACTACATTTGGCACCTCTCAGACTATTTTCTCTTTAAGCCTACTCACTATTTATTTCCCAGAAGGTCTGCAGAAAACAGGAAAAAAGGCCAAAGCTTGGCTCTAACCCACCTCACAGTTTTGATGGAGATTTCTTGTCAACATGGTCCCCCTGAAATCTGCTTCCCCACTTCTCAAAGCCAGAGTCTTAGATCATTTGGTAGCTGCTTCTCTGGTTCTCATTTTAGTTTTGAGGCATCTGAGCATTGCTAATCTATTTGGAGCTAAGGAAACCTGTATTTCTCCACTTGGAGCTCCCTCCACTCCCTGTTCATTCTAGGACATTTTCTCCCACAAGGCCTTATCTTTGCCATTGTTCCATGGCCTAATTACTTCCTTTCTGAGAACTTAATTTCATTTATCTCCTTGGAGTCAAACAGGATCGTGTCAAATATGTAAACTCAGCTGTGCATGACATTCACAGAAACAATGGCTACATCCCTCGGTCTGCATGCAATTCTTGATGTTTCACAAGCAATCACACTAAGAAAAGGGAACACACATTTGTTAAAGTCACTATTTGCTGCCAAGACAGGCTTCAATATTTTACTGTGTAAATTCAAGTTATTGCTAGCTAGAGCATGCTACAGCTCCCTGATGAAACTGAAATATGTTTGAATGAAGAATAAATAACCACCTCGGAAGAGTCTGAACGAAGAAGCCTCTGACTGAATTCTAATGGGAGAAAATTGTTTAAACAAGTGTTTGTCCTCAGAAATTTAAGCAGGCATTTGGTGGTGAGCTGTACTGATCCAGATAGTGCCGTGCAGTTAAGAATGCCATTTTTCTCCTCTGTTCTTGATATCCCTGTGCTCTTTACTGATTATCTGTCTGGGTATTATCTTAAGTGTTGTTACACGTGTCCCATTACTGAACACTTTGACAGAACATGCAGATGCTGTCAGTGGTAATATCACATGTTTTGCTGAATTATTTAAAGATTTGGTTAATCTGATCATGATGGACTGCAATGTTCCTGTGTGCTGGGGTGATTTCTAGTGGGTTGCTTTCTTTCAGGTACACTGCTTACCTCTCAGTCTGTGAGGAAGATATTTCTTATTATACAAAATGTGTAAGAGAAATGACAGAAAAGCTTCACAAAAATAAGAGGGAAACAACCTCAAGCTAACTAACCAGGAGATAGGGCAACCTCTTTTACTAATGTAACTGATTTTGATTAAATAATTTTAGTATTTTTCTTTTTAAAGAAGTGTAGCGTAAAGAGCATTTGGGGAATCCTTAGAGAGACTTTAAAATAGAGTAATTATATGCCTGTCATCTCCAACATACTGCATGGGAGATCTAATTTTGCCAGTAAACACATGAAATAAAATACTCAAATTGAAGCTGCTGTCACTAGTTACCTAACACAAAAGAGAGCAGAGAATGATGTTGCCCAAGGACCATAACTCACCCAGCATCATTGCTGGTGGGATTGTAAAGGTAAGGGATGAAAACTTCAAAAAATCTTGGAGTGTTCAACAAATGCCAGCTTGCCTTGTGGTCTATCATTGAAACAGAATCAAATTAATTTCCTTTTCATTCCACAGAAATCAAAGCAACCTATTCTAAAATAAATATGTCATCTTTGAGGTCAGTTAAGCTCTGCAAGTCATGACCAGGGGGAGAAGAGAGGATCATAAGTTGGGAATCTTAATGAAAGTTGACTGCAGTCTTAATTACTATGAGACTTTGGCTTGTCATGCTTGCATATTCTTCAAAGTGTAACTCTTTGATGACTGTCTGTTCTGAATCTCACCCCTTTCACTATTTGCAGTCATTAAGACTCTACTGCAACCCCAGAGATGGGCTTTTCTAACAATCTGTAATGATGTCTATCTATGTCACAGGAGAGCTCAGTTTAGTCAACAGCTGAATTTAGAAGTACTTAACTGTTAAGATATACGTAGAAAAAGAGAAATAATGAAAGCAAAATCATAAAGCAGAGAGAAACTAATAAGAAGAAGATGCTTTCTGCAGTTGGGATAGACATTGATCCTTCAGATAGCAATCTTTCCTAAGAAATATCACCCACAATTTTCTTAAATTTGGGACAAGCAAAGCAACATGCCAAAAAAAGACAAGTCGTTACAACTTCAAGACAACCTCTTTCACTACAGTGCCAGTTTGACATGTGTCCCACCCTACAGAATTATTTGTTATTACTTCTTACTACATTACATCATCTTTAAAACAGTAATTAGAGAATGTGTTTGTTTAGAGGAACGCAAATAACTGCCTTGCTTCAGGGCCTGCTTACCTTGTCAAGTTTGCCTGGAACCACACCTGGCTTCAGAATAAAATCATCAGTGAAAAATAAATAGGCTGTGTACAGAATGTAACACTTCCCTCCAACAGGACTCATGCATCATTTAGTGCTTAACACGTTCCCCAGAAGAGGGAAATATCTCAGACAACCTTCAGTACTTAACCATTTGAGGACAGGCATCCTATGGCAACAACGTCTTGAGCAAGGAGGGATAACTTACAGTTCCCAGTAGGGAAACAAAAGGGCTTGATCACTGCCTTGGCATATTTACCTTGCCCGCCTCCGACCTAACAGTTGGCAAAGAAACTGGGCTGGCTGCCGAGTTTCATTCTCCCTATGGGTCGATCAAACATCCATGTGCTGCAACACAGCACAGTATTTCAGCCTGTGCCAGTGCCCTGCTCTGTCTACAAGAACAGCTTCTGGTACTAATCTAAAAGGCTCTTACAGTAAATTAAACTCACACTGTCCCAGGAAGCAGCCACACTTCTACCAGACACAGTTATCAGCAATAGCTATCAGACATTATACGTTCAACACATCCAAAGAGAAATTAGGAAAGACATCTCAGAAGCCGAGCCAACGCTCTAGGTGATCTTCCTGAAGGAGAGCAGGACAGTACGCGCCTTGGTGCCATCTTGAAGGAGTTACGTCCTTACCACTTTTACAAGATCTTAGACCTGAAGTATCACCACAATCCAAATGATCTCTGCCAATCATTTCGACAAATTTTGGGTCATTCTGTGCAGCTGGACTCAATGATCTCTGTGAGTCCCTTCCAACTTGGAATATTGTATGATGATCCCACAATCAAATCATCACAGAATTGTAGGGATTGAAAAGGACCTCTAGAGATCATTGAGTCCAATGACCCTGTAAAGCAGCTCCCTAGCCCAGGATGCACAGGTAGACATCCAGGTGGGTCCTGAACGCCTCCAGAGAAGGAGATTCCACCACCTCTCTGTGCAGCTGTGCCAGTGCTCCATCACTGCACTGTGAAAAGAAGTTCCCACACACATTTATGCAGAACATCCTATGCTTCAGTTTGTGGCCATTTTCCCTCATCCTATCAGCACACACAGAAGAGTCCAGCCTCATCCCTTTGGCTCCCACTCCTTAGATATTCGTAGACATGGATCAGATCCCCTCTGAGTCTTCTTTTCTCAAAGCTGAGCAGACCCAGGTCTCTCAGCCTCTCCTCATAAGGGAGGTGTTCCATGCCCTTTATCATCTTCGTAGCCCTCTACAAAGCCAGATTCTCTCCAGGAAATCCCTGTCTTTTTTGTACCAGGGAGCCCAGAAGTGGACACAATACTGCAGGTAAGGCCTCAACTCTGAGGGCAGAGTAGAGAGGGAATATCACCTCACACAGCCTGCTGGTCATGCTCTTCTTAATGCACCTCAGGATCCCATTGGCATTCTTGGCCACCAGAGCACACTGCTGTCAACCTGTCATCCACCAGGACACCCAGGTCCCTCTCCTCAGAGCTCTTCTCCAGCAGATTGTCCCCCAGCCTGTGCTGGTGCATGAAGCTATTCTTCCCTAGGTACAAGACTCCATACTTGCTCTTGTTCCTCTGAGGCTAACAGGTGCAGCAGAGACACCAGCAATATCATAACAAACAGATTGGTAACATGGTCCATACCATAATGGAAACCACATCAGTTATGGCTTGCACCTTACTCCACACAGCAGACAAGCTATTTGTGTTTTAGTAGGTGGCATCATTGGCTCTAACCAGAGAGAACCAAAAATATCTGAGTTGTCCACGGGAGAACTGGGCTCTATACATCTGAGCCTACTGAAATAATTTGGCTTTCAAAGCATTGTCAGAGAGCTGGGCAGGAAGGTGTTAATATCTGGTGGGAAGTGACAGCAAGGAAATGGCTTAGCCTTTCCCAAGTCAGAAATACCACATACAAATTACAGAAATCAGAGTGTTGACTTCTCAGTGGAATATGTCTCCTCGGGGTGTTCTTTTCAAGCAGACCGTACCATGGCAGTAAAGGTCAGCATTGTTTACAGACAAATTTATTTTGTATTACATGGTGCACACTGTGCTCTGTATGAAACAACTTATACACAAAGCCAGCTCTCTCAGGTTGATACAAATCCTTGTGGGCATCTTGCTACAGAACACAGAGGATCAGGAGGTGCTGGTTCAAGTCACGCACACATGATGCACATGGGCTAGCCCAAGCATGTCCTATCTGTGGCCCAAAGGCTACATGCAGTCTGGCTCACCCCACCGCATGGCTGCCCTCTGCCATAAGGGCAGGAGCTCTTCTCCAATGATTTTGGCCTGGCTCAGCCCCAGGCATATATCCATTGCTCACAACAACCAAACAGTGCTGTGCAATGTGCACTCTCTGAACAAAACCCAGGGCATGGGGAGAGTGTAGTATAATCATGGCTTAAGTTTTGGAAAGTAATTGTATGCATTTTGTCAAGAAAACCCTGTTAATCATGAAAAATGCTCAGCCTTGCTTTCTGTTTTGAAAAAGAAATTTGAGAACAGGTTTCAAGATTGCTCAAAAATTCATCTTTTTTTTTTTTATTATTTGTAACTCCATTTTCAGTTGGCATTAATACATTCCTTTTGAAAATCTGCAAGTAATCTATAACGTTGCAATCAAATATTCAACCCAAAAATTGGTGATGTCTCTTTACTGGATTTCAAGAACCTGTCTTTCCAGAGAAAAACATTCTTCAATTCACAATCACTCCTTATTCATGTCATTGTTTTTTTGGCATTATGTACATTTGTATGCAAGGATGAAGCACTGGAAGAAAAAAACTTCATCAAAACCATGTGATGTGCATCGATATATTCTCAACAGAACTCACTAAGAATTTGCAACTACTTCCACTGAATCAGACTTTTTTCCCCACAAAAAAAAAAAAAAAAAAAAAAGCCAACTACCCCACTAACTTTATGGCTTTGTCGTCCTCCTACTATAGGCAGTAAGAAGAAAAATTAGACATTGTAACTTGTATACATTAACCATACGTTACCTATATTACGCATTTTATATGTGGTCCAAGATAATACTTCTTCACTCGATAAGTCCCAGGCAAGCTAGAAGTCTGGACACCCATGGGTTAGCCAGTGATACAATGGCTTGAAGCCCCATTTCTCTGCAGCTTTGTGTACTTATTGATCCCTGTTTCATTTAGCCTTGATTCAGGCAACAAACAAGTGGAGGACCAAGCCTTCTCCAAGTGGGAGAATTTTCAATTCATTTTCCAGCCATCACTATGGCTGGAATCTACCTCTGTGTCTCAGCTGCAGGGTTACACCTGCAATGATATCTGGAAACAGCTTCCTCAAATGCAAGGGTGATCTGGCAGGTCATTTCACTTGACTTCTATAGATTGCAGAGCTCACCTGTAAAATCCCACTGACTAGAAAATACAAAAGGCAAATTTCAACAAACTACAGATTTTACAGATTTGTATGGAGGTTCACAGTTCCCATTCATGTTCCTAGCACGTGACAACACTTTCAGGTTTTTTCTTCCTATTCTAAGTGTGGAGAACAAAAAAAAAAATGCATTGAGAATTAACGGTTTAGGAATGTCACTCAATACAAATTGGTGAAACTCTTCTATTGCATCTTGACTCCATGCTCCCTTAACATTCCCCCTTTCTCCAACATTACTCAGTCATAAAAACACTCGCGTGGCCATGTATAAATATATTTACTATTTAATGTGCACATCCATTCTGCTTCATTGGGAAGGGCAGAATACTACCAGTGTAGTGATCCCAAGGAAGAAGCATTTGTTTTGTTACATGACAAGTCATGGAATCACAGCATGGCTTGGGTTGGAGTTTGATGATCTTTAAGGTCACTCCCAACCTTTAAGTCCTACTGACAGAGCTGGAAAAAAGCTTCTAGTCTCCCCATAACAGACACAACACAACTTCTTTGATCAGCAGCAATTCCTTAACATTATCCAATTTTAAGAGGAGAAAGTATGAGGAAAACAGCTTCATTACCTACTCAACAATGCCCCACTTTTTTTTAAATACAAAGAGACACACAATACTACAAAGCAGTTTTTAGCTAACTGCTTTTAGCTCTAGATAGCAACGAGTTATTTAGATAATTCAGCAGTACTGATGGTTTTGCTTCAAAAATGTCATTTCATTTGGGCTTTGCAACAACTCAGCAGGAGCAGGCTAAGGGAGGCGATGTTCTTTTAGAACCTTCTAAATGAAAAGCTTAACCTGGAAGAGGCTGAGAGAAGTCTTTCATTCATGCACTCTCCACACACAGGAGAAACAAGCTACTTTTTTTTTGTTTGTTTGTTTTTTTAAGGTCAGCTTACCTTCACTGCGATTCCTAGGAAAACCACAGTGCAGGAACAGGCAAGGGTTGGTTGTGGTTCCTGCAAGCCTGATGAATATTTCTGTAAGCTCAGGTACTTACAAGGAAAAATATATATACACAGAGGGATTTCCTGAAAGACATCCAACCTTAACTCAGCAACTGCACTGATACTGGAGGCATCCAGCATAAGCATGGGTATTCGTTTTAACCTGCCACAGGTAGCTTCTCCTTCCTCTAGAGCTACTATTTGTTTGTTTTAGTTTCCTTTTCATCCTTGTACACTTCAGAGACCTGGTTTCCAGCCTGGGGTGTAAAAACCACCAGGGAAAAAATTAGAAGTACTTGCCTATTGAAATGGTTGAAAACTACTGCTAGAAAGCCATTTCTAGAAAAAGCTCTTGGGCTTTCACTCTCTCACTCACCTAAATACAAGAATGAAATTGCCCTCAGTAGCCAAGGAACTGATTCCTCCACCAGAATCCCTCTTCTTATCCAGTGCAAGATGTGAGGTTAACAGAATGAACAACACCAAACAGGATTATAACCAGAATATTTTATAAATAGTATAGTTAGACAGATTATTATGATGGTAAAGAGACAATCAAAATAAAAGGAAAAAAACACTCACCCATATCCTAGGCTTGCAATAGGAAACTCCAAGCAAGCAATCTCCAAAAAGGGAACCTTCCCTAGTGGTGGTCAGCCCTTAAATGGGGTCTAGGAGAGGTGGAGTCAGATTCCACCCCTTCTGTTCATACAGCTGAATTGCCTTCACCTGTGCTCCTGCGGCTGCATCAGTGCCTCACCTCAGGTGATCAGTCAGTGGCTCAGGCCATAATTCAATAGTTCCCATACACCCAGTTTCCAGGTGCTTCATGTTCTTGGCTGTAGGTCTTGGTCATATTTCACCCCCACAGCTTCACTATCCTCCCAGATCAGCCCTCCCTACCTGTCAGTGGTTCAAACCTCACAGAAGCACTTAAAAAATGAAGATAAAATGCAGCTGAGGTTTATCAACAAATCAAGTGCTCTTTTCAGGATTACACTACTCTGTAAATGCATTTTTCTTCTTGTCACTCTCCCCATAAATCACAATGTGCCATGAAAACACTTCTTCACTGCAAAATACACATGGGGGAGGACTCCAAGCACCAGCCAGTGTCTATAAAGAAGAGCTCTACTCAACTCTGCTTATTGAAAATAGACAGATTACACAAAACAAGCACCCAAGTTGGGAGAAAATTAAACTAAGAATTTTTTTAATACATCAAGAAACAGACAGAGAAAATAAGTCAGTAAGGAAGTTAAATCCAAACAAATGGGAATTAGAAATGCGTTTTTAAAATTAGGAGTATAGAAGACGCCTTCGTTGGCGTACAGTGAATAAGAGATGTTCTGACAGACAAAACCCTATCTTCCTAACCACTATACATTAGTCAAATCCAGTTATCAGTATCTAAGCACAGTAAATAGACAAAATCCCATGGCATACATAGTGCAGAAGATCACACTGGATGAGTGAATTTCTCTTTCCAGAATTAAATATATGTTTTTATTGAGATGGTTTGATTTTAAGTGGCTTTCTTAAGCCCACATTCCAGTTCAAAATGGGACCATACTTTTGGTCTGTTTGGGTCCTGTTTGTTCTTTTTTCTTTTCCTTGACAAAAAATAAAAAATAAAAAATAAAGCACCCCTATATTTCTCTTCCACAAAAGAGTCTTTAGTAGGTTTCCAATATGTTGCTAGACATGTTCTGACATGTAATTAGGGTTAGAAATACAAAAATACAATCCATACTAATGAGACTGCAAGCTGTTTACTTTCAGATGCTTCAAGGTGTGCCCAACCTCTGAGCTGCTGCCTTCAGGGGAGCAGAAAGACAAGGACTATACCAGAGGTCACAGCACTAACTAAGGGACTCCCACGTCCAGATCCTGAGAGCCAGTGCTGATCTTTTGGCTTACAGTCTAAAGTGAAACCTAAAAACAAAGAACAGTTGTATCTTCTTAGATGCATTGGTCATGAATATGGTACAGTAAATTTATAGCTGAATGTCAAATGTAAAAGGTATCCTAACATCCCCAGTCCTTGGTTTTCAGTGGGACTTGTGTGTGTGACATAGTCTGTATATGACACATGAACCACGTTTTGATAGTTTATGACTTCCCTGCATATAAATTGATGCAAAGCATAACCTTCAATACTCATCAACATACCCTTTCTACAAAATCCTCCACCAGTTTTACTGCTAATACATTTACCTTTATCAGCTACACTAGGAGCTTATACAGCATTACAATGAAACAAATCAAATCATGTTCAGAAAGCAGTGGTGTAGGTATTCCTGGCTTGAATAGTTATTTAACACTCATTTGTGGGGAAAAAGATAGTAAAAAACTGCCAGAAATACTGACATTAATCTTCCATTTCAAGAGCAATTCAAAGTGATTCCAAATATAGTTGGTCCTATTAAGAAAATAGCTCTTGGGTAAGAGTGCAAACTGTGTCACCATAAGAAAGCCAGAGACATACGTTTTCAATGAAAGAAGGAATTTTAAACTAAGTCAGCAACTAGAGCCACCGCAGTAATTCAGAGCCAAGAGGAGCAAACTTCTTCATGCCATCTCCATCTTTTCAGGGTGAAGTTTGGTGGTGAACTCCATGCCTGGACTTTTCATCTCTAGAAGGAAAACTAATCCAGTACCAGCACCAAGATCAAGGAGAAGAAAACCCCTTTTTGTAAGATGGAGACCACATTCCTATTATACAAACACATTTTTGGATCCCCTTGTTCCAGATCTAGAGCTACATGGAGGGAAGAGGACAGGGAAGAAGACGTGGTATGTCACTTGGAGATTCATCCTCTGTAGGGTGAAGTCAAGACTCAGTCACAGCAGCCCAAATCAGCTACACCACCACAAAACCCCACTGTACCCACCTGTAACCCAGAGATGGTGGAGAGCTACCTCAATGGGGAAGCCTTGGTCCTGTGTTGGCTAAGCTGTGCTGGAGTTACATGGGCTTGGAGATAGGATAACTACCTTTGGAGCAGTAAAGTCACATAGATTTGTGAAACACTGGGAAGAAGAAACTGATTTTTTTGAGATTAGGAAACACTGGAAGCAGGAATGGATGCTGTATGGCACATCTGCTGTGTATAAGGCCCTATGTGCTCACTGTGCAACCACAGAAGGTAAAAGCCCACAGTCCTCAGCTTAGGGCTTCTTTCCACTTTTGCTCTGGGCTGAAATTCTCAAGGGAGCCTCAACGAGTCATGTAACCAAGTTCAACAGCTTTGAATTTTCCTATTGACCAGAATAGCATTAGATCATATTACCCACGTCTATTTGTTAACAACGAGCGCTCATTTATCCATGCTGATGCCGCATGGCCTGGATGCAGGCTTTGTGCACCATATAAGGGAAGGACAATGCTTTCAAGACTAAAATGCTGCAGGGCACACAGCAGCTCTACCCACAAGAAATGTTCTCACGTGCCCAAGGAACACAGAAGGAAAAGTTCCGAAGTTCATCATGAAGGTTTCTGCTTCTCTCCCAGCAGCCACAAGCAGGAAAGCTAAAAGCAGACAGCCATCACAATTACAGTAAGATTTTATCTTTAGAATGGGAAAAACTAGCGTTTCTGTATAAATGCAGATCAAGACTGTGTGTGGATCACGCCATATTCACATATTTGTTATGACTCACAGAGAGAGCATTTAAAAACTAACAAAAACCCCTTTCCCCTTTATTTACAGTTAGAAATCCTGTATGATCCCTTTTAAGAGAAAAGTTGCGAACAGCTGCTGTTTTCTGTTCTAATTACCAAGTTTACAGCAGACATGGGATAACCAGATTGCATTGCTCCAGAGCACATCTTGGCAAAGCATCTGATGCCAAACACGGCTACTGCATGTGGACTCCTCTGCTTTTGGTGGATGGAAAGAAAATTAAAAAAAGAATGAAACAACAGAAAAATAAGTACACATTGTCACATTTTTCAAAGCAGTATGTCACAGGAGTCAAACCCTGTGCCTAGTGCCCATTCCACCATGGCCTGAATCAGATGAGGATGCACAGACACATATGTGTAAATCCAAAAGGGTCCCAGTTTAATCCCTGATGTGTCAGTCAAGACAGCAGATATCACAAAGCTATGAAGATATTTGAAGCAGGCTGTTATTCCATTTGATGGAACCCAAATGGAGTATATATAGGAATTTTGGACTAATCACAGAAGGAGTCAGTGCTGGTGTGCATAAACATACCTGGCATCAGCCTTGCATTTGTCTGTTCTTTCTGATTCAGTGTGGAGCTGTAAAATACCCTAGATTATTTGCTAATGCTTCTTGCTAATATTTCCAAAGTTTTGAACAAATTTTGAAGGTAAAGAAATCAAGTCTGTAAGACAGTTCAGTTGCATTCAAAAAAGATGGTTTTGGCTCTAAGAAAGCTTGAGTTCATCTGTGTCTGTTCCCTTGGGGGAAAAAAAAAGGCAGTAACAAGAAAGTAAAGGAGGCAAGAGCATCCCTATTTAATGTAATGCTCAATATTTTAATTTGATAAAATACCTAGCAAAGTAAGAGCTAGCTGCCATACACTCTTAGGGAAATGATGTTGTAGTCCTCTTGCAAATTGCCAGTACTTAAATTCACAGTTTTGAGCACTTAAAGGAATAAGAGCTGGGCAATGTATCTGATAACCAGAGATACAGAAATACAGATATAAAGAAGGAAAACATTAGGCTTTACTTTGAAAACTGATTTGATTAATAGGTTTAAAGTCCTATAGCTGCAGAAGCTGGACCCCATAGCCTGGCCAGTCATACTTCAGGGTAAAACAAATCTATTCTGCTTAAGTTAATGCCACACGAATATAAAGTTTGTTAAAAATAGACTTTCTGATATTTTTATTTTAATTTAATTCATTTGTAACAAAATCATAATCATTTTTACCTTGGTCAAAGATGAAATCCCTAGCTGCATAGCTCTTACTTTACATTTTTTTTCTGCAAAACTCCTAGTGAGCACAAACTAAGAGTTGTATGAGTAAGCATTTTAAGATTGAATCAATATGTGGTACAGATGACAACTGCAGGCTTAGTTGGCAAAATACCAATTAATTTATGCAGCTGTCAACCCAGTATGTATTCAAAACACAGAGGTAGCTGCTAGGTTTAACACTGTGCAGCTGAATATGGGATGGAGTGCAAATACTTTCCCATTTTCTTATGGTCAGAGCCAGCTCCTTGTGCCAAACATTGCTTCCAGACACGTGGAATCATGACCTTAACAAGAGAGAAAGTTTAATTGCGGTTCATCTGTAAATGAAAATAGAAAGCAGAATCATAGAATGGCTTGGGTTGGAAGGGACCTTAAAGATCATCCAATTCCAACCCTCTGACATATGCAGGATGCTCCCCACCAGCTCAGGCTGTCCAGGGTCCCATCCAACCTGGCCTTGAGCACCTCCAGGAATGGGGCATCCACACCTTCTTGGGGCAGCTGTGCCAGGGCCTCACCACCCTCTGAGTAAAGAATTTCTTCCTAATATCAAAATTAAATCTGCCCTCTTTCCATCTAAAGCCATTCCCCCTTGTTCTATCACTATCAGAATGTGTAAAAAGTTGGTCTCTGCTGGCCACCCCTCTGTTTGATACAGCCCAGGATACAGTTGGCCTTGCGGGCTGCAAGAACACTCTGCTGGCTCATGTCCAGCTTTTCATCCACCAGAACTCCAAGTCCTTCTCCACAGGGCTGCTTTCAATAAGTTCTCCCAGCCTGTACACGTATCTGGGAGTGACCTGACCCAAGAGCAACACCTTGCACTTAGCCTCGTTAAACCTCTTCATCTTCTTGCATGCCCACTTTTCGAGCTTGTCCAGATCCCTCTGGCTGGTATCCCTTCCTTCTATTGTGTCAGCTTGGTCTTTAGATTGCTGAGGGTACGCTTGATTCCACTGTCTGTATCATTGAGAAAGATGTTGAAGAGCACCAGTCCCAAGTTGGACCCCTGGGAGACACCACTCATCACTGACCTCCACCTGGACATAGGCCCATTAACTAAAACCCTCTGGAAGAGAGATGCAAACTGAGGTGTTTAAATTCACACTGAGATCATCAACCACAAAACTGGCCCAGCAATAACTCTGTTGGTCTAATTCCACATAACGGAGGCCTAAAATGCAGTAGCTTGTATTCACAAAGCATTTTAGCACACTCCTAAGAGTCAACAACTGCTTTAGACAAGGACTGCTTATGAAAACTGTCATTTTTGATAAGATTCTTGTTTCTACCTTCCTGAGCTGACATTTTTGGAATAGTTGTTATTTTCCTTGCCTGTACGTTCTGATCCACTTAGAAATGCATATTTGATGACATCCCAAGCAAGTGAGATGTGAGCTCAGATGCAGCTGTGTACCTTGAGGAAGCTTCCAGCTGGACGGATGAATCCTACCTTGCATTTACTTGTTTTACTTTATTCAGCACTTTGAAAATTATACCCTAATTCACCACTCTGCAATGCTCCATGAATTAATGCCATGAATTTTAATGGAAAAAAAAATGAGATAGAGCAATATCCATTGAGGTGCTTGCACTGCGCATGTAAATAACTTATCCATCATTAAAGTAAGGATGTTGTGTGGTTAAGCTAACTGCCTCCAACAGGACATCACAGTAGCTTAATATTTAACACTGAATTCCTCTAGTTAATGTTTCAAGATGAAATTATAAAAGAGGCAAAATTGCTATCTGTTGGTAGCATTTTGACCACATCTTCACTTTGCAAAGGCCATGAGGCCTGTAAATAGCCTTTTATACTTCCTCCAAATGAATACATGAAATTCATGGGAAAAACAAAAAACAACAAAGCATAACAACTTTGTTTTGGATAAAGTACTCCAGATGACCTATGAAGAACCCCGTGAAAAAAAACAAGAGGAAGTATTTTGCTCAGTGAAGCCACTTAGGACCACGTCTTTAGCACCAACACTTTTGGGAAGATTTGGACTGCAATAACCTGTGAAAATGCTTTTCCCTGTTACTAATGCACCAGTCAACAACTTGAGTCCTCTAAACAAAACCCCACATCTACCATGACTTGGGCTGGCGCAACAGATACTTGTCCTCCCATGCAAAGACTGGGTGCTCTATGAGGCCTAGCTGGGGGCAGGTGCTCACCAACAAGGTAACTCTTCACTTTGAACGTGTGGGAGTGACAGAGACCTTATGCAGCCAGATATAAGGCTGAGTCATTTATCAAACTGATGGATCTTATTAAAGAGTTTTTATGCCTCTTGACAGTTCGTTCCTTTTAGGTAACAGGCAACAGCACAAATAATCAGGAACTTGTATCAATGGAATATGATTGTAACCATCTTCCTGAGTAATAAACACATGAAAATACAGTATGTTTTGTCATTCTTTAGCTAAAAGCTCTGAAAGGACCCCAGCTTTGTGCTTGCAGCTCTACAGAGGATGGGCTCCGCATAAAGCAGACAATTGGCACAGCTCACACTAAAAAACAAATTCTGCTAATTTGAAAGCATCTCAGAGTAACAATTTCAGAAAGCAGCTGTTTTTTCCTAAGTGTCCCAAATTAATTCTCAAGCAGAAGCTCTGAGCTCTGCTGTACTCTTATCCCCTTGGACCTGCCCCCATCTTTTGGGACCCATCTTTTGAGATGAGTCAGGGCACGGGCTGACCTTGAAGAACAGTTATGCAAGAGATGTTTGGTAAAGCACTGCTCCCCAGAAGGGAGCACAGCCACTCTGTCACCTGGAAATTAGGTTGCGGCTTCTCACACTGTAGCCTCATTCAAGGAACACGGCCATCTCTAAGCACACTGCAGGAGGGCAGGCTGAAACACTGAAACCTGTGCACCACTGGAAAGCTATTGAGGAGCATGTTGCTTATGAATAAAATGTGTATGACAAGAGAAGATATCACAGATTTTGTTTGTGTTTACTATTTCCTTTCTCATTCAATGCATTTTAGGATTTTTAAGATGTTGCGATCTGCTTCTCTACGTCAGCTTATATCTAATCTCACATGAAATACGATCTGGACAGTCCTGGCTGTGATATTTTTCTCTGCAAAGTTTCCAGCATCTCAGTGATCAAAAATGGTGTCAGCTTTGTTTCAGATTTCACTATGTTTTTTTCCGCTAGTGTGAATTCTTTGCAGTAAAATGAGCTGCTTAGCAAGAAGTCAAGCAGTAGTGCCAAAATAAAGCTATATTATTCCATACCTATATATATAGGGTCAGATTCACTTTTGCCTGACATCTGAGAAGGGCGACTCATGCTGTTTGCATTTCCTTCATTTGGGTGATGATCTCATGGACTAAAGCTGATGTCAGCTTGGAGGCAAGCCCAAATGGCCCCATACCCTGCACATTGTAGATCTGGGCTCTTTTCCAGGTCCAGCTTGCCTCTCTAGGGGCTATGCCTGCAGTAGTGCCTAGTGCTAACTGTGGTCCTGTGTGTAGTGATGAAGTCCACTCATGTGCAATGCCCACAAATCTATGCTTGGGGCAGTCCTGTTATTTGACCACTCACAGAATCATAGGATGGCTTGGATTAGAAAAGACCTTAAAAGATCATCCAGTTCCAACCCCCTTCCATACACAGGGCTGCCCCCACCAGCACAGACTGCCCAGGGCATCCAGCCTGGCCTTGAGCACCTCCAGGGATGGGGGCATACACAGCTTCTCTGGGCAGCCTGTGCCAGTGTCTCATCACCCTCTGGGTAAATAATTCCTTCCTAACAGCTTACCTAAATCTCCCTTCCACCCAGTATCACTCCCCTACCTGGGGATCCCTGATCCATCCTCAGGATCCTGCTGGGGATGTGGATTTTGGGAAGCTCTGAGATTTGCAGCTGGCAGAGCTCAGAATTCAGGAAGGGCAGACCCACCCTTCTGTCACCCCAGCACTCTGGCAACAATGTGTGCAAGCCAGGTTTTAGCTAGTAAATCTAGGTAAAAGCTTTCTCTGAAAGTGATTACTTAATATAATAACCAGTTGTCTCTTCAGTTCTTGCTGAGGCAGCCTATTCTCTCACCATTATTCACAGGGTGGGGAAAAAAAAGGAAAAAAAATAGAAAGCCTGTTTTGTCTATAGGGTAAGCAAAGCTTCAGGGAAATCATTTTACCTGACAATCAGAGGTGCCAAGTGTTTGCTTTTTTAATTATTATTTCCTTTCTTAACAATCCCATCCACTTCTTTAAAGGAAAAGAGCTCTTACCACTGGAGCATCACAAGGTAATTTAGTCATTAACTATTGAAACACCAACACCACAGTAGTTTCTTTATACACCAGTTACACGATCTAATTACTTTTGCTTTTACACTAACACTTATTACCTCAGGATCTGAGTGTCTCTTCTTCAGTTTGTCTGGCCCTGTGCTGCAGTTGGGTGACCTCTTATAGAAAAACAATTGCCATAGGAGAGCATTGGTGGGCACCAGAAGAGCCTCTGGATGGGGAAAATGGGATATGGGGCACCTGGGTCTTCAAGGGCTTTGTTTTTTGAATCAAAAACATCCAGTGAATTGAATAGGAGGTTCTAACCCACAAAGTCACCCGGGGACATTCAACCAAATTAATTAAATGCCTGAATTTGTGTTAAGGTGCATTAAGTTTCTGCATGAATAGTTTTATTCACAATTAATTTAGCCTTTTATTTGGAGTTAAATTGCACAAAAGAGTTTAAGAAGAGATAACTAATGGGTTTCAAAACTACATGTGGATTCAGCTTCTTGGTGGCTATGGGGTTCACCTGGGATGGATAAGCCCTTACAGAAGTAAGAGTTGAGGATAGAGGTTTGGGGAGAAATTTGTCACCAATGGGCTACCAAAAAGGAGCAAAATATAAAAGATCATCTAGTCTGTTCCTCAACCCACCCCCACCATGCCTGCTAACAATGCCCCTCAGTGCCACATCTGCCCTTTTCCTGAATACCTCCAGAACATTCCCAACTCCACCATCTCCCTGGGCAGCATGTGCTTATACCTCACCATTCTTTCTGTGGTGACGTTTTTCCTGATATCCAGCCTGAACCTCCCCTGGTATAACTTGAGGCCATTCTCTCTTGCCTTATTGCTGTTACCTAGGAGAAGAGGCTGAACCCCCGCAACATCACAACTTTTCTTAGGAAGCTCTACAGAGCAGTAAGGTCTCACCTGAGCTTTCACATCTCCAGACTAAACAATCCCAGTTCCTTCAGCTGCTCCCCATAAGACTTGTGCTCCAGACCAACCACCAGCTGCTTCAGCCTACATTTAGACATGGCTCAGATTTGTAATATGGAATTTAATGGTGCCTCTCCCCAAGGATCTAGGAGATTAAAGAGCAGATGAGAGTGGGGACATACCTAAATAGCTTTAGAAATATTTTTTAAATCCCTGTTCAATGGAAACTAACTGAAGCAGAGTCTGATTTGTTAGCTAAACAGCATCTGTATAACAAGACTAATTTGTACGTGTGGCTGCTAGAAAGTAATCAATACACTTGGGTGAATTGATTCTTTCTTTTACCTTCCCCTGACTCAGCACTGAATCTGTGGAGGTATTAGCTAGCTAGAAAGTTTCTTTGCAATAAACAGTGGTGTAGCCTAGGGGGAAAAAAAAAAAAAAAGATATATTTCAAATACTAATAATTAGGCATATTTTTCTGTCTGACTCCTACAAGGTTGTTTTGTTCTACTTCTCTGGAGCCTCAGACTGGTGCCTTGCTGCATCCCAGCTCTTCACACCACCTACTGCCTGCAGAAACCCGTCTAACAGCCGATTCATCCCTCAGCCTGTTCACACCTGCACAATTACCATACAGGGAAGAAACTGCCTCTATTCTACAGCAAACAATGGAGGAGATTGCATTTACCCTTCTGCTTAAAAACAGAAAAGTGTTGCTTTCTGAGCAGGTTATGAAACTCCCCATGTTTCAGGTCAGAAGAAGTTTGCATAACTCAAGTGGTATTGTTCCTTGTGGGGAGGCAGTTCACAGAGCTGGAGCATGTCCAGAGAAGGGCAACAAAGCTGTGAAGGGTCTGGAGCACAGATGTTATGGAGAGCAGCTGAGGGAACTGGAAATGTTCATCTGGAGAAAAGGAGGATCAGGGGAGACCTTACCACTCTCTACAACTGCCTGAATGCAGGCTGTGGCGGGGTGGGGGTTGGCCTCTGCTCCCAGGTAACAGCACTGGGGCAAGAGGGAATGGCCTCAAGTTGCACCAGAAGAGGTTCAGGTTGGATATTAGGAAAAAAAACTTCTCAGAAAGAGTGGTGAGGCATTGGCACAGGCTGCCCAGGGAGGCGGTGAAGTCACTGTCCCTGGAGGGGTTCAAGAAAGGGGCAGAACTGGCACTGAGGCACATGGTTTAGTGGGCATGGTGGGGATGGGCTGATGGTTGGACTAGTAATTTCTGTGTTCTTTTCCAGCCTTAATGATTCCATCATTATCCCTTTAGGCCCAATTTCAGCAAGGTAAGCCCAAAGAGTCCACTGATTTCACAGGAATCAATTATCATCCAGATTTAGGCACATAGTTAAATGCTTTGCTGCAGAGGCTGAAAGAATTTGTCAGGCTGGAGCTCCTGGATTAGCTGCATGCATCACTCGTGCCAGCACTGCACCCAGCAGAGAGCTCCTTCCCACTACGTCCCCACCCAGCAGAGTCTCTGGGGAATGTTGCCATGGATTTCCACGGGAAACAAGAGAGTCCATATTGGAAGAACCCTGTTAAGGTTGCTAGGCATAAATATTGACTTAACGGCTCTTCCGTCTTTTTTCTTTTTTAAGAACAGATTGGTTGGCCATGGAAAAACAAAATGTTGGAGTGTGCATGATTCACTCTGGCACTGGCACAAACATGCAGATCAGTTGGCTGGCAGTTCGCTCCTCTGCTAGCAGAACATCGCTTCTAAAATGTGTCATTTTGTCTTGGCAGCAACAGTGGCCAAGCCCACAGAGAGCATCCAAAAGATGAAATCTCCTAGCCCACCTCCCATGAACTCTGCTTGGGCATCACTAGCCTTCCCCAACGCAGTGTTTGCTTAGCACTTCCAATGGGTTTTTAGGTGAGACACAGAGAAGAGTTGTCAGGACACCACAACAGTTTTGTGCTAAAAGCCTAGACCAGAAAATTCCCCTCTTGGTCCTGCTCTCCTGCATCTGCTGACATGAGAAAGGAAAGCCAAAGGTTCTACAGGTAAAACTTCTTGTTCAAAAAATTTGGCTGGTTCACAGACAATACATTTTTAAGATAGAAGACATTTCAGGTCATGCTGGAAGTCAGCACAAGAAATGTGAGAGGATCCAAGGTTTTTACAGAATCACAGAACTGTAGGGATTGGAAAGTAGCTGTAGGGATCAGCAAGTCCATCCCCCTGCTATAGCAGGATCCTCACAGTAGGTTGAACAGGTTTTGGTCACTAGCTTCATGCTTTCAATCCTGAATTCAAAAGACATTATTTAAACGTGACTTCAACAGACAGCACTATGCAAATTCTTCTCCATTTTGATTCTGTCATATCCAGGTAATTTTTGGCAGGACTGACATTGGTACAAACCTCTTCCAGAGGGTACAAAGAACATGTGACATTCGTGTGTATCAGTTCTGGACATGGTCAGCATCATCTAGTTTAGCGGACATGGTGGTGACGGGTTGATGATTGGGCTAGATGGCCTTAGTAGTCTTTTTCAGCGTTAATGGTTCTATGATTTTATGATATCTGACTGCCCTCAAAAATGTCTGAAGAGGACACAAAGAGTTCTCTTGCATTTCAGCTTCACAGGGAGTCCTCTGGGATTTTAATCCCATCAGAGCAAAAATAGAAAGGGAGAACAGGATGAACAAAAGTGTATATTTGTATTTGCTTTGCATCCACCCTCCGCAGCTCTGCACAAGCCTTACAGGGAACAGGGACAAATCCCTCTGCCAGGCACCTGTGCACATCCTTTGCAGAAGTGGCCAGCTAGTGTATTGCATGACATGGCTGTGGAAGCCTGGGGCTTTGGCATCCTACCCACTAATCAGACAACAAACACACTTGCCATCCCTACTTGGTAGAAAGCTATCAGGAACAAAAACAGACCACATAGATACCTTTGGGTCTTAGCAACAGCTGCTCAGGACCCACTTCACCCCTTTCAAATCTATTTCTATTTCTACTTTTTAGAGGCAGACAGTTCACTGAACAGAGGAACAAGTTGATATCTCCTCTCCTCAACAGTAGAAAATAACAAACTGGATCTGTCTAAGTGTTTTTCTGGTGGTGCATACAAATTCAGTGCTGCATCTGCTAGCAAAGAAATCTATTTTCAGAATAAATACAATGACACGCAACTTTATATTAACAACAGCTTAGTAGAAGACACCAGATTAAAGAAATAAGACAGATCTTTCTAATGGCCCTAGCGAGTGTAGGATGCGAGACAAAGTAGAATGAATTGTTTGAAATTAAGGAATTTTCTGCACACTGACCTGGTTTCAACTGGGGCAGAGATGATTTTTTCCTTTACAGTGTCTGGTATGATGCTATGCTTTGGCTTTCATAACAGACCAATGCTTTAGTTGTTGCTGAGCAGTACAGCACAGAGCCATTTCAGTTTCTCAGCTTCTCATACTGTCCTGACAGCGAAGGGGACTGTAGGGACAGAAGAAGCTGGGAGGGGGCAGGACCAGGACAGCTGACCTGAACTGGCTGTAGGGATATTCCATACCATATGACTTCATGTAAAAAAAACCCTTGATAAATGGTGCTGAGTTGGCTAGGGGAGAACCTCCTGCTTGGGGACTGGCTGGGCATCGCTTGGTGGGTGGTGAGCAATTGCTTGTGTGTCACTTGTTTTCTATATATCTCATTATATAAACACACACACACACTATTATCATTACCTTTTTTTTTTTTTTTCCTCTCCCTTTTCTGTCTTGGTAAACAGTTTCTATCTCAACCCATGAGTCCTACTTTGTTGTTTTTAATTCCTGATTCCCTCCCCCAACCCACTGGGAACAAATGACTCTGTGGTTCTGAGTTACCTGCCAGTTTAAACCACAACACCCACTCCATCAGTGGGAATAGCCCAGGTGCTGCAATCTCTGCTCTTACAACAACATAGGAGTAGCTGGGGAAAGACCCATACAGACAATGAATGTTTCAGGCTGCCTAGCACCCATTACTACCTGATCACAGAGATGGCAGTGGTTTGGGCTTAATGACAGGTTTGTAGTACCTCCACATAGCAAGCCAGCACACTTTATCATTGAGTGTATGTTGTACTGACCTGACAGGAATCTGGCCATGGCAAAAAACAACAACTGCTTGTGCCTGTTTGGAGCCTCACATCCTTACTTCTGCTGAAAAGAATCCCCTCTGTCTACTGACATGGCCAAATTTGCTCTTGAACTTGTTTCTTCATCTTAGGCTGTCTGAGCACTTAGTGCAGAAATATCCAGCCAGTTTTAAAGATTCAGGATTCATTTTGCCTCACTGTGCTCAGTGAGCAATAAGCTATTAGCTCCTACAATATTAAGAGCTGGGGCAAGAAGTCCCGCTGGGGACAGCAGTGAAGCAGGCATCAGATTGCTCCAGTTCAATGTAGACTTCTGTTGTTGAACTAGTTTAATTTCAGTGAGAAAAAAAGTTGCTTTTAGAAGAACAGAGCAGGTTATATGGACCAACTCAAAAGTCACTGATCTCTTTCCATTAATAAGAAAGAAATTCAAAGGTGACAAGTTCAAAGCAGGTGAGATAAATCCAACCTTCAGAGCATGAGGATGAGGTCAAGTCTCTAATGACTGAAATGAATTCATAGCAGTCATGAGCTGCTTATTTATGCCTTACTTATTTCTTACCCTCGTGGACAGGAAAGAAATGCACATCACAGACAATTCTCATAGAACAAAAGTTGCCCCGGGATGTCCCTTCCAGAAGTGTCAGATTTACCTCTCAATGGTACAGGTTACCACCACCTACAGCCATCTGTAGCATACTGTAAGTTTTAGTATATTATCTACATTGAGCACTTGGAAATAACAGCCCTGTTCTTACTCTCCTCAAAGCCAGTGCTGACATTATTAGTGGGAAAGGGCTTTGCAGGGCATCATAGGTTTTTAACTCCAGCCTAACTCCTCTTCAACGTCACTTCACAGTCATCTGGACTGGCTTAATATATGAGAAAACCAGAGCATCTCTCAAAACATTTTCAGCCTCATTTAAACACAGGCGTTCTTGTCTGCCCATGACAGGCTGAACAACCTACCAGTCACACTTGTCAATCACTGCTCCTGTTCTTGTGCAGGAGTATAAGGGAAACAAAACAACAAAAATGAAGGTCTGGTACTTACTTCCTCAGGACTGCAATTTCATTCTCTATGCTGCTTTCCTTCCCCTTCAGTGCCTTCTTGGGAATGCACTTGACTGCAAATAGTTTCCCACTAGCTCTTTCTTCAGCCAAAACAACCTCAGAGAAAGCACCCCTGAAGGAAAAAAAAGAGAAGAAAAGCTCAAGTTTTAAGTAGTGTCATTTCCTTGGAAGCCATTAACTGAAATTAGGCAATTGAATCTCATTCTGGTGGATTTTGATAGCTGTGCTTGTTAATCATAGCAATACCTTTATGAAAACACAGTGAAAGATGCTCAAATATAAGCAGACATCCACGTTCACACAGAATATTAAAGGCTTACCAAACCCAACAATATTAATAAAGAACTATAATCCAGCAGAGATTTGAGCAAAGACTAAACATGTGAAAGTACCACTTCCACACACAGGGGCACGGACTGCAACCGGGCTGCTGATCTGACAGCTGATGAATGACGCACTTTTCCTCTTCCTGAGGTTTTTGAAGGTTGACTTCATGAAGTTCCTGGGTGTAAAATGACCTCACTGACCACCAGAGGTCAGGGCCTTCGCTGTGCTCCTCCCTGGCAGTCCCGAGCATCTCCTCACCCCTCCTCACCCCTGACTCAGACGGGGAGGCAGCGTCAGAATTCCTCTCTGCACAGAGTTATTCCACAAAACAAACGGTCGCGTGTAATCGCTAAAGCCAAACAATCGGATTAAATCACAGGTCCAAATGGCCGCCTTAACAGAGGCCTCTCTGCAGTTGTCCCAGAGAGGATTACACAAATAAAGGATACAGAAAACACCATCACACAGCAGCCAGTCACTAAGTGATAAGAGTGGGCAGTGCTTCTCCATCATTAGGTTATTCCACAACACACGCACTCTTCCTCCTAAGCATCTGCAGCTGACTAAGAGGCAAGGAATACTTACAGGCCTATGTGTTTTTACTGTTCTCATGCTGCTTTTGGAGTCTTTGAGCATCCTTGAGACACTGAGCAGGATTAGCTTATCACTGGTTTAGCACTGAGGTACTGGGCAAGGCGTAGCATTGGCCTGCTGAGGACCAGCAAATCCCCCTCACTGAAGCACCTGACTTGCCAAGATGCACCATGCACTTGTCTAACTGGATCCTCAACTCTAATTCCACCAGCAGAGAATCGTAGAATGGTTCAGGTCAGAGGGACATAAAAGCCCACCCAGCTCCAACCCCTGCCGTGGGCTGCCCCCACCAGCTCAGGCTGCCCAGGGCCCCATCTAACCTGACCTTGAGCACCTCCAAAGATGGGACATCCACAGCTTCTCTGGGTAGCCTATGCTGGTGCCTCACGATCAGCAGAAGTATCATATTTTATATGTGAAACACAAAAGAGGCAGGACAGCAGGTTACCCATCATTAGGTTACTTTGTTCTACATAAATCTCTGAGAAGACAGGTAAGCAGCAAGCTTAGCAAACCCACCCCTGATCCAGCCCAATTCTAAAATGTATATATTTGACCATATTTTACTGTCTTTCATTATGGTCTGATTTTTGGGTGGTCCTGTATGGAGCCTGGAGGTGGACTCAATCCTTCTGGGTCCCTTCCTGCTCAGGATATCAACGATTCATTATCCATGTTCACTGCTTATCTAGATGTTTACAGATCAACAGAAGAGTTTCCTGACCGGACACTGCAACGACACAGTCAACCACCCGTGACTTCATCACCACTTCCCAAGTTGCAAAAGGACTGAATGAATTGAGCCAATGGATAAATGAAGCTGGCAGAAAGAAGAGGATGCTGCTCTGGAAAGGGATGCCTGTTTACACAGAAATACTTTCACCATTAACAGTAACATGGAAAAGAGACAGGAAGTTTAGGAATGTATTAAAAACGACTTTTGCAAACTGACAGTTTGCCTCCACATGTGGCAATGACACTCTGAACAACGAATGCTTTGCCTCAGATTTGGTAAAAAGGACAAAAAAAAAAAAAAAAAAAAAAAGGACCAGACTCATTCATGCTATTCTACAGGAATAACTTTGTTTTCAACTTTGTGTATTAACTGCCATGGCATGTCATATCATCGTGGACTCTGTTTGTTGGAGTGACAAAAATGAAAGTTGAGCCACTTAATGTATTTTTGAAGACTATTCTTTATTTTCCTATGATTGGTGGTCCTAATTATTTTGTTTATTAAATAGTGCCTTTCTCCTGACCCTCATGCTTGGGACAGTCAACAGTGGAATTGCAGCAAAATCCTTTTTTCTGAGAAGTCTTAAGGCTCCTCAGTGCTAATTGGCTTTGGCTTCAGAAATTCACAGGGCAGCTCCCAGCTATGTTTCATGAACTTCTTAAGTCATATCTGCTTAGGCTTTCACCACTTCACGCCAGCTGTATCTTGAACAATCTTCTTGCTTGTAGTTAAGTGCTGTGTAAAGCAGCAGCATATCCATACTGGTCATTTACTGCTCACATAGCCCTCCAAATGTTTACAATACTATAAAACACGGAGCTTCCATTATAATCTGGATTTCATTGCTGTTCTAAGACAACAAAATAAATGAAATCCCTTTATATCCCTGTGTGCAATATACCCAGCTTTGGGAAGCGTCTGTGTTTCAGCTGGGTTCATCATTTTGCTGCATTTCTTCTGCCACATACCAGGGCAGGCGTGGGTTTGGAAGAAGACACTGTGAATTTAAATGCAATTTTTTGGGAACTCTGAGTTACACTCATGAAAAACAATCCCTTATCTCCTTAACAGCCTTTCCCATTAAAACATGAAATGAGCTGAACCTCATTTAAAATGTTCACACACATTCCAGCCCTTGACACTGATGGTCCACAGCTCCTGTGGTCACAGAGCAAGCATGGAAAAAAGGAACTGAGGCACTAGGAGGAAAGAGAAGGGAAGGAAGAGGTGCAGAGACAGATCAGAAAGTTAAAGAAAGCGGAAAGAGAAGTATAGGATAAGAAGAAAGAAATGGAAGAAGAAAGCATCAGCAAGCAAAAATCAGCAAAGACACTCACTGCAGTCTGCTGGAATCAAGGGAGAGTCAGAAATAACAGCATATGGATGGACAAGTGATTATCTTCATTTCAAACACATTGTTGAATTCACCCACACTTAATAATTCAGTTCAGCTCCTCACTGAATCCCTCTTGTCTCGCACATGAATAGATAAATATTAAAGTCAGAAAGACAAGGCTGCTCATTTTCTTGCTAGCAGTAATATAACCTACAGAAATTCTCCACCTCCTCAAAAGAGATTCCCAGAATTACCAACCTGGCAGGCTTGTTAAAGAAGAACCTTCCCCAGAAGAATTAATGGGCCCTTTAAAATCAAGATATTAACAAAGGCAGCAATTTATCTTTGATAGTTCATTACATTATTTTATTGAGGGCTAAAATGATTTGCATTCAAAGTTCTGCTAAAATGTCCAGGGTTAGAAAATGAGGGATTTTTATTCTCCTTCCCCAATAAAATGTGAGACAATATTTATTTTTTCACTGTGACACAGATTTCTTTTTAAGAGCAGAGAGAAGAGGTTAATTAATTTAAAGTTATTATTTTAAAAGGTATCTGCAACGGTTGGGATGATCCATGCCCAACAGCTGGGAAATGGCCAATGGCTAGTGACCCAGACTTTGCCCCTCTAAACTGGGGCCTCCAAACCCCTCTTGTAGTAAATGAAAAAGATAACATCATGGTTTTGAGGAAGAGGGATAGCAGTGGAAACGAGTAAGCAAGAAACTTCTGCAAAAATTGAACCACCTAGTTAGCTGCCAAAATAGAAGTGTAGCAATTGAACCTGTTTCTGAAAGTTATGACCATGTTATCATTTACCCTAGAGAATCAGCTCTTTTTGAGTTTCTAATTAAAGCATGGAATAATTTTATAATTGAGACTCTTTAAAAGAATTAAGAACAGTGCAAAAGAAAAAAAAAAAAAGACTTGACTTGTGACTTTGAGGTAACAGCAAACTCTAGAAGGTGGTTGGGATCTTCTGATTCCTCCTTGCACACATCTGGACCAAGCAGCATCCTCTGCACTGGCAATATTCTATGGCGTTCATTCTCTTAAACTACTTTTCATTCAGCTATTTTATTTAATGTGGGTGTATAGTTAACAAAATAAAAAGTTCAAATAGTACAGTAGTCAGGATGTATAACAAGAAAGAGCATCATGGTGGAAGGGAATAATTGAAAAGAGACAGAAAGTTCACCCATGTCTGAGGCTTACAGGGGAAAAACTCCAAAAGGAGCAATCTCCAGAAAGAGATCCTTCCCCAGGGCCAGTCAGCCCTAAAATAAGGTCTAAGAGAGGTGGAGCCAGGCTCTACCCCTTCAGGTCACACAGGTGAATTGCCTTTACCTGTGCTCCCCTGACTGACTCCGTGCTCGCCTCAGGTGATCAATCAGTGGTTCAGGCTGTGATTCAACAATTCCTACACAGTAGGTATACAAATTAGGATTTTGAGATTATCATTGGAATATGAATGGTGTTTATGACTAAACAAATTGGAATTTTAGCAGCATGGTTTAGCAGGCATGGTGGTGATGGGCTGATGGGTGGACTTGATGATTTTAGAGGTCCTTTCCAACTTTAATGATTCTATGATTCTCTTTTACAAAGCAGAGCCTGCAAGATCAGGTTACCCTCTAGACCAAAGCAAAATAAAAGGCCAAATAACTTCTCTTCATCTGTGTGAATAATAACTTAATACACTTAATTTCAGAAAATCAGTGAACAACAAATACTGTGACAGCAAAAAAATACTGTTGTCACAGAAACACTGACAAATGAAGACAAAGAATTGATGAAGAGATGAAACTTAATTTTTTCCATTTGCAGAGACCTCCATGTTGAACAGTTTTCCACTGCATTAGCAGGTGCTCGATCACACTAAATCAACAGACATAGTCAGGAAACAGATTTCACATCTTCAGGCTGTGTATAGCTAATGTTCTTAATTATAGTACAGTTTGCCTTCCGTGTGTGCTTTGCCCCAGCCAAACCGTGGAAAAAATTAGTGAATGCTCATGGTTCGAAAAATATACCGCATCCACCAGGAAGACCACTCTGAGATGGGAAACTAACAAATAAGTAGAACCAATCAAACCAAAAAAGCCATTTCCAAAGCATGGCTTTGGTAACCACACATAAATTATGCTCCTTAGCACCCCAGAGAAAAGCAGCACTGAACTGCCCTAGACAGAGACAGGTACTTAAGGAAAAAAATCTTTCCTGGCATTTGTGCAGCTTTTCCCATGACACTCAAAGAGTAACTGTGTGATAAGCTCAGGTTATATGTATAACCAACATACAGAGGAGTGTCTGGTCCTGCAGAATGTTTTCCTATTAAACCATTTTTCTGCAACAATCATTAGTGTTCATTATATTTTTTGCTCAGTCATTTCTGTACAAGCATCCTCACTCTCTCCAATTCCAGGTTTTTCCCAACATAAACCTGAATTAAGACTGGCAATAAAGGGTTTTTCTCCAAAGTTATATCTATTAATGTACTATGGTCTGTGTGAAAATGAATTTACAATGGAATTTTCAACAGGTCAGGGGAAAGGCAACAAAACCAAAGTGCAGAGGATTGTTTTTACCCAGCCAAGAACAGAGGAGACTCAGGGGACTGTTACGTGTAGTAGAGAAGTCAAATACTGCTACACGTTCCCAGCAGTTTAAGGTGTATTTATGTGAAAGTAGGCATGCATACAGGTCTGTTTTATGCCATCTGTTCTTCAGAACAGAGGACAAATGCTTTTTCTAGCCATTTTTATCCATCAAACACACCATCCCAACCCTGCAGCCCCTTCTATGGCAGTGCTTCCTCCACCTTTGCAAGGATGACTAGGATTAACATTATATTAACATTGGTACTTTCAGTCTCAGTACTCATATAACTTCCAACAAACCACCCAGTCAATGCCAAAAATGCTCTTTTCTACCCTGGGGAAAAGCAAATCTCTTCTGTAACTCAGCTGGCCATCAGGACTGTGTCTAACCCAGGATTCCCTCCCCATGGCTTAGCTTCACCCATTCCTGCAGGAAAGTTTCAACATGGTGTCCCATGCTGAAACTGCTAATCCAAGTTCCAGATGATGAACAGCACTTTGAACTGTGCTCAAAAACTCTGTTGGTATTACTTGGTGAACACTCAAATAAGAGCAAAACGCTGTTTGTTGCACCTTCCTTTACAAGGAGCAGTTTTCTGTACCACTGACACATCTCTCTGCTTCCCAGACCATTGCCCCATGCCAGTATTCTCAGTACTTTGTCCAAGCTAGGACTTTAGGACCACTGGAGTTAAACATTTATCTGTAGGTAAGTGGCCACTTACCCATAAGCCAGGAGGAGCTTGGGAATTATTATGCATGGAGACAGACTACGTGTCCTTTAGCTCAAGGCTTCACCTCTGCCACCACCTTGTTGCTCCCCATCTAGTAACACTTTTAGGGAGAGGAACCACACCAACACAGATCTCTGCTGGGACTCATAGCTATGACCATAATAGAGCTGATGGAAAAACTTCTTTACTCAGTGGGCAGTGAGGCACTGGTACAGCTGCCCAGAGAAGCTGTGGATGCCCCATCTCTGGAGACTTTCAAGGCCAGGTTGGATGGGGCCCTGGGCAGCCTGAGCTGGTGGGGGACAACCAACCCATGGATGGGGTTTTGTAACAGAATAATCATTAAGGCCCCTTCCAAAATAAGCCATTCTATGATTCTATGATCATGCTCCAGGTAAAACTTCTTTACCCTCACTATAAACAATCACTTTAGTTTTCTCCTAGCCATTACAGAGCAACTCACCACAGTGGAACAAGCAGCGTGAAGCTGTGTGTGGTCACCAAAAGTGCTTGGATTTAACTTCTACTTTCTTGGTAACTATAATCTACAATTACAACAACAGTTTAGTGTTTTGACAATGTTTGTCACCAGTCAGCTGCAAGAATATAATGGCAGTTTGAGGCTAATGATTTTTTCTTGGTTTTGCTCCTCGATACTTAAAACTCTCAGAGAAAAAAAAAAAAAAACCAGCTAAAATTAAGTTTGAAAATCCATCAGCTACTTAGAGAAGAGAGACTTCTGTGAGGCTATCAAACACCAATATAAATATGATAAAAACATGATAAAGCATGGAATTATGGCAACATGGGCAGTTAAGGCAGTTTCCTTCATATCTATGCATCTTCCTCTAGATTGTCTTCACCAGAACACAACCACCTCCTTAATGGTCAACAATTTTCAGTCACAGAAAAACTGCAGGAAACCATTTGAACTATTTTGATCAGAGCACTGGGACAGCTTCCAGCCACACAGATGAGAAATTCAGCAGTGCTTGGGGCAGTGTAACTCCTACAACAGCAGACTGAAGGCCGCTAAAGCACATGGCCATGGAGCAAGTAAAGTTGGTACAAGCAGAGCAGGACAAGGATTTGGTGCCATAAAACTTAGGCTGAAAAGTGAGTAAATCACATAAAACTCAGAAATCAAGCTAAGAAAAAGTTTCTGCAGAAACTCTTCCCCTTCTGAGATGAACTAATTTGTTTTGGCTGCTTGGTGTATGCTAATTCAATAGGAAGTTATGCAGTCTGTTCTAAGACAGAGATGCATGGATGCTAAAAAGGGAAACTGGCCCAGTACAGATTCCCAATCATGTTTGTTGTAATAATCCTCTTCTTTCCTGAACTATTTGCTCCTTTCTTGTTAGTTCTGACCCCTATTAGAAAAGGAAGTGATGTCTTTAAAGGCCTATCACTTGTTTTATATCCTCCATGGCAGTCACAGTAAAGCTATCCAAGATCAAAAGCAAAACACACGCTTTCTGTATTGAGATTTTCCTTCCATAACATATTTAACAAATGAGCTCTTAAGCAGTTTATTTTCTCCACTGGTGCTCACTTTCTTTCCAAACTGAATATTTAAGCACTTTTTTCACTTTGATTTCGTGAGACAAAAGGAGCTCATTGTCTCCCAGGGTTTACCTGATGGCAGCATTCTCACAGGGAAATAACCTTTGTTTTTCTAATAATGACCTCAAATTTTATTGAGGTGTAAGTGATCTCCATAACACATTATCCTCTTTTCATGTTGATGTATGCAGGGTCTATTACAACATAGCTGATTTCTGGAGATTACACCAATTTGGAAAAACAAGCTTCTTCCTCTTCCTCTACGTGGAAACATAAGAAACAATCTGGCACACTCTCCAAAGAGGCTGGATAAATTTAGGAGCAGATGGATGACACAGTAACTTTTAAAACAAAGCAGAGCATAGATAAGATTAAATTAGCAGCTGGGTCTAAACTACATGAAGTTCCAGTTTATCCAGGAGTTTTACCTAAAGGTGTCTGGACCTTCACAAATCCGAGTTCCAAAAGCATGCACAGTACCTCTTGTCTTCGAGTGCTCTCTCTTTACAGTGCAGAGCACTGTATCAGTTCTGGTGATCTTCCCCGGTAATTAAAAGCAAACAGTCACATTACATGTGGTTCTTGAATGCTGACCCTGTTTTTCAGGAACTATATGATCTGTTCTACAGATGAGGCAGCTGAGGAACAGGAACTGCATGGGCTGATTCTTCTTAAGTAATGAATTCTTTAAAAGCCAATAACTTTACATAATCTAAAAGTGAACAGTTTACAGCTCCTTTTGTACTCAACAGAGGAGTATCTCCAATAGAAAATCACATCCCATTCTAAAACATATTGAGGGAAGCATGCTATGATCATGTAAAAATCCAGAAGTTCTTTTCACTAGCAGTCCCATTCTCCATTTGACTCTGACTAAACTAGTTAAAAAACTAGAAACCATGATACCCACTAAGGAATTGCAAGTTCAGCCATGGGGCATATGGTCTTACTCCAAGGGAAATTTATATTTGACCACCTTGAATTAAACTCCTCCGGCCTAATCTACACGGATAAAGGTGACATCTGAGCTATTTCCCCATGGCTCACCTGACAGACAAGAGATGGCCAATACAGCAGTGCTGTCAGTTTGTTTTGGGGTAACTAATTATGGTCAGAAGAAACATACCCTAAACACAACCCTCAGTCTTCACTGAGAGCAACAAGAACCTTGAAGAAGAGGTCTTAACTGAGATGTCTTAAATGAAGACATCTATAGAGTGGACATTTTGAAGGCAAACCTCCCTACTTTATAGAATGGAAGTATGCAGAATAACTGTATATTCAAATCAAAGCTAAGATTAGGACTTTTAAGGCTTCTATACCCATGAGCACAGCACATTTCCTGTCTGTTTCAAGGACAAATTTAGATTAGTTAATCAGATCGTGTAACCAAGGCACATCTCCTAGGATCTGCCTCTTCCAGACTGATTGCGTGGACCCAACCTACAGCCCCCAACCAGAACCCTCTCCACAAGCACAATGAGCTGCCACTGAAAGAGGAGGCCACAAAGTTCACATGCACAGCTGAACAATTCTCATTGTGTATGAGCCCTTCTGTGTCTCTATGAAACTTTAATTGGCTTATTCTCATCCTGTTGTTAACCATCCAGCCTGTCTTGCGTATGTAACTGTTTAAAATATTTGGACTAAAAATGATGTGTATTTTGTATCCTTGCCCACTCCAATTGTAGCTTAGAGTTTAAAAATAAAAAATAAAGAATTAGAAAGAGATGGGGAGAGAGAGGGACAACTCAATGCAATGGAATACAAATTGTTTTATGGGAATAATAGATAGGAAAAGCCACTGCAAGATAAAAAGATCTCCATCTGAAACCTTACTTTTAATGGACACCTCTTAAAATTCCACAAGAGTGCCCAGCCTCTTAACATGTGGTTTCATGTCTGAGCTGAAGAATGTTAAGAAATCTTAGCAAACTAGTTTGCCTAGTAACCAGCAAGCTTGAAAACAAACATTTTGGCAAAGACTATTTCAGTGTAATTGTATGCAGAAGTTACCAGGCACTTCTGAAAAACTGTACTTCTGCTAAAAGAATTGCCACACACTTTCCATGGTGTCAAGCCTCAGTCCTATTCTTATTCAAACCTCAGTGCAAAGATAGGTTCTTCCTTTTATATTTTGTTCGTGAGGAATTTCTCCATAGTTTAAGGTGCTGTGTTGAGTCTACTGACAAAAGAGGTGCAGCATCAGCAAGTCTTTCTTCCCCTAAACCTATTATCATGCTCCTCCACTCCTATCTAAAGCAGTGTTTTTGATATTAAGGAGTTATAGTGGGACTGGTCAACAGGAAGTTCCCCAGGTGACCTAAGCAACAAGAAGCTTGCACCAGCTTCCACCAGAAGACAGTGTCAGGGTCTCCAGCATAGTAGACCTCACCAAAGCAGCTGAGCCTATTAGAGAATCACAGCAAAAAGAAGGAGGACAGATCTCCCCACTCAGAGAGGTGAATCCATTCCATGGAAGCCATCAGTCTCTGAGATTTCTGTCATATAATCCATAAAAAATTTTAGATTCCTACAAGTAAGGGGGTGAAGACTGTGCAAGCTGTGGCTACTGAGCTTCACTTGACTCATCACAGATGTGATAAATTGCCTGTGGCTTCAACTCACAGCACAAATGCTTGCCCATGCAGGGCTACACACGTCTCTGTTTTCATCTCTTCTTCTCCAGTGAGCAACAGCACAAAAAAAACTATCTCAGTATCCCAACCAGTTCACAAACACCAACAAGAGTATACTGTTGCATATGAGTGACCTTCTGTGTTGGAAAACTTCAGCAGAAACAACGTGACAGCAACTCTGATTCCCTTTATCTAAAGTGTAATCATAGCACATTATAGCCCCATAACACAATGAGGGGTTTCCTAGGAGATGGCTGCCACACTCCCTACCTATTTCTAAAAATGAAATTTCTAAGAACTCATTTCCATTACAGGCTGACATGTTACCCACAAACCATGCTCCTCGGCCATTGAGTGGGGCCAGGATCCCAGCTCCGACTTCAGAGCAGGTCCCAGAAACACCAAACCTACCCAATGAGATGGATAGGGTTGGGAAAAGGAGAACACAGCTCTGCAAACCTCACACGAATAAATTCTGTGTTTCTTTGGAAGCTGTTTCATACTTTTCAAGAGGAGTGAAGAGGAAGAGCCTCCCAAGTGACACACTCACTGATGGGTGAAAGTCCTCCTGAAGGACTGCAGAAGAAAACTGCAGATTTAAAAGGAATAGTGGGATTAAAGGAATCTCTCTACCAAGATTATCTGAGGGCCAATTCCCCATATAGGGTAAAAGACTATTTAAAAAAACAAAAAACAAAAAAACAGAAATTTGGCCTCCAGGGACAATTCTGGTTACCATCGTTGAAAGGGCATTGCAGGAAAGGGAGAGCTGGACACCTGATCCTGACAGAACATGCACAAATTGTTCCTTGGGGTCATTTTAGGAATAGATCAAAAAGGGATGGAGTCTGTCCCTGCTATGATCAGATGGGAGACAAACTATGAGTAAATAAGCTTTGAGCCCTTTAAAACACAACTGGTTGAGAGGATATATATGAAACTCTCAGAATAGAAAGAAAAGCATGATAATTCCTTGGGGAAAACAATTTTGCTTTCTGCTGTGACTAAGAATCTAATTTGATTATAATTTTTTTGACCTCTTTGAAACAAAGCCCATTCCCCATCAAAACATTTCCATTTCCAAGCAAATGGAGACTTGAGGATCTAAATTGTAAAGCCACTTAATTGTCCATAAAAAGTTGTTTTTCATAGAATCACAGAATCATGTAATGGCTTAGGTTGGAAGGGACCTTAAAGATCATTAAACATCTCCCTGCCATGGGCTGGTTGCCCCTCACCAGCTCAGGCTGCCCAGGGCCCCATCCAACCTGTCCTTGAGCACCTCCAGGGATTAGGCATCCGCAGCTTCTCTGGGCAAACCTTTACCTGGTTAAAGGAAGATATGATGAACTCTCAACAGGGTCTGAGCAGTCCAGGTTCCTGTATTCATTCTATTATTCTATTCTATTCTATTCTATTCTATTCTATTCTATTCTATTCTATTCTATTCTATTCTATTCTATTCTACTCCACTCTACTCCACTCTACTCTACTCTACTCTACTCTACTATTTTTTCCAGTAATAGTCATTAATGGATATAGTGTAAGAAATTGAGCTCATCTAGTGTAAAAGCCCTCCTCTAGTACATCTCTCAAACTTCCTGCAGTTAGCAGTCTGAAAAAGGGATCTCTTTTAAAGTGACATTTGCGCTGACCCATAACATACTAGCTACCCAAACTATACTGCTTTGTATAATTCAGTTTCTTGAGCCCATCTATCTACACCTTGAATTTCACAGCCTCCTGTAGAACTGAGCTTTGTTGTTTAGGTAGATTATAGAAGAAAACAGTTCTTGTTAGTTCATTTTACATTTGCTGTCAAATAATTTCTTTCCCTAGATTCCTATTAAAGCACATTTGAAAGATGTTAAGGAGAAAACTGTTCTCCCCTGTCATGTAGTGGGTGTTCTATCACAAAAACACTGAATAGTTTTTAAACCAAGACTAGGGAACTGAACTAAAAATTTTCAACAAAGAAAAGGGTCTACATAACTGAATTCCCTTTTGCTTTTCAAGGCAAGAAACTCTACATATTGTAGGACATACACAAAATAAAACCAAAACTCTTAGGAAAGAAGTGCTGTATCTTTTTGCTAAATCTTCAGTGCAGTTTTGTTTGGAAAGGAGAACTATAAAAATGAGGAAACTTGTAACTAGTTAGCAAGAAGGAAGAAGCTCTTAGGAGGCAGAGTTAACACTTGCAGGAAGCATAAGGACTGCTTCAAAACATCAACACTCGAAGTTCAGAACAAATCTAAAAAATAAAAATAAAAAAAATACCTTGAGAGACAGAGAAGTCTGGTAAGACCAAGCATCTGGGCAAGAGGAACTATGAGAAGTAAGGCAGCATCCTCAGAATCAGAAATTGTGTCCAAATGAGGAAGTAGGACAGATTCTGTGTTCCAGTGGGTACAGTTTAAAAACATCAAAAGGCACGAAAAAACATTTGAAAAGCAAGTTGCAGGAGGCAAAAAATTCAGTTTTTTGCACGTATCAGAAGGCAGAACTGTGCAAAATGTTGTACTAAGGGACAGGATTTAGTAGGGAAATACCGGTCATAGGTGGACAGTTGGACTGGATGATCTTGGAAGGCTTTTCCAACCTTGGTGATTCCATGATTCCATGACTCTATCACTGGTGGATGAGGAAGTAATCAAGCACAGAAGAAGCATGAAACAACCCACAGGACAGTAGCAAAATGAGTTTTGGGGTGAATCTGTGCTCACTGCAGAGGGATTACAGGAGGTTCTTATGCTGGAGACCTTAACAAGGTTGGTAGAAGGGGTTATAGTCTGACTGACGCAGCCATTTTAGGGGAAGCTATGGGTGACAGTATTGCAGCTCAAACCACATGTTGAAATTTTTTGATTAAAGCACTAGGGGTAACCAAAAATAAGTAACAGTTTATGAGATACAGCTTTTAAAAGGCAGTTCAAAACAATTCAGGAATGACAGAGAACTCCAGATTAGTAAATTTGATGTCAGCAGGTAAGCAAAAGCTACCATGAAGAACATCCCTCTAGAAAAGGACAGAACGATTGAACACCTGGAAGAACATGATATACTGAGGAAAAGGGCTTTTGAAAAGGGAATGTAGTGGAGCACTCTGGAGGAGTTAACATGTATGCAGGTGAGATCACGTTGATGTATTACTTATATTTCAAGAAGTGCACCAACACAATCTCTCAGAGCAGCTTAGCTGCTATCGGACAGGAGAAGCTTGTTGCATGGATAAAGAACAGTAGAGAAGAAAGAAAAAAGTAATGAACAAATGGCAAACCCATGAAACACTCAGTGTTAAGGATGACTAAGAAAGCAGTTCACCACCCTGAAAGCTGCGCACTGTTGTGATTCTCATTGTGTGTGAGACTTGGCAGAATCAGGGCAGGAGACAGTGCTGTCTGCAGGTACGAAACAGCGCTGTTACAAGAGATTAGTGAATGAACTGGAACTCTTCAGCTTCTTCAGGAAGCAGGAAGGGACATCACACTGAATGCAAACTCACAGCATTATAACAGTCACAGTATTGTTAAATGATCACCTGTACTTTCCACCCCAGACATCTGCCATTGGCTGCAAGGATGAGGCACTAGATGAGCTGCATTTTTGCCCTGACCCAGTTCAGCTGCTGCTATGGTCTATTACTGAGGTAGAGCCAGCAGCAGCTGACAGCAGCTCATGCAACAAATGGGCATGTGGAATACTGTAGAGTCAATTCCTGCACTAACACCAATATAGGAACATCTTTAGGGTTAACTGATGGTAAAATCCAATGAGATCATTTCCACTAAGCAGCCTAGTCTGGATGTCTAGTAATAAATGCAACCATGGACTTCAGGGGAATTAACGCAGCAGAAAATTACCATGAGATGTCCAGAGAGAACACAGCTTTGCAAGCTTACCACATACCTGTGGAGGAAAGAGCCTTTGTGATCTTATTGGACTGATCTCCCTGGAATAAATATAACCTCTGTCTTCCTCTAATCTGGCTTTAAATGAATCACATGCTGCATCTTCTACTGTCAGTGCAGATCATAGTGGTCTCTTGCAGGATTAGAGGAGAGACGACGCTAATTAAAATAAAGGTCACATCCCAAGACTTAGTTACAATATCCTAAATGACATGCAGCAATTCTCCTTTGTGTCCCTTCAGTTAGAATAGCCCAAAACTTCAGAATTCCCCATGCATTAATCCTTGCAAAATCCCTACAGGATCAGGCAGCACTGTCACTAGCATTAAATGCATGGGAAGTTGGGCAGAGAGGGAGTAAAGCATACAAACCCCAGGTTCTCTCAGTCCAGCACCCACTACTTAACTGGAAGAGCATCTTCACATGCTACCAGATAGCAGCAGATCTGTTTTCATCACAGACCTCTCTCCTTAACTCTCCCTTCCTCCTTTATCACAGGCTGCTGTCCCAAAATAGCACTATTCAAAGTATGGACAAAAGCTTAGTTCTTCCCCTGAAGAGCATTCCAATAAAAATCTGGTTGTCCCTGCCATCTTGCCTTGAAAATTTTAATTATCAGAGGAGTTTCTTGCTTTCAGCATCACACACTACTACATATGTAGTAAACTAGCCACACTGTCAACCCATCAAGTAGAACAATTAAATAAACTTACTTATTGGGTCCCATGCCTGAGTGAGAATCCACTTTGCTAACTTTAGCAGTGTAAATACACATTGGGTGAGCTGCCATCAAAGGCTTATAAGGAAGCAAATCTTTTCAGTTTGTTGACAAAAGCTTCAGAGTAGCTTTTATTACACACGGACATTAGCAGGTGTTCATATTTAATTTGTTTTTGTGGGATTTTTTGAGCCTGAGATGAATATAGTGATTTAGAATTACTGTTTATTCATTTTTTTTGTAATAGGAGAAGCAGCATTTCATCTGTCTCATCCATATTTAATAGCTTCAGGCACAACAACTATGAAAGGTCTACTTTTCTCCCACTACGGAAAACATTATTATTAGTACTACTACTACCATGACTACATCTGTATTCTGAAATTATTCATCCCCAGCTTTCTATGCTATTTCTATGTTACCCATGGCCAGGTCCTTTCCTACTACTTACCCATGTTACCATGCTAATGGAGCTATACTGATCTGTGGTACACTGAGTCACAATGGCTAAAGACAGAGCCAATTCAAAACTCCTCAGCAGTGTAAGTGGGTGATTGAATTTTGCTGCCATCAGGAGGGGCAGGGGCCTTGGAAAGGCCCTGGAGGGGTTCAAGAAAAGGGTGTATGTGGCACTGAGGGACGTGGCTTAGTGGGTATGCTGTGGATGGGTTGATGGTTGGACTAGATGACCTTAGTCTTTTCCAATATAAATGAGCCTATGTTTCTATGAACGCTACATATTTACTGCCCCTGCTGGTACCAGGAAGGCAGCTTAGAGAAGTATCTGCTGACCCTGGATGTTCACTCCTTTCCACAGGTTGAGATCTATCATGTGCATTTTCACACTTCCTATTCTTACATGCATAGAGTGAGTAGTGGGGTCAGAAACAGTTCCTGATCCACATTTCACCCATGCCCACAGAAAACCCTTGCAAAATTCATCTAGTCCAATGCCTTCTCTCAGAAAGATCTCAAAATAATTTTTTTCTAACATCCTACCTGTTACCTATGATGTCCTTGTTTCCAGCATCTACATTGCTTTCCCCATCCCAGCTGCCTCCCAGGTGACTCCATATAATTACTTTTCTAATTGTACCACAATGGTGCTCTCTCTGGGATGGCACACCGCTGCTTAATTTACAAACATCAATTTGGAAACATAATGCAGTGAAAAATTACCCACATCAAACACAGAGCAGTTCTCCCTTATGAATAGGGAAGAAGGTAACAAAAATAATTAAGTACAAAACAGAGAGGATGCAGGAACGCAGGCAACCCTTTAATGCAACCTTTCCAAATTTTACTCACGCCTGATTTTCATCCATTTAAATGGAAGGGAATGGGTAGCTGAGTGACAGGTGTAGTATCAGTTATGACATCACAGGGATTCTTCCTGTCTGGGAAATTATTTAATATTTCAATCTCAATTAACAAATAGAATTAACTTGACATTTAAAAATCTAAACAAAACACTTCAAGTGAAGCTCTTTAAAAAGCATCTCTAATAGCTATTTCTTATTCTAAGTTCATAAACTTGTTTATTCTTTGCATTCTTAATAACATCTCCAAGCAAAAAAAAAAAAAAAAAAAAAAATCAGGATTTGTTGATTTTTGCCCCTGTTCTCTTTGCATTATCAGTCCAACTTAGCACAAGTTAAATCTTGTTCCTCTTGTATCATCAGCAGAGAAACCACAAAGACACCAGAGCTACATCCAAACTAGAAACATTTTGTTTTGCAGGAGGAAAAAGTCAGCTCATACCCAGCTCTGCATTGCCAAAGCTACTGCTCTCAAACTATCTTGTGCTTTCATTCAGCTGATTGCAAGTGTCAGAAAACATGAAAAGAGGGTGTATGTCCAGAGCACCAGCTGGGGAGATGGGGAAAGAGAAGCTACAGAGCACATCCTTGGTTCTGGTATGGATGCTAGCTAATGGAGCTAGCACCACTTGTCAGCAATGGAAATCCCAGCCTGCATTTCTAATAATTTGACTGCACAAATGCAATCAACAACAAGAACAAAATACTTAGCAGATTTCAAGCTTTGTTTTGTGCAGTGTCTCTCTACACGCAGTAAGTAATTCTGCTAGGTACTCACCCGTACACTGTATTAGCACCATTAGAAACCACCTCACTGTGCATTTTTCCCACAAAAAAAAACCAAAACAAAAACATGGCACTGCTCACACATACTCAAGACAGATAAATGGAGCAGAGCAAAAGAAATAAGGCAGCTGGGAGCATCTTCTGTTTTGCACATCTACTGTGGAAAATGCAAAGTGCTGTCTGCAGGTAAGAAAAGAAGAGCCGTTATTCTGAAACAAATAAAAGGGCAGTCCAGCAAATATTCCCTGACTCTCAACAAGCATTAGCATTAGAAAGAAAGAAAGAAAGAAAGAAAGAAAGAAAGAAAGAAAGAAAGAAAGAAAGAAAGAAAGAAAGAAAGAAAGAAAGAAAGAAAGAAAGAAAGAAAGAAAGAAAGAAAGAAAGAAAGAAAGAAAATATGTAGAGACCCTTCAACTGATCCACTCTCCTGGTTTCTCACAGTCAGCCAAGCAACCTGCTACGTCTCTGCAGAGAAAAGCAATGCTACAGGGTAGGCCACTTCTCCTAGGTATGTATTCTATCAACTAGTGATAGAAAACAGGTGGCCTCAAATTGTACCAGGGGAGGTTCAGGTTGGATATTAGGAAACATTTCTTCTCAGAAAGAGCATTGGATGGCACTGGCACAGGCTGCCCAGGCTGGTGGTGAAGTCATTGAACCTGGAGGTGTTCAAGGAAAAGGCAAATGTGGCTCTTAGGCACATGGTTGTTAGGTATGGTAGGATCAGTGGATGAATTAGATTATCTTAGTGGTCTTTTCCAACCTTAATGATTCTATGATTTTAAGAGCGGGCTTTAGCTGGTGTCATCTCCAGCCCATTGATGTTAATGGACTTGTTCTATTTTCTGTCAGCTAATGGTCTCCTTCTTCTCCCACAGGTTTTCTGATCCTCAGTATACAAGATATCCATCAAGAAGGTGAGTTTAGTTCAGCTAGTGCTGTGCCATGGTATGATGTTGGTATCTACATCAGAAGAATTGTAAGAACATCACTGCAGGGCTATGACAGGGAACATCAGACCTGGGAAAGCTTCTTCCTGACGCATCTTACTGCCTTATTCCTTCAAGACAGACCCTTCTATCCTTTGAAAAACTTTGGGTTGCTCTAATTCCTCCTAACATACTGCTTTACATTGTGCCAGGGGACAAAGGGTAGGACACCATAAATGACTGTCTTGGCTGACTCCATCACTTCAAGCTCTTCCAGGTTTTCATAGAATCACAGAATGGCTTAGGTTGGAAGGGACCTTAAAGATCACTGAGCTCCAACCCCCTAACATGGGCAGGTCTGCCAACCACTCAATTATTTTTGTTTGTGTGCAAGCAATGCCAATGTGCATGCTGGAGAGCTTGTTCTCCACTCATCACACCAGAACAGTCTTCTCACTGATCCTTATGATCAGGGAATCCAATTTCAGGCACAAGCTCTGGATTCCAGCATCAGCAGGAGATTCCTTAAATATTTAGGATGGGAAGCTCCAGCACGAATCAAAAATGCTTCCATGGTGGCAGGACTTGGGAGATCAGCCAGCATCTTCACCACTCCCTAAAACTGCCCAAGAATGGGACACGAGCACACCAAAGGTGGAAGGTGTCTCTGACCATAGAAGGGGGTTGAAATCGTGATCTTTCAGATCCCTTCCAACCCAAACCATTTTGTGGCTTTATGGTTTTCCCTGCATGAAAGGTTCAGGGCAAAGTTCCTAATTTCTTCGGCTTCTGGGAAGCTAAGTTCAAGTTCCCACACTGATTCTTGCTGTGCAGAGAAGATATTTCTTATTTTTTTCATCCCCTTTCTCTGTGATTAAAGATGGGCCCAGGAGACCTGGGTCTGCTGGTGAGAACTTCCCCTTTGATCAACTGAGTGAATTGTGAGAGTCTGTGCTTAAAGCCCTGCAGTCCAGCACATCCTCATTAGAGATAATCCTAAAATCCATGGTTTGAATGAAAATGTGAGCTTTTCAAGTGCTTGAAAGGAGAAAAGAGGAGTTTCTTGTTTTAGTAACACTGTTTAACCTGTCATATCTCACAACAGCAACTGAGGTCAGGTTCTGCTTTTCTTTTCCTTATTTCCAAAGGAAGAAAGTAGGAGAGTAGTTAAAAAAAAAAAAAAAAGCCAAGACAAAAACTCCAGTAGAACATAAGTCAAATTCAGTTTGTTGTTTATGGCTCCCATTGGAAAATTTGTCAAAGAAAATTTAAACTAAATCCAAAAGGCAAATGTAATGATCTCTATACAGTTCTTTTTTTTTTTTTTTCTGGCTATTTACAAGGCATAATTTCATCATACAGAAGGAGAGATCATATGTCTCTGTGTTCCATAGATCCACCAGTAAGGATTCTTTCACCAACTTTATTCATTTTCAGGCTCCCTTCCATGTTCTTTCTTTCTTCTTATTGTATGGTTAGACTGCAGTGCCTCTCGTTACAGAGCTGCAGAGTTGACTCACTACAGCTCCTTTTTCTGCTCTGAATTATTTAAAAGGGCACTGCCAAGTTGGAGGGAAGATGTCTTCAAAAATAAAATACTTTTTCTTTCCTAAATTCCAAATGGCACCTTAAACTATATACTTCAGAAGGGGCAATGATCAAATTTTTAAGGGACTCATTTTCTTATCATTAATAATATCCTTGGTTTCCTTTCAGACATATTTCAGGCCAGACAACCTGAATTCATCATCAGCTTCTAGACAACTTCACTCTCTGCTTTTCGTGTACTTGCAGAAATGATATTGCCAAGTCTCGTAAGTATATCCTCACAGTACCTTTGGGTATTTGTGAGCTTTTTTTTTCCTTTGCAAAATCTGAGCTTGTAAAGATGTGAGTAATGCTGTGGCTCAGCTTTCATTTTTATTTGTTTTATTTTGGTATCTGTTAGCCTTCATAGTTACAAGGAACTGTTCGTCCACATGGCTCAAATAAATCCTAAAAGCTCAAAACAAAGAACACTATTGTATTTTTTCATTTTCTACATAATCTTGATATTTTTATGAAAATGTTTGGATAATAGATTTTTCAACTCAAACTTGACTTGTCTACAGAGTTAGAATTAGTATCTGATTTTCTTTCACAATGCAGCTTCTTATAGTCAAATGGTAAGGGCAAAAAGTCCACAGCTTATGATCTGGCTCCTTTTCCTTTCCTTTTCACCCTGGGCTTCAGGAGATACCATCAGTCAAAGCAGTGCAGGCAACACTGATAAGATCTTTCCCTACTGATCACAGCCTTAAGTCATGTGTGTCCATTACCAGAGCATCTAGATTATACCAGACAAGAAAAAAATACATGAAATCTAATACAGTATGTACAACAGTAAGTTCTCAGCAATTCTGTGGTATAAAATGAGCAAAACCACAGTACTGGTATTTAATTCATTATCAGTGTCTGAAGAGCTCATTGAAATTCAAAGCCTGTGTAAAAAGGTGGGGTTCTGTCACCATCATTAATCCATCGGTGGTAAGAAAGATGCTTAATATGCATCTCAGCACTGTGCATTGGCTAAGACAGAGATTTCTAAAAGCTAACATGGATTGGTCAGTATATCTATATAAAACTGAAGGAAGGGAGGAAGGAAACTTAGAACACGCTGTTAGAATTTCTGTTGAAATCTTGTTATAAAATCCAGCAGAGTATCACCTCTCCAACAGAGCGATTCTCACAAGACATAGAGATTTAAAAAATAATAAATAAAAAGAATACTGTTCAATCAACCTACCTCCAAGGCATCTTTACACAAAGGTTTTTATTTGCCTTTCAGCATGACATATTGTTTTCAATACCTTACTGAAAGGTAAGGATATTAAATATACATTGCAGTGCAGTTAACTCTAAAATTGCTCCACTGTGCATATTGGGCAGTACCCAGGAAGACATTCAAATACCGCTTGTGCCAGACTTGACCCTGGCTGTGTAAGCAGGGCTAAAACATCAACCACACAGGACAGGAATTATTACTTCATTTCCACAACAAAATTGATGCAATACAGAACAATCAACACACAAAAAAAATCTTCATCCAAGTTCTGTTTACACCAACTTGAGAAAGTTTAAGCAATAATATGAGCTCCAAGGGTGGGAATAGGAAGAGGAGAGAAGCTGTATAGTAAAAAAAAAAAAAAAAGGGCTTAATTTCTTGAAAATCTGAATTTCAAATTTAGTTGAGAAGCTAACAGAAAACTGACTAAAATCATTCATAGAAACCTGATGCTAGTACCCAATTACCCCTGCTAGAAGAAAACACAGCTCAACTGAGCTTGGTGGAACAGCATACCTCCAATGAGAACTAATTAAATGGTGCTCAACCAAATTGTGGGCTCTAACAAAACCAGAGCACAACCATTTCAGACCTTGTAATAATGCACTGTCCCTCCATTAGATGTTTCAATATCAATAATGTGTCAGAAAGGATGAAAATACACAGTGAGGTTGTATGGGAACTACTGAATCATGGCCTGAACCACTGATTGATCACCTGAGTCAAGAAATGAGCCAGCCACAGGAGCACAGGTGAAGGCAATTCACCTATGTGACCAGAAGGGGTGGAGTCTGGCTCCACCTCTCCCAGACTCCATTTAAGGGCTGACCTCCCTCACAATAAAAAGTGTTGTTTCACATTCAGACTGGCAAAGCAGTTGTTTTTCCTTGGCATAAGCATCGGTTCTCCCTGTCACATGGACTAGAACAGCATGGGCAAAATCATCCTTTCCGTAAAACTGGAAGCGTAAATAAAGACTGTCTTAAAGTCAGGGTCAAAATACTGACTTTGAAGGATGAAGATTTCACCTAGTTCATATACCATTAATTAAGGTACATACAAATAGGCAGTTGGTCCGTTTGAGCACATCTTTGGTCACAATCCATACGATCATAGAACGGCTTGGGTTGGAAGGGGCCTCCATTATCATTGGATTCCAACCCACCTGCCACAGGCAGAGTTGCCAACTACTAGATTAAGTACTAGATCAAATTGCACAGGGCTTCACATCCAACCTGGCCTTAAACATTTCCAGGGACAGAGCATCTACAATCTCTCCAGGCTCTTAATCAAGATTTTAATAGAACCACAGACTGACTTGGATTGGAAGGGACCTTAAATATCATTCCATTCCAGCCCCCTTACCTTGGGCTGGTTGCCACCCACCAACTCAGGCTGTCTAGGGCCCCATCCAACCTGGCCTTGAGCATCTCCAGGGATGGGGCATCCACAGCTTCTCTGAGCAGTCAGTATTTTGTCAGAACACAAGAAATGCAGTTTGTAAAAAAAGTAAAATTAAAAAAATCTTCTCTAGAATGAGTATCTGTCTCTTTCTGTCCCATCTTTCTGCATATCCCCCTACCGCCTGTTGCCATGTTTCATTATATCTTGTCCTCTCATTTTAATTGCAAGATCTGTACAATTTGATTTCTCTGCAGAACAGAATATGAACTAAAGTTACTCACAAATCACAGAGGAAAACATGTGAGCACTTGAAAAATGGGTAGGCATCCAAAATAAAATGATTCTTTAGAGAATGATTGGCTACTGACTGGATAAATCCTGTCATTGTTCAAGTTAATAAAACAAATCTCTTGACAGGTGTTAAGATAATTTTTAGCAACATTATAAAGGCGTCACTACAGCTAGTGTTATTAAAAGCTTGATTAGTTATGAGAACAGGCTTATGGGTCTAAATCAAAGCTGCTAACTGAAGCTGGGGGAATAATTGATGTTAGTAACTAGGAAAAAAAAATCCTTTAATTCCAAAGAAAACCATAAAAGGAAAAGGCTGAAAAGCTGAAATAATATAAGTGACTTTCACATGCTTTCTGGTCTACCTGAAACTGTGACCCCTTCTATGAAAAGAGGACCCCTTAGCATGTGCTCCAGCTGCAGAGAGGTGGGACTTGTGCTGCTGTCCCCTATCAGCCAGGTGACAACAGCTGGCTGTGAGCCTGCTCCTAACTCGTTGCACTTGTGGAGTAAATCACACACGTTTTAATGCATTTATTCTGCAACCTCTGTGTATAGCAATCTTACACACTCTGAGGGAGTAAGAGCCATGTTTTCTAGGTGCTATGGCAGAAGAAATAAAATAGCACATAATAATACGGACAACAATGACAAGAAGGAAATAAATAAGAAATAAGCACTGCCTGAACCATAGGCAGCACAGTGGAGTTCTGTCTATTATTTAGAAGCTGATTCTCTTTGCTTTATTTATGAGTGAACCTTCTTTTCAGACATTTAGATTTCTCCCATTGGAGAATCCACTCTTGAAATGAAGTTTCACTCCCCACTGTTCTTAGGAACAGCCACTGATGTGAACATGTACACCAAGCTGGAGCTGGGTCCTGGGCATGCCCATGGCTGGAGCTAAAGGGGCTGTGACCAGGTTTGTGTATTGGTTTATATTCATTTGCTCCACTCTAAATGGATGAGCTGTGGTATTTGTTTTGGAAGGATCATGAACCATTGAGACATTTCAGAGGTCTTTTTTACAATGCCAGACTCCATCTGAAGCTCATTGAAAAGTATAAACCCACGCACAAGTCTAACCTGTTGGATCATCTACCTGTTCATGTGGCTGAGAGAATAAGCTGGCCCCAGTTAATTTTAGAAGCCATTTTTTGGACCAAAAATATTTCTTAAATCTCAAGAATTTAACCAAAGGAAAATTCAAGTCAATGTAATTGCTCATCCTTACTGACAGTATTTCCTCCTTTCTGTAAAGATGCATTACTCTAAAACACAAATGGAAAAACATGATGTAACATGAATTTGTACTGAGTGATATAATTGGTTACTTCTCAGTAAATGTGAAAAGATTTGGAGATTCACAGGAGTTTGTTCAGCTGTCAAAGGGAAACCACTGCTTCCTTTTACACCTCCAAAAATTATAGCAGCAAGCACAACTTCCTAAACTCATTTGCTTTGATTTAATAGACAGATTAAATAATTAAGCAGAATTAGTAATAGCATTAAATCTGAGCAAAATAAGGAACTACGGGTGCTTGTTGCAGGTCGTGTCTGCTCTGATCTCAGGATGCCCACGACATCCAAAATCCATATGTGAGAGAACATGCAATGATGTACCTTGATCTCATATATGGGAAAAATACTAGTGTGAAAGAGATCAAGAGAGCCTATAACAACAGGCTGAAGAAGAGGCACAGGCAAACAACCTATATTTATGATCATCCCATGGTGATGCACACAGGAACAGCATTTCAGAAACGGAATTGTCATATCCTCAGGCTAACTGTAGAAAGCAACCACTAAATAAAAAAGCAATATGTATGCAAAGCCCAAAACGAGTATGTAAGGAACAGAAATTATCAACCCTGCTGGTTTGCACACATCCCATTTCACAAACTGCTGTTTAAGGGAGAGAGAGCTGTATTTAGGTTTTACCAACCCACTGAAATACTGCCTGTATGATTCCTCCAGAATAATGAAAGTCCATCCTCCTTACAAAACATACTACATGGTTCAGGATTCACTTATAATGAGATAACTAAGAAAGAAGAAATACAAGCATGAGTGTGACTGGAGGAGACAGAATGAAGGAAAAGAAGGAAGCTACAAATGAGGAACCTCAAATGGGGCAAACAGAAATGGGAAATGGGGCTCATTCTGGAGAACGCTGTCTAGGCAAATGAACAGACTGAAAATCAGAATGTCAGAAAGACAAAACATAAAATACAATATTTTCCAGTGTGCGGGATCATATCAGTGCAGCCAAAAAATAGTGATGTACTCATAAACAAATATGGATATGCTGGCCATTAAGAGCATGTGGTTTGATCTCCTGCATAGCAGGTCATCAAACCTCTTCCCTAAATCAACCCCACACTTAAGAAAACATGTTTTACAAGATATGCCTGATCAGGGCATTATTTACTTTGTGTCCAGTGATGAACGATCATGTCAAAATCTGTTTTCTGCTTCTGGTCTATATTTGTTCAGCTTCAGCATCACAAGAAGTTGACTGGAAGATGTGCCTGCTAGACCAAATAATCCTCTTCTATTTGTTGCACACCTCTGAAGAACTCTCACGGAGCTCTCCAGACCTCATCTTGGACAAAGAATACAAAGAGATTGGGACTTGTCCTCCTGGAGGTAATAGCTTTTCCCCACAGAAACTCCCAACCTTTGAAATAAAAGCAAAAAATGTAAATTGATGTCCTACCACAACATAGCCAAAGAGACCAGGAATTAAAAGATTTCAAAGCCATATATTGAAGATAAAGGGGAAAGCATCTATTGAAGTACTTGGTCAAGCTCAAGACCAATTAACACACTCTACCTAAAGTCTTACACAACCTTAACACTAAAAAAGCCACTATAAGCAGATTTGGAGTAAAATTGATACCACTGTTCTCTCATCCTGATTACAGAATGAGTACAGTCTACTGAAAGTCCAGAAAAACCCAGAAGTCATCATTATAATAAGACAGTTTCAGCAGACCGCAGAAAGAATGGCGTCAACATTCAAAGAAATCTAACTTCATAAGCTGGCCTTCTTTCAGTGTATCATTAAATGTCAGAAATTAGACTGTTGCCTGCCTAAAATAGCAGAAAATAATTCTGCTAAGTTGTTTCATTGTTGTTTTTTAAATGTGTGTGTGTACACATGTATGTTAATATATGCACATACAGCAGCAGGGCTAGTGCTTGCAAAATTCAGCCATAGTCACATTTTCATTTGGTTACAACAAAAAATTTAATGCATCCTATTTCACAGACGAGTTGTGACTGTCTAGAATTGTAAAAATTATGTTTGCTTTAATAAGTGAGACTCAATCACTTCTGATTCACAAAAGCATAAAACTTAAAGGCTGTCATTAAGTAGAATGACTCCTCACCCATTTGACAATATATTTGATACCAGCAGCTGGTGAGGGAAGGTAGCATGATTCATATCTCAGCATTTCTTCTCTTCTGAACCCTAGCAACTGCCCAAGTGCAACCAATCAACCAGGTACACATGAAAACACCGTCTCTTTAACTTTTGCCTCAGTTCTTCCATCTGGAAAGTAGGAAACCCAAAGAAGACTATCTTAATTGGACTCCAGTAGAAATAGAAACTATTACTATTATTACTATTCACTTGCTTTAAACGCTTTCTCACTGTCTGTCTTTATCATTTTTCTGGTTTGGGATCTACTGTTTTTGTTGAAGGGTTGATTATAGGATAATTGAAACAAGTATATTAATCTCATATTATGTCTAATTGTATTAACTTCAGATGCATCCCCTAAGTATGATTTACATTTTAAAAGATGTATAAGACTTTCTTCTATTGTCTCCTTTAATAAGATTTTGTCTCATAGACTATTTCTTTTTAATTAATGTGCTTAGAGCTCTGTGTGAATTTTATTCCCCTTGGAGATCCTCGGTTTCTAGGAACTCTCCATTGGAACCTTTAAGTCAACAGTAACAAAGCATTAAATCAATAAAACCCCACATAAAATGTAAAACACTAAATAAAACCATAATTGACAGTACTTTAATTTTCTCTCATGTTTTTTTTTCTCCTTATAGCTCAACGTGGTTTATGAAAGATGACAAATATTATTCCATTTAATTGATGGGAAAAAGAGGTGTAGACAGATCAAACATCCTATGTGAATACCAGAGTCTACACCAAACCCTAAATATAACATGGACAGTGAGTCCTGCTTCCTATGTGCAGGGAAAGGAGTCAAGCTGCACAGTTCTCGTGCTTGAACTGCTGCAGCTACAACTGTCTTAAAGGAGTAACAAAGCAATAGAAGACTGATAGTTCAAAGCTACATTCCATGAAGAAATGCTCTAGCCTTGCCTAAATTACATTGCTCTCCATCTTTCCCTTTCCCTGGTGTTAAAACAGACATGAAGCTTCTACATGTGCTCATTTAAAAACTCACTTTTATTTCTGCTTGTACAGTGCTTTGCACAGTAGGGGCATGGTGGGAAGATTGGTTTATGCCTGAGATAACGGGGCTGCAAGATAAAAACAATAATATATAACAGTTTCACCTTTTTAGCCCCTATCTTCCTCAGCATACTATTTCTTGAAGCTATTCAATAGCTGTTAATAAGTGACAGACTCTTTAAGCCATTAAAATTATGTAACTTTCAAATCTGTCAGATTGAAGTATTGTTCTTCCCACCACCCTATTACTTTTAGTAACCACTTCCAAGCCAACTGCCTATGTGGGCACAGTCAGGGAGTCAGTTCAGTTAAATAGTTCTTCCAATACACTCCTTCAGAAACACTAACTCGTCAAGGCTTATTACGTGAACATTATTTGGTGGTGAATTTCTGAGATCCTGGCTAGATTTATCCTGTGGAGGCTGCAGACCTGAGATCTTTTCACACTCTTCCATCAGAGAAATTTCATGGATAATGTTCAGAACGTAACAGATCTCAAGTATTTCCAACAAGATGGAGAAAACACTCCCAGTATGGCACAGCAGTATCAGATCTCAATGTCATAAGCAGATCCAAAATTAATTTCACCTTGTGTAGATGGCATGGATTACAAAGTGGCTTTAACAACTCAAGATGCTGTTGGTATTAACAGAAAGCAATATGGCCATTGAACAGGCATGAGGGAGATGCTGACAGCTCCAAGAGGAACAGCTCTATTTCACAACCCTTATCTCACCATAATTAATTTTGAAGCAAGCTATCATTCTCTCTAACACTTATGTACAACTCCCAGCTCAGATAATGCAACCTTGGGAGCCTACCAAGGGAAAATGTTAAATAAGCTCTCCTGGGTCAAATTCCTCATAACATGTGATTTGATTACGTGGGAAAGACGCCCTAGTCTGTTAAAAAAAAAATGTCTAGAGTTGTTCTAGCTGTTCCAATTCTAGTTTCTAAGTAAATGTTGCCAAATCGACATAAATCCAACTTTGATGGCTTTACTCAACATTAGTAAACAGACTAGTAGCAAAGCAAACTGACAGCTCCAATCAACCCTGTCTTAACACCATATTTCACATAGAATTCTGTTTCAGCCTGTTTTTGAAATGAATTTGAGTTAAATTCTATAATTCTATGTGCTTTAAAATTAGGAAGGAAACTCTAAAATCCCACTACAGGCCTTAGACCATATTCATGGTATTGCTAACACTATATTTTTCCAGTTTACCATATCTTAACTTTCTGATTAACTGAGTGGGTATTCCAGATTATTCAAGGAAATGATTCCTACAAATTCATGAGCTTTTACCTACTATGTTATTAATTTCACTGCCTTTGTCTCTCCATCAGGTCTGTTGTGACCCCCAGCAGTGATCAGTCTGTAGCAGGAGCTCAAAAATTGCTTAAGGTCAGTTTTTAATTTAATTGTTATAGTTATTCTTACACCATGAGAGAAAAAAAAACAACACTATTTCCAAACTTGCAATAACAAAAGTTGGTGGAAGGAAGGTGAAAAAAGGAAGAAAGATAACAGCACAACTGTTAGCTACAACTGTAGCATGTGAGCATGGCTCACAAGCTACACAAGATATGTACAAGCCCCAGTTCCACCTCAGCTCCAACCACTCATCCTCCCAGCTGTGACCTGGCTACCCAAAGCTGGAAGCGCCCACTGCTGCCAATTTTCATGGAAAATTTGGGTGTCTGATGTAATCTTGGTCTTCCTTTCACACGCACAGGAAAACAGAAACACAAATCAGAAGAAATTCCACCAATGGATATTCAGATTTGAAGAAGAAGATACCAATGTTTCTCTACTACCTATTGTCTGGACATGACAAAAACATGAAGAATGGCTGCAGGAGCTGAGAAAAAGGTGTAAAAGGTGTCTCCTTTTCCTTTCTTTCCTACCAAGCAGTAGTTTGTATGGTACTGGACAGAATTTACAAGGAGATAAACAATTATCTAAGGCTTGAAAAAGTTAAGACCTCCTCTTATAAAAGGTAGCATCTACAGTTACAAGGGCTATGAATCAAAAAGCACTTACTGGATACAGGAAAGTGGGGAAAAAAAAGCCCACATTAACTTGGCGTCTGATGACCCCTTTTATTTTCTACAATCCTACACATCAAACAAGTGCAAGCATGAACATCCAGCTTCCTGAAGTCATTATCTTAAACAGATTGTGCTCTGTCAGAATTAGCAAAGCACTCAGGGATGTGTGCAGCCAAGTCCCCAAAAATATCACACAAACCAGATACAAGGGACATATGGGGCAATGCCTTCTCTTTGCAAATAAATTAATATAGAAGGAAAAAAAAAAAAGTGTTTTACATACTCTTTCCCTCATCTCCTTTAAATAACCATGAACCAGAGAACAGAATTCAAATTTATAATTATACATTCTCTCGTAAATAAATAAAATCCAGTGTGTTCTTATGCAAGATCTGTACTATGGGATTGCTTTCTTGGCCAACTTTCAGGCCTTATCAGTTTGGCAGAACCTTCTAATATACTTGGGACATGTGCTCCAATGAAAATGCCATGGGATGCTGATACTTCACTCAGTCCCAGCATATAAAGCATTCTCTGCGCCTCTGACACTCTACCAATGCCATCCTCTTGATGACAGATATCTGTCCTGTTACCCCGGTTAAAAAAAAGTTCCATATTCCAGCACATCTCCTTGGTACACTCACTGGGAAAATTAAACCATCAAGATTCATTGTGTTCACTCGGGAAAATCAGATCTACAAAAAAATAAGAGTGTAAATTTCTGTTAGATAACAATGGCTTTTGGAAATAACATGGCGTAAAGAGTAAGAGAGTGGTCTGAAGAATTGAGACCTACAACTTAGTTCTGATTCACAAGTGTTTTGCTGAGTGATGCTGACCCTGCTGGCTGTTTCCTTGTCTGCAGAACATGCATAAATGAACAGTTTCCTTCACAAATTCTTTGGAGATCAGGAAATGAAAAGAATTAGATAAAAGCTGTGCTATTATTGAACTTTCCTGTTTTCCTTGATCTGGAATACCTTTCATTCACAAGTCATTATGTGATATGACTTGGAGGGAGAACTGTCTCAGCCTGACTGCAGGATATAGCCCAAAGGCACAATATCAGATACCAGCTTGTAAAAGAAAAAGTGGCTTCTGAGGGGATTTAAGTACAACAGAGATGTACTTTGTTAACAGAAAATGCAGTAATATACCTGTGACTTGCAGCTGAGAAAGTGCTGTGCTGATCACAGGATAGCCAGGAAGGTTATGCTCAGCATTGATCTTTTTCCTTCTTAGTTCCAAAAAAATGAAACATCATGCAGTGTCTCTTTGCATTGTGAACTGGCAGATGCTCAGTGCTTAGGATGAGCTTTGCCTTAAGCTGGAAATCACCATGCTGGAAAGTGAAGGATGGTCTCATAGCTGAAAGACTCCATATACCACTGGGTTACAGTCTCAGCAAAACCTCATCAGTTTACCTTTAATCTGACATTCAAAGATCTCTGGGACATTTTCACAGCTATTTACAACACTTGATCTTCATTTCATGTGTCCCTCCGCACACTCCTTTAATTTGGGTTCAATTTGCAAGCAACATGCAAGCCTGCATGAGCATGAATACCCTCGAATAAAAATATCTCCTGTTCACTGTATTTCTGTCAAGTACATCTATTTACGTTGTCCCTAGAAAGATGAAGAGCAGTAGTAAGATACTGAATAATGTGATTCATTTTCCTGTTATTAAATATAATTAAATGTAGGGCTAGCCAAAAAGGGAAATGAACGCAACTATGAAATTAATCAGCAAAGCTTCTGAAGTAAATGGATAAGTAATTACACAACAGCACTAACTCAAGCTTAGGAATACCTTCCATAAAACTTTGTATTAAAAAAAACCCACAATTTTTCTCATTTCAATAATATCTAGGGAAGAAAAGCATGCTGGAATTTGAACAAACTTTGCGGGGGGAAAAAACCAACCAAAAAAACTGAAGTTTAGAAACCATTCATCATTTTTATTACCAAGCAGTGAAATACTTTTCCATCCTAAAAGGCTTATGCCACTGGAACAAAATTATCCTTAATTTAACCCCAAATGAGAAAGCAAACTCTGCAGAAATGATTCATGCTAAATTCTTTTCCCTGCACAACCCTGTGCAAGTAGATTTCCCATTGGAGACTATGCTGGGACACGGGCATGGGGTGCTGGCTGCCATGAGAGTAGCACGTGTACACCCCCATCAGCACCTCCTGGCGTGCAAAAAGAGACCCCAGAGCCTGGATTACCACAGATGGCCATGCAGGTTTGATATGGCTGTGGCCATTAGATATCAGCTTGCAATTTCCCTCTCTCTGCAGAAAATGCCACTCTGGTGACACCCACCTCTGCAGAAGTGCTAGCACAAGGGGGACTGAAAGCCCAAGTAGAGAAATGCCAGAGTGCACAGCTTCTATTTATCATCAGTCACAGCTGTGTCAGGGCTTTCCACATCCATGCAAAAGAGGCAATATTTGCTATGAAAAGTACAATTCTCTGAGAATGCTACAAGCCAAAAAACATATTTTTCCTGACAAAAACTTGTGGCTAGGGCAGACCTGGGCTCTGCTTCCTTCCTGAAAGCTGCATCTCAGAGCTGACGACCCCCACATGCAGGACCCATATCTCCCTGTCATGCCACAGCTCCCTGTGGCTTTAGTGCTGTTCTTCACTCCCATCAGTCTTCCCCTTTAAAAGCATCATTTCCCATCACTGCAATATCTCAGTCCCAAAACAAAATTACAATAACTCTGATTACTAATGACAAGACCCATGAGTGGGCTGGTTTCTTTGATCCTTCCCCTGAGGAAGGAAGCTCAGCTGGAGCCAAAAGCACAGCCCCAGATAAAACTCTCACACATCACTGAGCTTTGCACTGGAAGCACACAGACTGACTAGGATGGTGGAAAGGGAAACTTTTCCATGGTCTCCACACGAGACAGCTATTCAGACCCACCAGTTACATTCAGATAAACCAGCAGGGAAGTGAGTCTTACTTTGAGGCTATTATTGCTAAACAAAGCTTATCTGCAGCACCACTGCCAGTTAGATACAGGCTGCTCAAGGAGTAAGGTTACAGCAAGGTTTGCATCCCTGTGATCAGACCCCATTTGCCTCACCCATAGTAGGAGAGGGACCATGCCAGTTGCTATAAAGGTGGTTCAAGAGCATCCAACCCAGCTCTGGTCCAACCATTGTGACTGAAGGGTCACCTACATGAAGGGTCCTGTGAGAGCTTGCTCCATCACTGATGATGGGGGGGCTTTCAATTGGGTACCACAAATCCAGCCCCATTATTGCTCCTCGAAGAAAGCACCGGCCTGTTCCTAGAGACTGAAAACACTCCAGCTCAGAATTATAGAATCACAGAATTAGAGAATCATTAAGGTTGGAAAAGACCACTAAGACTGTCAGGTCCAACGGCCAAACCACCAGCATCATGCCCACTAACCCATGTCTCTCAGCGCCACATCTACACATTTCTTAAACACCTCCAAAGGACTGTGACTTTACCTCTCTGGGCAGACTGTGCCAACACCTCATCACTTTTGCTGAAACAGAAGAAATTCCATAGAGCACTATTAGCCACATCCAGGCTCAGCTGGTACAATAAGAGCTGCAGAAAAGTTCAGATCTGAAGCCAAACATTTTTCCAGGCCCCAGCTTTCAGGGGGTAATCCAACACAACATTTTCTAATCGCATTCAGAAATACGAGACTTTCACAGAATGGTCCCATCCAGGAACTGGAGTACAGAGGTCCTGCCCGGGTTTCAGCTGTCTCAGCCAGGAATTGCCACATTCCTGGAGCTCAGGTCCTCTTCTTTGCAAGGCCAGTTAAATAAAAAATAAAAAGGACAAGAAAGAGAAAATATACCGGTGTGACAAGATACACCAACACATTATGTTATCCTACATTTTCCAACATCGGCTAGTAAACGTGCAGACTATCAACATACACAGACACCTATAATAAAACAATATACTTCAGAGTACTCATCAGCAAAGCAAGCATATAAAACACATATTTGGAAGATGATTTAAATCATTTTAAAAGATTCCTCTGCATTGTACCAAAGTCTTCAGCCAGCTCTCCACTCTCAATCCTTTTACAGACCTTACCATGTGGGGATTTTTGGCTACTCCAGACTCATTTTCCACACAGTCAGCTTCAAAACTCATTTATGAAAGAAGATTTTCAGGTTGGAAGTAGTTTCTTGAGCAATCCCAGCCCAAGCAGCATATCTCCTTTGCTCTCCCATGCCCTGCAAATTGTAAAGCTGGGACTGCTGCCGATTACTCTACAAGCAGCCAAGCTCTGGCACAGCAATATATTAACTGCATCCATGGGGCATTCTCTGGGGGATTAGATCAAAATTACAGAATCACAGAATCGTTAGGTTTGGAAAAGACTGCTAAGATTACCCAGTCCAACTGCCAGACCATCTCCCCCAAGCCCACTTACACACATCCCTCAGTGCCACACCTACCCTGTTCTTGAACACCTCCAGGGGGCTTATGATGACAGTGCTACCACGGGGGTAAACCTGCTTCAAGAACTATACATTTAGGCTCCCAGATCATTCCTAAATGATAGCAGAGGGAGAGAAGGAACAGACAGATGCAAGTGGCAGCTTACAACTGTTAGTGATTAGCCGTACGTTTTGTTCTCTGCATCAGCTGGAATGGAGAGTATGAAGGATGCCTAATTGTCATGAAATAGCTGCAGTGGGGATTAGATTAAGGCTCAGGAGAAGTGGATTTGCTCCTCACCATCCTCTCATGCTGTTGTTTCAGGAAGGAAGAAGCAAAAGAAGAACTTCTCAGTTACTCAACTGAATGCTGACAAAGCTGCATAATCCTGAGCCTTAAAAGATAAGAAGCCAAGTAGTGAATAGAAAGATCTCGAACAATACTTATTTTGCCATACTTGTTTTTTGAGTTTTCCTGAAGAGTTCTGTGCTAACTAAAAATCAATATCTCTTCCCCTTTTCCCCCATTAAAAACAGTCCCTAAGGGAGGAAGTGAGAACTCTGAATTTTGCAGTCACTGGCACTTCGCAGTGAAGCTACACACAAAGAATGAGTATCAGAAGAGACATTTAGAAGTGATTCTTACCAAGCATTGAAATCTCTTTTTAAAATAACCCAGAAAGACTTTTCTGGGACACTTTTCCCAAACCAGGTCCTTATGGCACTCTGAAGCTCTGCTCTTAAAAATCAACATTCACCCTGAACACACTTCCCAAATGATAGCACTTAGTGCTTAAAGCACAAGACAAGTGGAATAGGACTGAATAAGTATCAGAGTGTTCCAAGAAACACAGTCTAACCTTTTATATCACCTCAAATGTCACCTGAACCCACACATTCTAGCAAAAATTTTGTCACACCACTGGGCATGCCTAGAGCAACCACCAGATCAGCTGTACCAAATGTCCCTTGACTTCAGCATTAGGCTGTGTGGGATTGTGATAAAAATCAATCTTATGAGGGGCTGCAGACCACTGGAAATACTCAGATGAAATGTTGGTTCAGAATGAGTGACTGACCAGAGAGGTTGAGCAGTCTGCAGCCTCTAAGACTCAAGTGGAGCAAGCCTTGAAGCAAGCCATTCTGACCTCAGAACTGATCCTGCTGCAAGCAGGACAAGAGATGAGGGATCTTCCCACCTGTGCTGCCTATGATAATAATATGTAGGCTGAGCTTTGGTTCTTCCAAGTGGAGATGTCTAAATGTGGCAATCTAGATTATGCTGTGTAGAAATTGATATTCCAAGAGTCAATCCATTGCATCTTAAGGAAGGACAGTGGAATCAGTCATCAGGTGTACCCCTCTCTCCCCACTGACCACATGGACATGACTAATTTAGGTTCAGACAACTCCCTGAGATGTCTACAGCAGGAGAAAAAACATAATCAGAGCACTCAGAACACAAGACTGTTCATTTGTCCCACCTGGAGGGATTCTCACTGCACTCTGAGAAGTTTCCTAAGCACCACAAAAGTGGTGCTACACCCTTAATCCCTCTTTCTGGAATGGAAATGCTTAAGATCAGAGAGGGAGCTCACCTGGGTGGAAGGGATACTGGTCTGTGGATTATCTTCCTTTATTTGTTTTGATTTGAATCCAGTGAATATCTAATACAAAATTCACGAACAGAAGAAGGGGTCAGATTTGCTCCCACTGTATTTTACCTGGCTCATTATTTATAAGCAGGGTATGCCTTTCTTCACATCAGTAACTTCCATTATACAAGCAGCTCCTTTGAACGAAGGATTTATATGAGAATCATCCAAGTGGGAACGTGAGCCTAAAATATTGCTCCTCCACCCCAGTGACATTTCTGCCCAGGTGTTTTGTTCAGTAACACAAGTGCTACAGAAACAAATGGATAATTATAATATGTGGCAACTCCTAGGATACAGGGTAGTAAAAAGGAGATTGGGAAACACGTTTTCTCAATCTGCTTTTGGCATTCAGTTACTGTGTGATGCAACATTCACTTCTCCACCTTCTGCCTATCATGACTGCAAGCTCTTTGGGGTGGAAACAATCTTTCACTATGAAGCCAAAAGAAGGAAAGGAAAGAAAGGAAGGAAAAGATTGGTGGTAGGTGGATGGCTGGACTAGGTGACTGTAGAAATCTTTTCCAGTCTCAATGATTCTATGATTCTAAGGAAAGTAGAGAAGAAGATGAGAAGAGAGGAGATTAAGTAGTATTCCAGGATACAGAATAAAAGCAAACTAAACAGCCTCAGCTAAGCTCTGTTCAGCTGCTGACAACCAACGGCATCACAAATTGGCAAGATAAGAATCTGCTCAGCACATGTTTTAACTCTTTCAAGTCCCACATTTCTGTGTTGACAATATTTTCTAAACAACTGATGCTACTGATTCCCCACCAAAAGGTAACAACTGAAGGCCAAAAATTAGCTGCCTGTGCAAATGTTGTGGATCTTTTCTTCCCCAAAACCTCCATCTCCTCTGTTCAAATATTTGTTCATCAGATTTCAGCACAGAAAGCTGGAATTGTGCCATGCTGCCCTTCTAATATTTTATAGAGTACTGCATTTATTTGAAATTATATTCTCCCAGTAAAAAATAGGCTGTTTCAGTAAATCTTCCTTCACTGAAATATTCTGTTCTAGCTAGCTGTTTACTGTAGAATTATTGTAATAAATTATTCTTGCCTGAAGCATGAGTACTGTTGTTCTTCATAAAACATTAAAAATGCATATTCCTTCTGCAGAAGTACCTTCACAATCTGCTCACCTTTCATTTTCTCCATACTTCACTGCAAACAGATATAGTGAAGGTGGCTGTTAAACAGGCTGCCCCATACACTGACCTAGCAGCTTGAGTGATGATGTTTGAGCTTCATGCCTGAAGACAGTCCTTTATACTTCTCCAGAGCAAATACAATTACTTTGGACTGAACACCAACAGCTCAGCTACACTGTAAGTCTCAGACCAACCATGTTTCCTCATTGACCATTAGGTCTACATTAATGTTCCAGGCTAATGGTAAGATGTAAGTCACAGGATGTTAAAGGTAATTTGTACAGCCTGTTTATTGATGAAACTCTACATAACATCCCATACTGGGAGAAGCAAAGCAACCCGTTTCTGTCGTTTCCAAATATAAATGAGCACAGCAGAAGGGGACAGAAGGGATTCAGAGAGCTGGGGAAGTAAGGAAATTCATATCTGGGGCTGAAAATCAAGTATGTTGGTAGTATGTGTGCACGCTCCTAGATTTGCACTCTTAGAGTTCCGTTTTGAAAGGATTCATCCAAGGCATCAGTTAAAACAATGCATTTTTGTGAACAAAAGCCATAGGCAGGCAAATGGAAAGTAATACAAGGGCTTGTTTGCCTCAACCTCAGTAATCCAACCAAGTCTTTTGGCAAAGTAGAGAAGCAGATGTAATTTCAAAATTGCTCTCTGAAGTTTTTAGAAATACAGAAGTAATAAGACTTTGTTGTGGTCCCCCACAAAATCCTTGCCAAATTGGATATACGTGGGTTTGACAAGTGGACCAGTTGATGGGCAAAGTACGGGTTGCAAAATCTTACCCAGAGAGTGATAGTCAGTCGACCACCGATGTCCAGATAGAGATCAGTGTAGACATTCAAGGTCAGGCTGGATTGCAGTCTGAGCAACCTGATCTTGCTGTAGGTGTCCCTGTTCATTGTTGGGGATTTGGACCAGATGGTCTTGAATGTCCCTTCCAGCTAAAATGATACTATGAGTCTCTAATCACTAAAAAACAAATTTATTTGCTCCAACTCCCTCCTCCCCCAAAAAACCACAACACATTTTCTTTTAGCAGGAGCTGAGAAATGAAACGTGCCTGCTGACCACTAGGCTTTCAATCAGATTCACCCCAGTTACAGAGTACATTGAGACACTTTTGCTATCTGGGTGTGCCCCCATGAAGAATGCTTTTACTTCATTGCAAAGTCTGAGTATGAGAAGGGTTTGAGCTAAAAGTCATGCAAAGTGGTTAATGCAACAATATTATGTCCTCTTTCTAGTTGCCTTCCTTCAAAGTTTCCCTCATTTCTAGCTCAATCTTAAGTAACACACAAATTAAAATTTCTAAAAGCCTTTCTAGTACTTTTGTTTTCTTCACTTTCATTGTCCAGTTCTTCCTGGTCTTTCCTACACAGGAGCCATCTCTGCCTGCAGATAAATTCTCTTAATTGATTCGTCTTGTCCCTAAACCTTTGCCTTGGCAGTAAGAAAGACCACACCCCAACAATCCCAACCGGGATAAAACATACTGCTTAGCAGTCTGGACTGTACCAGGAATGTGCTCCCTATCCAAGAAGAGATGAAAGGCTGAAACATGGCACAAATCATGCTACAGACACAAACATTCTTCTCAATTTGGCTCTTCTACAGCACTTTCCTATGGATCTCAAAATCATTTTATAACAAGAAAACTGGTTTTAGATGCAATTAGATGGTAACCAGAGGTTTAGGAAATTGAAATCACTTAACACTTGACACGTAAGATCAATTCTGGGAACAGCATTCAGGGTTTACTAATGCTGCCTTAGATCTTACTGCCTTCTTAAAAGCAGAAACGTCCTTGGAAACAAAATAATAAGCTTAATCATTAGGTTCCTCTGTGTTATGATAAAGGAAAAGTCATTTCTCAGGGAAATCTATGGGTTAATTTGTTACATAGATCTTCTCTGTTATGTTTTCTTTGGCAAAGGATCAGTGAGCTCATTAATTTCTATATCTAACTAAGTTTCCGTTTGAAAGTACTATAAAGCAGAAATAACCAGATGCTCATGCCAAAAAGTAAACATTAAAGAGAATGATAACATAAATGGTCCCCTTTCAAATTGATACAGATGCAACAGATCACAGCAGACAATCTTAAAACCAAATGCTCTTAAAATAAAAGATGAAGACCTCCTTACGCCCTGCTTCAAGTAAGAATTTAAGCTAATGAGACCTAGGAAATCAATGAGCAGATATTGAATTGCTTTCTAGCCAGGCTTTGGACAGATTCTGGTAAACAAACGCAAATCTAAAAATAAATTCCTGGGGGAAAGCTTTCAGGAAATTACAAGTTTATAAGCAGAAAGGGGAAAAAAAGGTGGAAAAAGGCATTGTAAAGGTAATCGAGGTGAAGATATTGTGGTTTGATTTTTTTGTTTGGTTGGTTTGGCGTTTTTGTTGTTGTTGTTTTAACATATTGGACAATTAGCTATGTTTAGATCAGGTTGAATATGAGGAAAAACTTCTTTGTCCCTGGAATTGCTCAAGAAAAGGGTAGATGGGACACTGAGGCACATGGTTAGTGGGCATGGTGGGGGCAGGCTGGGTGGATCAGATTATTTCAGTGGTCTTTTCCAACCTTAATGATTCTATGACTCTATGATCAGTACACAAAACACATCCAGATTAAATCTATGGGCTACACACCATATTTTTGGCTCACATCTGCACACTCATCTGCAGGTGAAGATACTGTAGAGAGGAACTCAGTTCTTAAAAAAAAAAAAAGTAGCTGTTCTTCTCACTCCAAGGCCTGCTCAATGTTTCCCTTTGCTTTATTTTATATAACTGAAGGTTCTAGTTGAGGGGCTTTGGTGTTTTAGAAAGAAACATTTCACAGAATCACAGAACTGTAGGGGTTGGAAGGGACCTCTAGAAATCATCTAGTCCAACCCCCCTGCCTGAGCAGGCTCCCTAGCCCAGGTTGCACAGGTAGGAGTCCAGGTGGGTCCTGAATGTCTCCAAAGGAGACTCCACCACCTCTCTGGGCAGCCTGTGCCAGTGCTCTGTCACCCTCACTGTGAAGAAGTTCCTAGAGAGAAAACACAAATGCTATTGTAGCAGAAAATACAGATTTTTTTACTTTTTTCTTTTAAAATACCATTACTAGTCTCTATTTTGCTACATTTTACCTTACGCTGACTATTTGGACACCCCTGAGCTGTGCCACACATTTGCAGTATCACCAGTGCCATAATATCATAGCTTCAAAGAAGCACAGAATTATAAAACAACTTGGGTTGGAAGGGAACTCAAAGCCCATCAAGACCCAACCCCTGCCATGGGCTGGCTCTCATTTACCGGCTCAAGCTGCCCAGAGCTCCATCCAAATTGGCCTTGAGCACCTCCAGACACAGGGCACCAACAGACCTCTGGGCAGCAGTGCCAGTGCCTTACTGTCCTCTGAGTAAAGAATTGCACCCAAACGTTTAACCTAAATATCACCTTTTTACTTTAAAGAAGCATTGTTCACTTCAGTGTTTATCTATTGATCTGCAACAAAGCAAAAATCCTTCTGCTGGTGTTTTCAGATATCCATCACAAACAATTCACGCACACTTGATACACACAGACATTGATTAGAATTTATCTCATGAAAAAATCTACATCAGATAAGTTGTTTTTCATCTCATTTGAAAAGAGATAAGGTAACTCAGAGCAAGAAATTCCATGCTTTTAATTCACATCCTGGGAAAATCCTATATGCAACAGCACTGATCTCTGGGAAAGATTCTTTGCAGCAGATCCAGGGCTGGAAATGGATGATGAATTCAACCAGGAGGGAAAAAGCAGAGGCTCCAGGAGCAGCCTCAATTCCTGCACTTTCAGAGGGCACAGATCAGGGTAACGTGGCCCCTTCTGTGCCCTTCCACTTTCCTCCAAGCAGAAGTAACTTGTTTTCTATGCCTCATTTGATGCCAGAGATCAGTTTCTGTCTCCAAACTGCTTGTCTGCTGCCAGACTTGCTGTTCTGGTCTTTAATAAACTATCTGATTCTACAAAACTGTCTGCAAAACAGTAGAGAACAAAGAGGCTACCAAAGCAACAATAAAAATGCAGATGGAGAAAACATTACAGTGAATAATATTAGATTGGCCTTAAATTCAGAATTGGTGTCTCCACAGCTTATAAAAAGTCCATTACTGTGTGCTTCTTTCTGAGCTGTGAGGCACTCAGTGTAACCCTTTCCATGACAAAATAAACATCTACAGAAAACATCTACTTTAAGACCAAGGATTTCTAGTAGCAGCAGGTGAAGTCTCCTTTCAAATTAAGAGGTGTTGCTATGTAAGCAGACATTTATTTTGTTTGTATGTTGGAAGGGCAGATCAGTACACAATACCCAAACACATACTACTGTAAAAAGGGAATAAGGTAGTTTCACAAGGAGATGGAAGTGTATTAATTTCAAAGTTCCTCAGCTGTTCCTCATTTGTCCCTCTAGAAACCACAGATACTGGAAATGCAGTAACCTGGTGATGTCACTGCCAAGTTTTACACCCAACTTTGTTTTTTCACAGAACTACATGCAATTTAATTGCATCAGCCCTTCCCTGCACCATTGAAAATATCTTTATATCAAAGCCAGCAACAAATACAAAATCAACGCACATCCGAGCTGACTGTGCCATGGAGGTCCAGCCCCATGCCATTCCTACAGCTGAAGCATTTACAAGGACATAGCACAGGGTCACTCACACAGCCACTGCCAGAATCCCTGACCTCGTACAGAAATGGTTTCCAAAAAGGAAGGATAAGAATCCTAGAATCGTTTGAGTTGTGGAAGGGACATCCAAAGTCATCCAGTACAACTCCCCTCCAGTGAGCAGGGCCATCTACAGCTGGATCAGATGCTCAGAGCCCCATCCAGCCTCACCCTGAATGTCCCCAGGGATGAGGCATCCATCAGCTCTCTAGGCAACCTGTTCCACTTTCTCACCACTATCATAACAAACTTCTTCCTTACATCCAATCTAAATCTCCCCTCTTTTAGTTTGAGACCATTTCCCTTATAGTGTCACAAAAGACCGTGCTAAAGAGGCTGTATCCTTCTTTCTTACAGCCCCCTCAGCTTTAGATACTGATGAGCTTAGCCACACACTGTTTCTTTAAGAAAAAGAAAAAAAAAAAAGAAACAAATCTTCAAGAAAGTTAAATGAAAGAGATTGAAAAAAAAAAAGAGTGACAGGATAAATTGTCTGCAGGACGCAAGCTTAGTTTTATTGCCTGATTTTTGTTTTGGCAGCTGCACGTCCCAGGGATGCCTATTTAAAGACAGATTTTACTTAAAGCTTCTGTGTTGTTGAGTGAAGAAGAAAAAGGAACAAAAACATGTCTCGTGGACACATACTGATTTAGAAACCAAGAGGAAGTGAGCCACTTGGTACAGCTCCCAAGCTTGTGTTGTTTGACTTTGATTTCTTTTTAGGATTGGATTCATCATTTGATCCGTTTAACTAAAGAAGCACAATAAACACAACGTGGCTTTCTTATTTTTCAAGCAAGCAGTAAAAACAAATGTCAAAACTGTAAAACACTGAAAATGTAAACAAAGAGATTTTAGGCGAGGAGCAGTTTGAAATTTTCTGGATGGAAGTTACATCACACAGGCTATATCCTAGCTTTATCCCTGTGTCCATAGGCAGTGTCCTCATCTGGGTGCATGGCAGACATGCCTATTTACCAGTGACACCAGCTCCTCTTTTGGGACATCTGTGTCACGGGGCCTTGTTTCACTACCTCGTATCCTCAGCTTCGTCACTGCAGCCACCAGTCTGTGCTGGCTATAAGTGGGTGACACCACACAGGGAGAAGAGCACTGTGGTAACAAAAATCTAGGTAAGAAGTTGCCGTCTCTTCTAAATGGTTGCGTCACTCACCTTTAGATCTGTAGTTACTGGGGTTAAGGACGGGTAAGGATCATAGAATCATAGAATGGCTTGAGTTGGAAGGGACATCATGGATCACCTAGTTCCAATCCCAGTGCCACAGCGAGAGTTGCCAACCACTAAATCAGTACTAGAGCAGGCTGCCCAGGGCCCCTTCCAGTCTGGCCCTGAACACCTCCAGGGATGGGGCACAACCACTCTGGGAAACCTCACCACCCTCTCAGTGAAAAAGGATGAGAACAGTGAACTTCTATTCATCTAGTCTTATGAAAAGGTCTGCTAACCAGAAAGACCACACACTGCAGCTCTGCGCAGCCACCCTGCCTTTCTGGTCCCTCACCAGACTGACCCTAAATTCTTCCCTTCTTTGGAGACACCAGTCCCAAAAGCTAAGAGGTTTATGGTCAGTCACCAAACCAGTAAGCAGCTCTACCATCAAGAAAACATCATAAACTGTGACATAAACCTGCATCCTTCAAAAGAATATAAATGTCCTTACTGCTCTCAGTAGAAGTGTTTCTGGGCAGAAAATGACTTCTTGAAGCATGACTCACAAAAACACAGGAGGTGGACTTTGCACACCCAGTGACAGTTTTGAAGATCAAAGTAGCAGTGAGGCAGAGGGAGTCTGAGCCATACATTGTTTGCTTCATATACACTGATGTAGAATTATGCAATGTCATTAAGTGGTGTAATTATGGAGTCCAAGCATGCATTTTTGTGGTTGAGGTGAAAGTATGCTTAATAGTGCAATTACGTCTAAAAAATACATCCTATGACTAATTACATCCATGGAATGGAAAGTACAAAAATCTTCATAGGGTAATATTAAGAATGAATTATTTGTCTGGTAGTTTTCCTCCTTACTCAAAACACAGCAGTGTAAAATATAACTGGTAGACCTCACATCCTCCTGTGCCTTCCATAGTGCCAGGATTATCACCAACAACAAGCTCATAAACAGCAAAAACCTCGGTAACAACAAAGGCCAGCTTGCCATCATATCATGCAGAAATGTTCCCACTTCACCCAAAATTCAATGATACTATGATTCAAATGAGAAAGGATACAGCCCTGTTGGAGTGTAAACTCTGTGATCAAATGTCATGGTGCAGCACAACCAATGGATTTGTGGATGGGGTCTTTAGCCATGCCCCAAGTACCTGCTATCTGTTTAACTTTCCTATTTGGTTGAGGTTGTTGGAAGCCACGGGGTAAACCAAGGTGAAGATCTTGGCAAATGCTTTCCCAAGGCCAAAGGCCACCTGGACTGGCCAGCATTATATTGGCTATCAAACCCTAGCAAACTGGCTACCAAATATCTGTCAAAGAACAATGATCGTGGTTGGTGAATGAGACCTATAGTCACACCACAGACTGTGTTGCCTAAACCCAACTTTTGCCAAATGCCCAGGCTTCCCTTCCATGACTTCAAACCAAAATCAGGAGGAACTGGCTCCATTCCACCTCTCCCTGCCAACTCCCATCCCACACTGCTAATTAACTCAAGACAGACAGAGATTTGGCTTTAGCCTACCCAGAAGCCATCTTCTCCAACCCCATCAATAAACGCTGTAAAATACAGAACTATCCAAAATTTTGGTCTGCAGCCAAGGAGACGTTAAACATTCCTCCAAGCTATTACTGACTCACATCGATTATTTCAAGAGCACTGTGGTACCCTGAGATTTAAGTGCAACAGTCTCACTTCATCTCAGAGAGAGAATGGGTGATGTTTTTTTTAATAGCACCTTACTCCCTGATCCAGTTCCTCTCCTTTTGGCCCACTTTTCTGCACTTCCTTCTTTCATCCTCCCGTTATAGTAATAGTGAAGTACAACCAACATTTCTCTTTTTTTTTCCAGACAACCTTTAAGAGAGCAAAAAGTCTCTGTAAGATGAACACTTGCTGTCCCTCACTCCAGCCCCAGGCAGTGACACTCCCCTCTGTGGGCAGAGATCTGCTGCAGACATTAAGCTGAAAACCACTGGGCTGTACCGGGAAATGCTTTTCATGTTGCTAACAGAACTTGTGAAGCTGAGGCTAGATCAGGCAGCCATCACAAGCACAGGACAGTCCATACAGGAGGGCAGGACACAGACGCTTTGGGGTATAAAACAAGACTGGGTTTGGGAACCAAATGTGAAAAACATAAAAATGGAGAAAACATCTCAAAACAGTTTGTTTTCTCATTGTTTTCACTGCTGATTTCTATCACAAGTAAATGCGTGACCTCGATGTGAAGATACATCTTTTACCAAACCCAAATAAATGTTTTGAGGTTTGACTGTTTGGAGCCTATAATGTGTTCTGAGATTTTTAAATAAAGAAGCTTCAAACCTCTGGAAAGAAAGCACCCTGATCTAGTCCAACTGTCAGTCCATCCCCCACTATGCTCATCATGCCCATATCATATCTGCCTTCTTCTTGAACACCTCCAGGAATAGGGACTCCACCACCTCCCAGGGCGGCCTGTTTCAATTTCTCATTACATCTTCTGAGAAGAACTTTTCCCTCATATCCAAAAACACGAGCCAGATATCTCTTCACATTAGTTATGAAGTAACAAGAGGAGATAAAGCAGGTGGACAAGACCATACATGACAAATATTTCAGAACACTCAGCTGAGGATGACTGGAGGGTTAAGTAATCAAATGGACAGGTCGCATTTCCAAAATGTGAAAATTCAATTTGTGGGTACTTGTGTCCAGGCAAGTCTGGTTCACTCCATTCCCTAGTGCTTAGCTGCTAGGAAATGTCTTTAAGATCCTGTCCAGAAAACATCTGCTTATTTCAGAGCCCTTTTAGCCACAGGAGTTTATTTCTCCAGTTTGAGAGCAAATTAACAGCACACTGACTCTCAGGGCTTCACTGAGAGCCTCCTCCATTTGGCCTCCAGTACTGTTTCCATAGGCACATTTTAGCAAGTACGAAGCAGGATGAAGAGGGGGCACATTCAGTGAGCAGGAAACTTCCACCTTTGGTATAGGAAGGCCTCTGAACTTATGAAAAAATATGGAGGTAAATTTAGCTCCCGTCTTTATCCCATGCCAAGCTCCAAGGTCTCTGCTTGCAATGAGCTGCATCCATAAGAGGCAGGAGCTCAAGAATGGCCAAAATGTGCAGGAGTGTTGGGGGAGCAGCTGACAGCTCCTGGCAGTTTCTGCAGAAGGGGCTGGAAAGGCTGCTGATGGGGTGTCAATAAAATGCTGTGACGCTGAGCAGCACGCTGGTGCAGCTGGAAGTCTGCCTGAGGGTAAAGGCTGGAGGAGTGGTGATCAAAACAAGACAGAAACACAGCATCCTTCAGCTACGTGAAGTTTCCAAGGAAGCAAGGAATGCCAGGTCTGTGTTAAATAGCTGGTAAAAGCCCATCAGCTGTGCTCTCACAAGAGCCAGCACACCCTCTCAGCCCAGAGAAGGGCTCCTTCACATCTCCTGGCCTATCCAGCCTCTAGTCCATGGCAGGTGGTCCACAGCCCACTGAGAGTTGTTCATTTCCAATACTATCTGTGACTCCCATCTGACTCTGAGATACCCACAGCCCTAAACCAGCCAGCACTGCCATGAACCCAGCCCCACAACACAACACAACAAGTAGAATCAACAGCAAGTAAGAGTCTATTAATATCCTGGGCTTGCCACATATCACCAGATAATTTGGGCTGAGAGGAGACCCTGGATGTCTCTAGTCTAGCCAACTATGCAAAGCGCATCCAACTAGATCCCACAGATCATGGTTCTGTCCAGCCATATTCTGCATATAACCAAAGTGGAGATCACTCTAACAACTTCCACAAAGGCTGAGCTCTCTCACAGTAAAAAGTTTTCTTGTACTTACATGGAATTTCCCATCTCATAACTTGTGCCTTATTGCTGTGCAGCTCTGAACAGAGTTGGAGTCCATCTTTTCTGTGCCCTCCCAAGACAGCCGAAAAGGTCCTCCCTGAGACATCTCTTGTGCAGGCTGAACAAACATAGTCTTCTCAGCCTCTCCAGTGATGGGCACCAGTCAGCGTATCACTTTGGTGGCCCTCAATGTCCTTGAGTTAATTAACATTTTATCGGGGCAAAGATACCTGGGAAATCTCAAATTGGTGTTTTCTTAGGTCACAAATGTCCAACAGCAGTGAGTCGCTAAATTGTAGTAACCCAGCCACTCCTGATCACAGGTGGAATCTGCACTTCTTTTCTCCTAAGACAAATATGGCACCAGATCTCTTAAACAAGAACAAGTTTGGACAAGCACTTCTCCAAAAAGTTTTTTTTTCTTACTTGCAGCCTTCACTCCATCAGCTATTGAAGAGAATGATTTTCTGTCTCTTTTTCAGGATATACATACACTATGTTAAGTTGGGGAGTGAATTTCAAAAGTAAACAGTAAGAAAACATAGAATCATAAAGGTTGGGAAGAACACTAAGATCATCTGATCCAACTATCCTCTACTAATGTTGCTCAATAAACCATGTCCCTACATAGCAAATCTACACATTTCTTGAACGACTCCAGGGACGGTGATTCCACCACCTCCCTGGGCAGCCTATTCTAATGCTCAAACACTCTTTAGGAGAAGTTTTTCCTAAAATCCAACCTGAATCTCCCTTGGCACAACCTGAGGCCATTCCATTCTCTTGCTATTACCTGGGAGAAGAAGCTGACCTCTGTCTCAACACAGCCACAAATGCTGACTGTGTGCAAGGCAACTGGAAAAACAGTGCAATAAGAGATCGCCATTACTCAGAAAGAAAGGCTTTGGAGAGAGCAACCTGTGGCTACAACACCTTCTGCTCTCACTAAAATTCAAAGCAGCTGCAGCATGGCTTTACAGGCTGCTTAGGCCGCCAATGACAATTCACACAGCACATTAGGCAATGTGAGGACTTGCTGTGTCGGGAGGACATGATGAAAGTCGATGCTGCTCTCCAGAAACTAATGTGTCTTCATTTGCTGCACAAACGATAAAGGGATGCCATTATTTAGAATTAATTTTTTTTTTTTGGAGCTTGGTGATTAGCACAAGTTATTATTCAGAGATATCAGCTGTTTTATTACAGCAAGCTTGAGAGTGGAGGTTGTTCGTATAAAGCAGAATGAAGAGTAAGACAACTGTGCTGTGCACCATGTAATTACCACAGCAGGGCTAGGCCTGCTCTGTTGATGAAAAGCTCCACAGGAATTCCAAAATATGCTCAGTGTTTACTTATTACTTGCATCATTGCAGCCTTTCTTAATCATTAGGGGAAAAAAAAAAAAAAAAGAACATGAGAATAATTCACAACATCCCCTCACTATTTTATGTGTGGCCATTAATTTGATCTGAACATTAATCCCTTTTCCTTTTTCCCATTTCCTAAATCTAAGTATATCTAAACAGGATTAATTGTATTGGAGTACTTGACTTCAAAGTTATACTGGGGTGATGAAGGTCTTCCCAGTCTTGGAACCATTCAGAAAACAAAAGATAATGTTCATTTAAAGAATAAATTTCACTGGAACTTGCTATGCTTATGCATATGACTCAGGTCTTTCATTTTGAGACCATAAAGATTGTTGCAGGGCTGAATGTAGGACTACTTGCATGTGCAAAGGCAGCAGGAATAGCTACTTTGTTCTCCTTTTTGCTACTATTTTCTTTGGCTAACTGTTTGCTTCACTGGGCTGGTTATTAACATTCAGTTTCCTTGCCATTGGCATTCCACCCTGCCTATTTCTCCTCCAAAGCTACTATTTAATTTAATTTAGAACATAGACTTATGTCTTATGTAATGATTCAAAGATTTCAGAGGACAGAAGTCTGATAAACCTCAAAGGGTTTCATTCTATGGGACACTGACTTCCAGAGCAAGCTGACTTAAAAATATGCCATCCTCAAGCACTTGTACCCATCCCATTGATGTCTCTCCCAGACTGATGCAGACAGTGTCAGCCACTACCACTCTGCTACAGAGACTTGGCACTTTTTCAGGAGTGTTTGCAGTATTAGTTCTACCTTGATGTTTCAGCCAAAAAAGGTAGTCATCATGCATGCGACTTCCCTGTGCATCCTATATAACCTATGTAACTGATTTATTCTTTTTCCTGAGATGTGTCTGCTCTTGTTTTGTTTTGTTTTTCAGCATTTCCTAAGAAAGTGCAACTATATGTTATTTATTTCCCACTGTAATTATCAGTCTGTCAAAAATTACTGGCACAAGGCTAACTCATTACTAAACCTCCATTTAAAACCCAAGAATAGTCTTAGTTTGCATAACCCTCCAAAATCTACTGATCTTACTTTCCTAAACTCATGCTGAGTTGTAAAAGTCCGTTCTCTGTTTTGCTTAACGTAAAACTATAGAATTTCACTGAGCTTTGTTTTTTTTTTCTATATGTAAACATGAAGTCCTGTGTAATTAATAAACCCTGATCCACAGTTAATATAAGAGCTCTCAGATTTATATGTGCACATTCCACTAGTTCTGGCTTAGGCAGTCAGTTTGCTTCTGCAAGCTGCAATCTCTGTGAGACCACCACAGTTCATAAATATAAGAGATGAGACTCCTTGTTGACCCACACGTTGCAACATATCACTAGCACTCCGTGCCACTGCTGCTCCCATTACTTTGATGCGTATTTCTCATTATTTCATAAATAACACAAAAATTATACAGAATCAGAGGCGTCAGGAAAATCAGTCCCTTCCAGAGAATCATCACAGTTGAAAATTTCAATAAATCTTTAATCCATTCAGACACTGCATTAAAAAGAAATTGTAGCAAGAATTTAAAGAGAAGGCAGAAAAATATATTCCAAGCGGCCAACATCTTATGCTGCAATAATATTCTCCTTAATACGTTTGGACAAATGTTTTTTTCAGAAGACAGATGATGTCTAAATGTTCTTTCTAGATAATTTCTTGTGTGCTTTCAATTTTCTGGAGATAATTAGTCATCGTAACAGCAGCATTCAGACTATTAAACACACATTTTTTCACTAAAAAATAATTCTCTCGGGCTGGCAATGTGATAATCCTTCTCTGATTAATTAAATTTTCAGTGTGAGGTATGCTATAAAAGCACTTCCAGAGACAGTGTAACACCGAGCAGTCTTGTAGCTAATACTGGATCTTTGCAGATTTACGTTCTGTCACTAAGGCCGCAGCATGCTGTCTTTGATTCCTGAGCTAAAATTTTCAACTTTGTATTATAAGAAACCTACATTCAGACTTCACATACAAATCCCAGTCATCAATGTGCCCAGCCAGAAACAGATTTGACCACACTAATCCATTTTAAAAAGCCAGGAATTAAACGAAGAGTGCATCCAATACGACCAACAGTAGACACAATATCACATCATATTCCTCTGCTTAATTTAAAAGACAATTCAGGGACTCCTGAGGATTCAGCTGAAATGAAGGCTTTAATCAACTCATTAGCTAGCAGCACAGTTTGGGGTAATTCATCTATAGAAACATGGGTTGGAAGAAACGCAGACTAAAGTATATGCATATTGTCTCCTACTAAGTTTTTCACCCACCAGTACCCTTAAGTTCTTCTTGGGGGGGCTGTTCTCAGTCCATTCATCACTCAGCCTGTAGCAAGAGTGAGGATTGCCACAACCCACAAGTAGGATCTTGTTGTTTTTCATGAGATTCACATGGTTCCACTCCTCAAGCCCATCAAGGTTCCTCTGATGGTATTACCTCTACTGTACCAACTGTGCTACTCAGTTTGGTATGATCCATGAACTTGCATTCTATCCCAGTTTCTAAGTCACTGATAAAGTCATTTAACAGCAGTAGGGCCCTGAGAAACACCATTCATTAATGGATTCCAGTCATTTATCTATTGACTGTAGCTCATCAGATGCAACCATCCAGACAATTCCTTATCCAACAGTATGTCCAGTTCAAAGGCAATAATGTTGCTGAGGACTGCATTAAAGGCCTTACAGAAGTTCAGGTAGATGACATCAGTTGCTCTTCCCTTACCCATTGTTCTAAGTTCCAATTAGAGTTTAATGCTGCCTGATTTTACAGACAATGCTCCCTTGCACTGCTGACACTTCCCAGTACCAGGACATATAACACCAGTTGAGCTGCTTTTTCTGCATTACTCTGAGGTCAGAGACACAGGATTAACAGTAAACCTATCACAATGAATGGGCACCATGTCGTGTTCTAAGAGTCCATCTTCCCAAACTTTTTAACCTCAACACACACACGTATATTATGTACGCTTTTTCAAAAGAGACCCAGTGATCTCATGAACCTGGCATGGATTGTTGCTATCATTATATTCTTCTACTAAATACTGATGTGTGGTCTACATCCATCAAGAGAATCTTGAATATCCATAAGACTGAGTGGTAGTTGAACAGGGGTTTTAAGGACAACCATCATGCCATCGTGACAAAGAGTAGTGATGGTCAACCCAATAGCAGATACAAAACACAACTATAGTGTGCAAAGTTATGTCCTATCTCACTTTCTGTGCTCATTGTATTCAGCAGAGAGACCAGCACCTCATCTGACCTATCCCAAACAACTCTGCTGGCTTCCACCTTCCCAAAGTGAATCCAAGATGACCAGTTCCTATGTAGTTATCTACCCTTACCCGTGCAGATGGACTTCATCCTGAGTCTCTCCAGGTTCCCAGGACATCTCAGTAGGGCTAATTCTTCAATTAGGGTGCTGCAACATTCTTCTACACAGCTTCATACCTTTCAGAGCAGGAATCAGAGTTATTTGTAGGAGTCTGTTGTATTTACACTGTGATTCCCTTCTGTTCCCTAGTGCGATGCAATGGAACTGGGGAAGAGCAGTACCCTGAAATAGGCTTGTTGCCTTAGCTCACTGAATGAGCACACATAACCCTAGTGCTTCTGTGCACGCTGATGACTGCCACAAACCCAGAGTCAAAGCAACCCTGGGGATATAGAGATGCAGTGCTATCGCAGAGGGAGCTGAGGCTGAAGGGCCAGGCCACATGACATGGCAGTAGAACAGGCTGGGCATTGTTCCCAAGGTACGCTCTGAATGAGTGTACCCTCTTTTGCAGCATTTACAGTATCTTTCATGGAAACTTCAGAGATGAGGAGAGACCCTCATTTCTCCTGGTAAAGCTAGCACTAAGAGCCTGCCTAGTGTAATATGAGGATATTTTCTCACTTTTCACCTTGACAGCTGCAAACCATTACCCCTATTCCTGTTCCATTTACCCCACCAGGAGCTCTTAGATTTTGTAATTCTTAGATAAGAGTGAGAAATTAGTCATCATGAACATGTGGACCCTGTGAAGCACTCCACCTTCCAAATAGCAAAATAGCTTTTGCTGCAGTGCTAACAGTGTGATGAACTTCACATGCACACGACAAGACTGCTATTCTTTCTAGAGCAAAAAGCTCACTGTCAGCAAATAAGAAATTCTCCCAGGAAAAACAAATAAAAGAGAATTCCTGTTCATAAAGTCTAAAGAACATACGTCTATCATGATTTTGGGTCAACAGTATCGTATTATGCACACAGACCTATTGGTTCTATTGGTTTAAACAGGCACATGGCAGAGCCTGATCCTAATTAACCACTTGGTATCAAGGGCTTGGATTCACAGATTATCTGGTGCTGCATCAAGGCTCACAGCATTTGGAAACTAAATTGTCTTCACACCTTTCTAATCTCAGCATTCATCATACAAAACTGTTTTCTAGCTGGAATTGTGAAGTCTTATGAAACAACTTTGCACCTTCCACCAGGGATCTTCAGATATATTAATTCATTCAAGCTGATAATACTCCTGTGAGATAAGTGATGTTGTAATCCCCATTTTATCAGCACAGAAATAGAGGCAATGAACAGTCATACCTCTGGGACAAGAGAATGCAAGGAATCACTGTGAGAAGCAGCAATAAACCTAATATCTTCTGACAACCAATCTGTGCCTTTGACCTTAATAAAGTCTACCATGCAGCCAAAAGAAAGGAGAATGGTTTCATTCTGATAAGTCCTGCTTCTTTCACGTGCTGGAGCCACAAGACCGTGTTTATTTTGTTCCCACACAATATGCAAACCTGATTGCTCAGCCTCCTGCAACATGCCAGTGCTAAAGAGCATCTCCTGCCAACTGCAACTGGCATATTATTGCTATTAATCATCCATATATGCCACCGTAGCTAGATGGGGTATTCTGTTTATATACAGTATCACACTGAAAATTCCCCATTTTCTCTGGGGCTGACCATCTTTTCTGGCTATACAGCATCTTGTCTATTTGTTTGTTTTTCTGGTAAACAAACAGATTATACCTCTCATTACACTATTCATTAGAAGTATGTGGCAGAGAGTCTGCAGTTCCCTCGCTGCTGCAAACAAATATTTATATTAGAAATACTGCACACACACACACAAAAAAAGACTGAGATGAGAAACTGTAAAGGATTACACCATCAAGTAATCCACTGCTGAGATCCTGTCTTACGACCCTTATCAGCACTTAGACAACAGGATAGGAGAACACTGTATGGAGAGCTTGGCTATTTAATTCAAATAGTGAAGGAAATCCACGGTTTCACCTTTGAATTGAAACTATAAATCCCTAGGTCATTTAGTCCTTACCTGAAAAGTTTGGCCACATTATTGCTGTGGAAAAATAAAAACAAAAACACAGCGCACAAGAATACCCCAGTGTTGTTCCAGGTACAGTTTAGCTACATCAACTTGTTTGGGCGCCCAACCCTGCAAGCAAACCAGCCTGAGTTGCTGGTGAGACCAACAGTTCTGTGCCACTCAGGTCTGTGGTGCAAACAAGCCCTTATAACCTATGACTTATCAGTGCCCACAGGAATGATTTTACAGTAAAGGCACTGTTCCCTTCATGCCCCAACACACGCTGGATTCTGCAGTGCCAGAGTCCCCAGGTGCACTGGTGTTCTTCTAAGTGTGAAAACCGTAATGAGAGGAAAATCTCTGCACCAACAAGGAATGTTCCTGGTTAGCCTCCAAAGCAAACCCAACACTTGCAGCTCCATCTCACAGCACCAAGGTTTGGTTCTCTTTCAGTACAATTGTCATGCCAAAAGGGACACTTGCTGGCGGAAAGCAGCTCATGGAAAATTAGAAAGGGAATTAAAGTAGGAATTTTGGAGGATATGGGTTTTTTCCTATTCATCAGAGAACTGTAAACAAACCAGAGAGGTACTGCATTTGCATAACTTGATTCTAACATCCAAGAGCCTCCTGATGATCTCCTATAGAAAGTCAGTGCCCCCCTCTGCACCCATACCTTACAGTGGACAAAGACACTACCAGTATTGCTCATCCCAAGGAGAGGAAGGATGGAGCTCCTTCACAGAGAACAATCCCAATGCAGGTTGGACATTAGGAACAATATCTTCTCAAGATTGATGATGCATTTGCATGACTGCCCGGACAGGTGGAGTCACCATCCCTGGCAATGTTCAAAAAGAGGGCAGATGTGGCACTGAGGGACATGGGTTAGTGGGCATGGAGGGGATGGGCTGATGGTTCAATTAGATGTTCTTAGTGGTCTTTCCAACCTTAATGATTTTATGAAAAGTAGTAGAAGTGGTCCATGCTTGTGTGCACAGCAGTGAAGAGATGCACATAATGAACAGGCTGGTATCTTCAGGCTACAATGAGTTTGTGGTTGACTCCTCCCTCTATTATACACAAGTGGATATATGTAATAAAAAATTTCCCCAGCTGACATGTCCATGCTATGAGCACCTGGGTTTGCATCTTCAGCAACAGAGCAAAATATCAGCTCAGTCTAGAGTGCTGCCAATAATTACCAACAATGTATCTGTAAATCCAATATATCAAATTCCCTTACTTACTGCAAGTGGATAATTACAAAAAGGGAGAGTAGCTTCATAGCCAAGACTGCAGAGACCTCCACTTGGAAGGAAATGGCCTTTCAGTTCTTTAGTAATTTTATAATAAAACTCTAGAGATTTTGTGGTTCCACTATTAGTTTGAAATGAATGCGAGGCAGGAAATGCAGAAAGGTTTTGCTCTGACAGTCGATTTCTCTGAATTTTGCATGAGTCAAGCAAGAATAATTGGTCCAGAATTTATGATACCAGAGAAGTCTATCTGTGCTGCATGACAACCAGTGAGCCCCTCTGCAGACCATAGGAGGGATGACCAGCCCCATTTTTCCCACCGCTGCATATTGCTGCTAGGGAAAGATGCTAACTGCAATACCAGCTACAGCAGCAATTTTTTCGCAGCACGGACATAAGGCTGCTACCAGCTCAGTTGTGACCTCCAAATTGTCACACAAAAGCCATCAGCTTGTCCCTTGTTGATCTAGGGGTTGGTGCAATAATTTGAGAGACAAAAGGTTCAATACTGCAATCTCGGTCTCACTTCGACTCTCCCCACTGTCCCGTGGGTCCATCGATAAAACAAATGAACTGTGCTTCAGTGAATCAGCACAAATGTGCTCAGCAAAGCAGCAAGCAAAGCTCAAAGAGCAAAATGCACAGCTAAGTATGCTAACGGCTCAGCCTGGTTACTCTGAAAGCCTGCTTTGTGGGTGGTAAGAAACGGGTGCAGGCACCACTGAACATGGTGACAACAAAAAATAACACGGTGCACTTAAAGTGTTTGTGCTTGATGTTGGGAAGAACAGAATTTTTGCGTGTTTACCTCATATTTCTACACGATTCGATTACTATACAGTCTAATAAGAAATAAGGTTTAGAATCACAGAATCATTTGAGTTGGAGGGGACCCTTAAAGGCCATCTAGTCCAACTCTCTTGCAATGGTCAGGGACACCTATAGCTAGATCAGGTTGCTTAGAGCCCCATTACATTCTTTTGTTGCAGGAATTGATTTCATTTTTAACATTTGAGTCAAATTAAACTGCACAATGAAATCCTGGTGGACATTTATTATATATACACACAGCCTCTGGCCTGAGGAATAAGCAGAGAAAATAAATGTAACCAGAGCAAAATAAATGAATCAGGAAAAGGTTAGATGAATGTGGATAATCAGTGGGAGCGAGATGGCAGGATTTTTGCTAATAGGACGCAGAGGCATGGTAGAGTTGTTTCCCTACTGCAGGTCAGACAAACAGGTTCAGTAAAAATGTTGGAAGCAAGAGCAACAAGAGGTCACTCTGAAAGACACTTTTTGCCCTACTCCTTTTACCCACAGCGAGTGCTCAACATGAACAGGACTTGTTTGTAGACATGAAGACCTTTTCCTTCCTCTATACATTTGTGCAATAACTCAAATGGATGAGATGGGCTGCAGTAGCCCTGTAGAAGGCTCAGGGATTTCAGCTTAAGTTGGATCTGTTGACAAAAAAAAAAAAAAAAGAAGATAAAAGCCCAACAACTGAACAACCTGGTACATTCCTTGTTTGGAGTCGTGCATCTCACTTGGGTCCCATGGCATCCCCTTGGTCACTGCAGCCCACCAGCAGTGGCAACTGTGGCCTCTATGGAAAGCTTGCCCAAAGAAGGTCACAGAGTGAGGCCGCATGTTGTGATCCTCAACTTTAAATCAGTGTTCTCCAAAGATGTTCAAATCCCACTGAAAACACAATGGAAAGACAGCTGAAAATTACCAGCTGCTGAATGATTCCATTCTGGAGACTCCACCGTGACTAAAGGAGGGAAAATGTTATTTGCTACAAGCTTACGTATCTCAAACACTGGGGTAAGCTTTGGGGTTGGTCCATTTCATATTTCAGACGAGTGCTCAGGAGCCCAAGAAAATAACCCCTTTGCAAAATCATAAAACACAAATAGCTATTCATCCCATGCCAGGAGGACTGTATGAGTTTGTGGAGCTGGTGTACATAACTGCTACAGTGAAGAAAGAGCTGGCTCCTGCTAAGTACTGGCAAAACTCTCACTCTGGCATCCAATTGTACTGCCAGAGCTCAGTGCAGAGGTTTCCATCTCCACTCCCAGGGGACACAAGGGTGAGAGCAGGCACACAGCTGAGACAGATCAGGGAATATAGTCCCCACCCTGCAGATGGGGAGTGTTTTCTTTTCCAGTGTATCTGTAAAAACTGTTATGAATCAGTGGAGTTTTTTTTTTTTTTGTTCTTTTGCAATTGCATTCTGTATTAAAAATAGACTTCTCAACAATGTGATGGAGCTCACTTGCAGATGCTGTTAATAGCTTTCAGCATCTCAGGTGTGACAAGGGCTGTCTGAAGGCTCGCTGTCCATAGCACTCTTCCTAGGAGCCAAAGCATGTGGACACGCTGAGACGGTCTAACCCATCCACCAAGAAGCTACTAACCACTTAGAATCATAGGACCTTCTAGGTAAGAAAAGACCTTCAACATGAAGTACAACCATCAACCTGACCTACCAAGTCCTATCACTAAACCATGTCCCTCAGTACCACCTGTTTAATACCTCTAGAGATGTGGACTCAGCCACTTCCCTGGTCAGTTCCAATGCTTGACTACTCTCTCCATTAAGAAATTCTTCCTAGTGGCCAATCAAGACCTCCCATGATACAACACAGAATCACCAAGATCGACTACTCCAAGTGTCCACCTATTACCAATATTTCCCCAATAAACCATGTTCCTAAGTACCACATCTACACATTTTTGAACACCTCCAGGGGCAGCGTATCCACCATCTCCCTGGGCAGCCCATTCCAGCACCTGACATGCCTTCTGGAGAAGAAATTTTTCCTAATATCCAACCCAGACTTCCCCTGGTGCAACTTGAGGCCATTCCATCTTGTCCTATTACTACTTATGCAGGAGAAGAGGCCAGCTCCTCACCTCACAACAGCCTCCTTGCAGGTAGTTGTAGAGAGCAATGAGGTCTCCTCAGAGTCTCTTCTTCTACAGATTAAACAATCCTGGTTCCCTCAGTCACTTTTCATAAGACTTGTGCTCAGACCCTTCGGAGCTTCACTGCCTGTCTCTGGACATGCTCCAGGATCTCGGTGTCTTTCTTGTAGTGAGAGACCCAAGAGTGAACACAGCACTCGAGTTGTGGCCTCACCAGAGCTGAGTACAAGCAGACAATCATTTCCCTGCTCCTGCTGGCTACACTATTTCTAATACAAGCCAGGATGCCACTGGCCTTCTTGGCCACCTGGACATACTGCTGGCTCATGTAGAGCCAAATGTTGACCAACGCCCCAGGGTCCATTTCCTCCACAAAGTCTTCCAGCAGTCAGCCCTATAGTATTGCCTGAGGTTGTTGTGACCAAACTGCAGGACCTGACATTTGGTCTTGCTGAACTTCATCCTGTTGTCCTCAGCTCAGCTATCCAGCCTGTCCAGATCCTTCTGTAGGGCCTTCCCACCCCCAGGCAGATCAACATTTTCTCCCAACTTACTGTCATCTGCAAACTTATTAAGGGTGCACTCAATCCCCTCATTCAGGTCATCAATAAAGATATTGAAGAGAACAGACTACAATACCAACCCCTGGGGATCATCACTTGTTACCAGTCACTATCTGGATATAATTCCATTCACCACTACCCCTGGGCCCAGACCCAGCAAGTCACCCCAGCAAGTTCTTTACCCAGGAAAGAGTGTACCTGTCCAAACCAGCTCCCTCAGGTGGATTCCTCTCAGACCCATGGACATACAGCAGTGCACTAACTACTTCCACCTGAATTGCAGAAAATCTAACCCCCTCCCCACCCCCAGACTTCCAGGTCATGGGGTAAAGTACCCCCAGGGATGATTGGTCTGACTTCTGGAAACAGATATAAAGAAGGCATTCAGTATCTTGGCCTTTTCCTTATCCTCAGTGGTCACATTCCCCACCACATCCAGTAAAGGAGAAGGATCTTCCTTAACCCTCCTATTATTGTTAGAATATTTGTAAAAAATATTTTTGATCTCTTTTACTATAGTGGCCAGGTTGAGTTCAAGTTTGGTTTTTGCTTTTCTAATTTTCTTCCTGCATGTCTAAACAACTTCTTCATACTCTCCAAGTTGCCCATCTTTTCTTCCACAGGAAGCACTTGCTGAAGCCCACTCCCATTCAGTGTGAATTTCACCTTTTTCTTTGATAAGAAAAAGAACAGGGCTACCATCCTGGATCTTCACATCCCACAAAACCACAAATAAGATATTCAATGAAATAAAATATATCCTTTGGGAAGCACACGTCCCAAGGGAAGAGAGGAGATGCAGCCCTATGGGGTGAGAGCTGTATAGTGGGAAGCCCCATAGCTGTTCAAGATCTGGTGGGGAAACTCATCCCATTACAGAGGGCTAAGCAGCCTGTGTTCAGCTCTTCCTGATGTAAGTCTTTGTGCCATGCAGTGTACCAACAGCAGTAAGAGCAGGAGCACTTTCAGGGACTAGAATCTGGTCAGGCAGGTTTAAACTCAGTAAAATTGGCTTTGGACTTCAGATTGAGGATAAATGAGTTCTCTTTGGCACACTGCAAGTTATAAGATTCTAATGCTTTCCCCTGGGGAAGCATTAGGATCTCCCTCCAAAATGAATTTAGTCTGCTTTGGATAAAGCAATGGAGAATATTTTGCAGGGAACAATCTTGTGGGTGGAAGGGATGATCTCATAGGTCTTTTCCATCCATGATTTCCAGGATTTTCTGTGCTTCTGACATAAAACCCCAAAATAGCAACATTAGTCTAGGTCAAGATAACACAGAAACCATGTGTTTGTTTTACATCTGGGCAGGAACAGCCATGCAACACAGTGGTTGTACGAGTCACTCCCAGGGAACATACATTGCCCCAGGATTTGTGCTTTACACTGGGCTGCAGGGACATTCAACCACATAACAAAATCAAAGAATGGCTTGAGCTGGAAGACACCCCAAGGACCACCTAATTTCAATACCCCTACTGTGGGCAGAATTGCCAGCCACTAAATCAGGCACTAGACCAGGTTGCCCAGGACCCCATCCAATCTGGCCTTGAACATTTCCAGGGTGCACATATAAATACCAATGTAGATGCTGCCCAGCAAGCAGAAATACTCCTTCATGTCACCATATTCTCCTTTGATAACTGCTTTTAGCATCTCTGACAGTCATGGGAAAGCATGGGCATGTGTATATATAATATGGCCTACACCTGAGGGACCCAAGCATGCCACTAGCCTGTACCCACACCCGATCCTGGAGGCTTTTCTATGAGGTTCTAAATAATGTCACAAGAAACGCTCTGGGAGAAGTGAGCACATTTGACATCTTCATCAAGCTCATCCTCACATATGACACCTTCACCTCTCCTCTCAGCTAAGCTTGTGTCCCAGAAGGTGCCCCCAGATAACAGAATATCCATGGTCCTTGTGAGAGAGCAGACAAGGAGAAGTGATTTGTTAAACCACAGCAGCCTGACCATATGAACAAGGCTCAGTTTACAATAAACTGTTTGATTTTGTAGCATCTCACACGGTTTACCCACAAAACAAGGAACATCTCAGTTTTCCCATCTCAAAATAAGAGCTGTGGTATTTGTCCCCACCATGCACTGCAGCTTAATGAAGGCACATCTTCAGAGCACTCAGAAATCACTGCCGCACAGCAGATAATGGGAGACACTGGAGAGCCATGCCCTGCTGGATTCCACATTGCAGGTCATTAACTAATCCCCACAGTATGTTCCAATAAGTCCTACGATTATAAAAGGAGTTACAGATACATCAAGGGAAAACCAGACCCCTCAGGGATCAGCAACTGCTGTCTCACTGCAGTCTGGTGGCTATTACAAATGACAAACATTAGAGAGGATCGAGGCAGATCAAACAAACTCAGCCTTCGAATGCAGCCACCAAGAAAACCAGAGAAAGCTCAGAGAGTTTTCTAAGATGCTGGGCTGCCCCTAACATAAACAAATGAGAAAAGCTGTTTATTGAAATCATCAATCCATGTAAAACGTGACAAAACTGCACTTTGCAATCTGCCTTCGGTTGATGTAGTTATTACTGGGTGAAGACAGACAGCACCAGAACTGCCCATCCTGTGAGTCCTGGTCCTTTCTGAACACCCCAGCTCCTGGAGCCAGTGATTACCCAAGAGTTTGGAGTGAGGTGGAAAGAAAGGGACTTGTGGTGCTGGAAGAAAAACAGAACTGTAAAGCGTAGAAATCTAAGCTCCATCATCCAGAAAGTTAACTTGGAAAAGATCAGTTTCATTTTTAATCTTGCAATTTGAAGGCATGATTCTGAATATGTATGACAGCTATGAAGAATGAACTCTTCCTTGAATAAAGCCATTTTTCTTCATCTCTCTGCCTTACCAGCAAAATCTTTCTCTGCAATCCAACATGTTTTGCTCTAGGCTTTCAGTCTGGAGCCTAAGCTCAAGAGGGCTCAGCTGAGTTCTGCTCACAGTGCACCCTTTATTATTACTTCTAAATGTGATTTTGTCTTGTATAGGCAGTGGGGGAACCACCACTGCAGAGATATGGAGCTCATTTTCCTATCAGCTGCTTTTCATTTGAACAGCCCACATTCACAATATTGCATTTCCAGATGGTGCTGACCCACTGCTCAGCTGGTTTGAGGTTCAGCACCAGAACCCTGCTCCCTAATGGACGGATGCAAGAGATTCCAGCACAACCAGCACCCAGGTGCCAGCACCCATGGCAGGCAAGGGTGACACACAACCAGACCCAACCACAGCTTTGCCCTGGGCTGTCAGCCAGTGACAGCCCACAGATGCTACGTGCCACTGCAGATCCTGCCTTTGACTCATCCCTGTGCTTTACATACAACATAGGGGCTGATGCAAATTTCTGTAACCGCACAGCAGCCAGGTTTAGTCACCCTCTTGTCATGCACACACAGGCATATCCCCATACACACTCCACAAACCCTGCTGCATGCTTCTGGAAACCAGGGTGGCTCTGGAAGCCAGAATAGAAGTGGGTTACAGGCAGCCAAGGCACAAACCCTACAAAAGCTGCCACAGAATCCTCAAGCTTCTTGGTCTCCACAAGAAGGGGAACAGCTTCCCCATCACAAATAACTTTTCCTAGGGATGAGAGGGTTAAATCCATCAGAAATGAGCTGGATCCAAACACATTCCCCAGATTGTTTTGAGGACTGAGAGGAAAACAAGTATTCCTCAGAGAAGGGCCGTCAATTTGTCTCCCTGTTTGCTAAATGACCTCTGTGAGAGATCTTAATCTGTCTTTTAATAGGTTCTGCAAAGCAATCTCATCTGCAGTGACCAAGGCCATGCTGGAGGGGGAATGTGAACCCATCTCCTATACAAAGGTCCCTGGAGATCCTCTGTCTTTGGAAGCATTGCTGTCTTTTCATTTATGAAATTAATCCATCCTTGGAGACTGAAGCTTATCAACCACTGTTCAGGTGAAGGTCTGCCAGACCCACAGCCACAATTTGGGAAACACTCAGCAAGCAAAATGCTCGAAAATACTGAGCAATGTGACTCCAGGACTTTTCTGTGTGGCCATATTCCAACCGAGCTCCAGGACTCAAGAGGCACTAGTACTTCCCAGCCCTGAGTGCACTACACTATTTGTGTAGCAGAAAACAGCACAGTAAAGATCCTTTTTTCTAAAAAAAACAGGAAAAAAAAATCTTTCAAAATCCTACCTAACACTTTCTCTAATGGATGCACATTTCAAGCTTCTAGCTTAGTGTAAGTCTCTATATTTCTACAGGGAACATTGCATTGGCTGGCACCAGCTTCTTCTATCTCAGGGAAACCAAGTTTGAGTAATAATAATTTGCTTATCTATAATTTCCTTATTCTTCCATTGGATGATGAAGTGTTTGTTATCTCCTGCCAAACCTGTGGATGAATAGGGCAGTATGAAGCATATGCCACTAGTGTGGTGGGTTGGATCTCTGCACTGGAAAAAAGCAAGTTCTGAAGAAACCCTTGGAATTAAAATCCAGATCCTATGATCATGTTTCCAATTTGTCACTTCTTGTGGTTTCTCTGTGGCCTTGAAGGTCTACAAATTAATTAGAATAATAGAATCACCTAGTTGGAAAAGACCTTTAGCATCAAGTACAACCACCAACCTGACCTACCTAGTCCCGTCACTAAACCATGCCCCTTAGTGTCACATCCACGTTTCTCTTTAACTCCAGGGATGGGTTTTTGACCACCTCCCTGGGCAGTTTGCTACAATGCTTGACCACTTTCTCAATGAAGAAATTCTGATAACCAATCTAAACCTCCCTTGGTTCAACCTGAGACCATTTATTCACATCCTATCTCTTGTCACCTAAAAGATCACCACCCTTCTCGTTGCAGCCTCCTTTCAGGGAAGACTGATGAGATCTTCTCTCAACCTCCTCCACCAGAATTGCTGGCTACATTAGTTCTGATGTAGGCCAGGAGACACTACCCTTCTTGAACACTTGGGCACACTACTTGCTGATGTGCAGCCAGCTGCAACCAGCACCCCCAGGTCCTTCCCTGCCGAGCAGCTTTTCAGACACTTAAGTTATCCTTGCACTCTGTCTCTATCCACTGCACCTACACTTGGTGCCTGGGCACCAAAACACAAAGCAACTGAGGTTTGCTATAACCACCATGAGATTTCAAAGTATAAATCCTATAGATTCATGTTGTTGCCCCTAACTCCATGAAATCTTCACTCCCACGCAGCCTTCACTTTGTGTGTCCAAATGAATTCACAGTGGAGCCATAACCAATTTCCAAGTCATCCAAGGCCTGAGCCTGAAGCATAACAACAGAACTGTCTCCAAAAGTAAAGTTAGATGAGTACAGAGTGCACACAGTGGAAGAATATATAAATAGCCACTGTCACACATTTATTTCAGGACAGTGACAATCCTTCTCTGTTGGTTAAGATGTGGTTACAAGGTGGAGTGTTGACTGCATCCCTTGCTTTTAAGACTGAGCTTGCAGTTCTCCATGGAGCTGTGGTGGCATGGTCTCTGCAGACTTGGGGTTCTTTCAATGTGAACAGCTCCCAGGGAGAGCAGGCCACCCCCAATGACAAAAGCAAACCAGCCTCCTCCTTTCTGAGCCAAATAGTCATCCTGGATTTGATGAATACTGTCCTCTTTGAGCTCTCGTCTATATGGCTGTTTCCCAAAATAGAGCAGCCATGATGCATTCCAGAGAGTGGGGCCCTGGTGTTATTTACACCACAGGACATGGGGTGCCTGCCACAGGGTTCATCCACCTGCCACAGACAGCTTGATCCATGGAGGCTGCACAGGACAAGCCACAACAGAGCATCGTTGCCCTGCTGTGCCTGGAGGGCCTGGGTCCAAGAATGGCCATGCCAGAACCACCAGCAAACTGACAGGGAATTATCTCTGCTCTCATAGGAGCTATGTTTCTATGTGCAGTCCCCAGAGAAGAAGAAGGGATGTCAAAGCAAACAATAGCCTCATCAGGTCAAAACTGTGCAGTTTTTCTGCAACAACCTAATCATACGGTAAAGCAGAAGGAAACACTGCAATTGCATGACTCACTGGCTTATTATAAGCAAGCTGACTCGTGCAGGAGGGCTTCCACCAGAAACCAGACAGCTGACGAAGGTCTACAGGCAGCCAGATACCACAGACTTGGCACTTAGGGTCAGCCACACCTCACAGGTTACAGGGAGTCACGAGGCCTCCCACCCTCTTGACAGCATCAAGTTCAGACTCTGTTGGCCTCTAGAGATAACTTCCCACTTCAGCATTTCAGCCTTTTTACAGGGACTGAGGGCTGCCAGTACAAATGGCTGCAAACTGAGGGGAGGAAAGTAGTAAAAACAACTGGGGAAGCCAAGGGAAAATGCTGAATTTCCTGGAGGCTTTCCATTCTAATCTGCTTGGTCCCATGGACTCCAAGTCCTCTGACTGAACCCAGAGACAGGCAAGTGGGAAATGAGATGCCTCTCAAATGGGAAAGACATTTCAGAACATTTCAAAGCTGATGAAAATTCAGCCACACTCACTTCTGCTATCTCATGTAGTCATTGGCCAAGGACCTCCACTCTGAACCAACTAGCATCATGCCAGCAAAGGCCTCCTTTACATGATAAGAAACAACCAAGACTATCTGCCATATCCACAGTCACAAAGAAGAGGACTCTTTCATAGCTCAGTCACGTTGAAATGCTGTCCCTAGCTAATGACTGTGGACAAAGTACTGCTCATTTCTGTTCCCTTCCCAGCCTGGATCATATGCTGCAACAGAGCCCACAGTCCACTCCTTGCGATTTGCTATTAGTGCACAATTAAGAGCTTTCTTGGTAGAAAATTGTGTTCCTATCTGAATTAAAATTAGTTTGAAGGTGGGTGGATTTATAATGCTCATGACACTAGGCAGAATTCTTGTGTTTGCTTTTCAGATTTGATTGAAAATCAAAATAGTTTGTTTTAGGAGCCTCTAGAGCAACCTGTCAGCATGGTACTAAAATCTTAATTTACTGAACAAGTTAATTTGTCCCTCTACTCTGCAACCACATGTACAGTATGTATGTGCTGAAGTCCAGTGTGGGAATGAATAGTCCTAGACATACACCATACTGGCTTCTAGTTCTACCTTCTACAAAGGTACTAAAAACACCTTCATAATACATACCTCCTATTTTTCCCCCCACAGCCCCATTCTAGGGCTCTCCAGACTCCTGTCTGTGAAATTCATTCCTGCTCCACCCTTTCCACACACTCCTTCCACTGTACCCATGGCATTGTATGTACCTTCACACTATCCTAGATCCTCTGTCCTTTTCACACCCATACCTATAACTTTTCTCCCACCACCTCCATTCTCACTTCCTTCCTGTCCTTTAGGAAAATGAGGATGCCAATATTTTAATTTGCATGAGACCGTTGTGTGAAGTAAAGCAGATGAGAAGGCAAATTGTACTACAAGGCATCAACAGCTGCCATCATGATCTAGTAGTTTGATTTTTAGATAAAGACTGGCTGCAGGCTGATCACACATCACAAAAGCTCCGTGCAACTGCCCGTTCACTCCTTTTGAATGTTTCCCTTTACAATCAATAGACTTCTGCTCACTTGAAAGATGCCCTCAGCTAAGAGCAAAATAGATACAGCTTCAGAACTTACCAGAGCAGAAGATAGCACACAGACCTGGAAATGCCATCAAGGTGGATGGTTTCTCATTAAGACCATAAAAAGTCACTCTTGGTGAGATCAGTGGCTCGTCCAACTCACAAGCATCCCTAGAGGGCTGTAGGCCATCAGAAGGCCTCCCCTCAGCCTCCCTTGCTCTGAGCTGAACAATCCAAGGGACCTCAGTCACTGCTCATACACTTTGCCCTCCAGACCCTTTACCATCTTCATAGCCCTCCTTTGGTCACACTTTATTCGTTTCATGTCCTTATTTTTCTAGTGTCCACATTTTTGTCTAAGGGACATAAGAGAGAATATCTCTGTGTTCCTACTATCTGTTCATAAATCTGCAATTTATCAGGTTCAGTAAGTCAGCCTAATTCTTTTTTGAACCTGCTGCTATTAATATATTCACAGCCTCCTGGGGGAACCTCCAGAAGCTCAATACCTACCAAGTACAAAAAAAGCATTTGAATTACTTTCTTCTTTCTTACTTTTAGTTGGATAGTTTCTTTTCAGTTATCTAAAAATCTAAGGATTTCAATCCAACTACATGCTTGTTTCAAAATACCTCCCGCCTGTCCTCTCCTCTCCCCAGTGAAGTCCAAGCTGATGCAGTTTCCCCTCATAAGGCACTGCTCCATCCTTTGATCATTTTAACTGCCTACCTCTACCTCCATTCATAACCACACGTTTTCCCTCAGTGGGTTGTCTCATGTTTATTTACAATGAAGGTCATGTGGCACTTTTTTTGACACAGACATTTTCATGAGGTCTTTCTGGAGTTTCTTACCATCCCCATTACATTCGACTATCTGAAGGGGCCTCTTCAAATTTCACTTTCTGTTTACATCTGACCTGTCATATTCTACAGGCTTTCCCATTCTCTTCATTTGAAAAAGCTTTCCCAGGTACCAGCTTTCACTCCACAATATGCTTCTTTCCTGCTGAGTCTGCGGAGGATTTGAGGAATTTTTGTGTAGGGTTCTTGCTTTTTCAAACCATTTCCTTCAATGTCTGCCTCATGTTTACCTTTTCTCTCTCTGGAAATCAGATCTTCACATACTGGATTTGTGTGGCCTGCCTTTTCCTGTGATGTTAAGTCTAATTGTAATGCACTTGCTACCAGTGAGCTCATCCGCTAATGCCTCTTGGATCATGTCCTGAGCACCACCACTCCAGGCCAAATCCAGAATAGTATCTTGTCTTACAGGATCTAGGATTAATTGTTCTGGGAAGCAACTATTTACTCCATCCAAAACTTTCTCGCTACATCTCATTCTGATGAGGCACTTACCGAATCTACATATGGGTAGAAATCTCCTGCTATTAATACCTGTCCCAAATTGGCAGCTTCTTTAATCTCACTTAATATTTCCTGATTGCAGAGAGGGGGATAGCAGTACAATCTAAGTACCATACTTATTATTAGAGTCAGGATTTTCACCCACAAGGATACTACAGGGCTCCTCTTTTCCCATCATGCTTGTGCTCTGCTGCATTTTGTATTAACCTGCACTTGCACTGTCACTCCTCCATCTATACACCCCACTCCAGCACTCATAATAATGGTAGCTTGGCAACAGTATATCCCACTAATTATCTCCTCTCACTAGGTCCCTGAGGTACCCACTATGTCATGATTGTCTCTTGACACAGAGCTCTCACTCCCCTAATAATTTTTCAGGCTTCCAGAACTAGGGTACGAACACTTGTACTTTTTGTCTTCACTCCAACACCTGATGCTGTTGCAATGTCACTCAGATGCTTTTGCACTGAGCACAAAAGCCTTTCCCATTTACTTCAGTTTTGATTTGTGTAGCCCTCACAGACTTTCCAAGTGCACACTGAGCATCAAACACATCCATCCTGTGAGCTGCACCAGTCCAAGCTGAGTACTTTTCTACACTTTCTTCCAGCTTTTCCCACCTCCCCATTTGAACACTCCTCTATGATCTTTTTACAGTTCAGTACCAGCAGCCTGGCTCTGAATCTGTTTCAATCAAGATGTAGCCCATCAACAAGTTCTCCCCATCACCAAAAACTTTCCAGTTTTTGAAAACCCAAAGCATAGAATATCTACTCCTCCTCTGCAACCAGCAGCAGCTCACATAGACAACCAAGAGATCAACCCTTGTGCCCTACAGATATATCACCACAGAAGTCTTCTCAGATGTCATAAATACAGCACTCTTGATATCTGATAGCATTTGCCGTTGTCTCCATCTTCTTCTCCCAACTACAAGAGATCTGCTATGCTATCGGTGCTTTGCTGGTACAAGAAGATACCCACGTGGAGGTGTCATCTAAGGCAACATCAGAAGATGATTCTGCTCCCCTGAAGGCTCCTGCAGTGATGAAAACTGCCGCACCAAAATTCTCTTCTCATCTCTCTGGTCCTGTACTTGAAACACTCTGGGGCTTTAATGGTTCCTTCATCTCTTCAGAAACCGTTATGGTTAGATACTAAAGTCCCAAGGCTTAGATGTGGATTTACATCTAGATCCAATCGAAGAGTCATACTGCCTACTTCAAAGCCAAATTGGAATTCATATTCAATTATTTTCCCAAAGCTCGGGTGTACATGAAAAAATTAATTTTACTTAACACATTCATCCAATAAGAGCTAACTTCAGCTGCCAGATGTGACATAAGGCAATTGCTCTGTATTCCATTTTTATCAATTCTGTATTTCAGTTCAACATTTTTTTTATCTACTATCTTTCTGAGAGAAAAAATAGTCTTAGTATGACAGAAATTAGCTACATGATTTTTTACTACTAGGAGGCATTCGGCTACAGTTTGAACAGACTAAGCAGAATACACAGAAGAGTTGAGACATAAATTCACCCATTTAATTTGAGTACCAGAACCAGGGGACAGAGAACTGGCTTTGCTATATGTTTCTAAAGTTGAAAAATGTACCATAATTAAAGAACAAAACTAGTTTCAAAATAAAAGAGGGGAGATTAATATTTTGCTTTTATGATAAAGACAGTGAAGCACTGGAAAAAAATTGCCCAGAGAGGTGGTGGAAGCCCCATCCCTGGAGACACAAGTTCAGGCTGGATGAGGCTCTGAGCACCTGGCCTAGCTGTAGGTGTCCTTATTCATTGCAGGGGAGTCGGACCAGATGACCTTTAAGCATCCCTTTCAATTCAAGTGATTCTGTGATTCTGTAAATGTAGACTGGATTTTGAAATCTAGTTAAGTGGTCAGCAGGACCATAAGTTACTGTTGCTGGAGACTGAAAACCAAGGATCTTAGTAGTAATCTGCTCACCCACAACATTAATACAAAATCTGTCATGTGTTTGAGTTTGACCTACAATGAAAGAAATCTCTCTGACATAAAACTGCGACCTCTTCATTAGAAAGACAGAAAGAAAGACCAAAAGAACCAGCATTATCCATTCAGAAAACCCAGCTCATGTGAGGGAAAGAGAGCTCCAACATCCCCCAGCTCTTCCCAAGATGCCCTCCTGAACCACATGCTGTGATAGCTCAGCGTAAAAAAAAACCTGACTGAAGGGAAATTGTCCAAAGTCTGGGCATTGTTGACAGATTCTTTAAGAGAAACACAGCAATACAGGAGCTACAAGGCTTATATCATCCAAACTGTCAGCAGCTCTTCTCCTCGCAGTACTTTTGTCACCCATCATGAATCCACAGAGGCTTAAACCATCACAGTACAAGACATGCTTGGTTCTCTCTTAACAATCACTGATAGGAAGAACAAGGGTTTTCTATAATTCTGCTCAACATGTGGCTCTATAAGGCATGAGTGAGGAGGCAGATAAACATTCCAATAAACAACACAGAGTGCTACGTGTTTGATGAGGTGCATCTACAGCTAGAATATCTGTAGGACTCCCAGTGAAATGAGAGAGAGAGACTCAGATAAAGTATCGTGAAATGCTCCAGGGAGGAAAACAACAACCTGCACAAGTCGCCAGCAAGTGACAGACCTCAATAGACAAGTCATTAACATCCCTAGTGACTGTCTCTGCCTATTAGTATAAGCTGCATTAGGGAGAAGAGAGCTGTAGGGAAGTCACAGAGATTAACTAAAAATAGTCAGAGCCACGGAGGAACAGTCTTGTTCTAAACTCTTTATGCAACTTAAGATAAAACCAACCCGGATGACCAGACGAGCCATGTGTGAAGTAATTCAGCAGCTCCCCATCACAAAGAGGGATGAACTCCACGGCTGCAAACACCCAATAACTCACGTATCCATTCTGGAAGGAGCCAGACAGGGAAAAGACTCTTGTCTCATTCTAGTCCAATATATACAGGAACATATCTGTTTATTTAGAGAATCATTCATGCGTTTCAGTGGGGAGGGAGGTTAAAGCTTTATTTGTGATTGCCTAAAACCACTTTCTTTTATCACTGCCTAATCCTCAGGAGGCATGTAAACCAGGCATTTTTTAACATATAAATAAAAGAGGCCATTCAATTACATTCAGGCTGTGTTGAAAACAAATTGGAACAGTACTAAAGAGCAGATACTGCCAAATGAAGGAAATTTCTTCCAAGCGCAAGGCTACCAGTTAAACAAAACCCACAAAACAGCCAAGGTTCACTCACACAGGTGCCTTCCCTTCTTTTCCATGTGACACGCTCCCAAAAAGCACATCCTTCTTGCACATTCTGTGTATGCATGAACTACAATATGTTCAGTAAGTATGAAACATTTCTACTCACAGCAAGAGACCATATACAAGTGGAAAACACTGATCAGCTAAAAGCATCTGCTGGATTAAAACTCATCCAGTCATATATAAAGCATGAGCTAATTAATTATATGTTCAACTTGATAGTGCTGTATGATATTACTGCGTATTTATACCGATAATAAGACTAAACAGAGTTACAGCTAATGAGTAAACATTTTTTGAATGCATACTGAAGGTCACATTCGGAGCATAAGCTAGTCTTTGAAGCATGAGAAATCAGAAAGGGTACATAATTAAGTATGTTGCGGGGGATCACAACACACATCTGTTTTCTATGTCCCCTCCACAGCCTTTGGTGCAGGTCACAGGAGCAAGGGAAGAGGAGAAACAATGCTACTGACACTGTATTTAGCATTCAGATTAGTACATAAAGAGCAACAGAAGTCATTAGGAGATTGTGTGCCATGGTTGAGTCCTCACCTAGCCCTCCTCCATCGTGTTCATGCACACATATGCAATTTCCTACTACAGCTACACATACAGCTTCATACTTCATCCATCTTCAAATGTGGGCAAATTTAGGAGGATAGAACTAGGGAGAAAATCTTTCATAAAAAAGTCTACAGCTACTGCTCTTCTGAAAGCCCCAGCTGCTGCTTCTGATGCTCAAGTCAAAATGTCATCCCAAGCCAGCCGTCACACTTTGGCTTTCTGCATGGAAGTGACAGCTTTTCCCATTCTTTCTGATTTGGTCTTTGTCATCATGGGCAGAAGAGACATGTGTCTCATCAAGGAGCACTTGGCAAAGCAGCACATCTTATCAACTCAAAATGTGTGGCTCCGGATGGTGAAATAATCGGTATGAAAAGAATGAGGAGTGGGAATAAGGCCCCAAGCTCTTCATTTTTATACACGCCGAATCTGCTCTGTGATGGTGATAGGGGTGGCTCACTTCCAGTGATCCTGGAAAATTAGAAACCTGGGCCCATTTCAATGGGGTTGGCTGTCACAGAACTTGAACCCACTCTCTGTTTCACCATTTCTGTTAGCCATGGCAGCACTTTAGTGGCCACTGGCCAAATTTTGTTCTCACACCATTGTAAAAATTATAATAATAAATTCAATTAAAGTCAGTAAGCTACAGTGAGATTAGGCGCTGTTTTGGAAAACAGCCCAATGGAGAGCAGATTTTGGCTGTGGTGCAACCAGAAGCCTGGCGGTATACATCTCCTCAGGGGTGTTCTCCAGCCAAACTCAACACAACACTCCCTTATCCCATCTTGGTGATTCCTATCCAAACCAAATGCAGTCACGCTTTCATCAGGCACCCAGGAAAACGTGCACATGCTTCCTGGCTCACAAAATCCCTGCTGAATCAAATGGGAGATTAAAATTCCTTGGGACACACCCAAATTTGGTACTTAAAAGTACAGAAATGAGCCCGCCTAGCTGAATGTGTTTTTACTGCTGACAAAAATGACTTTCCAGCAAGATTTGCAACTCGATAGTTCCATTAATTTGAATGAGTCCCTTGACATAAAGCTCCCCTGATGACGTCTGCATCCCACAGAAAGGGGAAAACATAACTTTGATAAGTTGCATTCATAACAAGTATCTTCCAAAACATTCCAAAATCTCTAAAACCAAGCTCATATAAACATAGCCACAAGCATTATGCAACCAAGAAAGAAAATGCAACAACATCATAGTTCTAGCTCCGGCTCTTATGTCTCTTATCTCTTCCTCTATCTCTGCCCACTCATTGTTTATCACTGTAGGAAATGATGTGCAGCAGGCAGCCCTCAGTCATCCAAGTTCATTTTCCACTGTGAATTTTCACCTATTTACCTTTAGCTCTCACAAGCCTGAAAGTAATCCCCAGACATTCTTCACTCCTTTGGGAGGGGTCTATAGTGGAATGTCCTGAGTGTTCCTCTAGGGGTCTGCATGATGGTACCCAAACTGCTGCTCTCTGGACAGGGAAGATTATACCTCATGTTGGGGACTTGCTGCTCTTGGAGTTGGTTAGTAATGCTTGTGAAAGCTTGGGCATCACAGGTGAACGAATGGGCATAGGTGAAGGAAGCACCACTGATTGAGGAATAAAAGCACTCTGAAGCACCCCAAGGTCCTTTGTGTCTTTTTGCTTCATCATCTGTTGAAAAGGCAGCCCAGCCAACTGAAGATGGCCAGCAAAAAGCTGCAGTCTGAACTTCAAATCTGCCCAAGTTGTAACTTTAGTTATAGACAAGAGACTAAATTTTCCCCTTTATTTCTGGTCATGTGTATCCTTCCCCATATGGAATTACCTTGTCAAGTCACTTTCATGGCATCTACATGAGATCAGACTACCCAGAAAATTAAGAGCTGGAAGCACAGCAGGAAAAAGCAAATCTCTGAATAGTTCAGGATGAAAGAGTAGGGCATAGAATAAGCTGAAGATGTCAGCAAAGGCCAAACTCTGATTTCTGCAATTATGGGGCTTGGACCTAGATGATCTTAAAGGTCCTTTCAATCCAAACCATTTCATGAATCTAGTCTATGAAATGGCTAAGAAGAAATGGGAGAGGAGGCCAACACATCTGACAGAAGTCTTACCACTGACAACGCATGCATCTACAGGTGTTAGGGATAGTTATAGCCAGCTGCTGCAAGCACTGTGTTCGTATAATTCCTGTCTGGCTCTCTTATTTATTATTACAAATAATTATCTATTGGCCCTCTGCAAGTTACCTGTAAATGGAAACTTAATGCAAATAACTCAAACTGTGGCAAGGCAGAGGCACCTCGTCTGCACAATTCCTCCTTGCAGTCAATAGCAGCACTTGCCAAACATTTTTGAAGTGGATTCCAAAGCTGCTTTGGAAAGAGGAATATCCTGTTCTTTATCCTCAGTTATCAGATGAAAAAACTGACGTGCAAAACAGTTGCGCTGTAAAAAATTATTGCAATGAATATTACATTCATTAGGCCATATGGTTTGGAGGACAACAGAACTAATTACTTATTAGTTTCAATTTGGGGGAAAAAAAATCACTTTTAAAAGGAACATTCACATTTTGCAATATTCAAGAAGGTTTTAAAAAAGATTTAACAAGCCAATTAAATATTTCACTTCAAAAATAACTTTTACCACAAATAAAACTAAACAAAAATCCCATCTGGGGGAGTCTGGGCTAACTACCCTGCCCAAATCCATTGTTCACAGCTCTAATTTTAGGTTATTGTCTCTATGAGTTTCCCTGCAGGTATCTTTTCCATTTGAAAATTTTCTGTAAGTACAAAAAGAGAATTGGCAACATGTGCAAGACTTTCGGGACATCCAAAATCTCAGAAGTCTTGGTCAGCAGGAACTCCGAACACACTGCTCACGTGCATTCGTAAAAGTCGATGTACAGTTTCATGCAACGTGTTCAATCCCAACTCTACACAAGAGTAGTAAATCCATGCCAACCCAGGTGCAGAGGGTATTCCAGATACACATCCCAGATGGAAATAGCAGTGCTTCAATGTGGTAGTGGGGTCTCTCCTTTCAGGGAGAGAATGGAGCTGTCTGGAGCCATCAGCATCCGTCTTTATTTTTCTCAGTTGTAAAGCAAGTATTTATTTCCATTGCTGCTTCTCCTTTTGCAGGACATATCGCATTAGAATCATTAAAAGTGAGATCTGCCTCCTGGTCAAGGGGAAGCAACAGAGAAGGAGCTGAAATGATCCCCACACTTTTTTGCCCGCACAACAAATCCCTGAAAATGCTCATGTGGGAAGGAAATGCAAAATGCAGACAGGTTAGTACTGATGGATGGTAAAAATTGTGTTTTTAAGGGCTGCCATGCAGAAGATACCATAGACCCCACCTTGTTCCCTTGCTGATCGCAGTTCACAGTAATCACTGCAAATTCAGCGGAGTACAGTCTGATTTCACTCTGTGCAGTGCAAGCTCCCCAGAATCAAAAACAACTCTCCCACTTGGATAGGGGAGCAGAAGACATGGTGAAGCAGCAGAACAGGCTGCCCAGAGAGGTTGCAGAGTCTTGCCCTTGAAGATATCTAAAAGCCACCTGGACGCTGTCCTGGGCACCCTGCTCTGGGTGTCCTTGCTTGAACAAGGGTTGGATCAGGTGTACTCAGAAATCCCTTCCCACCTCAGCCATTCTGTAGTTCTATGAAAATCAATGGCCATCAGCCCCTTCTACCAATCACTAAATGTGGAACCAAGAAATCCTGACTTTCAGAGTAATAACAGAGAAGTAATTTTCAGCAGATTGTCCGCACTGACATGAAACGAGATCTAAATCACCTTTCAGTACAAATACCAACTGCGATAAAGAGCAGGCATGTGTGCTAAAAGCCTATAAGCAGGATACACACACACACACACACACAAAAACACAACTCAAAACTGCAAAAAGTAATGATAGCAGCTATTTTCAAGTGAAGGTTGTTAATGTTTAATGATTGTGGATGCTACTTTTGTGGAGCAGATCACAGAGGTTTCCTAATGAGCGCAAACCAGGGATTATATTCTCAAACAAGAGGTTTTCCAGGAACATAGACAAAGTGATGCTAGTGAGGGTGTGTGTGGTTTTACTTTTTTTTTGCAAGAGCTTATCTGAAAATGGCCAACATCAAAGAAATGTCTGCTTCATCCCAAAGTCAGGGAGAGAAAGTAGTTCTACCACCACCCTCAGAGGACAGAAAAAGATTGCATTAAGTTTCCAGAGATAATTGGATATCTGGCAAGTGAACTGAAAAAGAGAAAAGCACAAGAAAGGATCCAACCAAAATAATTTTTACTTTTGTCAGTATTATTTAATAGAAGAATTTGCATACTGAATTTTTAATCGTTATTCTCTTGGTCCTTTTATCTACCCTATTGCACATAAATGACTGACACACTATGGCAGTCTTTCAGGTAAGATAAAAAATTTTATAATACAGATGGAACTGTGCACAGTAAAAGATCCAAATTCCACAGAGAAAGAAGAAGCTGCCATACCTGTCGTACTCTCAGACAGATGGCTGTAATTCATAGAAAGCACCTGATCCTACAAAGTCAAACTGGCATTAACTTCCCTGAATAGTCACAGCAATATGCTGCAAGTTCAGAAAAATGAAAGTCAAACAGTTTTCTCACGGGTGAATACAGAATAATCATATAACCTATATTTTCCATCTAGCAGTTGATTCTGGTGTCCCAGTTTGAGATACATTTGGCCTAATTTCAGATAAGTTAATCACCCGCAGCTGAGCTCCAAGACTATTAAACGTTTGCTCTCACCTGTGAGACCATGAAGACACAAGAAACAAATTTTAGAGCAGTTTTTATATTACAGTTTTTGCCCAGCTCATACCTCATCAAACCAACACATCAGCTCTCCCACACACTGATGCAATGAGGGTCTTCCTGGAGGTCCCTGGAGGACCTTTTGAAGAAAAAGGTAGAGGTTGCACTGAGGGATGTGGTTTAGTGGGCATGGGAGGGATGGGTTGACAGTAGGACTGTATGAACTTTGTGCTCATTTCCAACCTTAATGATTCTATGATTCTATAACTCAATTTGGGCTAGTTTCAGGTGATCCATATGGTGTTCCCACCAGTCCCTTTAGTCATGCAGGACTCCGCTTCTCCATTTATCTTAGGACCCAAATGCTACTATTCACCAACGCTACTGAGCAGCCTGAAGGTTTAAGACAACCATATGCCATTTAATGCAATTTCAGACCCTCTCTGCTCTCTTCTCAACTTTCAGCTCCTGTAGGCTACCCATCTCCAGCACATCCAGTTGTCATGTAGCTAGGACATCTCAAATGGCACTGGATTTAGATGACTGCTCCCAGTATTTACCAGTACAGTGAATCCCACCCAACCTCTTTGTTGCCTTTAAAATTATTGTAATTTATAGTTAACAGATTAGTCTCAAAAAGATGGATTTATAGAATCATTACATTTGGAAAGATCAATAAGATAATCGAGTCGAATTGTCAACCCTCTCCTGTGACCACTCTAGAGTATGTTCCTTAGTGCCACACCTAGGTGTTTCTTGAATACCTCCAGGGATGGTGACACCACCACCTACCTGGGCAGCTTGTGCCAGTGCCTCATCACTCCTTCTAAGATGAATGTTTTTCTAATATACAGCCTGAACTTCCCCTGACAAAGTGTAAGGCCATTACCTCTCTTCCTGTCTTGGTTTCTACAGATTTCTGTAGATGCTGTGGTATACAAGATGAAGAAATAATGTGTCTTTCCCAAATTTCTATGAGACTTTGAAGGAACACTAAGTTTTACACATTTCACCTGAAACACACTAATCTAAGAGAAAACCCAAATTGTATGCAAGAAAATGTTCTTGTCTGGGGCTCAGTTCATTGCCTTGGGTTATTCTTTCTGCTATAGTCCTCAGAAAAGCTAAAAGTCATGCAACGATGAGAAATAACACATTTATTCTGCATTGGTCTTCTGCATGTGTCAGAGAAATGTTATTTTTCTGAGGTCTCAGAGTTTATTTTATTTTCAAAGGATTGTTTCATGAAATAGGAACCTGCTAATATGATGAGGTTTTTTCTACCGCATTTCAAAGGGCATTTCATAAAGGTTGGTGTTCCTTTATAGTGATTTCTGTGCTATCAGGAAAATATTCATGGTGTTTCAACAGAATGCTAAGCTAAATATTTTTTCCACCTCTTGCTCTGCCAAGATACTTCTGTGGTGATGTTGTATAAAATGACTTTAAAGGGCTCAGTTGCTGCTTGTGACCCAGTACTGAGTGGTACAGATGTACCCTCTGCAACCCCCACAGCTGCTTCTGCAATACCATCCCTATGGCTCAAGCTGCAAGGTGAGGTCTGGCTCATGTCTCCCATCTTACAAAGCTTTTTCAGCTGCCCTGATGAGCGCCAAGTGGGATTACAAACCTGGGTCCCTCTTGTTATTAAGAAATGTAGAGAAATACTGAAAACAGCTACCTGAGGGGCTCTTGGCCCTCCTATGGACCTTTCAGTAGTCCATACCTATCAGAAGAGCAATCAAGTGCTTAATATCTTGGCTCCTGCTAAAGTTCCTTTGACTTCGCACTTTTAATAAGACTTCAGCATTTGCCTGGGGATAAGCATCCCTGGCAGTATGCATAAGCAAATTAATCTGAAACAAATGTTTCAGTGAACTGTAACCCCAAATCTCTAAGGAAATATTCTCATCTAGAATATCTCTACACTCTGTGAGAGTGGTCATTGCTAGTGCAGCAATGGAAGTGCTCTGCAAAAAACTTCTAGTAACACAATCTGAATACAGCTTGCTCTGAGCAACCTGGTCTAGCTGTAGGTGTTCCAGTTCATTGCAGAGGAGTTGGACTTTTAAGGGTCTCTTCCAGTTCAAATGATTCTACAATTCTCTGGTTGTATGAATGGAAAGACATGATTATTAGAACTTGAATTCAGAAACACACCAGTGCTTTGCTCGCTCAACACCTGCTCAATACATTATTAAATGCTCACATAACTTCTTGAGCATGACTGTTCTCCTTCCCATGCCTCAGCTGAGCATTCTTTTCCCACAGGAATCCTTGCTTATAGCAGCTATAGGGTGAAGAGTGAGACACAACTCTTCAGCTTTCCTGCAAGCTTATGGGAAATCTGACAGGACATCTATCAGCTGGCACTGCTCTTTAAAGTGGAAAAAGACAGTGTTTAACCTTCCAACTATATAACTTTGCATAATAAAACTGTTTAGACTTGGAGATTTTTCTGACGAGTGCCAAAAGCTTTACAGTGGCAGGCTTCATCAGAAGATCTAAATCATGCTGCTTAAATGGAAGCCTGCCTTCCAATTTATGCACTAACTTTACCTGCTTCTAGAATCAGAGAAAAAACTGAATGCACTCTGCCTACAAAAAGGCTTTTTCAAAGCAGTAACGCTGCAGTGACTGGAAACACAATTATACTCCTGCTGCATCTTGCAGGTACCAATTTTTCCCCCACAAAGACATGGAAATGAAGACTTTACTCCAATTGCTTTAATAGTTCTTTGAAGGTGTTCCAAAAAGCTTATGCCTTCAGGGTCACCATGGCTACTCACTGTGTTGACTTCAGCTACTGAAGTGATTTTTCAAGAGGCACAACAATTGCTAGACATGAAAAAAACATAATTAACAGATTCCTAACAGACCTGTTATGACACTAACATAACTTCAAGAAAAAGACTACATTGTTTTATCTTTGAAGGACTCTTCAGGGCAGCACAAACCTTTACCCATTGCTTTGCAGATCCCATTCTGTCGGCAGCATAGTGAGAAAACCGCCTTCATTTTCTTCCTCGCCCACTTATAACCTGACTTGCACAGAAGGGGAAAATTGACTCACAACTTTACAGCAACTTCCAATCATCTCCCTGATGTCCATCTGCTAAATCTCTGCTGCAAAACCCATCAGCAGTCAAGATTTGGGAGCTAAGATACATTTCTGGAATGTTTTGTGCCCTGCCAGAATTCCAATGCACTGAGAAATTACAAAAGTCTCAGATAATGAAATGCATTTCAGTAAGGTTTTCTCTTTTGTCCCATTTCTAGTGTTTTTGAAAAAGGGTTGACAGTGGTATTTTTAGGAAAGGGAGTGGGCTCTTGCATGTCCAACAAAAAGCATCATCTGCAAAATGCCAGCATTACAGCCAAGTTCCTGACACACTCAAATACAACTTAGGACAATGGGGGAGATTCATACCATATTACCATAACAAAAACAACACCTTGCATAGTACATTTTGAGCATTTCACACAGCAAGCTTTAATCAGTTAGATCTCAAAGTGAGTTAAAATAGGTTGGTGACTGCTTGGCAGACTGAAAAACCAGGCCAGAGAGATGCTGCAACTTTACCAAGGACATAAAAAAGCCCAGTATCAGTGTCAGAATTGAAATCCACTCCCCTGAATTACTGTTGGTTGGACTAGACAGTCTTAGCAGCCTTTCCAATCTTAATGATTCTATGACTCTGTGATTATCTTGTGCCTTTCCACCCAATAAATGCCTCTACTGCTACCCTGCATCGTCTCCAAAGCTCCATGAGCTCTAAAGTTCATGACTTGAAAAACCAAATTCCTGAACTTTGACCATCTGTGGGTACCAATATGGTGGTTTCAATATGGTGGACCATCAAAGATGATGAGCCAAGAAGAACTGGTTGGCAAAGTAAAAGGAGAACCTGTGCGTTAGCAATTATCCTCAAGAGCTCTAATACATGTGCATGGCCAGGAAGAATCACATATTTAAGTTTTCTCTTAAATCCTTCCCATATGAAGCATCACAAAGACAACTCCAGCTCAAGGATAATCCATCCCTGCTGGGACACCAGGTATTTCAGACTGGTGAGCCATTTCTAACTTTGCACACCCATCTCTCTGTCTTTGATAATATCTGAAGGTCTCTAATTTCCTTGCATGACCCCACTTGCTCTCCCACTGTTACTACCACGTGTGAGTGGTGCAGAGAGAAGGAATGGCTTCTCAAGGGTCTCCAAGTTTGTCTAGCACTAGCTCATTGACATCAATGGCCAATCCTCATTATTTTTATTGGTAGCAGAGTTAGGCCACTACAGATAAATCCCAGCCTAAATACTTCTAGATACTTGTCTGCACTTGCTGTGACCCAAAGACAGAATGCATCAGTAAATAAAATTTCTATTGAGTTTCAGAAGTCAGACACAGCTGTAACAAAATCTTACCACAAATGCTGATGCCACCTAATAAAAACACCTGAGAATGGAGAGCTAAACTCAAGACAATCATTGGCTACACTAAAAGCAGGACTTTCATCTAGACTCTCAGGAGATAGCATTGACTAAAGCCAACAGGACGCAGTTCAACAAGATCAAATGCTGAGTACTGTTCTTCAGTCGCAACAACCCTGGGCAACACTACAGGTTTGAGCAGGTGGTAAAATCACTGTCCCTGGAGGTGTACAAGAATCAAGTAGATGTGATGCACTGGGACACAGTTTAGTGGACAATATTGGTGGTAGGTGAATGGTTGGACTAGATTATCTTAGAGGCATATTCCAATCTCAATGAATTTTATGATACTAAGATTTTCCTGCTTACATCCTCAAGATGTTTAATCCTGTGTCTGCCTGATATCACTTTTTCTGTGAAAAGCTTCATATCAGAACACTCTCAGCTAGGTTAAAAGCTGCCCTAGTCAACAGCTGGTCCATCAACCTTACTGCTATAGTAAGCGATGCATAAAGATGAGTTAACAGATCATTAGACAGAGTTTTGCGTCCAGGCTTCAAGAAGATCTAAAGTTTATTCTACATCCCTCTATGATCAAGAGCAGCCAATTATAAACTCAAAGGCTGCTTTTCTCCCTGTCTGAGAGCTCTGACATGTTTGTAGTGACGCCAACAAAAAATCAACAGAAATCAACATGGTCACAGGGCTCAGTTTTGCCTGAAACACCGTTTGGAACAGATTGTATTTATCTAAATATTAAAATACATAGATATCTGGTCTTACAATATTTAAACTCTACTTTCATTTATTTAAAGGGAAAAAGTGACATAGTACTGTGCTGAAAATCTAATTTGTCCTTACAGACCACAATACACTTAAGTATTCAGCAAGAGCCATAGCAGAAACAGATGCCAGCAGATGGCATTATCCTGCACAAAATCAATTAAGGACATTCACAATATGTCAAAAGTGCAATTACAAAAACAAAGAGTAGACCCCTACATCTGTTTGTTAATGAAGCCATAAATATCTGATGGTTAGCCAACAAACCACAAGAGAATCCCAGAGTTATTTCTATGGGGAAAAGAAATCTTACATCCTTAAGTTCCCCATGGAGATATTGAGATCTGCAAAAGTTTTGCATAGGGAAAAAATAAGGCCCGGTATTAAAATAGACTGTCATATCACTTTGGTGTACTACATTTCTTTAGCTCCTAGGGAACTTGCACCATGTGTATATGCTGCTTTTGCTGCCAAACAAATAAAATATTCAGAAAGATTTACATTAAGTGTTAATAAGGGCTGAGAGCCAGGCCACTTTAAGGACCCTGGAAAAGTACAGCCTTAGTGCTGAGTGAAAAGCATACTCACACTGTATATTGAAGCAATGCATCATCCATTTTTACCATGGCCCAGACGACAGTATCATTAGGCTGGAGGTGGATAAGTGACAAATGATCTGGTGAATGTCACTGTGGGCCATGCAGGACTTCATCCCAGCACTCCCAAAAGCAGATGACTGGGTAAGAATTGATAAGATAAAAACCATAAAGCTTTGAGAATGATTTCCCTGGAAAAAGAAACCATCGCATATTTATATTTAATCTGCTTTGTAAATTGATTTTGTCGTGTTACCTTGTCAAACCATTGAACAAACTACATAATTGCTTAAGCAGCATTGATGGAGATGTGACAGATTATTCCAAGCATTGTGATTTTTTGTTCTCATATATCTCATTAAGAAATTATGATTCCATTTACAGCTCTTAAGTCAAATTCAGCAGCTGCTGACACATGGATCTGACCTGGCATCCACCAATTTTTTACTGTTCTCTTAGATGCTCTTCCTGGTGGAGTAGCTCTCACAAACCATCTCAGTGCAGAGGTTGATGACTTTTTAACAATGCATGACAGGGGAAAAAAAATCTATCTCCTTTCTCTGATGATTTATAGCTTCTGTAGAATGAAAGGAAATAAAACTTCTTGTACTTTGCATTTGTCCCCTTCTTCTTTGCCTTCTTTTTGGAAGACTCTTTTTAACTCCCAACATTTCAGTAAATACGTTTGCATCACATCTGGGATGGAAGGAGATACAAACTGCCCCATGGGACAGGCACAGCCCCTTTCTGCTCCAGCCTGGAACTGCAACCTGCTTCTGCCCAGTCCTGTAATTTTATAATGCTTTTTGAAACCTGAGTGTAAGGAGCATAAAATACTGCTTTCCAGCTTGCTGCTGAGTAATACGGACCTTTCTGGACTCCCAGAGGAAAACCTCCAAGCTGTGCACATCAAAGGCAGAATTTTATAGTCACTTTGCACTGCTACAAATGATTTAAGAGCAAAACAGAAGAAAAACAGGCCTGGTGTGCTTTTTCTGTGCTACCCCCTGACTTCAAGGGGATCTATTTGAAGAGCTAAGCCGATGAACTTAGAGACCTCTAGGAAGACATTTTTCAAAGGCAAAGCTTGTTTCTAAATAATGTTTTTACTCTGAGTCTCCCTCTCTTCTGTATTTTGCCTTTAGTGTTGAGGTACCAGAACTCTGAAGCCACTGTTGTGACACTAGTGATATGGCTTAAATAGTAGAGAAAGGGAATCAATTACAGAAATTAATGTACCTGCCATCATATTTACAGAATCATAGAATGGCTTATGTTGGAGAGGACCTTAAAGCCCACCCAGCTTCAAGCCTTGCCACGGGCTGCATGCCCCCACCAGCTCAGGGTGCCCCATCCAACCTGGCCTTGAGCATCTCCAGGGATGGGGCACACACAGCTTCTCTGGGCAGGTTGTGCCTCACTGCCCTCTGCATATAATGACATTAGTGTTTCTAACTGATGTGATTTTGCCAGCCCTAACCATGCTGTAGGGAGGGCAGCGGCACACAGTGAGTTCAGCATAGTCATCGATGCATCAACCACACCATCCACAGAGCTGAATGACATCACAGATACACACCTACTAACACCAAGTACAACGTTAGTTGGTTCATCCAGGTCAAGTCTGCATTCAGAAAGCTCTAACAGACTCCAGCTGCTACACACACCACTCTCATTTCTCCATGTGAAGGATGTATTATCTGAACAAGCCCTCAGCTGTGCTGCCTTCCAGCTGTGCGTCCCAGCTGTGTAGGACATGGCCATGGCACTAGGGAAGGACCATCACATCCACTTCTTTCTTGGCTATGCCCACACCCATGAGTTACATGAATGCTGGGACTCCACACGGTTCTTGTTATAAGTCTGGGCAAAGTGAGCATTTTTCTCCCAGTACTTAAGAGGACCTACCAGAAGAGCCTCAGAAATTGAGTCAGAAGGCAGTAGGGCATCATAGAACCAAGGCCTCCCACCTCTGAGAACTTTCCCTAATCCCAAACTAAACAAGATCAACCACAGTGTATTTGAGCAGCTGTGGAAGCACTTCCGAAGTCCTGGTAAAAAGAGTGGCATGGGAAAAAGCCTCTTATCCTCCCTCTATCACTGAAAGCAACCAGCTAGTGACCAACAGTAGAAATGCTGTGCCAACAGTGGGTCCCAGGTCTAATGGAAGGGTACAGTATGGCATCACAGAAACATCTGTCAAGAAGTCCACAAATAAAGAAATTTAGAAACCAGATAAAGCCAGTTTACATCCAAGCACAAACATATCCTCATCTCTACAGACATTCTCATACCGAATTTGAGTTTGGGCTCCATCAGATATAAGCAGGCATGAGTCTTCTCCTGCCTTCACCTCATTATAACCCCAATTAAAGCAAAAAAAAAAAAAAAAAAAAGACTGCAGAATAAATTAACTGTGTTCCATAATGCTCTTGAACAGTTTTCTCCAAATGGTACAGTTCATTTGCTATGCATTTATTAATGAAGCCAAACAATATGATGTGCAGTAAGAAATTAGCACTATATATCACTGCTATATAAATAGCATTTTAATACATATATGTATATCACTCTATCTATCTGTACGTATATAAAAGGCTCCGACACCTTCATCATAACAACAGCGTAGAGATGTAACAGCTGAAGCTGTTTCTAATTTTAGTGGTCCTTGATTGACAGTGACTGAGTGTCAATCACATAGTATGAGCTATCCTCTATGAAGAACCTGCAGTTGTGAATTTTTGCAAAGGTGTTATCTCATGAAGAAGCACATTTAGCTAGTTTTTCTATGGATGTCAATTAGGGTTAAAACTACTTCATTTTAGAAATTTCTTTATTGGCATTTATCCATAGCTGAACTCTCGTGGTTACGCTTTCCCCTAAACTTCTCCCTTTTGACTTTTCCCCCAGTGCAGCTCCACTCACGTGCAGAGCAATTCTTGATATTCTCCTTCAGCAGTGCCATAAGGGCATCAGTTTGCTTTCCGGGTACAAACCGTCTCAGCTGTCACTCAGGAAGCCTGGCATCAATTGATTTTCTTTCAAATAAGTTACAAGATTCGTCACAAAAAAAAAAAAAAGTCAGTAGTCTTGCATATAAAGTTCTGAGAGATGTTTTTTTCAAGGTCTATCTCTTAAGAGCATAGTATTTATGTCTATGATATAAATTACAGTTACACGGCTTCTGCCAGGAAAATTAGTAAGTTAAATTACTTCAGATACACCTTAATGCATCTAAGAGCAGCAGTCTCCCTGCAGCAGAATCGTAGAATATCCCAAGTTGGAAGGGACCCATAATGATCATCAAGTCCAATTCCTAACAATCTGGATGCCCTGAACCCTGGTGTTTGGGTTTTTTCAATTCGTTTCAGCTCTTTTTGTCAGCTCATTCTACATTTCTGCTCTTCTAAATACACAGCATTCTGCTTCTGAAAAACATCATCCATAAGTTAAGTCTGTGACACAACACGTCTCTCTTGTTCTCATATTTGAAAAATTTCCTCTCAGGAAGACTGGTGAGGCACGGGCATAGACTGCCCAGGGAGGTGGTGGAGTCACCAACCCCGGAGGTGTTCAAGAAACATGTAGACGTGGGACTGGGGGATGTGGTTTAGTGTGTATGGTGGGGATGGGTTGATGGCTGGACTGGAAGATCTTAGTGGTTTTTCCACCTTAACAATTCTATAATTTGTTCCTGAATAATTCCATGATTTATTCCTCTTTTGCCACAGTACCTGTATAATTCAGCCAACAGGAGCTGGACTATTATTTTATCCCATGTATGTTTTTACCTAAGCATCTTCCCATATCTCATCAAACAGCTAACTAACGTGTTCTGTGCTATTTGCTTCCACATTTTCTCCCTGTAGGAAATTGTACGTGTGCTGCAGCCTTATAGGAGATGCATTTGTGCACTTGTTTTGTTTATCTTTATAAAATTTGAGAGGAATTTGTGTTGGGAAGGGGAGCTTGTTGCTCTACAATATTCAGGTTGCTATGTAATTACGCTAGCAAAGGTGTATCAGAATACAGAGGCTTGGAGTGAGAGGAGAAAGTGGTGGTTTTGTGGTGATTGTCAGCCCATAGAAAAGCTCTACGATGTCAGATTTTCCACTCAAACATATTATGTCTCTTGAATACCCTACAGCAGGAAATCCTTTTAAGGCAGAGGTGTGAGGCTCATGATGATCCCAGAGCTTTAAATAGTCTTTCAGATTTATCAGGCCCCAGCCATAAAAAGTAAAAGATGCAGACTATGTTCAGGTATTCTTCAAAACAATCAGGTAGGGAGCACAGAACAAGTTTAACGTGTTCACAGTTCCTTCTGCCACTGACAGCACACACCAAGCACCCTGGTATGCCTGAAAATCCCAGAATGATTCAGGTTTCCATGGCTGCATTTACTGTATGGATTTACTTACGCTGAGAGGCAGAGTATTCAAAGACAAGAGCAAGCAGCGGAAGGAAAACTCAAAGCCAACTCCAAGTAGCAGTGGAAGATTATTTAGGGATGCTTCTGCAGGCTCTCTCAGTTAACAGATGAATTTGATCACAAACTTTGCCTTTCCATGTTTTAGAGGGTGTGGTGGCGACGGGTCAACGTTTGGACTACATGATCATAGTGGTCTTTTCCAACAGTAACAATTCTGTGACTTGCCAGAGGAGATTCCCATGTAGCTGCAAGTTTTCATGCACACCTCTCCCCCCACTCAGTCCCACTCCACGTTGTTTTAGGGTTTTTTGTTTTGTTTGGCTTTTTCAGCAGTTTTTCATACTAAAGTTTCCCTCCTTTAAGCCCTTTCCCACCATGAAGGAAATGGCAGGACCATGGCAATGAGTCTCGGTTTGGTGCCTGACCCCCTGCTGGGCTGGGGTGCATACAAGTGGCAAAAAAATGATGGAAAAATTAATAGAATCATAGAACAATTAAGGTTGGAAAAGACCACTAAGAGTCCTACCATTCAATTCACCCCTGACATGCTTAAGTGGCCCTTGGGAAATGCCACTGTCAGGGACCAGCACACACACTGAAACAATCCCATATTGCCCCAAAAACAGACAGGTCTTCTGCAGCTCTTCAAAATTCTGAGAAAACTTCAGCTCCTCCATGCATCTGTGGAACTACACAGCAATAAAGTGGTTTTGCTGCTACCAGACACAGCACTGTGCTTCTTCAGTGCCTGACACAAACCTTGGCTAAGGAAAAACTAATTACTTGTGATGTCCCTGGGTGATTCACAAGTAAATAAATAAGTTGTGAAGAAGCTCTGCTGATAGAATCTGAAAGAAGCAAGGCAATCCACTGTAGAGGGTTGGAGTTAAGACTCACCTTCGGCTCCACATCTTACAGGTGATACAGTGCCTCATCTAAAGCAAAGTCATGTTAGTATTTAGTTTTATTTATTTAGATTTTGAGTTCTTCTGGATATGAGCCCTCTTTACTCTTGTTTGTAGTATTTCTAGTGCAACTGAGTCTGATCTCTTTTGAAACCAATAAAAGTCATAGCAATAAAATATGTGTATATTTTTGAACCTTCATACTTTACTTGTTAGTGTCTAAACTTAAAATATACCCTGACTTTTCAAACCTTCCAAATCAAACACGAGTGGCTCCACTCATTTATGTTGTACTACCCCAAGAAACACCCATGTATGTGACCCATCATGCAGCTGGAAGGAGACTGAGGGCCACATTCCTCAAAAGCCTGTTCCATCAAGTTTCAAACGTTTTCCTTAGCTAAAACACCAAAAGCAAAGAACAGCTCAGCAGCACTGAATGATACTGGGTGATCATCCTAAGTATGACACCTGCCATGACTGAGAAACCCTTAGAATCATGGAATCACAGCAACATTTGAGTTGGAAGGGAACCTCAAAGGTCATCTGATCCAACTCCCCTGCAGCGAATTGGGACAGCGATAGCTAGATCAGGTGCTCAGAGCCCCATCCAGCCTGATCTTAAGTGTCTCCAGAGGTGGGAGAACTTCCTTGGTTGGAAGCTCCAAGGAAGATCTGCAAATCTGCACACCTCCCAGCTGATAATAGTGGAGAGTAAACCTTATTACATGTGATGTCCAAACTACTACACTGACTCTCCCAAAAAGAAGCACAAAGGCTAAGGACATCTCTCAGACCCCTCATTTTCCACATCTCCTGGCCTTGCTACGCTCGCATCATGTATGGGTGAGGTTTCTAGGGCTCATGTTCTGACACCTGAACGTCCGAGGTAACTCCCAAACTTCTAGCACCGAGGCTTGAAAAACCTATCTTCAGATACTCAGACTAAATCAGGGAGAGCACTACATGCATAATCCATGGCAAGCAGAAGGGGCGCAAAAACAACAGGTCTAGGGGAAAGGTGCCACTGTGCCTCACCCTCTTGGTGCTTACAGTAAAGACTCACCTTCATTTTCATCATTAAATAGACCTTCCTTTTGTCCTTCCTGGAAACCAGAATGAGACTGGAACTGTTTAGTTGAGCTCCAATTGGGAATGAATGACAACACAAACAAAAATGAAAATAAACCCTCAATACAGCAGAGCTGTTTTCTCTCACTTCTTCCTTTTTTATGCCTTGAAAAAGGTAATTTAGGAACTATCCTCGTGGTTCTGTAGTCCATTAGTCCAAAGCTGTTGGTGTTTTTAAATACAGCGTATGATATTACCCAGGAACAGGGAAGCAAAACCAGTGACCTACTGTTACAGAGGATCTCCAGCCCTCTGTGCTCAGCTGCTCTGCACACAACAGAACCGAGAGCATCTAATTAGCTTTCTTTTAGCAAAGTCAGTGTTAAAAAAACAGATATATGTAAATAAAACAGCTTTTAAATTCATCCAAAAAACATTATTTAATTTAACCTCACACAATCTGTTTGGTGAGTAATTCTGGCACAAAACTCCCGACACTGCTTTCAACATGAAAACATCAGCGAACGGACATGAGAAGTTTATTAACAATCTGTTATTTATAGTTTTCTCTTAAAAAAAAAAAAAAAAAAAAAAAAGATTGACACAACACTCAGAGGAAAATTATAGGAACCGCCAAGTCAGATAACACAACAGCACACCAGTGCTGAGGTCTGATAGAAGGGTTTCAGGGAACAGCATGATTTCTATAAGAGAAATATTCTGACTGCTGAGCTATTTGTCGTTCCAGAACAGCCCAATCACACACATATGTTTGCAAATTATTGTTATTGTTCTTAATTATTATTTACAGAAAACCACTGAAATGCAAGGTGCTTTGAATTCCAACCAAAATGACAGATCGCTGCCCCAAGGAACTTCTCCTCCCTCCTCTCACTCATTACCTGTTTACTAACAGCACGTTTTTAGTTCCAACTTGTTTTCATGCTATCTAAAATGACTATAAAATTAGGTCCTATTAAGTTATCATGAATATAAACAGTGACTCACCACTTAAGTGAATGCCATTACTGGCAATAAATTCAGAACCCTATTATAGATGCTTGCTATTGTCAGGCAAACCAAAACAATACAACTTTATTCAATATTAATTGCATCCTTTGATGCTTGAAAGGATTAAATAACTCCAGCACCAATGTTCTGTACATAGTACACAGAAACAATCTGCAAGGGGCAACAGAAATAATTGAGGTCAGATACGGAAGAAGTAAAAGAAAGAAGCAAAAATGAAGGAAAATTGGATAAGGAGATATTTCATCTCCTGCATTAAAGCAGATGGAGGGTGAAGGAGGCAGACAGGCTCCTCCAGATGGTGGAAAAGGAGGCTCTCACACCCACTGTGTTGTGACTGTGTTGGGAAGAATAAACTCAGGATTACGGATTACTATGGGATTCCATAGGTCTGGATTCAACCCATGCACCCTGAGGTCTCCAGTCCCTCCAAAAGTAATGCCTCCTATTTCATTATGTTGGCCAGTGACATCAGTGCTGGACGTTGGTGGTATGGCAGTAGAGGTTGAACATTCTCAAAAATACTCCATTAAGTTTTGTTGCCATGTGACAGGTGGCAGCAGAGGGACATTCTGATAAGCTGGCGTTTGACATGGAAGTGCAGATGAAGCAAAGGTGTATCACTGAATTCCTCTGGGCAGAGAAAGTAGGGCCCACTGACATTCACTGATGCTTGCTGAACACTTATGGAGTTCAGCAAGCAGTGGGTGGTTCACTTCATCAGTGATAACTTGAATGAGAAGTCATGTTCCAGATGGCCAAAGGCAGCTGTCACACCACAAAATAAAGAGCATCTCAATCAACTCACCCATGAAAATCAGCTAATAGTGGTAGCTGCATTGAAAAGTAGTGTATTGTAGCTGAGAATTTGCTTAATCAAACAGTGTTGTCATGATCTTTGCATCTGTTGTGGTCTCCATGGAAATAAATAAAGGCATTATTTTCAGAGCAATTGATACATTAGACATGGGCTAAGCCAGGATCACATGGTGCTGAGCACTGTGCAAAAACCAACAACAGCAACAACAAAAAAAAAAGCTCCAACACTCTATTTCAACCCTATCCAAACAACACAGCAAACTGGGAGCCCCAAAATGACACGCCTTCCTGAATGCTGAGTAGTTCAGAACCTTGGAAATTGACAGTTATTCTACCCTGCTGCCCCAATAAGCATCCACTAAATAAAACACATCTATGAAGCGCCCTGGGAGAGCCTTCTCTGACAGCTGCAGACTTTTCTGCAGCCATCTCCACCTGTCTTTAAATCAGTTGGCCATTTTTCTCCCGTTTCAATTCCAACTGAATGCTCAAAACTGCTATTTTCTGTAATGTTTCAAGAGAAACCAACAATCTACACCATAAGATACTACAATTCACATTGCAAATAGTGGGGCTAGTAATTTTTATGCCTCCAGGAGCGCAGGATAGTAAAACTGTATCACATGATAGCAGTGAGGATTCCTAAAAAATAAATAAATACACCAGCCTACAGTCACCTGAGTATTTTTCTGCTTTCTCTACACTTCCTACAAACCAAAATATCCTAGTTGTCCCACAGCATTCAGTTAAACATTCAGACCTGGATTCCAGCTGTCTCTCCTCCTGTAGGCATGACCCATCTCTTAGCACTCGTTACCAGAAACTCCATGAGCTTTTGTTGGTAAGATTCCCAGATTTACAGATTTGAATGTCAGAAAGGACCACGAAACATCCTTCCCTGTATCCTTTGGCAAGAAGCTGAGAGCTCTCAGGTGAAAAAAGGATTTCTCCTAGCAACTCATCCTGGAGGAGATGAGAGTTGTTTGCCTTCATAATTTTATGAATCATAGAGTAATTAAGGTTGGAAAAGATCACTTAGTCCAACACTCAACCCATCCCCACTATGTCCACTAACCGTGTCCCTCAGTGCCACATCTGCCCTTTTCTTGAACACCTCCATGGATAGTGGCTCCACCAGCTCCCTAGGCAGCCTGTGTCAAAGTCTCACCCCTTCTTCTAAGAAGAAGTTTGTCAAAATATCCAACCAGAATCTCCCCTGGTGCAACTTGAGGCCATTCCTTCTCATCTTATCGATGTTACCTGGAAGAATAGGCCGACTCCCACCTCACCACAACCTCCTTCGAGGCAGTTGTAGAGAGAAATAAGGTCTCCCTCGAGCTGCCTCTTCTCCAGACTGAACAATTCCACTTCCTTCACCCAAACAATACCAGCTCTCTCAGCCCCTTTGAGACCCTGTATTTTCTCCCCTTAAGATATTTTTCACCGTGGAATTTTTCCTTAATGTAGTTAAAAACTAGGAAAATACTAAACTGAGAAAACGATGAAGCAGTCTGACACAGTCACTGCTGCCACACTGGGGTGTCATAAAAAAAAGAGACAGAAATTGCTTGTAATGTCAGCACAGACGTGGAAATCAGACAAACACTCTTCAGTCTTCACAGGGGGTATAGAGCCAGAGAAAGCACAAATAGCAAGATATTTAAATCCTGAGAATCTCCAAACTCAGAAGAGAAAACAATTGGGTAACTTGTGTGATGCCTGAGTTAATGAGCTAACCAGTGATGATTTGTTTTATTGAATACATTGAGATTAATTACGATAATTGGTCTTAGACACTTAGCTGATCAGATGGGAAGATCCTAGAATCATAGAATCACAAGACGGGTTGTGTTGGACCTCACAGATCATCCAGTTCCAAACCCCTGCCGTGGGTAGTGTTGCCAACTGCTAGATCAAGCACTAAGCTCTTTGAATAGAGACAACCAGACCTGGAGCCTAAATGATGTTCTCAGCATCTCCCTTCTACACAGCCACTCCAACACACAGAGAGCATCTACCACCAGGATTGCAGAGCTGAATGCCTGGCACAAGTTATGGACAAAGGACAGCAGCCTTGTTCCCATGAAGGTCTGAGCACGAAGAGCAGAAGGGACAGTGAGGCACACCTGCCCATCATTGTGGGACTATGCAGGGGAAACACGATAGAGGATGTGAGAGGACAAGATTTAAGTGTTTGTGATAGTGTGAGTGCGAATGAAAGGAAATAGATGTGAGAGCAGAACTGAATGGCTGTGCTTCACATCAGGAACAAGCACTTGTGGGTACATGCAAGAATCACAGAGAGCACCAGGAGTAACGTAAGAATACAGAACAGATCTGAGACGCTGGGACCTGCACAGTAGAAATTAAGGTACAGCCCCTGAGATAAAAAAGAAAAAAGAAACAGAACCACCTACGGTTTTCTCTGAACTATATTTTAGAAAAGTACTGAAGACATCATCGCAGAGCGCTTGTCTTCCCACCCAGCTATTACTACCTTGTGACTACATCCATGCAGCTCCCTATGTTGTCACTACTAAGCTATAAGGACTTAGCTGTAGCATATTTACAGACAACGCCAGCATTTCCACAGTTACTGAGGCTGTCTTCCTAAGCAAGGTAACTTCATCACAACTCCAGTGTCGCTAAGGCCTGGTGGCATACACTAGAATTGTGAAATCGGCCCGGTTAGACGGACCAAAGGCGGATAACAGTAATACTGGTTCTCAAAATGCATTACATACAATATCAGTTCAACACAGAAAGAAAACAGTATTTCAGTGACCACTCATCTTCTTATCAGATTCAAGATCTTGTGAAACCTGGCATCTCCCAAGGACAGCAATCCCCCTCTCCAGAGCGCCTGGGAATTGAGCTGAGCTACAGCAGGTGAATTTGTTGAAACTTAAGAAGAGAAGCAGCTAATCAGGTCCCCTTCTTTCTTCAAATCTACTTGTCTTGATTGGAAATGTAATCTAATTTGTAAGCACTGAGCACGTGACCCAGTGCTGTGATTTTATCTTTTATTTACTTTGCTTTTTTCTTTGTAGCTACTTTCTCTGGTTCTGTAACTTTCCATTGCTTGGAAGCGACCCACAGACACAAAATTCAAATGCAAAACAAAATTTTGGAGGCTAAGAGGAATTTTCTGTACAGATTGCAGAATGGAACTGTACTTTATCAGCATATCATCCACATGGCTTTTTGTTACCTTTTCATTAGTAGCTTTGCCAAAATAGTTCACTGGCACTCTGATGCCCAAGAGATGACAATCATAAATGCACATCTATGGTTTCTCAACCTCCCCACTCCCTTTATTTTTCTGCCTCTTTCCTCTTTTTTCTTTCATCTCTGCTTGTGCTGCCCCCTCCTCACTCTTTTCTCTGATGTCTATCTTAATGGAATCATAGAATCATCAAGGTTGGACAAGGCCAACCATCAATCCATCCCCACCATGTCCACTAACCATGTCCCTCTGTGCCCCCTTTGCGGTTACAAATCCTTTCCCTACATCTCCTACTCCCACTTCCACCAGAGAAGCTGAAGTGTTACCAGCAAAATTCTCTTCCCTAAGGGAAAATAAAACAAAAGCTGTGCTTACAGGAGGCTGAGCTGGCCCTGGAGTTGGGAACCACCAGAGTTAATGCATTGCTGGCAACGTCTTCAGGAAAAGCCCTACTGCCATCAGCATTGAGCACAGTAAGTTGCCCAGACCTCAGACACTGAAGAAAACGATTTTTGGGGTGCAAAAGGCCACTTTTTCACATCCAGAGGTGATGTTCAATTCGGGATGCCTATTTCAGTATCAGTATGGACAGACATGATTTACAGGGGCACATAAATAATGAATGCCTGCCATAATGCTGCTCTGGAAGAGAGCTGGGTATTTGTTAGAGGTTCCTTGAAGCACAAATGGTTTCTTGATTAAGCAAGCTAAGATCTTTTTTTACTAATTCCAGCAGTCTTATCTCTCCTCATGCTGAAGATCTAGGAAAAACCTTTCATTCAAAGGAAAGGTTCCATTCAGAGAGCAAATCATTATCGGAGCACACACACAGATTAAACGCTCACAAATCAATGCTCTCGACATAAAACGCTTTTAAAGTTTCTCTTTCACTTTTTCCCCCAGTTCTGGAGGTTTTGTTCTCTTCTTACTGACGCTAATTTCACCTCAGTGAGTCCCGACTGCTGCGGAGGTTCCAGGCTAAAGAGCTGCTTTGCTGCTCCAGGTGCTTCTTGCACTCTGAGACAGGAGGAGGAAGTGATGCCCAATGCAGCGATGGCACCAATTCAATGCCCCTCATCTGAGCCTCCAGCTCCTTGCCCCAAGCCCCATCCATGCTACAGTAAAACCTATTAAATTATGGATCGACCACAGCACGACCGACACAGTTCAGCATAGCTGTACAGAAGGGAGCAAAGCAGATTTTATCCCTGCTGCTGAACAGTGCTAGAGGAAAGCATTTGGGTCCAGATGCTCTAAAGGTATTTAGATTTACATTTAATTCCTCCTTTTTTTCCTACCAATAACTGCATGTGTCTTATCATTTGAGCTCCTGCGTGTCCACTGCTGTAGTCAGCGAGCAGAGCTCCACTGGTTTTGGTGAAAAATGAAGTCCTTTAATGATTTGCATGGCAATGGCCTAATTTTTTAACAAGTTTCCCATCCTGGTAAGTGACAGCAGCTCTGGGATGAACCACACGTGCTGCTCGGGGGAGCACAGAACCACCACCCACTTTTTCAGACCCTCAGCTGCTCTCTGCAGCTCGGGAAGCACAGCCAGAAGGCGGCCGACGTGTGGGCTGCAAAGTGCACACACACTCAGAATTAACATGCTCACGACGCAGAAAAGAACAGCTCTGTTTTCTTTATACAGGACCATTTATTTGGCTTCTCTGAAACTTTCTAGACTGGCTGCTCAAATTAAAGAGCAACAAATTCAAGAAATCCTATCGTGAGGGCCTTCCTGGCCCAGCTGTGATGCTGAAATGGTGTTAAATAATGTGAGACACTGCGACTGCGGTTACTGTATCATCACATTTGCACCAGCCATCCCAACAGGCACAACTATGAACTGGAATCCTCCTTCAGGATCTACACCTGCTCCTATACTTTCAGTGGGATTTGGACCAAGTCCGCAGTATTAACTGCTTCTAGACTTCTTTAGTGGCACCAATTAGATCTGATTGATGGCTTTTTTACACAAGTGGGAAAGCAAAGTGGAGTTGTATAATGGAAAGTGTAGCAGACTGCCCTGTCACAGGATCATGGAATGGCTTGGAAAGGACCTCAAAGCCCACCCAGCCCCAACCCCTGCTGTGGGCTGGGTGCCCCCACCAGCTCAGGCTGCCCAGGGCCCATCCCACCTGGCCTTGAGCACCTCCAGGGATGGGGCACCACAGCATTCTCTGGGCGAATGAATGATTTCCCCATCACTAAGACCTTCCTCCTCAAAGCCCTTTTGCTCAAGAAGGGAACCACGCACCAAAGGTGACACATCTCTCACAGCACGAAATTCTGCCAGAAAAACAAGAGCACCCCACAACACTCAGCCCTTGCACTGCATTCCACATCTTCAGAGCTCTGGACAGACGTTTGTGCTGTTGGCTAAAGCAGCGTTTTTCCAAGCACTGCTCCATGTGCTCATTGCAGCACAGCTGGGTGACCCACCTCCACATCAAGTGACCAGCCTGGCTCTCACCTGCGGATTGTTGGAGGAAATCAGTGAGCCCAGGAACCAGAAATACACTGTTTGTAGGGAGCCCTCCCTTGGAAGCAGAAAGAAACTGAAATATCTCAGCCAAAACTTCAGCTGCGCTTTGGAAGTGGCACACGGGGTACGGAGCACAGTTTGGAGTCACTCAAAGTTGCCACGAAAGTCGGGGGGAGGGGGGGGGGGGGCACAGAGACAAAGAGCATTCCCCACACAACAGAACTCTGCTGGCCGATACGACACTCAGCGAGCTGAAACACAGCAAAAATAAAACTCCACTCAGCCCAAAAGCAGCATCCTGCACCCTGCTCCCTTCCACCATCTGCGCATGTTTATTCTGAGCCTTCGGAGAGGAAAAAAAAAAAAAAAAACAGGAGCGTTTTTCTAATCTTTCTGCCCCGCCACTATAAATAACAGGAATAAACCCCAACAACCATTCAGCTCAAACGCGTCCAATCCGCTCCGGTTATTTCTGCTGCTCTGTCCGCGAACAGACGCAGCCATCGGCGTTGGGCGCAGCGTGCGAGTCACAGCGCATCTATTTACAGTTGCACTATCGAGAAAAAGCCTTTCCTCTCCTCTATGTATATTTCAAACCACGGGTTTCTTTCTTTTCCTTTTTTTTTTTTTCTTTCCCTTCTTCTTTCTTCTTTTTTCTTTTTTTTTTCCCTTTTTTTTTTTTTTTTCTTTTTTATTATTCCTCTCTTTGCTTTTTTTTTGTCTTTTCTTTTCTTTTTTCCCTGCCCCGCTGCCGTCCTTCCACGCCGCTTCCCGACGCGCGGCTCTATTTCTCCCCTCGTCTCCATCCCTACCCGGGCTGTGATGCTCAGATCACGCACCCGCTCCGATCCCGCAGAGCACCCCGCGCAGATCCCAGCCCGTTCCCCCCCCGCGCATCCCCTCCACCTACGTCCCCAGCGTCTCCTTGAACTCGAAGATCTTCTTGATGTCCTCCGCCTGCTTCTTCCAGGAGCCGCCGCCGTCCCCGTTCTCCCGGGCCATGGCCGCCCCGCTCAGCCCCGCGGATGCCGGCCGGCCCCGCGCCGCCGTGCGGCTTTTGCTTTCTCTTCTGCCCCGGCGGCAGCTGCTGCTCTGCTGCTGTTTTCTTTTTTTCTTTTTTTTTTTATTTCTTCCTCCTCCTCCTCCTTCTCCCCTTCTTCCTCCTCCTCCTCCTCCTCACACTTCCTGCCCTCCGCCGCTTTTATTTCCTCCGCGCTCAGGCGCGCTCTGCGAGTGGCACTTTTCCTGGGCTATTTCGTCCCAACTTTCTCTTCTCCCCCCCCCTCTCCTTGTCCCCTCCTCCGTGTCCGCAGCTCTCGTCCCCGTCCCCCTCCCCCCCTCGTTCCGCACCCTCGAGCGCGGCGCTCTCCGGGGTCACTTTGGTCCTCCCCGTCAGAGCCACCCCGGGGTGGAAAAAATCCCTTTTTTTTTTTCTTTTTCTTTTTTTCTTTTTCCCCTTCCTTTCTTTTTATCTTTTTTTTTCCCCCCTTTCTTTATCTTTTTTTCTCCTTTTTTCTGTTTTTTTTTCTTTTCTCCTCCTTCCTTTCTTTTTATCTTTTTTTTTTCCTTTTGTTTTCCTTCTTTTTTTTCTTTCTTTTTTTTCTTTTATAGGATCATCGATTCTCTCCCCCTCACCTTCTGCCCGCACGGATTCCCCCCCCTCCCTTCTCTCCCCCCCGTGGGACTCTCGGAGCCCTCCGGGCGCGGTGCGGCCCCGGCGGCAGCGGCTGTGCGCGGTTGTTATGGCAATGGGAGGAGGAGGAGGAGGAGGAGAAGAAGGAGGAGGACGAGGAGGAGGAGGCAGCCCCTCCGCCGCTCTGCTGCCTGGCGCTGCCCCTCCTGACTGAATGACTGAAGATAATTCGCATTGCACCAAAACCGCTCACGTCAAACGGGAGGGGAGGGAAAGCCGAGGGGAAAAAAAAAAAAATTAAAAGGGAAAGCAGGAATAATAATAATAATAATAATAATAATAAAGCCTCACGCTGGCGCCGTGCAGAGCGGTCGGGCGCTGCGCGGTTGGCGGTGCCCACTCTGCCCCACAAAAGTGGGGGCGCAAAAGGGGCGCAGCGTCCGCGCAGTGCGCGGAGCGCCGGGCAGCGGTGCGGGGATGCGGTGCGGGGATCCCCCGGCGTGACAGAGCACAAATCCCCGCTCAGGGGAAGCGGCGGAAGGATGCTCACATCGCACACCGCACACCGCGCGTCGCAGGGCGGTGCTGGTGGTGGGTAAGGCGACAAAAAGTGCACTTCTTCCCCCAGCTCGGAGCTGAAGTTGAGGTCTCGCCGGGCAGGAGACGTCTCAAAATCTGATCGTGGAATGATGCACGTGGAAATGAATTCTAAGGCAACTAGATAACACACGCTTACGAACAGATGTGACTGTGCACGAAACTACTTCAAACACACCCTGGGATGCTTCAAATCCGACTTTGGAAGACGATTTTCATAGCTAATAGGGTTTCCCTAAAGCTGTGCCCCTCCCCGTGCCATGGGGACTTGTGCGGCTGTGGGAGGGTGTAAAAGTGGGGAAAGCACTGAGCAGGCTGGGGTGTCTGGGCAATGCTACCCTCTGCTGGGCAGAGCCACGCGTGTGCCAGCTCCTGTATTTCTTAGCACACCCCTTTAATTCAATTCCCATCACACGGGCAGCTCAAAACTTTTGGGATTCCCCACAGTGGATGTCTGCATGTTGTGCTTTAGGCAGCCGAGCCTGTCCTTCTGCTCCTGACATCCCCAGCTTCTCACTACCCATAGGGATTCCCTGCATTGTGTGCTCCTTCTGGTCATAGAATCATAGAATTACAGAATCGTTATGGTTGGAAAAGAGCAGTAACATCATCCAGGCCAACTGACAACCCAAACCTGTAGCATTGCATGGGCTTTTTGTGACCGAAGTACAGGGCCTGGCATTTGGTTTTGTTAAAGCTCATACAATTGACCTTAACATATTGATACAGTCTGTTCTGATCATAGAATCACACAATCACAGAATTACTTGAGTTGGATGCGACCTTTCAAGACCACCCAGCCCAACTCCCCTGCAATGTGCAGGAACACCTACAGCTACATCAGGTTGCTCAGAGCCCCATCCATCCTGACCTTGAGTGTCCCCAAGGGCAGATCCCTACAGAAATCCCTCTGTAGGGCCTTCCTGCCCTGAAGCAGATCAACGTTTCTTCTCAAACTGTTGTCATCCGCAAACTTGTCAAGGGCGCACTCAATCCCCTCATCTAAATCATCAGTGAGGACATTAAATAGGGCCAGCCCCAGTACTGACCCCTGGTCCACACCTGCAAATTGATATATTAGGAAATGATACACGTCATCGACTGAAAAAGATGCATCCAATGGCAGAATGAGAGTTTCCCTTCAACCCACACCCATGTGGTGTTCCCTGTCTTTTTTGCAGGGAAATAAATCACCACTTGTCAGAAGTGCCATGCGGTGATTCTGGCTGAGTTTCGCTTGAATGGTGCTGCTGACCGTAACCTCCTGTCTTCAGGAGATAACTGAGAGAATCTGAGGCCACAGAGGCCAAGCTCAATCACCTGCCCTGATCTGCAGGATGACAGAGGCCAAAGAGCTCCATCAGAACAGAAGACTGGTGCCATAACTTAGACTGGAGCTGCAATGGAGCCAAGCCATCCACCACTGCCACTTCTGAAGTCACGTTGGCCCATTCAGTATCATATTCAAGCCTCACCACACAGACACCATTGCCTGCTTTGCCGTTCCACCTTTCAGCAGACAAAAAGTTTACTTCAAATTACTCAAATTCCTGCCCACGCTTCAATTCCTGAGCACGAGGGGCACGTCAGCCTATAAATCCTTTCCCAATTTAGCCCGCACCTTTGACATAGTGTGAATGTGCTCTTTTTGTGCGTGTGATAAAATAGCTCGTATCTGAAATGACTGATAATGTACAAATCCCCAGAGCCATTATGGCTTTAATGAGAAGTGTATGAGACACTGCCATCAGGCAGGGACCACTGCTCAACGGGACCGTAACAGTCACTCCAAGTCACCACAGTCTGTGGTGTCAGGCTGGATTTTGGGAGCTTGTAATCTCACTTGACTGACGGGCTCCTGCAGAAACACTGTGGAGCTATAAGTTATTCGAAGAATAGGTATTTTTTAAGGAAAAAAAAAAAGAAAAAGAAAGAAAATCTTTCATGAAAACTTCTCTCCATGGTGGCCTCATACAGCAGGGCATACTGCAGTGAAGTGGCTCTGTATGGCAGAACCCAGTACTGAATCACTCACAACTAGATTGCAAGAACTTTAATAGAGTGGTAAAATGAAGCAGACAGAAAAACGAGAATAAGGATTGCTGATGAGACATCAATTCAGCAAAAACTCACACCCTTACAGTGGAATTCCATTTCTTTCTACAAAGCCTCCCATGGAAACGCTGGGAATTCAGGGAAAACCTGAAAATAAACTTTAATGTGAGATATTTCGTTCCTAAATTAAATGACCTTATTTTTGGAGTGGTATTCAAAATTACATATTTTACCTCTTCTGATTGCATATATCTCATGTGGCAGCATATGGCCACATTTGTTTTGGACCCCTGGTATGGCACAGTTTCATAATGAACATAAATAGTCACATCCACTTTACACATGTATATGTGTATGCACTATAGGGGCAAAGTGATTTGGTGCTGGTTGGGCTTCGCTCATGTGGATGTTGTTAGTAATCATGCCATGAACAGGTGTAGAGCTCAGCAAGTAATTCACAGAATTATGGAATCATACGATTCTATTCTCAGAGCAAAGTGACGTCCCCAATGCTTCCCAGTCTCTAAAATGAGCCGAAGATGGAATAAAATCCCAGAGCAAAACATCTTCCAATTTGGCAGTTCTTAATTATAGTAGTGCTGGGTCTGACTAGCACGATAAGCATTCCCTCCAAAGCAACTATATATATATATATATATATATATATATTTACAGCTCTTTTTGGCATATTCAGGTTAGGTGTCAGGAAATACTGCTTCTCAGGAAGAGTGGTGAGGCATTGGCACAGGCTGCCCGAGGAGGTGGTGGAGTCAGCATCCCTGGAGGTGCTCAAGAAATGTGTAGACATGGCACTGAGGGCCATGGTCAGCAGAAATGGTGGGGATGGGCTGATGGCTGGACTAGATGATCCCAGAGGTCTTTTCCAACCTTAATAATTCTACAACTCTGATTTGAGATGATGGGAATGGTGTAGGTTCAGTCTCTGACCCAAGGAGACCCATTTGGAAAGTGGGAGGAAATCCTCATGGGAATGATGCTGAGTCATGAGAAAACTAACTCACGAGAAAAATTGCTTAAGTAAAATGAGGAAGAAAATGGCTTATTCAAAATGAGGAATTTTAAATGTTTATTTGTACATCTTTGTTTAAAGAAGAAATGTCTCTGTGCTAGTTCTTTCCTTGGGACAGTTATTAAAAAGCACTGTTTTGAAAGGTGTACTGTGGTAGGGGACCAGGGGTTTTTAGTTTTCATTGTGGGTGGAATTTGTGGTTAGCTGTTAATGTTTGCCAGGCTTCTTTTGACACCGTAAATGCAAGATACAAAACTACAAGCTCAGCTCTAGGCATGTCCACAGCAGCATGCTTTTCCCAGGCTGAACCTGCTGCAGCCCACAGAACCACAGAATCACAGAATCATTAAGGATGGAAAAGACAGCTAAGATCATCCAGTCCAACTGTCAATCCATCACCACCATGCCCACTAAACTGTGCCACCAGCAAAGGTCCACTGAACTCATCATAGCCTTTTTGGTGACTTTGGGGCTGTACAGCAAAAGGACGCATGTAAAGAAAAAAAAAAGAAGAAAAAAAAAACACAAACAGAGGCTGCTGCAGGTCTTAGATACATGGTGTTTTGTGTTCTTGACCTTAAACCACCTCTAGGCACTTTAAAGATCAGTTTAAGCTCTTTAAGAAGGCCTAAGGCTCTCTCTCATCCTAGCAGCTAAAGCACTTCCCCCAAAAGCATGCAAATGCAAGGGAGAGGAGATGGTAGATGCTTGCTGTCTGCTGTTTTTCTCATGGGGAGGTGGGAGCTTAATTTGCTGAAGGGTTTTTAAACGTCTCTATAAAGTGGAATAAGCAAGTGCTGATCCAGACATGAATTCCCAGCCTTCAATCGGTTGTGTGAAGACCATCTGGTGCCTCACTAAGCCCCCAGGTGCTTTTATTACTCACAGGGTTCAGAGATGCCAGCCAACTTTTCTTCCCTGTTTCTATTCTCATCTGGATGAATGGAGGAAGCTGGACAAAAATCTTGACATCACAGTGAGAAGGTGGCTTGTTAGTCTATGGAAAAAATGGGATTTAAGAGAGTAACGAGCAGGCTGAAGATCTCATTTTAAGTCTGCCATGCCACGTGTGCATTGCAATAAATTTTCAAACTCAGGATCGTAGATTATGGTCATATAACATTATAATGAGGGGAAAAAAAATACAATCATTGCCAAAGCAGAAGCAAGAGGAGTGATATGTTGGTAAAGATGCATGTGAGCAATGGACAACAAGCAGGAACAGGATGGCAGACTGGGGAGTTGATGAGGACAGAGGAGTGAGGGACAGAAGATGCTCCAAGGGGCAAAAGTACAGAAAGCAAAACCACCCATCTCATGGGGTTCCTAGTGTTGAGCTCTGGATTCCCAAACATCAGTGTAAAAACAACACCAAAATGTGTCACAGAATCAGTAAATCTTTAAGGTTGGAAAGGACCCCTAAAATCACCTAGACCAACTATGCCTTGTAGCTTGAGAGACCTGCATGGCACAAATCCTGCTCACATACATCCCTGAGTGCTGAGTTTGAGGATTTGGGTTATATGAGCTGAGCCCTGACAGTGAGCCAAGCTGGGGTCATGTCAAGAGATGCATGTTTTTCTAGATAGTTTAGCTTTGCACTCCTGTGTTCTGGAGGGAGAAATAAATCAGGACATTCCACCTGCAAAGTTTCTGTTGAAAGAGCATTAGGTAACAAGGCAAGGACTCAAAAATTACAAAAATGCCAAAAAACAAAGAAGTTGCTCAAATCATTTCAATTCTGCGTCATGTTACGGGTTAATTTGGGATGTTTTGTCAGGATTTCTCCATTACTATGAAGAGGGAACTCACTCTTATGGCAAAGGAGCTGCTCGTAAGAGTCTGCCCATATTTCTGATGCTCTGTAGGGATGAATTTGTGCTCAGAGACAGGAACAAGTCAATGGGAGTCGTGCTTTGTACTCACCAAGAGTTGTAAAATGCCAAGAGCCCTGGAAGATCTAACCCCTGGTGTTGCAAATCGAGCACCCAAAATTAGCAAATGTGTTTGATTATTTTGGTCTTAATCTCCCTGTGCCTCGGTCACACCAGCTGCTGAGATGGCAGGAGCGCTGTGAAGATAAACGCATTAATATTGATCAGATGCTGAAGCATTGCAGAGAAGCTCACAAGGAAATTAATGTTGATTTCAGCATGTGATTCAAATAGCGCGTGTTAATGTGGCCTGGAGCAACTCACTGGATTAAAATAACCACAAACTATAGGTGATCGGATAATTAAAGGATGCGTTGCACAGCATGTGCACAAAGGCCCAAAGAATGGCTGGGTGGGCTGTCTGATCTGATCTGACACCCAGATCCAGCCAAATGGTGATGCTGTATGGGTACAAAATAGAAGTTTTCAACAAATAAAGAGGCGGAGAAGAGAGAATTCCAGCTGCTTCTCCTCGGAGAGGCAGAACTCAAATCCCAGCCCTGTAGGCCATGTGCACTACCGGAGATGCCCACCATGCTGATCTCCCATGTGATGGATATATCCATAGAGGAACTGGCTTTGTGGAACCTCTTAAGAGTTACACAGAGGCCAAATCCAACCTCCCATGAAGCAAGCAGCTTCACTGACATCACAGAGGAGCCTCTTTTCTCTCAGCCCACACTTGCGCTGGGCCTGTGTTCACCTTGAGGAAGGATCACAGTTCTTCAGCCTCGTGCAGTATTGCTGTTGTGGTATACATTGAGTTTTCATCTTCTTGAGCCTGACACGTGTGTGTGAGCCACATGAATGTTGCATAGACACCATTCATTGCAGTGGGGACAGCTCAGAGCCCTCCCAGCTAAAGGAAGGAACTTAACATGGGATTCTCCTCTCATTGCATCAAGGAGAAACACTGACAGCCTCCAACACTATTTCCTCACATTGATGGAGTCAAATAATAAGTGAAAAGTGGATGAAAACGAAATTAAGTGACACAGGCAGGGGAAGAAGATATAGAAAACCATTCACTTGCCTATGAAGTAATCACTTTTTTCATTTAGGCAGAACACTCAGCTATCTTTTATGTTGTTCTTGGTAAAGTCCTCTTAGAAAATGGAAATTAATTTTTTTTTATCTCCTCATTTTCTCTCTTTCCCATTTGGAGACCGTTTCTGTTTTCCTGTATTTCTCTCAGAACTGAAATTAACTTGGCTCGTTTTGTTCTTTTCTTTCACAGACATTAACACTGCTGAATAATGAAGGGAGAAGCAGCTTTGTTAATTAACCACAGCCACTGCATTAAGTCCAGGCTGACGTTGCACTCACGTGCAAGGAAAGGCACTGTGCCATCGGCCCATGAGCATGTGAGACAGTAGTTCAGAACAGAGTTGAAGTGTTTTAGTCCCTGTTCAGAGGCACATTCCCCATCCAAATACATAGCTTAGGCATACATTCTTTCCTTTCCCACTATGCGTTTCTAACCACTATGGGATTCCAGGTAAAAAACGATTGTATTTGTTTTTGAAAGACACGGAAACACACATTTGCAGTAGACTCTCTGTTTTCTACAGAATCTTTCTGCTTTTATGACATGCTTGGCCTTTTACTTCAGGCATTGGTCACCAGAAAAAAAAGCAAATTCCCTGGAGCTGACAATGAAAAAAAGTAAATTGCTAGCACTTCTATCTCCCATAGAGTTCTCTGAGGATGTAGGCAAGCCTGATCACCAACAGGGAGATCTGCTGGGGAATATGTTCTTCACCTTCCCTCCTACAAAGTCTCTGGCAAGGACCAGCCCCCCTGGCTAACTGGGCATCATGCTGGGAAGAAGCTAGCACAGCCTGATTTTGTATTTATTCACCCCACTTCCCTCTCCACCACATTATTTGTGCCCCACATGAAGCAAGCTTGGACCATTAGCACCAGTTCCTTGGCCACAGCATTGTGTTGCAGAGGTGGTAGCAGGCAGGAGAAGGAAGAATAAACCCCTGCAGGGCTTATTCCTGCTGCCTTCCAGCCCCACAGTTTCTTGCTCAGCAGTCATTGAGAAGGTGGAGACTTCAAAACCCAGGGAGAGATCCACCAAAAACTCATGCATGTGTTGGAAGAAATGTTAGAGTAACCAGAACCTACTGGAGAAACAGGACACACTTGGTGTGGAAGGGAAATTAAGACTCAATTCAATATGAGCTTGCACAAGTTCAAGTGTTTGGTTTTTTTACATAAAACATGCTCTTACCATGGGTTTAGGCCATGCCCTGGAGCTCCCTGACAGCCAAATCCTAAACTCAGTGAGTGCTTTGGAAAAAGAATGGAGTTTTTCTCCTCCTGAGGGAGGCCAACAGGACCACCCTGGGCTTTGCTGTGTTCAGCCCTTCAGCATAGAGGGTCAACAGCTGAACTCAAAGCTACTTGTTGAGTTGATGGAGGGCAATGCAAGTGGTAATCCTGATCAGAAGATCACTCCTTGCTTGCAGAGTAGCCCCAGGAAAAGATGTGCTGTGGGGGACTGGGATAATCTGTTGGATCTAGGCTTATCTCATTCTGCAATCAGCAATCAAGAGATGGAAATAAGTTAAAGTTGTCCAATGGCAGAATCAGTGATCTCTCTTTGCAAGCTACCTTCCACTTACACAACAGAATGAATTACCAATTGAGTTGCCAAGTAGAGAAACAGTCCAATTTTGCAATTATAGTCCTGGCAAAAGTATCATTCACTGCCAGAGACAAAAGCAAAAGTTGCCAGTGTTTAGCAAAAGCAGATGTGTCTGGGGAAGTTTTAATGGATTTCCCAACTTCCAAGCCACCAGCACCAGCCAGTGTTTATTCTTCCAGCTGTCCAAATTTGTGTCTACTGAGATGTGAGCAGACTGGGAGGAGAACTCCAGACGATGACTTATGTGGAGTGGTTAAGAGAAAGGGCATTTTAGTAGAAGGTAGAATCTTGTTTTTCCGAGATCTACAGCTCAGCTGGGAAAGTGTGTGTTCATCTAACTGATATGAAAGCCACAGCCCTTCAAAGGTTGCTATAGAGGATTTAATCAAATGGCTGTTTCTAAGCCTTGTACCACAATGCAGGTGGCTTTCTCCAACTGAACTGAACTTCATTTTGTGTTCTTTGAAAACTGAAGTCCATTTTAGGCACACTCTCTTAATTAAATGTGCCTGGAAAGCAAGGATAGCTAGGCTGCTATACCGAACCCTGTTCATTTCATTCAGCAATACCCATTTTCCCCAGCACACTGAACCCACAGCAGCATGGAGCTGCCAAATCCTGTCTCAGCTCTCTGCTCTTTGCTTCACTCACCTGTATGGTCCTGGTAACAGTGACTGCTGTGGTCAGTTTGCTCTACAAACACATTAGCCCAAAATAGGTCCACAAAAGAGGCTCCATACCTTGATTTTGCAGCAATTACTATTGGAGTATGGAATGCTCTGTCCTTTTTGTCATCACAGCTCTTGTCTTGATTTATCCTTGCTGCATGTTTTTTGATAAACAGCAGTATCCTCATGGTAGAGGTGCAGAGAAGCAGTTGGACTAACCAACCACATCAGTGATGTTTTGAGGTTGTGTCTCACTGCAACTCCTGCACCTTATCACGGACCTTCACCTGAACAAATTACAGCCTCCAAAATTAGGTTCATCTCTCTAACTAAAACAAAAGCCTGGTATGAGAAACAGCTGCTGATCTTAGCTGCACAGACCCCATTGCCCCAAAGGTATTTCCAAATAAAATTCAACCCGTGTTTCCACCAACTCGCTACGCCCATAACTGACAACTTCCAGTTGCAACCTCCTTCCTTCCACTTCCAAAATGAACTGTGGTTTTTGGCTTTTCCCTGCATCTCCCAGCACACCCACTTGCTGGTCTTCTCAGCAGCTTGGCCACTATTTCTTCCCTTGGGGCACATCTCCAGTGAGCACTGGGCCATGTTTGTGCGCTCTCAGCTGTGCTCAGATAAGATCTAATCAGCACTCTGCAGGCAGGAAAACACCATCTGGCTTGAGGTTTTACACTGTGCACCATCGTCTTCCTCTCTGAGCACTTATTTCCTTGTAGTTTCAATAACATTGTCCTTAGTGAGCTCCATGGAGTTGGGCACTTCTTTCCATCTCGCAGTTCTCCTGTGACTAGAATTAAATTATTCAATTAAATTAATGATTTCATTTTTTTTCAGTGAGTTGCACTTTAAAATATTTTCCAGAACATCAGCGCCTCTCTTCTATTGAGTAAGTTTACACTGTGCTAAATGTGTTCCCATTAAGAAAAATAAAGTTAATATTTGTAACAGCATTTTGACTGTATCCATTCCATCCCAGGATGAACCTTGGATGCTGTTGGCTATAGATGTCAGGGTAAACCTGGCAGGAATGCATGTGCAAACCCAGTGACATCACAAATATTTGTGTGCTTAAAAAAATTAGAGAAAAATTATGACGTTTGCAAGCACAATTCTCATGTAAGCTGCTGTGGTCAAATCCTTCTTGTTTCAGGACTAACGATGCACAAAACTGCAGCATGCAGACCCTTGGAAACGTTACACCTCCTTGCACAGCTGATCATGGACACCATGGGCATGGCATACAACTTTTTACAGCCTTATTTAGCCTTAACTAAGAAATGGTAAGAAGGTGACAGAAAGGTTCATTTCTCTAGCAAAGCAACCTTAACACAGAGAGCCACGGGTCCATGAACAGATGACACTAATGAGAACAAAACGTTGCAATTAGATTGAGCTCATCCTGCTCTCGTACTGCTGTTTCCACCCTTTGCTGTCTCCTCATCAAGCATTGCAGGGACAGCCCGGAAAGCTGCAGACCTTAGAGATTGTGCACACACCATTTGCATTGACCCTTAGACTTTTGGTGCACTCACTGAGCAGCCAAGGCCATTGCCCTCCTGCCTACGTGGCTGCATGGAGCACTCATGCTGTGGATGAGCGCCACGACACATCTGCAAAACCACAACACATCTGCAATTTTGCCTACAAGCCAAGGACCTGAACTCATCTCACCTATTCAAATGCATACGCCAAACCCAGGCTTGCTGTTGGGCTTGGGTCCAACCAACTTGCTCCCACACCCAGAGGAGGGATGGAGGTGCCCCTTGCTCAGCATCCATACCACAGCAAAGCCAGAGCTGGTAGTGGTGGAGATGACACACCCATCTTCCAACTCGTGTCATTCTATGGTCCTATGACTCTAATTCTAGGACTTTTAGGAGAAGGGACAGACTCTTCAGCAGGGTCTGTTGTGATAGGACAGGGAGACATGGTTTCAAACTAAAAGAGGGGAGATTTAGATTGGATATAAGGAAGAAGCTTTATACAATAAGGGTGCTGAGGCACTGGAACAGGTTGCTTGAAGGAGAGGTAAATGCCCCATCCTTGGAGGCAGTCAGGGTCAGGCTGAACAGGGCTCCAAGAAACCTGATCTAGATGTAGGTGTCCCGGTTCATTGCAGTGGAGTTGGACCAGGCAGCCTCAAATGGTCCCTTCCAACTCAAATGATCCAATGATTCTATCATGCTATTAGCAATGCACAGCTACAAGGGACATGGGGCTCCCACCCTCCAGCCTGCTGTGGTCAGGGCAGGTTAAGCTGATGGAGAGCTTCAGGCAGTACCATTGTCTAGGTGGTCTCAGAAGGCAATGAAATGAATATCAAAGCATGAAAGGCAGCACATCTAAGCCAGACCCTCTGCTAACACCTGAGCAGAACTGCCTTTTCCCTAAAACCTCCATTATTCACATAAAGAGGTGGATGGGAAGAAGTCTGTTCCACCCAGCTTCTACAATCCTTAATATATGTGCCAAACAGGAAAATGCAGTTTTCAGCAAGTTTTTATCCAAAAAAAAAAAAAAAAGACCGGCTTTAGTGAGTGAAAAGCACTGCACTGGGAATGCCTGTTGTTCTCCTGGAAGGGGCAACAACGTTCTTGCTGCCACGTGTCCTATTAGAGTGCCTTGACCTGGGTCTCCCTGTACCCTGGGCTGCTCTGTGTTTGCCAGGGGCTGTTCAGACAAACAGCTCTCTTCCAGGAACTGGCCACACCAACAAGCCTGTAGCAGCCACATCCATGATGATTTCATAGAATCATTACAGTCGGAAAAGACCACTAAGATCACCTAGTCCAACCACCAACGCATCCAGCTTTGGCTCATTCATTTCCCATTTTACCTCCTTGAGCAACTCCTCCCTCCCCCCTCCCCAGCTCTGTGCAACTTCTCTCTCTAATAAAGCCATCTTTATGCTGTATCCTATGGGGAAAAAAAAAGACTGTTTCCTCTTCTTTCCTCAGTTTGTTTAAAAGCTCCCCCATTTACCTCCATGTTGCCATGAGAAAAATAGGAACAAAAAGCCTCCTCCCTCTGGGGAGTCTGGACTCAGGTGGAAAAGCCAGGGCACGCAGGTGTTTAAACAGTGGGAATGTTTTCCTTTTAGGAAGCAAATTTTATTCAAAGCCCCATAGGGTTGTTATGGTCAGGGAGAAATGGATGCACGTGATACTGATGTGGAGATAGTCTCATAGGGGTCAGTGTGAGACTCTTTCTCTGTGAGGATATTGTGTAGAAGGGGCTGAAACTGATAAATACGGGAAGATTCATTTGCTCCTGATGTTTGCTTGTTGGCTTTTCTTTTTTTTTTCTTTTTTTCTTTTTTTTCTTTTTTCTTTTTGTTGTTGGTGTCTTGCCAGCTTCTCCTTAAGTTGAATGCTCAGGGTTTATTCGGTTGGACTTGATCTTGAATCATAGAACCACAGAATCCTTAGAGTTGGAAGGGACATTTAAAGATTGTCTAGTCCAACTCCCCTGCAACAAAAAGGGACATGCACAGCTTACGTCCTTTCCAACCTCAGTGATCCTACAGTTCTGTGATTTATGGCACAGACAGGGCATTTGCTTCCCTAAAGCAAGGCAGCAAGCACAACAGGTGGTTTAATCCCAAGGAACTTCACATCAAACATTGGTAAACACGTGCAAGCAGTGACCAAAAAATATGAAGGTGGCATCTCCTTGGAAGTCATCCATCATCCCTCTGGAAGGTCAGTTTGAAACCAGCACAGTGTGCCCCTAGTAGCAATTTGTGGGAGAATGCAATGCTCAGTGAAAATACAGCTATTTCCAAAGCAGCTTGGGGGTTCTCCTAGAAGAGCAACGACCTAAAAAGAGGCCAATTACAGAGATAACCAGAAGGTAAATTGGCAGTACATTCAGGCTACAGGCAACATACAGAAACAAGAGATGGTCTGTGAAATATAATTAGTAAGAAGACACTATTTGTAGGACAGAATCCAGCATCTCTTCCATCCCAGGATACACAGCCATGGTGTGGCACCCAGAGGGCTTTCCTCTTTGCATCCCAGCTGCACAGTGCTGTGTGAGCAGGATCTGCAGTGCAGCAAGGGGCTTCAACAGAAGGAGGAAAAGAGGAGGAAAACAAACTAACAAAAAACAACAGAAACAACCTATCTGTAGGCATCATCCTTCCTTCCCACTTAAACCCTACCACTCTGAAAATCTGCCAAAGCCCATCTGCCATGAGGTTCCCTCACACTTGTGCCTATCTCAATGTGACCCTCAAGCTGCTGCTGACAAATTCCTGCCCTTTTCCACCTGTTTTTCCCCCTTCCCTCTACCTGCACAAACTGGAGAAGTGAACACTCTGCCCGTGCCTTGGCACCCAAGGCACCTCTCCGTGCAGGAGCCCTGCGTTGCAGCACCACCCAAAGCAGCACTGAGATAAGCATGGGTTCATCAAAGCCACACTGCCTGCAACCTCCCCACTGCTGTGCAGAAAATCCTAAAGGAGTCACAGAGCTTGCACAGCAAAAGGCAGCTGCTCAGGCAGTACACAGCCAGAGCTGTGCAGATCCGTATCGGCACAGAACCTGGCTCTTTTCTTTCTGTTTGAATGAAGAAGGTATGTACTGAGAAGGACATTTGTTGCCACTTTTGTACCTGAAGTGAAAGGGCAACTGTTCTTGTTTGGGGAGAAAGCCTAAAGGCCTGCGAGCAGCTCTCAGTGCACAAAAAGCTATTTGTTCTTCTAGCCATTGGAAAACATTGCTTCTTCTCTCTTCCTCTGGCACAGCTGAAAACCTGACTTGTGTTACCCACGTGCCCCACTGAAAAAAAAAAAACTCTTTCTCCTTTATCCATACGCGGGGTGCCCAGCTCTTGCACCCTACACCAAAACCTCACAGCATTTCTCCCAGCAGCAATGCTGCCCGTGCAATTCATCAGAGCACACTGCAGGAAAGCCATTCTGGTGCAGCCTGTGCAGCCACGTGCCTGCAGCCCCAGGTATTTTTTACTGGGAACAATATTTCTTTCTGCCTCCTGTTATGTATTTAGAAGCTTTCTGAGGAATTGTGATGCTTTAGCACCTCAAGGACTGTAACCGAGGCAGCACTGAGACAGGCATATCCATTATATCAGATGCTACTTAACCAAAAGCCTTTACAAAAGAAGCCACTGGGTTCTAAGTATCTAAAGCCTGTGAGTGCTTTTGTGATGCAGCTCTTATTCAGAGAGAAAAGCAGCACAATTGCTGCAACAGCACAGCATTGTGATGTTTATATTAATTCCTATCGTGCAACAAGCTGAGAAGTTCTGTGCTGTTGTTAAAGTCACATACCTCAGCTGGCTGTGCACAGCTGCAGGGCGGGAGGAGGTGCTCCTGGCATCCTCCCCAGCAGGCACACAGGCATTGCAAAAACATCTTCTCATCTTCTTGTACCACCATTCCAGCTGCCAGAAAAACAGTAAGCACCCATTGCAGCCTGAGCTGAGCCCCAGCTCCAGGTGCTGGGCACCTTCCTCTGCCCCTAACCCTGTTTTCTTGCAGAGTGCTCTGTTGCCACCCCTCTTGGTGGCTTGCATTGGCAGATCCTATAAAAGCAAGCGAGGGCATTGCTTGACAAAATTGCTTCAGGTAGTTTTGCACAGGACTGGTGCTCAGGACTCACCAGGATCTGCCCCTATATATGTCCAGCACATCTTCACTAAATGAAGGAGTATTTCAAGTTCAGATGGACTTCTGTGCTGCAGACCACCACAAAACATCTGTGCAGGCCTGTGGGTGCCTTTCTTCTTCAGCTTTAATGGGTTTTCACAAGGATTATTAGCTTTTGTGCTTCCTTAAATGAATTGGCAAGCCCTAATGAACTACGAATGCGATTTAATAAAGCTGACATTTGGAGGACGGAAATGGTTCTGTGGAAGGAAATGAATGAAGCCAGGAGGAGGGATGAAGGAGGGCAGAGAAGTGGGTGGCCTCACAGCATGAAAAAGCAAAGGCTGAACTCGTGGGGACCTGCAGAGCCCTCAGTCATATGTCAGAAACGCCCAAAAAGGAACGTCAGCTTCTCTTGGGTTGTTTTAGGCGACTACACATACCTGTGCAAAGTATCCCCAAACACGTCAAGTCTCCAAGACACACTCCAAGAGCTGGAACACGAATGGTGTAGCTGTGTTGGACTGGCTTTTCACCCAAGTCTTTCTCAAACACGCTCAATACCGAGAAGCCAAGGGGAAGCAGACTGTGCCAAGAGTGGGGCTTCCCACTGTAACTGCTGGGTGTCCGAGCTTGGGATGTGAGCAGCCACTCTGTGTTGCCCTAAACTGCACTGCTCAGCCCGTGTGTGCTATCTGCAGGAATGACAGATCTCTGTGTGATGTCCCAAATGCTGGAGTCCTCCACTGCAGAGCCATCTCAAACCCAATGTGAAATGTGATCCCAAAAAGCCTCTCTCTGCAGGCAGCGCTGCAGACAAGACAGCCCCAGCCAGGAGCTCCAGCATCACTGCTGGAAGAGGCAAAAAGAGGGCTAAAATACCTTTGTGTATTTGGGAAGCCCCTTCCAGCACAGGACAGCCAGGTGGGATGGAGCTAACTGGTGAGCTGTCCTTCCCCACTGTTACCTGAGTATTGGTTTTTCTGTTTCCTTCTGCTTCCTCTCTCATCCCTCTCCATGGCAGAATTTGGATCCACGCACACCTCATTTTCCTGATCAAGTACAGACAGAATCATGAGGGTTAAAAAAGAGCATTAAGCTCATCTAGTCCAGGTGTCGACCCATCCCCACTGTGCCCACTAACCACGTCCCTCAGTGCCACATCAATCTGCTCCCTCCTTCCCCAGCTCTCAGAGGAGGCATGAGGTTTCTGAAGAGGTTTCAGGAGCACTGGGGAGGGAAACTGCAACCTCTGTTTTCCTGGATTTGTCTATCTAAGCAATAAGCTTTCGCATAAGCACGTATAAAGCAAAGCATACATGTTCAGCAAGCATCTCCACCCACACACCTGCACAGCAACAGCTAGCACACTCACAATGGAATGAAAAGTCACCTTACACCACCCCAGAGACACATAATTACAAGTATATAGATAATAGGGCATGTTTGTTTTTGTTATATTAAAGCCCTAGATCTGGTAAGGTATATTTCTGCTCAAGTTTGTGCTTGAAGTGCAAGGAGTCTCACCATTAGAAGGCTCAGCTCCAAATCCACAAATCCAGCAACAGAAAGTGCACGGTGTCACTGTCTGTAGCAGTGATAACTGTCTTCCTCTTGATCCCTCCCTTTTAACCCCAGCACTCCATGCTTGTAATTGCCTGTCCTTGTTTTCTGTTCCTCCTGAGCAGTTCCTTCCAAACCTAATAAATAACATTTGAATTATAAACAAAGTTTACCAAAGTCAGATCTTGGACAGAATTCAGCATTAGGTCACTGGGAATCCAAAATCATTCTCTTAATTTTCCCTAAAAGTATTACATTTGTTTTTGCCAAAAGATGCTATTAGGTAAATATTTACCAACAGAATGATGATTCTTTTTGGATCTGCCTGAAAAAAAATTTATCCAGCGGGAAGAAAAATGATGATAGGCTAGGAGCCAAAGTCTACAAAATGCTCTTCAGAGCGAGAAAACAGCTTTCTTTATGTAGTTATCAAGTGTTAGTAACTAATTTTAAGAGTCTTCTGTGTTTCTGATTAATTAGTTCAACTTAAAGATGCCCTTCACTTGACTGATGACAGAATTGATATCTGAATCAGCAGCGCTGACTCTAACGAGGAGAAACACATGCTGGATCTATGAATGGAAACATTTGTAGGAAGTATGCAGCCAGGATTATCTTGCTTAACGAGCTGTTGGAGGCTGACAGAAAACTTTGTGAAATATTATGGGCCACGCACACAGATCTGAGGGCAGTGTGATGGATGTGACTCCATCCAGATCCATCTCCACTGAGACGCAAAATGCAACACAGCTCATTGCCTCATCTCCTGAAGGTGTAGGGCTTCCATGACCACTGTCTTTCTGTCTCCACTAATGGTCCAGCAGCTATTTTCTACCAGCTAAAAATCAAAGATAGGAAAAAAACAGCACGTTATGTGGAGAACAATGACTGGAGAGAGGAAGGAGAATCTGAAGATCTTTCTCTTATTCTCTTTCTCTGTTCTGTTCGTCCTTCTGGCTGACCAGACAGCACGTGAGCTGCTGAGCTAGTGAACAGCTCAGAATTATTATAATTAAACAGTTCAACCTGGCAGCTGCCTCCTGCCTTACCCATGGCTGAGGACTGTAAGAAGAACAGAGAAGTCTGTGTACATGATATAAATCCTTTGGAAACTTGTGAGCCCTACCATTCACAGAACAATTTATTGTATTTAGCTGCTGTTTCTGCTCCTTTTGGTCTTTTCTCACAGTAGATACTTCATGCTGCAGATCTTCCCTACAAAGATCCTCTGCACAATTAGCCAGGAGTGCCAACATGAGCTGTTGTAGGAGAAGAGTGGGTATAATGGAACATCACACGTGGGAAGACCTCCTCCTCCTTGACTACAGCTGTGGTTTTCAGCCCAAGATGGCCCTGAAGGTAATGGATGCACAGGTAGGCAAGCAGTGCTGATTTCCCATCCAAGGCTCCACGCTTCTAAAGAAACTTCTGCAAACTGACCTGAGGGACATGGTTTAGTGGGAAGCACTGGTGATAAGTGGACAGTTGGGCTGGAGGATTGTAGAGGTCTTCTCCAACCTTGGTGATTCTATGAATGCAGAAAGCCAGTGTTTCTTCTTGTTCCACAGCAGCCTCTTCAGGCCTGAAGACCTGAATCTCGGTGTAACATCACATCTGACATCGAGCCTCTTTCTCTTCCCAGTCTCAAGAAAGACAGAAGCCCACCTAGGGTAGCTCCTGTTATTGGAGGACAGCCCTACACTGGGCACAGAGCCCAAAGGACAGCCTCCTGCTCAGGGAATCAGCAGTCTTTGCTGAAGAGGTCTCAGAAGAAAAGGCTGTCCCCTGTGCACACCACCACTGTTGGGTTTCACAGCCTTCAGCTGGTTAACACCATTCCAAAGAGAAACCTGTTTCTCTAGCTACAAAAACCAGCCACAAGACTGAGTTACAAGCGGCACTTGCAGGTGTCTGGAATTACTCCAGTTAATTTATGTCAGGGTTGGGTCCTATTTTTCTCCCGTGCCAATTTTAAGAGGGTTCTGCAACCATGAAATCACCACAGCCTGGCACATGAAAGCTGTAGGCTGACAAAGTTATTAGTACCCCAGAAAATGAAGAACACTTCAACATTTAGGGCTAATGCAGATTTCCTTACTGAAACAAAAATAAAATACGTAAACAGCATCTGCAGCCATGTGCTCAAGGTAATAATTAGGGAGAATTATCTTTGGTGTATGTATTGAAACAACATAATTGAAGCTAAGAAATTATATGTCCGTATTAAAGAGACACAGACAATCTTTTGCTTGGGAAATTAACATCAACTGGAGCAACTATTTACGTGCCTAGAAGAATTTCAGGCTGAATTATCACCACCGTAGGTTTGCACTTAAATTCTAAGAAAAATGAGAATGAAATGCCTAAATTTTACATACTGCTTTATGTACAAAACTACCTTGAACACTCAGTGTGGAGCAGCTGCCATCCCTCTGCAGTTCTCTGCTTTATCCCTTGAGCTTGGACTCAAGAGAGCTGCAGCCACATGGTGGGACTGCTTTCAATGGGCCTCAGATGCTCATGGTTTTATAGGGAAGGTCCTTCTCCCTAAAAGACAGGAGAAGCAACCTGGGCAAACTGCTAAGCAAGTCCTCGGGAGCAAGGGAAGAGGTGGCTCACTTACAGACTGCTAAGTTAGATATATCACATTTGGAAATCCAGTCTACTTCCCTGATGGCTAATTCAGTAAATAAATCTCACAAGCCCTGAGACTAAGGGAAGAGTCATCAATCACAGCTTACAGCCAGGCAGGCCTGATTGGTGAAAAAGCAGCAATTAGCACTCATTATCACTTGTCTTCAAGTCTTCTTTAGGAAAAAGGTCATCAAAAACAACTCAAAAGTCTCCAGATCAACTTAAGTTCTGAGTCTAACGTTTCTGAAAAACCTCAGTCTCATTCCAAGGGGCTAAGTAAACACACAACAAACACACAGAACATCATCATGTGATATTCTATAATTAAAACCGACCAGAAAATAAGGCTTTTTTTGTTGTTGTCCGTTACTATGGATATCCAAAGAACACCAAATCCTGTGCAGCAATAAGCAAACCCTTTAAGACAGAGGCCATCCAACACGGCACTATCTTTTCCTTTTCTGCTCACTTTCGAACACTGTCTCTTCCCCAGATGAAGGTGAACACAAAAGATACCAGGTGAGTTTTCTTTTCCTTACTGTGAGGTTAGAGAGAAAAATCTATCACCAAGCACCGGCTCATTGTGCAACTCACTGATGCCAATCACACGCTTTCTACAAGACACTAATTGCTGTTCCCTGACATTGGCTTGCTTCACTACTTAGTGTTGATCACTGCCTTCTGGCAAGAGAGAAAACCCAAATCCATCCCCAGCTGGAGCTGAATTTGCCCTCCTTGTCATTCACATACTGTGTCCTCAAAGGAGATGTAGGCAGCCACACACAAACCAGAGAACACCAAAAGCTTCCACTTAAAATCAGTGAAGATTTTGTCTCCCTGGATAAGGCTGAAATTTTCACCAAAGTGAGGTGAGGAAACGTCTTAAGGAAGATCAAGCAGAGGCAACAGTATTCCTGCAGGGACCCCAGACTCCCCACACTGATTACTTTAGGGCTCAGAGTAGAATGACTTTCATCTGAGATCTCTCTATGCTCATCTGTGCTACACTTGAGCCAATTTCTTTAGAAATGATACCGAGCTCAGTGCCACTCTCCTATTAGAAGATTCCAATCTTGTCTTTCCTAATGAGACGTTGTTTTCTTGTGATAACCATCTTCTCTCCCTCTGGCCATTCTCCAGTGATCAAAATGGTTCTTGAGACACCGTGCCTAAACTTGGGCACTGCAGTACACCATCAAAACACCAAACAGTGTGATCTCATTTCTGTCGTGCATCTCTCCTGCTAGCCCACAACAACACCTGCCTTTCCCCTCCCCCCTCAGCTTATTACTGCCTCACATTTAATGGTCCCCACTGTAACATACCCACTCGCACTGTACTGCTGCTCTGCCAGCAATTTCCCCATTTTGTATCTGAATGTCTGATATCTCCTTGGAAGAACAGCACTTCACATTCACCTTTATCAAATTTCTCCCCGTTCATTTCAGGCCATTTTTTTTCCCCCTGCATATTACAGCCATTTCAAACCCCGACGCAGTGCTCTGAAGTGCTACATGCATTCTCAGGTTGGTGACAACCATCATTTTTTCTATGGGCTGCATATGAAGTTATGGAAAACGCAGGCCCTGCAATAAATTGCATAGTGGTCTCACTTCAAATACCCTCCCTGACTGCATACCAGTAATGATTCTGAGTGTAGATTTTCTACCACACTGTGATAATTTAATCCATTTCCTCCTTTTGCTCACCAAAAGAGAGGCAAAGAAAACATTAAATGCATCCGTTTTCTCTGAATCATTCATCTTTTTTTTTTTTTTTCCTCCATCCCCTCGTCTTCTCACACTTAATCATGTGCTTCCCTTCCGATTTCTGAAGCTTCATTTTGATTCCTTAGAAGTCCTTGCTACGCTATTTTTCCTTCACACTAGGAGATTGCTGCCGGGCTATTAAAAAAAGCAGTTCTCTTTTATTTCTTTATCCCATCCATCATCTTCCAAATAGACCAACTGAATCTACCTTTTGAGGTCCTTATTCTGTTTCCTTTATTTCCCTCCTTCCTCAAGAGCATCAAATAACAGCTGTGCAGACACTCACCCCTGAACTACCTCTGACCTGAAGATTTTTAACCACTTCTAAGGCCAAATGTAATCCAAAGTAGCTGGCTCCTGTACAACACGCTTCACATTCTGACATACAAACTCTGTTCTCGTGAAACAAATCTATTAACATGGGAAAACTTGGAGTGAGTTATTTCCCAACTGAAGTAGAAAAGACCTCCCATTTCCACCAGACTTCATTTGTCCACGAAATATCTAAAGCCTCCATCCAATCACCTCATGGGTGGCCAACCTTTTGGCATGCCCAGGCAGCAGTGAGCAAAGAGGGATTGTCTTGGGCTGCATACACATAGGCTGCTCTGAAATTAATGCCTCCTCTTAATTTCCATGGAAACCACAACAGATACAGTGAGCACATTAACTGTGCTTGATAGTCAGTCAGATGCCTCTTAGTCAGACTGCCCTTCTGCTGCCATCCATCACATAGCAACAATACATAATGGAATACTGGTGGGAAGTTCAACCTCTACTGCCATACCATCATGATCTGCCTCTGATGTTCTGGGTCAACGTAACACAATAGCAGGCATTACTTTCAGAGCAGCCCTTGTAAGATATATACTATAGAGAGAGCAACAAAAACAAAATCAGTGGGATATGTGACCATGTTTTCCTGAAACTAATGCATCAGTTTGATTCCACGGCAGTGGCTGCAATTCTGAGCAAGCTCTCACAGTGCTCATCAGAGATTTTTCTCTATGAAATTTCACTCTTCCTGTTCTTCACCCTTCACAACAGTTGCTCACAAATGGACGTACTGCCAAAAGCGATGACGTGAATACGGCGTGTCTGTGAAGGAAGGGATATTTTTCTGTTAAAGAGAGGCCTTACAAAAGCCTAGTAAAGAGACGTGATCTAATTTTCAACTTAAATATCCCATTGCAACTCTATACGTTCCATCTGAGAATCTGCAGATAATGTATTTATGTCAACTGAAAATGCAACTCCACTTACACCGTTTGGTTGTGAGTGACGGGTGTACAGACATTTTAGCTGTTGCTTCATTCTCTCTTCTGCCTCTACAATTACTCACTGATGTTCTACAATTACTCACTGATGTAAAGAAAGTCCCAGCTGCAATGAAATACAGCAGTCTGGCAGGACACAGATCCTTCACTTCAGGAGAGAGGAACCCACACTCGCAGATCCCGGCTCATGTAAAACAGAACACAAAACGTTAAGCCCTAATCTAGCATCTGGATGTGAGCCCTGAAGATTACAAATAACAGGTACTGACTGTTTTTAATCTTGACAGAAGGGATCTGAAATCCTTCTTGAATGTTTATTTGTAACTAGCATAAATTCTCTCCCATAGAGCAAGGTTCTGAGAAGTCAGCATTTCTGACCAAGCAACCTTTCCCAACAACCTGCCAAAACACACTATTGGAAAATGCCTCATCAGCTATTCAGAGGACCTCACGGCAGGCAAAACACTCTCAGCACCCAGGGGACACACTGCTATGGCAGTTAACACACAGAAATAAAGCAAGTCTTCAAAAGAGAAACAAGAAAAAACAACCCACAGTATCTTAGCACAGTGCTAATCTCTTTATTATTATAAAAATCCATAATTACACATCGTTGCTTAAGGACTCTGTATCTTTGAGAAAGCTTCAAGTCTGCACACAATAAGCCAACTATGGCAAGAAATCCTTCTAATTCCATAAAATTCTAGGATGGCTACAAGTTTCAGCAGGCTTTATCTTTACAGAGGTCACCAAACTCAAAGACACCATAAATTCAACATCCAGGCAAACTGTTGAGACAGCTAGACTTAAGCCTCCAAATATCAGCACTACCATCCTTCAGGCAGCTTTGCACCACACTGTTACCAACCTCCACACTACCACTGATCTGCTTTTGAACCCTTTCACGTGGCAATAGTGTCATGAAAGCCTTTAACTGCGACTGCCTGCAATGCTTAAATGGGCACCTGAACTGTGTCTCACTGGGTACCTCTTCTCCGGCCAGAACTGCACTTTGGACACCAGCTAAGCACAAATGCTTAAGAGTAAGATGAATGAAACTTCTAGCTAGGAATGTCAAATGAAATTACGAGGATTAACAAGCCATACAGCGTGACTGGATTCCAACAAGTGCTGTTCAGAGCTGAGGAAAAATTGTCATCCTATTTTTAGGATCTTTTTCAGACATAATAGAGCAGCGCTCAGAAAACTAAGTCAGAACATCTCTTTTTAGGGGGAAATAAGTCAACAGAGAGAGAGTTTTTAAATTCAGAACAGTCGCTTTCTCTTCCGCTTACTCTAATCTTAACTTTCACTCAAAACATTATGTTGGTAATCGGGAAGATGAGGACAGCACTGGAAATGAAGAGTCCAGTGAGTAGAACTGTACTGAACTAAGCACGTACGTGCTAACAAGTATGACTTGCAGGGTCACTGGAATCCCGATTCCCACTATTCATCTGAAAGATTAAACATCACAGCCATTGGCTGTGAAATAATGAAGACTTTTCTCTGATACTTCTTGCTGAGCTGCAATCCTCTTGCTCCACTTCCTTTTACGGCTCTTCATTAATCCCAAAGGAAGGTTTTTTTAAGTTCCTGCAACTTGAAATAAAGTTAGTTATCAGTGTTTGGTGGCTTGCTCGAGCAGTCCATTAATTCAGACTGGTCAAGGGAGAAAAACAAACTTTGCTCAGGCTGGAAACAAGCAGAGCTGTTTAGGGGCACGTGTTCTAGGCCAGTGTTCAGTTCCACTGTGATTTGTTCTAGAAGAGCTGAACTATAAACAGAGCAGTTCATAGCTTTTGCAGAGCACTCAAAAGAAAGAGAACCGTGCCAGTCTAAGAGTTCTGCACTAATTATGATAAGTTCATTTGGGGATGCCATTTTTAAGATAAATAATAAACTCAAGAAGTAAAGGACTGTTAAAAGGCTATTGATACAATTTACTCAGCTAAAGGGATGTTTCAGAGTACATAGGGTCCCATCAAACAATTTCCAACATCATATTTGTTTCATTAAACATCCATCACTGAAAGCTGTGGTGATGGTATATTAATCAGTGGAGCTCATAAAAAAAGATTCAGAAAGCCATCTCACTGAATATTGGTTTAAGGAAGTATCTTCTAGGACAACAATCTGTAGTTAGAAAGAGTTTAAGTTTCTGCTGGAAACTCCAGGGTGATATCTTGTGTAGAGAGAATGCAGTTAGACCATCACAATCTTTAGGCTATGGCCAGGAAGGAGCAACTTCAGAAGTAAAGCCTTAGGTTCTTACTTGATTTAGAAACATTTATACACCCTCTGATAAGGGTGTAAGAGAAAAAGTCTTCAAAAGCCCTGTAGTACAACAGAACTAGGTATAGCCCAGCCCTGAGTTAGTGTCCATCTAATTTGTGTCCAGAAAGTTACAGAGGAGATTCTGCTGCTTCACGGGGAAAGAGTAGGGCAGATTCTCTACAGATTCCAGGAGTTGTAAACCCATGATGTTTAATAAATTATATTTGGTAAAACTGGACTCTTATTCCACATAATGTTTAACCAAAATTCACTCAGAACTGAAGCTAAATAGTGACAGTAAAAAATCATTTAACATCTGAACTCAGGTTTAACAACTAAGAACAGATGGTAACTGAGAACCACATCAATTTGCCAGCAAAAGCAAGGCAAAGAAACGAGAATAATTTCATACACACACTGAGTATCACGTAATAACTGGTCCAACACAGGAACCAGTTACCAGTGGCTGAGCATCTCCAAATTTCCTTTTATATCAAGTAGAATAGGGCAAACTGAACAAGTTACTGACACCATACACTTATATCCAGAAGGCAGCTGCTTCTTAATCTGAAAATGACCTCCCCTTGCAAGGAAGAAAAATAAATAAATAAAAATAAATCAGTATCAAGAGCTCCCGTTTCCCCAGACTAGTCAAATTCCCTTCTTTACAAAGAATATGAAGTAGTATCAGGTAAGTACAGAATTTAAGAGCAGGAGTTGTAATCATTTTCTTAAGTAATCCAAAAGAAACAGGATTGAGTCCACATAAAATTAACATTTCATGTTATGTTTAACTATCTACATTAAAGCCAAAGCTGAATGCCTGATATATAATCATGTCAAAAATAAGTTTCAAGAAAGCTTTAGTTGTTATATCTGTTCCATGAAATGAAGGAAGCAATAGACTTCACAACAAAGAAAAAAACCCTTCTTCCTTGTAAGTATTCTATATTTTAAACAAGACTGTGCCTAAATTCAGAGAGTCCTTGATGTTTTAACTGCAGAAGAATTAAATGTTGTCATATTTATGACCAAAGAGTCCGGTGGCATATTTCAATGGCATCCATTTCCACATTATGTGATATGAAGGCAGTCAGTCAGTTGAGCTCAGACTGTTGCTTGCACCGCTGTAAAATTGCCTTTAAGCTGGAATCTAAGAAGAATTCACCCTGATCCTCCATGTTTCCACGAAGAAGCTTTCTACATTGTTATATAAACCAATAGACATACAATGATGAACAGCTCTTCAGTTCTTTCGATGACTATAAAAGACAGTTTGGCTTAATAGTTACTCTAAACATAAGTTTTTCTGCTTTTCTTGATGGAATTGTTCCACAATTCATTGCAACACTTCTTGATACCTCAGTCATCATCTTGCTGATTTCTTTCCTATCAAAGGAAAGTTCACAATGTTAGGATACAGTTATGTGAAGTGAGAGCACCAATAGATTACAAGTGCTTCCATGATAAAGTGGATATTAGACACAGACCATGTTTCTAAGCTATTTTTGAATGGTTTAAGACAACGTTCCCAGCAATAACAGCTCCCTCCCTCATCCCAAACTACAGGTTTTTATTCAGTAAAGAACAAGATTTGCCCCCTTTGTTAACTAACTGGTGGTGGCAGAAGCCAGTAGGCAGGATGAAGGCAAGCTGCCTTCCCTCCCCATGCTTAGAAGTCATACTTTCTTGTCTCTGTTATTGAAGGAAAAGAGGAATTCCATTTTTCCTAATATATTTATCTTCTAACTTCTAAATAAGTCCTTAGATGCATCAACTAAAGAAAAAAATATTTTTCCATTTAGACTACATTTGTATTTACATTTCAATTGGAAAAAAACCCACAAGGTTCTTGTGTGTGATTTGTCAAACTACACTCACTGCTTTCCCTAAAGATAAAATTAATTAAATGGAGTGAGATCAAAGAGAGCTTGGTCCTCATCGATGAAAGAAAATACATACATACACAAATATAAGCAACCCATACATTTTATATGTATATATGTAATCTATGCTAACTACAAAAGCACAGTTTCAGGCACTCAGATGTTAATGCTTTACAGGGATGGTAAATCAGAAAATTTTCTGGTACTTCTTACCAGTTTAAGGAAGTCTATTAATTTGTGAACATCCTCTCCTGTAGACAGGTCCACAAAATCTTTCGGCAGTCGGTAACTCAGGTATGGACTGGGCTGCACAGTAACTTGACTGTTTGTACAACGGAAAGCTGGATAGTCCTTTGGAAAAGGGTGATCGATAATACAAAAACAGTGTCTGTGAGTACAACCAGGACAATCATTTGAACACCTCCATGATACTGAGTCACCTTGCAAAAGAGTTTATTTAGTGTTCAGTCAACTAACCTTGCACTTTTTAACAACTTTATATTTTATCATTAAAAGCCATACAATTTAAAGCAAGAGTTAAAATGTTCCCGACAGTCAAATATGTGCATTTCCTCGAGCTTTCTACAATGTATCAGTACTTCAAGTGTTTAATATGTATATTTATAATGGTGCCATAGCAATGGAGCTATCAGATCTTTGTGACTGTGTATATAAAGAAAAAGTTTACAATAATACCTCTAAGCCTCTCTTCATAGATTCTTTCTTTAAACCCATGTTTGTATAATCAAAACTATGATCTAAGCTTTCTGACCAATTTATTCACTGAAGGGAAAAATACCTCCATAAAACACTTAAAAAGTATCTCTAAGCTCTCAATTCCAGCAACAGGTTTTGGGCAATTTGATATAAATCCCACTTAATGTACTATATATTTATAACACTCTAGAACTGACAAGCAATATGATTGTGAATTGCTTGGCAGTAAGTAACTTCATCGTTAACGAAGTTCAGTAACTTTACAAACAGATCCTATGACTGGATTCAAGCTGATGCATGAAGAAAAGTTATTCTGCTTTTCATTCAGGCTTACACCAGACAAATTACGTAAAGCATTTGGCACTCAGAAAAAATAAATCCATAAAACAAAGTTCAGGTGTTCCATGAAAAGCTGGAACTAGGAATGTGCTTTAACAAAGGAGACATAGTTTTTTGCAGAAGAGTTTGCTGGATTTTCATGCACCACAAGACTAAAAGAAAATAGTGCAGTTTATTTCCCTTTCAGTGTGTTATGAAAATGGTGGTGGAACTAAAGCAAAGCTCAAATAAGCTCAATAATGCCACTTCAGTTACAGTGACAAAGAGAAGCCCACAGTATCTGACTAGTCATCTCAGAAAAATAGCAAGTACTCCATAAGATCGAGTAACATACTAGTTTCTCTCTTCTAGTCAGAAGTGTAGCCATCCAGAGGGATCCGAACAGGCTGGAGAAGTGGGCCAGAGTGAACCTAACAAGGTTCAACAAGGCCAAGTGCAACGTGTTGCACTTGGGGCATGGCAATCCCAGGTATTTATACACACTGGGGGAAGAACTCCTGGAGAGCAGCCCTGTGGGGAAGGACTTGGGGGTCCTGGTGGACAAGAAGCTGGACATGAGTCAGCAGTGCACACTTGCAGCCTGCAAGGCCAACTATACCCTGGGCTGCATTAAAAAAAAAAAGGGGTGGCCAGCAGGGAGAGAGAGGTCACTGTCCCACTCTACTCAGCTCTGGAGTACCACGTATAGTCCTGAGGCCACCAGCACAAGAAAGATGCAGAGCTCTTGGAACAGGTCCAGAGGAGGGTCACTAAGATGATCAAAGGGGTGGAGCACCTCTCCTATGAGGGAAAGTTGAGGGAACTGGGCTTATTTAGCTTGGAGAAGAGAAGGCTGTGGGGAGACCTCAATGTGGCCTTCCAATACTTGAAGGGAACATATTTAAAATGCATTAGAACTAAGTAAAAACAAATTTCAGGGCATCTTCCACGCAGCAAGGTCAAAACTGTAATACGGGCTTGTACAGTTTGAACTATAAATTCCCTTGTAGGTATGTAACACTAGCAGGTGCTACTTACTGAGATTAACTATGGTCAGAAAGAAAGATCGATTCTACTCACAGAGAGTTTACATTTCAAGAGCTGAGGACATCCATTTACTTCAACAGGATTTACACCTGAATTCGGTTATGAAAAAGAAGCAGCAGAGGCCATAATGCCTTCTGGATTTGCTAGTCAGCTTCCCTAGCAGCAGAGCTGTACCTGTTCTGTTGCTTCTGCTTCACTCTGGTCGCCTTTCAAATTTCTCCCAGAGGTCAGTTCATCCCACGTAAACAGCAGTGAGTCTGTTACTTCTCCAAATGGATTAAAATCTATTAACCAAATCTTACCCTGCAATGTACCAACAGAAGAATTAAAACAAGTCACATAGTTTTAAATAAAACCAGAACACACATGCACTTATACTATTGTAATCTGCCTGGTCTTTAGAGACCAAAACAAAAAGATTTCAAAACCGAAAGCATTTGTTCTTACACACTGAAAATACTGTAACATACTTTATATTTGGCGAATAGTTTTAAAACACAAACTCTGACTTAGTATTTTTATTATTGCTATTATTTTAGGCGGAAGATCAGAGCTCAAATAAACTGAATTCAGCTCTACACAAGGTGCAGTTCTACACAAAAGAGAAACCACAGAAGTCTTCTGTGATCCCTAGACAGCACGAACAAGGAAGATAAAAAAGAAATATAAAGAAATAAAACACAGGTTTTGCTTTCCATCAAAAGTCATCTCAGCACTCCTATACACTCAGTAGCCTACAGGGATTGCTGCTCTTGTCTTGTCTCAGAAGGGACTGCAAAAGTACAGAGGAGGTCTGCAATATTCTGGTGGAGATCATGAAAGCTGAAGGATGCTGCATGGATATAGATTAAAAAAAAATCCACAAGGGCATTTTTAATATAACCCTTAGTAGTACAGACTCATTTCTCCTGCCACACATTTAACATATTCACATGTCAAACAGTTCTGGTAGCGTGTACAAGAGCATGTCTACTTTATAGCTGAAGAATATAAGCAGAGAGAATAACATGATTTATTAAAGGTAACAGAAGTCTGCCAAATAGCAAGAAAGGACTTGCATTCCTTGAGCCATCTCAAGGTAGCCCTGTGCTGAAGTGCTCTTCTTATCCAAGGAAGTGCCATCTAATAAAACAAAAACTTCATAATGAAATATTAATGCTAGCAAAACACCTGCCACATACAGAAGAAATCAGTTCTATTAAATAGGGAGACAAAGATTTCTGAAACATCAGTGGGATTGAAGGGATTAATTTTGTTTATTAAAGGCCAACTGGAACTGGAAATCACACCTAAGAGCTGGGCAATTACTAAAAACTTCTTTTGCTTTCTTTGGCTCCCTCTCCTTCCTGCACAATCTTCTGTCTTTAAAAGATCCTTCCTATCTTGATGCGAACTTCAAAGTATCTTTAACGATTCATACTACAGCCATCTGTTTTCTAACACATGGATTCCTTTGAAGCCTTCAGTCGTAGAGTAACATGGAGACTTCCACCCACACTGCCTAAGCCACGCTCACAGGCGTTGAAGTGTTGTAGAGTAAGAAACGAATAGAAACTCGTGCAACAGCAGAGAAGAGAAATGCTAGAGGCTAAAAATGGTCTGTCACCATCAATACTGAGTGACTAACGCAGCTCGGGGAAGTCCCACCACAGATGAAACCAGCAATATTTCTTGTAAATGGGAGCTGCACCAACACAGCAACCTGGCTGCGTACAGACCTTCACAGGTCTCCCTTCTCTCTCAGGGTAGATCAGTGGGGTCCAGTTGTCCCCAAGGAAGTTTTAAGAACTGTAACAGCAGTGCTAAAACCAGACAGCTTCAAAAAGAAGCTCGAAACTGCAAGGACACAGACCTGAACTGTTTCTTCCTTGTACTGGAAAAGTAAAGAAGGCAGATCTGCGTGGCTAAATTGCAAAACCTCTGAACCAAAATTGACACTATCATCACAGAAGGCAAAGAGGGGCAAGCTCTGCTATCACTTTCCATCTCCATTCCACACAGAAACACGGTCACAGATTTTCATTATAAGCAATGTTTTGCTAATGGGGACGTCTCGTTAGCTCCAAGGCATCAGGAGAAGGAATCTGAAATTTAGATTCATTCTGTCACTCCAGAAAAACAAGTTAATGAACCAACATAATCACAGACAGAAGCAATGGCTGGCAAAGCTGCAGTCCAGAGAATCTTCTCTTGCATCAGAAATGTTTACACCTAGTAAAGGATTTCCCCATGAAAGGCTTTCTCAGAGACTCCTCCTCACCCCAAATACGTGAAACCTTGTATTTTATTTTATTTTTTTTCTTAAATAGGAATTCAAGATTGTTCCCTTAGGGAACAGACCTGAGAAAAAACTGAAAAACATCTCTGACAACCAAAAGCAATGTCTGGTTTCTGTGAGCACCCCAAGCAGCATTTCTCTCTCTCTGCAGACAGTGGTACTCCACCTACAACACCTCAAGACCATCTGAAACCTACACGGAGCTCCATTAGTTGCAAATTGATGAAAAATGTCAAACAAACCAAATAGCCTTTCTCAGGTTTCATTAAAGGGAATGTATATAGCTCTGGGTGAGTAACTAAATCATATTTCCTCAAGATTAAATACTCATCCAAGTCTCACTTTGAATTTTATGATCTAAATGTTGTTTAAGGTGATACGCACTATGTAGCTACAGAGCAGTAGTTAAGCTATTTATATGCAGTCTTCTGGCATTAGCAATCTTTATCATGAGAGAACAGAAATGCAAAAGCCAGAGAAGTAAGGCTGTTCTTAGCTGGAGAGGAAAAAATCATGTTATTACATAGCACTTTTTTTTTCCTCATCCTAAAACAGAAACCAATAGATTTACCATATCGTGACAGCTTCATGTTTGTTTTTCTAAAGCATTCAGCAGTATGCTGCTGAGAGGAAATGCATATGACAAAGACTGTTTAAAGGAAGTTAAAAGATGAAATGCAAACCAAACTGTTACATTGCCCTAGCTCCAGCTGCACCTGCAAGCACAGTGACAACGCTCAACAAGCAGATAGATGCTAGTGCTGGTTTGCATGTTAACAAGAAGAGCTGTGAATCTGCAGCAGCCAAGCACTTTGCATTGATACTCCATAACACAGTTATGTCCTGAACATGATTACACAGTGTAGAACTTGTAAAGGTGAGCAACAGCAGAGCTCAGGATTGTCAGCTGTTGCACAAGAAAAGTAGATCCAAATGGAAGCAGGCTACTTGTCTTCCAACATGGCCACTCCAGGGCTAGGTCTCCAGATCATCCAGCTCTGAAAATGGTATGACAGCATTTCTGCCTTAAAGGAAGGACTGCCTGCCAAGCCAGGTGCTAGCTCAGAAGAGCTCAGTAAAGAGAGAGTAAAAGGAAAGGTCAGACACAAAAGTTTGCTCTCAAACCAGGGCACTGCCATTCTCCAACTCAATATGCTGGACATGTGGCAGACTACTCTGCAGCCTCTCAAGCAACTACATGGAGTGGTTTGCTCTCTTCCACAGCCACAGTAAGGAAACAAGCTTCTCCAAGCTGAATATTTTAGAGTTGAAAGAATTTAAAATAAGCAGACATTGGACATTTCTCTCATTCTGTAGGTGAGGTTGCCATGCAACCAGCCCGAGGAAGAGCATGGGCTCTGGAAATTAATCAGACTCAGCAACACTCAATATTCTTTTGCTGCCTATATCTTACATAGAAAGGGAGCAATGAATAATACAGTTGCAAACCACAGAAGTATGTGTGAAAGGAGGATCTGACACACAAAGGATTATCTGGCAGTTTACAAGACCCGAGGGTAGAAGGCACTGAGAGTTATCTACAAACAGATATATTTTATCCTGACAGACAAAGAAACACTGTTCATTTGAGATCACAGAGGCTGAAGCCTCTTACTTAAATAAACTGTCTTCACACTTCAGCTGTGAGGCAGAGTACCCAAAAGCAGGACTTGGTTAGATGCAAAAGCACTGCTCCTTGTTTCATCTGACAGCATCCCCTAATGCTCCTAACTTAACTCACGGACTGAATGTCGCTCCTAAAATCAGGCTCTGGATTCCTTTAAGACAATACATGTGCTGTTAGAGCACAGCTCACATGACCTATTTCTGTTGACACTAGGAGAAATGAAGGCAGCTAGAACCTGAAGTTAGGATGAGACATTTCTCCCCATTCTTTCACTATCTGGATGTTCAGTGTTCTGACTCGCTGAACACTCAGAACCACAGCTGGAACAATTTGAACAGGAAAAAAAAAATAGCTTCCATCTGCTTCAAATTGGGCATAGAACAATCGTCAAGGGTATGATTTTTGATGATCATTCCTTTGTACCCTAGAGAAAGCATTATTATTTTTCAACTTCTGAAGAACACTCTGTAGAAATGATTAACTTTGATGAGTTCAGATGCCACAGAGATGAATTTCTTTTAGTGAGTGAAACATCACCTGCCTCATTTTTTGAAATATCCTACTAATTCTGGCTGAATGTTCAGATACAATTCTGTCACAAGTATCTACGGTAGGTACTATATAGAGTGAGCAGTGCTTCACTTCATCTATCATAGAATCCTAAGATTGGGAAGGAACTTTTAAAGATCACCTAGTCCTGCAATGAACAGGGACACCACAGCTAGATCAGGCTGTCCAGAACCTTATCCATCCTTGCCTACAAAGTCCCCAGGGACAGGGCATCCACCAGATCTCTGAGCAACCTGTTACAGTGCCTCAGCAATCTCACTGAGAGACTTTTTCCTTATATCCAACCTAAACCTATCCTCTTTATGCTTTCCCACTGTTCTGTCACCACAGACCCTGCTGAAGAGTCTGTCCCCTTCTTTCCTGTAGCTCCCCTTTAGATACTGAAAGTCTGCTATCAGGTCACCGCACAGCGTTCTCTTCTCCAGGCTGAACATCCCCAGCTCTCTCAGCCTGTCTTCATACAAGAGGTGTTCCATCCCATGGATCGTTTTCGTGGCTCTACTCTGGATGTGCTGCAGCAGGGCTGCATCTCTCCTCTACTGAGGACTCCACATATGGACACAGTACTCCAGATGAGGCCTCACCAGCACTACCAGAGCAGAGGGGGAGGATCACATCCCTCACTCTGCTGGCCACGCTTCTTTTAACACGGTCCAGGATACAGTCAGCTTTCTGGGCTGCAAGGTAACACTGCTGACTCATGTTCAGCTTCCTATCCGCCAGCACCCCAAGGTCTTTTCTCAGCAGGCTGTGCTCAATCCTTTCATCCCTCAGCTTGTATTGGTAGTAAGGGTTGCTTCAACCCTAGTGCAAGATCTTGCATTTGGATTTGTCAGACCTCACAAGGTTCTCCTGGGCGCATTGCTCAAGCCTGTCTAGGTCCCTCTGAATGGCATCCTGTCCCTCTGGTGATACTGCACAATATCAAGTATCCATCTTAAAAAAAGACAGAATGCAAATCAGAGAATCATAGAATGCCTTGAGTTAGAAGGGACCCTAAAGATGATCTAGTTCCAAGCCTTGCTGCTGGCAGGGTTGCCATCCACCAGTTTAGGCTGCCCAGGGCCCCATCCAACCTGGCCTTGGGCACCCCCAGGGATGAGGCATCCCTCAGCTTCCCTGAGCAGCAGTGCCAGTGTCTTGCTACCCTCTCAGTAAAGAATATCTTCCTACCATCTAACTTCCAGTTTGAAGACACTCCCCCTTGTTCTGTCACAAGCAGACTGTTTATAAAGTCAGCCTTCCTCCTGTTTCTAGGCTCCCTCCAATTCCTGGAAGGCTCAAAGAGGTCTCTCCAAAGCTTTCTCTTCTCAGGCTTCACAAGCCCAACTCTCTCAGCTTCTCTTCATAGGAGAGGTGCTCCAGCCCTCTGATCATCTACATGGCCCTCCCCTGGACACAAAATCAGACAGAATTGTAGCTGAAGCTAGAACTATGTGCTTGAAGACAGACTATTTATCTGGAAGAAGATATTTACTAAATAATTACATCACTAACAAAGACGTACTTACAACCCCAAATCTATCATTTTCCTCCCATTGACAGTATCAAATATTGAAAAGCAATTAAGGAACAGAATGATAAAACCAGGTAGTTTGGTTTTTTTTTTTGCTAGCACCACTTCTAAGAAGATGAAGCCATTCTGATTCCTCTCCCTAGGGTTTCAGGTATAGTTTCCACAGAACAAACAATTAATTACTAAGGAAATAAACAATCTGTTGTTCACTTACCCTGCTGTCTCGGTACACATCAAAAACAACTGAAAAAGAGAGAGAAAAAAAAAAGTTAACCTTGAAAGATACAATCCCACAGAATATGTCTAAAATTCTGGAGAAGAAAAGGCTGCAGAGACCTCATTATGATCTTTCAATATTTAAAGGGAGAATATAAACAGGAGGGAAATCAACTTTTTACATGGACGTATAATGAAAAGACCAGGGGAAATGGTTTCAAATGAAAGAAGGAGAGATTAAGACTAGATGTCAGAGGGAAGTTTTTCTCTGAGGGGATGCTGAGGTGCTGGAACTGGCTGCCCAGAGAGGGTTTGGATGCCTCATCCCTGGAGGTGTTCAAGGACAGGCTGGATGAGACCCTGGGCAGCCTGATCTAGGATTTGATCTATCAGTAGGCAACCCTGCCTGTGGCAGAGAGGTTGGAATTTGATCTGTGAGGTCCCTTCTAACCCAAGCCATTCTATGACTCTGAACAGATACTCGTGTACACTACACAAAAGGCAAAGACAATTCATCTAAAAAACTGCAAGCCAGAATTAGGTTAATTTCCAAGAGGAAGTTGAAAATTTTCAAGAACTATTGTTAACACACAGATAGTGTGTCTGCTGGGCTTTTTTCATTTAATTCTGGCTTGTTTTGTTCATTTTTCCTCCCAATGGAGATCATCAGATAAACTTCCAGCACAGGGAAAAGCTTATTGCCTACATTACCACTGTTTGTTCTACAGCAGAACTGAGACATTTCACGGAAGGATAGGACTCCACTGTGCTAGACGCTGCACAAACATTTAATAAGAGAAAGTTCCTGCTTCAAAAAGATTAGGGACTTCAGCAGATAACAAGACAAGCAGGTTGCAGGAACAAAGGGGTCAGTGGGCATGCTGAGGATGAGGCACTGAAAGGGCTATGTTTAAACTAATGCAGAGCAGACACTGCACTGGTTAGCAACAGCTCTTTCAAAGAACCTCTGCTACTCAGTGATTTAAGTCAAGCTGCCTTGCGTAGTTAGATTGTTACCACTCCCATTGGTTAATTAAGCATAAATCTTTGTACCTGCCTCTATCTGTCTATTAACTCCTGTTCTGCACTGTTAAGCAAACTTTGATTCGTCTTTCTACCCAACTATGGAAAAATCTACAGGTAGGCACTTGGGCATGACTGTATGCAGAAATTGTATCAGCTCAGCAGAGGAAAGAAAAACCAGAATAAAACTCACACGTATGCTGTATTGTCAATTCCTTCACTAATGAAGAAGGGAATACTTCAGCTAACTACAAGATTTCCCAATTCTCATAAGATAAACTAAACTCAGGATATGACTGAAGAACCCTTGAGCCCCAGCAGCTCCTCAGGAAGCTGCCTGTCAATAGCAGACAAGTTGATGGATCACATCCATGGACGTAAAGCTACTCAGCAGCTCAACCTCATGCTTTGTGCAAAGTTGGCTGCACTTAGGCAACACACAGGGCCAAAGCCAGTCACATCATTGTTTTTGACCACAAGGCCTAAAATCTTTTTGCACAAGCTGAGTTACGTCAATTTAAAGTGACGTTACAGTATTAAGTGCTATGATTTTCTCAGGAAGACAAGCCCTCAGTGGTTAAGTCAGCAATGCCAGGATAAGCACAGCAGCCCTAGACTTCTTCCACAGCTGTTCAACTCAACTTGTTGTTTGTACTGTGTACTACAGAAAGCTTTTTCATCTGAGTTTCATTATAAGACAATGTCTGTCAGCTTGGAGCAAGCCTATTGCAGCAGTGATCGTTAATCACTGAGGCTGAGTGGGATTTACAACCCCATTAAGACTGACTGCACACTGGTGACTAATTTAGGACACCAACAAACAGCAGAGAGGAAAACTTGCATTGTTCCTTCTTTAGGGACCACGTGAGAAGACACGTGCCGCGTGCCAGTGAGAATGGAGTAAAACTTTACCTGGAATTGCTCAGAAAGTGAGGATCAATGGCAAGCAACAGTACCTCTGGAGGACTGTTTTCATTGGGCTCCTATGAAAGGATTCTAGAAGGTTCTAACACCATTTGCAAGTATTTTAAATGCATCTGCCCATCTGTTGTCTTACTGCTCCAACACTGCAGTGCTTCAGCTGTTCTGACTCAATTCTTCCATCTGGAGATACTAACAGACCAACTGGAAAAAGCAGAGCAAACAGCACTGAAAGCCCCAGCGAAGCAAGGAGCCAGGGAAAGAGCTACAATACCTTTCCTCCTGAAGGCAAACAAATGCAGACTTTCATTGTTCAAAACACATATGCTGCTAGACAGTGGACTGAGGGATATGGCTTGGGGGGGGAAGGTATGGGAAAAAAAACACCCTGCAGAACATGTTTTCTGCATGGCATTTCTCTGCAGCAGGATGGGTTACCCGTGTTTAGTGCCCAAGATCAAAAGGTTAACCAGTCTGCACCCCAGAAGGTGACCCTGACACCTCCTTTCCCTAGAAGGTAATTCAGACAGCACAGTTTAACCTAGTTTACATAGGATACCACTTCAGATCTTTCAGTTCACTAGGCAGCAGTTTCAGAACTGAAATCTGGGCAGCAATTTCTAAAAATAGTGTCCTGAATTTTTATCTATCAGCTGATTACATATGGGCTGAAATTATGTTGGGACACAGAGGAAAATTAAAACAGTCATCATAATGTCAGATCTGTATGACTGATTCTGCTTCGAAATGTCAGGGCAACAGATCTGATAAATTAGTAGAGTTAATTGTATGTATTATAGCCAGACTGGATTAAAGGAATTGTGCAGAGCCACACTTCTTAAAATGACAATAAAGAACAAAAAGACTGGCATTAGAAGGAATCGTTTTAGAAAGTCAGACAGAACAGATCTATTTGAGAGCCATTGTTAGTCAGCAAAATTATTAACCATGCTCACAGCTTACTTAACAGTTGAATAGTCAGTTTTATGAAAGACAATGCAACTGACAGACAATTCATACATGTTTGTATTTTACTAAATTGAGGGTTGGTTCGCACCACAGCAATTTAAGTTTCTTATTTTTCACCCATCCTGATCACATGTCGCAACAAAACACTATCTTAGTTTCCTGACATGGTTTAGTGAGATAATTTCTGATAAAAATTGCAAAGGATTTCATGTTTACAAACTGAGAATTAAATGAGGTTGCTTAGGTGTAGCAAAACCTCATCAAATATCATTCAAAAGTATCATGTACAGCATTTTGTCTGCTCAACACTCTAGTAGAAATTCGTTTACATTCTTAAAAATAAACTTCCAGATCTTTTCTTCAGAGTATTCACCAAGGAGAAAGTGTCTTTATAAATATTTTTTCCTCACTACTGAATGTATTTTGTTAAGCTTTTCTTACCCCATTACCCAAATGGTGATTTTTTTCTTACTTAGAAAGAAGCATAAAGGGGAAAAAAGCCTCTGAAGAAAATAAACAGCAAGTAAAAACACAAGTAAACAAAAAAGGCTTTTAAGTCTTCGTGACTATGAGTGCAGAATGTTCTTAAAAACCTTCATCAACACCCTCCTTCCCTCCCTATGCTCCATTTTCTAACTGAAGTCTTAAGATACTTACAGTCTTCATCCAAGAATTTATACTGTATGTGTTTCTTGAAAAACTCCTGTATCGATCTACAGATCTCCTCGTGCTGCTTAGAGATATGGTCATAGTACTGAGTGTAGTCCCTCTGTGATATACCTGTCAAAAGTCATAATTATGAAGAGCTTTAAACACAGGAAAAATAAATAATACAAAAAACAACCACACTGAACACAGTTGTCAGAGAACACACATTATCATCTCTGTCTCAAAAGACAAGGTTCTCCCAGGTTTCAATCATTAATAATGACTTCCTGTTTGGTTTTACTCTCCAGGATTGGAAGCACTGCCATTACAAGCTTTCTCCTTGTACAGTTCTGCTCTACGCTTGGTGAACCTTAGTTCATACGCACATACTCTCACTACTTTTAAGTGAGTTTCAGAAGTAATCCTTGCCTGTGTTTAAATTCCCAGTTGTTGTCCTATCCTTTCAGTTTCATTCACCCTATTAACTCTGGTGAAAAATCTTTTGTTCAGCACTTCCATCTGGAAGAGTGAAATGAAAGGGGGAGAGGCCAGGTTTGCTACTTAGCAAAGATGATAGAATTGAATGTACATAAAGATTCTCATTTAACCTACTCGTTAAGCACAGAATAATACATACCTGCTTGATAAGACACTAGAGTTGAAACTTAGAGCCCTAGAATGAACAAAATGACATACAATCTAGTATCTCTGCACCCATCTTGAGGGCTTTCTTCCATCTCTGACATCAGAAAAACTGTCCCAACTACAGCACAAGCACTTCATTTCAGGCATTTGTTTGAATACAAGATGTTAGTTTATGTTGACATCAACAGGATTAGACACTAGGCTCTTAAATGACAAAAGTTCTCATACAGGATATGCCAACATAAGCCACTGCAATGCTCAGTCAAAACTCAGACAAACGTCAAACTAAGACCTACGTCTCACTGCAGAGTACATTTATGGAGAAAAAAGCTTCTATGTGCAGCTTCATAGAACACCCTGGACAGGAAGTAAATTCCTAGTGACTGACTGAGGTGGGACAGGATGGAGAGAAATTGCTGACAGCTCCTAACAGGTACAGAAAGGCATGTGCTGTACTCGCATCTAGAAACTGTACTGAGAAGGTTTCAGGAGAAACAGTGAGTAGATAATATCCCTTTACCAATGCATCATCATGAGGAATCCTGGAAACACCAGTTTCATGTCCCTTTCCTGATACTTATGAATATGTAGGTATGAGACCAAAAGTGAACAAACTTGCTTTTATTTTAGAGAAGAAATATATCACTTTCCTTCCTATTAATCCTGGATTACAGCTTCGCTACATCACTGCTACAACACTTCCTCGTTAGAAGAGTTCAAGCAGAATGGTTCTTATTAAGGATCATTATGAGCTCCAATCCTATGCCATTTTCACTTATGTTCATCTTTAAAGATCCCACAGCAGCCCACATCAAAAAGGAATTCAAATTCCAGAGCAGTTTTGGCTCTGGAGTTTCATGAACTCTGGTCGAGATTAAACTCCTCAGTTCAAGCACCTGTATGTGCAGTAGGTGTCCAGGCTCTTGTTACAGCAGAGGCTAATCAATATATCTAGAGGAATACATGGAATATAATTTGAATTCAGACACATGGTACACCTGTGGATATATTCCGACCTCCACAACTTTCTGCACTTAATATCCAAGTGTGGTCACATTTAATCAGCGTAACAACCAACTGCTTCTGAATTCGTTCTGCAAGTTGGGTGTGATTAAATTCTCTCATGAATATAAAGGAAGCCCTTACAAAACAGCCTCTGGGTGAAGTTCTCTGAATTAGCAATTAGATCTGTAATATCAGGCTTACTATGTCATCAGGCTTTCAAAGACTGTGGAGAGAGAAAATTGGCATGCCACACTTAAAATTACAGACAGAAGAAAAACATTAATTCCCAAATTGAGTGTGATAAGGAAGTGCCTTCAGATTCAGCACTGATTTAAGTAATCAGAGAAACTTCTAAGAACTCCATCTAATAATTTAATCTCTAAGATAATTCTCACCTATAAGCTTGCTTTCCTTGACAAAGCATCTGAATTCTGCACCAGGAATTAGTTCACACCACTTGCGAAGAACAAGCTATAAAGGGAAAACAAATGAGAAAGTACTGTTTCAGAAGGGTAACTTTTTTTTTTTTTTAAACAGGGATGTCTTCCAGATCTTTCAACAGTTTTGCTGCAATAGTAAGACAAATCTCTGATGTTAACCCTGATATAAGACTTGAACAAAACAATCTTAACCTGCAGGCCATTCAATGGCTTGGGTTGGTAGGGACCCTAAAGATCCCACAGTCATGGGCAAGACTGCTACACACCACATCAGTTCATACAATTATCTTAGTAAATACCAATATACTTAGTAATACCAAGTCAAAAACAATTTGACTTGGTATTAATTTATGCATGAGGAGAATGAAAAAATAAAAATTATCCTAATAGGCAATAATTTCCCAATTTAGAGCCCCCTTCTCCGAAGGCTGAAGTATTTAAATGCTGATATTCAGAAAACAATGCAATAAATGCCACTTCTTCCCAGAATTACACATCTGGAGTATGCTGTGTCAGTATATTCATCTGGAGTTCCATGTTTCGAGACTTCTGATTATAGCTGTTATGTTCATAAGCCCTCTGTGACTGGCCAGAAATAGGCCACTAGTGCTGACTACATCAGATGGCCACCAAGTTCTTCACAGGAAGATGAGAAGTTGTTAATTGAAAGAAGAAAGTTCAGACTGGTCACAGGAAGGAGCTTTTTTACCACGAGGATAGTTCAGCATCTCAACAACCCCCTCACAAGGGTGAGACAGCCTCCATCCACTGAGGTTTTCATGACCACATCTGACAGCACACCACACAACCCGATTTAATCTCACAGCTTAGCTGGCTCTGAGCATGAGAATGAACTAGATAACCAAGGAGGCCCCTTCCTACCTTAGTTACCCTGTGCTCTTCCACTACACACAGAATTTAAACGTGGAATTATCTAGGAAACAACTTCTAAGTTGCATTAATGATAAAGCATGGAAAACAAAAAACCCCATTGTGTAACACAATAAATCTGTCACGGAGTTGGCAGAAAGTTGCTCTCTAGTCAAGAGAGCTGATGGGCAGAATTAGATTTAACCAGATCAACCTTTATTCTGGCATACACCCAAGCAGTGATGCCCCTGAAAACACAAACTGGTTAAAATAAAGGACACAGAATCAAAAATAGTAACCAAACTATCATCATGAATGGGAATGTCTGGTAATTAAAGCGTATCTCTGACACTTTATCAAGTTTTTGCTTTGCATAAACTGAAGCATTCAGATGCATCCGTTCTTTTGAGGGTCTCAGTTACTGCTTGTGGGTACTGGAAACTCCCAGCACTATCACCTGCAGTGTAAAAATCAGTAACCAAAGGTGATGCTCCTAACTACAACGTAAACATGAAACTATTCTGTATCTTCTAGGCCCATCAACACATTGCTTCAAAACATTGTTCATGCACTTTTCCTAAAGCTCTTTTAAACCCACAGGATGATGACACAAGCTGTATTTACATAAGGAATTATTAGAGACATAACTAGATGCTATCACAAAACTGACAGCACCACAAGAACTGTTGAACGCAATATCCGAGTGGCTAACTAAATATTTTAATGCAGCAGAAAGTATATCTAATGAGATAATACAGACCATTTTGGTTCTTAGTAAACAGCTACAATCCTCAGGCACTACAGCTAGCTTCTCACAGTAACGTGAGCCATGATGTTCTCGAGAAGCATGTTAAGGGAACATATGACTCTCAGCTAGTGAGCTTCACCTTCCTGGCAAAACTGGACAGACAATAGAGAAAGCTGCAAGGAAGCTTCAAACATCTGCACTTCAACTTGGCTCTGATCTGTAACTAAATGAACTCCTAATGACCTCCAGTTCTGAACCACGCTTCCCCATACTGCCCAAGCAACACAAAACAAACAAAAAAATACTGTTGGGCACATACTCAAGCACAAGAGGCAGCCTGCCCACGTGTAATACACTTAAGTTAGCCTAGAAATCAGAAAGTCTTACCTCATAGCTCAAGGAAGGATCAGGGGAATCATCAGTACAATGAATAAATCTGGAAAAAAAATCGCAGGCATCAAAATATGCTTTTAGATACAAGATTCTGGCCACAGTGAAGAAAAATAACCCCAAAATGTTAATTCCAAAACCACAGCTAAATTACTAAGACAGATAATGCAAATAATTTCAGTGTGACAAAAAGACAAAATAAAACAACACCACTTCTCTCCACAATTATAAACAATCGTCTTTTTTTGATGTAGTTTAGTTTGGAAGAGGCTAAATTTGGACAGAAACTTGGCTAAAACGTGGCTGCTTATTCAGTGTTGAGTCTTTTGCTTGAATCAACAGTGCTGCTCCTTTTGTCTTTATTGATACGTAGGCATAACTGGATTCTCAAAGCATGAAATAAACATTAAAAGCACTAGGGAAAACATGCTGCAATGAAACTTGATTAGATTGTTAATGTTTAACTTCCTAAACCGGATAACTGAGACACATCACTGTGCCTTGCAGCAGTTCAGGATTACTTTCATTTTCATGAACAGCAGATGCAAGGAATGCTACTGAACACGAGTGATTCCACGGCATGGAGTTCTGCTAAATTAAGAGCCTTAAGAAATACTCTTAGAAGTCTCCTGAGAGTGAAAATAAACAAAACCATTTCCATAACCACAAGCAGATGTCAAGGTTTTGTCCCTTGCGAGCAGCTCACTCTCTGTGCCACCATCCAGGAACTACTAAGACATATTTGCTTTTATACAATGTCTTGTTAATTCCCTTAGAAAGTTACAGGAATTACTGCAGAAGAACATAAATCTTCCACCCAAACACGCTCCCTGACATTACTGGCAACAAACTATTCTGATGCACAGAACTGTGTAAAGGGTCACAACAGTCTTAAACAGGAGAAATGTTGCTATCTCCCTTTGGTACTGAACTCACTGCAGCAATCCAGAAGTCTTAACACCTCTGCTTTAAGCAGTGCACTGTAAGATACAGTGGCTCAATGCCTTTACTCTTGGTAAGCAAAGCATCATGCTGCCCAGCCCTCAGTCTGAAGCTGAGGGCTCTCCTAAGAGCTTCCTCTGTACGCTGCCAGAAGAAATAAATCTTTAGTTTAGGCTTTAATATTCACCACACGGAGGAGAGCATGCTTTCCAAAAGTACAGTAATCAAAGAGACTGTATATCTGTAAGCTTATGTAAACAGATAACAGCCACAGTTTATATTCCCAGAGATTTAAGATCTGTCAAGGCAACAGAAACACTCCAGAGAGTTTGCAGTTTTGCTATACTCAAAATTCCCCCATTACGATCATATCTGCTTACCGTGCTCAAGAAAATATTCCACACACACCAAGATAATCATAAACTACAGATAAAAGGGCAGCTGAAGCACAACATGCAGCGTTTCACAGTCCCTGAACACCAGGACCCACGCTACCTTTCAGAGAAATCCACATCTGACACAGGGGGATCTGTAATCTGCTCCATTTTGGTTAGATGCAGTCTTTTCCAGCTGTCCAAAAACAGCCAAAACTGTCCCTTGCTCAGCACTCACATATTTCAGGTGGAGGCCACCATGGGGGAGGAAAGATACTTTCTGTTCTTCTGTATTATTGTATTTTTTAGCAACTTGTTCCAGCATCTGGACAGCTCACCCATTACACACAGCCTTTTCAACATGAGAGAAGGAAACCCTACTAAGCCTTTGGCCAACTGCATCCTCTTCCAGTCTGGAGGTAACTGAAGGAGCATCAGAGAGACCTGAAGACCACAGAACTGAAAGATACACCAGCCCCCTTCTCTGAAACCTCTGAAAATTATTATTTTAAACACTAGTAAGCATGAAGGAGTTAAACTCCACTGTTTATTGACCTTGTGTTGTGGTCAACAGCTTGTTTACACATTTATTCTTAGATGTCAACAAGAGAAGGATCAAGGTCTTTTTTTTTTTAAGTAGCAAATGCATGTTAATCTCCAAATGCAAATACTCGAACTACATGAAGCTGCCATGCAGATCAGCATGCAGCACTGGGAAAAACGATTTAAGGTTTGTAAAAAATCTCCAGGACCCATCCTGCTATGAGAGCTATGAACTGAAATTACTATCCACAAAATAAACAATCACCAATATACTGAGAACTGTAAAAGCACTCTGTACCAGACAGTTTCGCTGACAATATTGCAGTTTTGTTTCTTTTTTTAATTAAGGTTTTAAATTAAAGATAAATTTCTAACAGCAAGAAATATTTCCTAGTAGTTCTTAAAGCTGAATAGGAAATTCAGAAACTGCATAAAGAGAATCCTGTACCACCTGCACCACAAATTCCTAGGGAAAAAAAATGGGCATGTGAGTAAAAGCTCAAGAAAAGAAAATGTCAAAGGCCTCATATTCCACATCATCTCATGTGGAACTTTTTATCTTGAAATAGGCCACGTTCAAGTCTTAAGCAACAGGTATTGTCCTTGCAGAAAAGGCACCCTGACTGCCAAGTCACATCTGCACGAACCAACACTGCCTCCTACGCTCTGTCAGGAGAACACAGGCTGTTATCCCTCCATGTCAGAAAAAAAGCTCTACAACTTTGAACTGAAAAGCAAAAATAATGCTTCCTAATTGAATGAATCAAGTTTAGTGTCAGCAGTGTCATATTTGACTCTCTTAGGGTCAGGCAGTTCATTAATCATAAGTGATGACTTTCACTTCACAAACATCCAGTTCTGGTCAACCAGAGCACGTTGTGATTCCATTGGGAGCTGTTTCACCTGCTCCTGCTTGGGCCAAAGGGCAGAACCTGCTGAGAGCATCTTTAGCAGGAGGTTGCTTTCGACCAGATATCTTATTTCACTTCTACTGATATTTTTCTGGTTGCTTAATAACCACCAAAAATGCTGTCAGGTTCAACATCCCAATAGTGACATCTGCAGACCTAAAATGCTCAGCACTGTGCTGCAGAAAAGGAACCAACTCTAAAGTTCAACAAAATTTCCAAGGTTTATATTCTCCTTATTAGTGACAAGAAGCTTATCTTTGAAAGGGCATTACCCTATCATTAAAGCTATTGCAATTGTTTATATTAGCCTCAGGGTGGGTATTCACTTTTAACAGAACGTAGCCCAAATGTTTTAGTAATAAGCAAGAAAACTGTACTAGCTGTAAACTTCTTGTTCAAAAGAGGAGTGTTATCTGCTTAACAGAAATCCCAGTTAGAAAGGGATTGCTTCTGTCACATAACCACAACATTAAGTTCTTGAAAGCCTGCATTAAAAACTGAAAAGTTAAGGATCACACCACCCGCAAGTCTTCTGTGAACTCAGCAAAGGAAAATGTAGTGCTTACTCGAAGCAGAAACAATGACTACGTTAACGAGTACGCTGCTCTTAAGACTTTGCTAATTTATGTCTGTTCCAAGAGGAAAGTTAACTCCTTCTGAGCTTTTAAACCAAACAAGTGTCAGCATGATGAGGGAGTCCAAACATTTGAGTAGTCAAAGCTTATCTAGTCACGTTCAGTGTATCTGCAGTAAGGCCATATTTTTTAATGGTTTGTGTTGAGGTATTGCATAGCTGAAATTTTCTCAGAACTGGGGACAGCTGAGAATTGCAGCAAGGGCACTTCCCTGACCTGAAAAACAGACAGATCGTATCAGATAAGCAGACAGGAAACGGGAGAGGAAAGAGGCAGAGAAAGTGGTTGAAGTCCAACACCACTGACAATGCTACCTCAAGAAACAGACCTTCAGCTTGCCATTGTGTCCCTATGCCACAAGCCAGGAAGTGTATTTTCAAGTGAACCCCACTGAACAGGAAAAAAAAAGTAAATAAAAATCTCAGTTGTTAATTATGCAGGCCAAGAAATTTTTAGACCACAATGAATATTAATGAAAAAAAAAATAGAAATACAGTGCTTTTATCCCTTCTCCTCCCTCTGATCAGCCCTTCCAAGGGATTTAGATATATTATGTTTTCAGTTTTCGTTTGTTCAGCACTTAGGTTCTTATGCCAACTGCACTTCTAGTTTCTGCTTGCTAAGGACTATGGAGCTGGCAGCTAATCAATAGCATAATTAAGCCCACCTTTGTAACTCAGCAGTAATTATTTCTGTGTTCAGATGGGGACATTCTGTATTAATAACTTAGCAATTTAGATATATCAGCACAGACTGAACAGTAATTTGTTCTTTCTCAAGCACAGCACACTCCCAGGATGCACAGAAACCAAAGTGTTTGTACACACATGATGTTCACCTTGTTGTAAGGGCCAGTTCCACTCAAATTCACATTAGACTTTATAGGAAGGGAAACAGACACAGTGCTTCTCAAAAGAAACTTCACCTTAACCTTGAGATTAGGTGACAATCTGAGAAACACCCACTAGCTGAGCTGAATTACCCAACTGTGCATTCCACTTTAGCACTCTGGAAGAGGAGTGCAAATGGGCTGAACTAGTGTAATTAGAGGTACTGCTTTTCTGCTGGAGGTTACTTCTCCCCCAGCAGGATCAATAGAAGAGAACATGACTTCTAGAGGCTGCTCAGCCACCACTGCTTTTAGGCTGGTGTGAAACTAAGGTGAAATTACTGATGGCTTAAGATAACACCCGTGCTGTGAAATTTCACAACATAGGACCTTGAATGCATTCACTGCCTCCTCTGTAAGCCAGCACTGTCTGCAAAGGGCAAGGTGAAGAGCTGAGGCACTAACCTGGTGTGATATGAGATAAAAACCCTGAGAAAAACACACCAATTGCAATCCCAGTGAAACTAATCAAGCCAATGCTTTCTACCATATAAATGGCATAATAATACAAGACCGCAGACACAAGCAAGCCTAGCTGCCACAGTTTTCAAAAGCACACAGTGCTTTCTAAACACTTGACTGCATCCCAAACACATTAGAATGGGGTTAACCAAACAAGCACTCACCGAGGAGCTTGGGGTAATTTCTGCTCAATATCTTTATAGGTGAGCACAGCACAATACCAAAAAGCAATACACAGATATTCACAAAGGACTTGATGTAAAATGTACGTCTATTTTCAGACCCACAAGATACTTCCAGCCCTACAAGCAGTTGCAACAAAGAACACACCAGTGCTCTTCCTCCTGAGGACACTTTTGCTCCAGGGGTTACCAGGCAAAGCAGCCTGGCCTCCCATCAGTGGAAATCACTAAGCAAAGCTCCTTACTAAGGCACCTGAGAAACACTGTGCACTCAATCTGAAATGCAGATGGCGTCTTCCTTATCACTTTCATTCTCTATGGTCCCAGAACTTCAAATTCTCCATGCTTCCAACCATTTCCCCAGTCTAACACACTTTTCAAACTGTCTTATCACTTCAACATCTTCTCCACTCTTTCTCAGTCTCCTCCTCTCCACATCATTATGTTGTAGGTTAGATAGAGCATAAAACCTAGTATCAGAATTGGACTGACAGCACTGCTAGCAATCCATAAATGCTGTGGAGATAAGGATGAGGATGTTATCTATTCATTATCTCAAATGCACCAACAGATTAGAGGGGGGAAAAAAGGTGCTATTAGAGTTACAGGAAGAAAAAGGAAAACAGCAGTTGCACTGCCTTAATAGAAATGGTTTTGTGTTTTAGACAATACAATTGTTACCAGGCCATTAGCTACGTAAGACAGGACTACCACGCTTGATAAGCCTCTACAACTAAGCTAGAACAAGGCCCCTGAATTTGATTCAGCCTCCTAAATATTGCAGAAATATAAATAAGCATTGATAATTATTGGAAAATGACTCCTCACACGTCAAGCCACGGATGGCACTCTCTCTGAAACCAAGGTTGCTGTTGTTTCATATGAATAAATAACAGTAACTGTAATAACAAGAACACTCAATTCCAATAATTCTGTTTTCTTCCAGAAAGACTGTATTTCGGAAACAAGTTAAAAAAAAAAAAAAACAGGAGAAAACTTTGTGTACAACTGAGTATTCTCTGAACTATGTGAGCGGAATGAATTCTTAAGTTTATGTGTAGCTATAACCCATAGCCACAATTCTTGGAGTGCATTTGTTCAAAGGTTCCGAGACCTTGGAGCTGCAGCAAGAGCTCAGCACAAGTCCCAGGCTCCTCCTGGGAAGCCACACAAACTTCAATGGCTTTAAAATTTGAAGGGAACCTGGTAAAGTCATGTATAACACCATGAAAACCAGCAATACAAAGCTAGCTATCAAGAAGTAAGAGCCATGATAGATGGGAAGGAAAGGACAGAAAAACTCCCCAGAACATTAAAACACCACTTGCTTGGGAAAGCAGCTCAATAAAAATGGTCTTAGCCTACCACATGCTGTATGTCTATATGTCTTCCTGGTTTGCTCCTCACTCACTTACATATAAAAATTAAGCCAATTAAGTGTAAGAAGAAAATGGAACCTGCTTCTCTATTCTCTGAAACTACGTGAACAACTCCAGTTTACAAGAAATTACTCACTAAAAGTAACACTGACAATAATTTGCCTCACAATTCTCTGCAGTAAACTGGTCCTGGAATTTATTTTTGTGTGGTGCAGGGAAAAAAAGAGGTGGGAGAAAGTTTCAAAGAAAACTAACTTATTTCTGTTCCTGAAATTTACTTGTTTTGCATCTTTTAAATGGGAACATGAATCTTTTTATCAAAAATTTATTGTTACTCATCAGAAAAGAGCAAGTATTGAAAAATTACCCTCAGTGGGTTCAGGTTTTTCTGGCTGGATATGATTGCTAGAAATGTACTTACGGCTGAGTGAGGTCACGAGTAATGAAGTCAGAACTTTTGAAGAGGAGGAAAATGTCACTCAGAGTTTTACATTTCAAAGAGCTATTCATTGCTATCCAGTAAGCATCCTAAACAGGAAAAAAAGAAAGAAAGATTACCCAAAAATGCAGCTTTAATGGTAGAGAGTGATGCAAGCTACTGATCTGTCAGAACTCAACCTTATGCACAGTTGACATACACACAGAAAACAATTTTTGGATTTTAAGGAAAGCTCCATCAGCTGTTAACATAGAACAGTTATGTTTGTTATGAATCATTTGATGAACGTAGACCAAATCTATTTCAAAAACAAACTTTTTGTCTTACCTCTTGCAGACACATTCCTGGAAAGCTTGAACAGTAATTTCCCTTGAGAATATACTACAAAATCACTTAGGGGCACCCACTCTTCAGGTACAGTTAGAGTGCCTAAAAATAACTAGAGGGAAATGTATTGCTCTGTCAAAAAGGGAAAAATGATTTTTTCTTTTTATCCCATGTAAGGTTTTCAACTAATATTCTGAACGAGGAGACTACAAGCACCACACAGTTACCCAGAACGCAGATAACCAGATGTTATATAAGGAAGACAGTGCTATCTTGCATCAGGCTCACCAAGCATCACACCATTTAGCTCTAATTCACCAGAACAATTTGCTGTACCAAACTTAACTGATGTCATTTATCACTCCCTTCCTTATCAGGCTCGCTAGGCAGCTTTATTTTCCAATGCATTAAGATAAACCACAAAATTTTGTGTGACAGCATCTATTACAAGTTTTAGGAGTCAGTATTTTTACCCTGGGAGCACTCCAGTTCAGCTTAGGAAAAACGCTGCCGCCCAAGGAACTTATGGCTTCTTCAACTTTAGCTGTAAACTCTGGGAACTCTGGTGCCTGAACAAGGAGAAAGAAGAAAAAAAATTAATACATGTAATTAATGCACAACAAAGCGCAGCCATCATAAAAATGCCACTGGGAACGTATTTTGTAGAAGGAATAAACTCAGTGGTAGAATATCATACACAAAAAAAGATTTGCTCAGCTCAAAGAGAAAACTTTTGAATATAGATTGTTCAGAACTAAGTATCAACTTAAAAAAATTGAAATGTTGACACATTCTGTCAAGGTATTAAAAGTTAGAAAAAACAGTTCAGTTTTGTAATAGCTCTCTAATTGCACTGAGGACTTTAGTTAGGAGGGCAACAGTAAATAAATAACTTGCAGACAACTTGAGTGACAGCTCATTTAACTTACGGTTCTATAAAGTGTTTCTAGTAATACTTTAAATAAAGTCTTTAAAGTAGCTTAATAATACAAGTTAAGCATCAAGATGCAGGACACACTGCAAATGATAGAATCACTCAGGTTGGAAAAGACCTCAAAGATCATCAAGTCCAACCATGACCAAACCACACCACCCTAACTCTGTCAACCCTCTGCTAAATCGTGTCCCTGAGCACCACTTCCAGAGGGTTTTTAAACACATCCAGGGATGGTGACTCAACCACCTCCCTGGGGAGCCTATCCCAGTGCTTAACAACCCTTTCTGTAAAGAAGTGTTTCCTGATATCCAACCTAAACTTACCCCAGTGCAATTTAAGACCTCGTCCTGTCACTGTCACCAGTGAGAAGAGACCAACCCCACTCGCGCTGTAAGCACCTTTCAGATGTTGGAAGAGAGCAATGAGGTCTCCTCTCAGCCTCCTTTTCCTCATACTAAACAGCCTTCAGTCTCTCCTCATAGGGCACATTCTCCAAGCCCTTCACAAGCACTGTTGCCCTTCTTTGGACCTTATCCAGCACCTCAATGTCCTTTCTGTACTGAGGTGCCCAAAACTGAACGCAGTACTCAAGGTGAGGCCTCACCAATGTTGAGTACAGAGGCAGGATTACTTTACTAGTCCTGCTCACCACACCATTCTTGCTACACGCCAGCATGCCATTGGCCTTCTTGGCCACCTGGGCACACTGCTGGCTCATGTTCAGCCAAATGAGCATCAGTACACCAGGGTCCCTTTCCATTAAGGATCTTTCCATTCCACAACTCTTTGGGCCCGGCCATCCAGCCATTGTTTCACTCAGTGGAGTGTTTGCCCATCCAAACCATGGGCAGCCATTTTCTCCATGAGAATGCTGTGGGGGACAGTGTCCAAGGCTTTACTGAAGTCCTGGTAGACCACATCAACAGCCTTACCTTTATCCACTAAGCAGGTCACCTGGTCACAGAATGAAATCAGGTCTGTCAGACAGGATCTACCATTTATAAGCCCATGCTGACTGGGCCTGATCCTATGGTTGACCTTTAATTGATCCACGATGGCTCCTGAGATTATCTGTTCCATAACCTGCCCGGGCACTGAGGTGAGACTGATAGGTCTGTAGCTACCAGGATCATCTCTCCAGCCCTTTTTGAAGGTGGGCTGATACAATTTGGAACATAAAACTTTGTTTACAATATTTGGAATATTCTTTACAAGTCAAAGGATAGGAGAAAAAACACTAAGAAGCTATAAAATCCACACTTAATGTGGTGCAGTAGATAAAAGCTGACTGCTGACCTTTAAAATAATAAGAAAGTATTTCAGAGATGTTTCAAAGATGCACAGATCTAAAGCCAGCACTATTCCTACCTGTATCTTTGGGTTACATTTGCAGATAGCTTCTAAAGCCAACTGATCTCTAAAACAACAAAGCCCTCACAGCCACACAAGTAGTGATAAAAAGTTTATACATTCTGGTATATCCATTCTGCAGCCCCTCATGAAGCACACTCACTTCAAATAAATTATAAAAGTAAAAAGCACAGTGACCTGTACTGAGCTTCACACATCCCAATCATTCCTTAGTACATCATCTAGTTTCCATGGGAAATCATACTTGAAAAACTGAAACAAGCACTTCTTTTATTTCACTTTTAGAACTTCAGCCAATTCTAAGATACAAAAAGGAAAAAAAAGCATTTTTGTACAAAGTAGAACTCTTCACGCAGTGCATTCTGATCTCCTCTTGTTCTGATGGAAGCCAGGATTCATACCACATATGTAACACCAGAACATACGTCAACTCACTGGGAAAACATTGCTATCAATTCATTAATACAAGCGAAAAAACACTGCACAAGAAGACAGCTCTAAGGTAGCATAAATAAGCTAAATTCTAACACTGACCACATTCTGGATGTTTGACTTTGCAACTGCCTTTTTAAAACAGTTTTATATAATCCTCTGTTCTAATTCCTCTTAAGAAGGGGCAAGGGAAATGATTTCTACCTCATGACTCAGATGGGTCACCAACAGAAATAATCACAGTCACAGCCCATCTTACAACTCTCCCACAAAGAAACTAGAGGGGAAAGCAAACATAATCCAGGATTTATCATTAGTAAAACAGAGGCACAACAGCCTCAGGCCTCCCCCGCTTTTCTTTATACATCATGTTCCCTGTCACCTCCCTGTTCAGCTTCCACAATGCTGCTTGATCCATTCCAACATCCAGCAGCAACCCCAAGTGCACGCTCCCAGCTTTGTGCTTTCCAGACAGGCAGTCACTCCGTTCTTTTCACCACTATTAGAGTGGTAACGTGTTACCTGGAAGCACAGGAGTCTGTTCCCATTTGCTCTTTATCCTCAGAACAGCTCTTAGTTTGCAAGTAGAGAAAGCACATTTGCCATGGTGTCTTCACAGCGATCACCTCCCACATTTACAAGAAGGTACAGGGCACATTATGAAGTTCTTCTTTTAGAGTTTTTGGTGTTTTTTTGTTGGAAATGGCCACAGGCACAACTCATGCCCATAGTGAAAACATTTTCCAAGTTGCAAGTTTGATGAAAGGCAAAGCCCAGACAGTCTCTGAACAAAAGCCACCCTGTGAGCTTCAAGTTCTCTTCTTCCTCTACCCGTTTTACTGCTAAGTATGATGTTCCATGGTATGAAATATCCCTTAGGACAGTTTAGGTCAGCTGTCCTGGCTCTGTCCCCTCCTCTAGACCTTCCAATCTCACCCTAATTGGTGGAGGGAAAATGAGGACATAGTCAGAAAAGTCTTGATGCTATGCAAGGACTGCTCATCAACACTCAAAATGTTTATGTGTTATAAATACCGCTTTAGTCACAAATCCAAAACACAGCACCATATGGGCAGCTCTGAAGACAGCAAACTACATCCCAGCCAGTCCCAGTAAAACTGGAGCTGCAGAGTTGGTAGGGTTGCAATCCACACACAATATACAATCCTTGCCTGGATAAACTGAAATCACTTGACCAGCATACTTTCAATGGATATAGTACATCTTGGGATGTATTCTCATATCGTGCTGCACACTATAATGAAACCTGATTCCAAAGTCTGACATTGCATCCTGAGGAATGTATAAGACTACTTGTGCAAAGGAACAATATCAAAATTCCCATTGTGAATTACAATCCAAGGCAGACACTTGGCAGAATGTGCCAGCTCAGCATGCATCCCTCTTAAAACCTATGCTTTTAACTCTGTGTTAGCACATGTGCAACTCAATGGAGATGCTTATTTCGTACCCAGTCCAAGGCTATGTTGAACCTTAGGGAGCTACAGGACTGAAGGAGCAGTAACAACGTCAGACAAGTGGCACAGGCATATTAACTCTGAAAACAGCAGGGCAAGTTTTTTGTTTTTAGTTTAAAATAAATCAATAAATAAAGTGGAGGAAGCCCAACTGATAGCCATCAGGATGAGGTTTAGTGGGCACGGTCATGACGAGCTGACGGTTGCACTGGATCATCTTTGTGGTCTTTTCCAGCCTTAATGACTCTATGATTCTAAGCTGGGCACAGCACAAAGAGCATAAAAACAGGAAGAAGGGGAAATAAGGAGGAAATAATGGCAAAGGTGTAAGAGAAGAGCTGTGAAAACTGAGCTGCAGGGGCTTCGTTTCTTCTGTATTCAGTTCTATTCAGTAATTGGAAGATATGCAAAGTGGTGAAAATAAAAGACATCTATATTTAGACTAATGCTACAGTTCATTTCCTATATTCTAAGAAGCGTGTGACTGTTGGGAATGAAGAAAAGAAGCACTTTATTTTTAGTTAAACAAAATTAAGCTTGCAAAACATTTTTAAGGTTGCAGACACTTACACTGCCATCTAGTGAGAACGATCAGAAAAACAGTAACTGCAGCAGATACCTCTAACAGGCCACAGATTTTGTCACAAGCTTCAGAAAGAATATTGCTCAGGAACTCTCATGCTGGGATCTTAGAGGACCTTACCTTAAGTGTTGCAGTATTCTCATCATCTGACCACTGTTAAGAAAAAAAGAACAAGTTCAGGGTCACTGGTTTCCTTTATAACTCGTGAGAACATCAGAATCTGTACAGCTTCCCACAACACGTACAACTCATTGCCCTGATTCTTCACAATTACACGGCCATCCTCTAATTAAGACTGGAAAAAATGGTGTATGTTCAACAAAAATGTACAAATAAAAGACAACAGCTGCACGTGGTGACTGCGATTTATATTGAAGACTTGGATGTTTCAAAACTCCGTGGAATCTTTCCTACCTAACTCCCGTTTCTGCCTCTCACACTTCAGCATTAAATCCACAATCCACTACTCTTATTTACCCTCCTCATCCTCACTCCTTTTGCACCTTCTATCACCTCGAATTTAGAACACTTTCCAGCTTTTTTTTTTTTTTAATTCTGGAATACCTCTCTGAGCTAGAATGGCCTTAAGGGCTTTCCTTGTTTCTTGAAGTAACACCTCTGAATACACTCCTCCTAATTTTTCATGGCATAAAACAGCAACATTTTCCATTTCCAACGTCCTACAACTTTCCCTAGTCATTACTAGAAATGCAGTTAACAAGAAAATGTGTGTGCAAGAGAGCATAAAAACACTTTAAACTTTCCTTGATGTCAGAGTATAAATAATGTTTGTAAACTTCTTCCAAGGCAAATATCACGTGATTATTATTTTGGTAAAGTACCATCCTCACTTGCAAAGCATGAAGAAATGGTTACAGATTAACGTCCACTCTCTAACAGAAAAACAAAGCTGAGTTTTTACTGACCTGTATTTCCTCTGCATCATCACTCCCCTCTTGGGTTTGAGCTGGTGGATCTTCTCTAAGACAAAAAACGAGCAGAGAAAAAATCCAAATGAGCACTGGAGTTTGAACTGACCATATATATTATAATTCCACAGCAACTACCAGCTGTTGGTCTCAGAATGCTTTCCTAAGAGGATTATGCCTCAAAACCCTGACAAAGAAAACTGGAGCAAGCCAGAACAGAAAAACTGAAGACAAAACACCCTGCCATTGGATTTGTACCCTATCCAAAATATTTCAATTCATTCCAGTGAAGAGATCCCTTTCTGCTCTGAAAACACTGTAACCCAGGCTTTTCCACACCCCCATTAATCATTCTTTTCCATCTTTCCAGTACTCACACAGCAGCACTAACTTGTTTTGCTTTTTTAAAGATCAAGTTAAATTAAGCTTTGCTTCCACACTCCTCTTCAAGCAAAAAATTATAACATTTGAGTTTCAAAGCCTGACCTCCTCACTGCTGGTTCTGAAAACAAAACATCCTCACACTCCACTCACACAAGATGCCACCTGAAGTGGTTACACAGCCATTAGCTTCTTCCCAGAAAGATCCTTCTCCTACATAGATGAGATCTGCTGTTGTAAATACCAGCACATCTGGGAGAAAGCACTTGAGTGCAAACATTCCCTTGAAATTTGAAGTGACTTCTGAAGTTTTTTAGCCCACAGGACTGAGTGGCCTTAAAGGCAGAAGAAGATCAAGAAGAAGGCAATTCAGCACAACAGGTTCAGTTCAAATGTACATCTCCAAAATGTACATTATCCAAAATGGTTTTAAAAATGATTGACTTTTCATCTTTACAAGGTATTTAAACAGCTTCAATTTTGCATAAATTAGTTTCTGAGAAATTAGATATAGCTCCCTCACATTCATACTCTAATCAGTTGCTCTGTGAGAGACAAGCTCCTCTGAGTCTAGTTACCAAAAACATGTATGCATGCGATTCCCATTTTATAAGGGAGCCATATGGTAATATTCTAAGCAGAAAACAAAGAATCACAGAACTATAGGGGATGGAAGGAATCTCCAGAGATCATGGAGTCCAACCCCCTGCCAAAGCAGCTCCCTAGCTCAGGTTGCACAGGTAGGTGGTCTTGAATATCTCCAGAGAAGGAGACTCCACCACCTCTCTGTGCAGATGTGCCAGTGCTCCGTCACTGCACTGTGAAGAATTTCCCACACACATTTGTGCAGAACTTCCTATGCTTCAGATTGTGGCCATTTCCCCTCATCCTATCACCACACACTGCAGAGAAGACTCCAGCCTCATCCCTGTGCCTCCCGCTCCTTAGATATTTATAGACGTGGATCAGATCCCCTCTGAGTCTTCTTTTCTCAAGGCTGAACAGCCCCAGGTCTCTCAGCCTCTCCTTGTAAGGGAGGTGCTCCAGGCTCTTCATTATCTTTATAGCCCTCTGCTGGACTCTTTCCAGGAGATCTCTGCCTTTTTTGTACCAAGGAGCCCAGACTGGACACAGTACTGCAGGTGAGGCCTCACTAGGGCAGAGTAGAGGGGGAGGATCACCTCCCTCAACCTGCTGGTCATGCTCTTCTTAATGCACCCCAGGATCCCATTGGCCTTCTTGGCCACCAGGGCACACTGCTGGCTCATGGCCAGCCTGTCATCCACCAGGATGCATCAGGCATTGGCTAGTTAAACTTTACTAACAGTGCTAGTTTGTGCACACACACGTTTGTACTGTATGAGGTTTACTGCAGTGAGACTGGTCAAATTTACAAAATTAATTATGTAAGATATAATATGTGAATACAAATATCATTGTGACAATAAAATAGCATTAATACTTGTATGGTGGAGAGTGAACACTCTTTACCTTCCAGAAACTACAAGCGTTCCATCATCCAGCAAATATTCTTTCACATTCTCTGGTAGAGGAAGTATAACACTGGAAAAAAGGGAAAAAAAATTATTAATAATATCACTTACTAAAACAAAGAGTTAAATAATTATTTTTAATGGAACATACCTCAATAATAGCATGCTTTATTCTCTAATACTATGAAAATTCAAATTTCTATTTCTTCCCCTCACTCCTTCCCAAAAAGCAACTCCATTTTTTCTTACAGGGAAGAACGGGAGAAAGAAAAAGACAAAAGCCATACATGAAATGCACAAAACCACTCTACCTCTTCAACACTAGGAAATTCAAAGAAAAGATATGTGGACAGTGCAGGGGGATAACATGCTGTTGAAAAGAAAGTTCTCCCTCCTGAGATGCAAATGAAATTTGTTTCTATCAACTTAGCATTCCAAGTGCCATAGAATTGTTTGAGTTGGAAGGGATCCCCAAAGGCATCCTAATCCAGCTACCCTGCAATGGGCAGGAGCACCTACAGCTAAGTCAGGTGCTCAGGGCCCCATCCAACCTGACCTGGAAGGTCTCCAGGGATGGGGCATTCACCTTCCCTTTGGGCAACCTGTTCCAACACCTCTTCACAGTATGGGAACTGTTGAATCACGGCCTGAGCCACTGACTGATCACCTGAGGCGAGCACTGAGTCAGCTGCAGGAGCACAGGTGAAGGCAATGCACCTGTGTGATCAGAAAGGGTAGAGTCTGGCTCCACCTTTTCCAGACCCCATTTAAGGACTGACCACCACAGCAGAAGGATTTCCTGTTGGAGATTTCTCCCCTGTGGAGTTATTGGTGAGCCTTTCTTTATTTACTGGTTGGTTGTTTACCACCCAGATAAGCCAAGCAAAATATACCATCCACCTCATTATTTTCTACGAATACTTTCAGGTTATTCACCCTGCATCCACCCGTGCTGTAAAAAAAAATTCTTCCCTATATCCAATCTTAAATCTCCCCTCCTTTAGTTCTAAACCATTTCCCTTCATTCCATCACCACAGACTTTGCTAAAGAGCCTGTCACAGAACTGTAGGGGTTGGAAGGGACCTCTAGAGATCATTGAGTCCAACCCCCTGCCAAAGCAGCTCCGTACACCAGGTCGCACAGGTAGGCGTCCAGGCGGGTCTTGAATACCTCCAGAGAAGGAGACTCCACAGCCCCCCTGGGCAGCCTGTGCCAGTGCAACGTCACCCCCACTGTAAAGAAGTTCTTGCACGCGTTCATGCTAAACCTCCTGTGCTGCAGTTTCTGTCCATTCCCCCTTGTCCTGTCTCCAGACAGTGCTACAAAGAGTCTGGCCTCGCCACTTTGTCCCCCACACCTCAGATGTTTATAAACCTGGATCAGGTCCCCTCTCAGACTTCTCAAGGCTAAACAGAGCCAGTTCACTCAGCCTTTCTTCCTAGGGGAGAACCTCCAGGCCCTTCACCATCTTTGTGGCCCTGCGCTGGACTCTTCCCAAGAGATCCCTGCCCTTTTTACACTGGGGAGCCCAGAACTGCACACAGTACCCAAGAGCACTCCCTTCTTTCCCGCAGCTCCCCTGCTGCTCTCAGCTCGCCCCAGAACCACCTTCAGCCCGCTCAGCTCACCCCAGCACCTCCTCTCTTCAGCCCTTCCATCATTTCTGCGGCCCTGCTGTCCAACAGCCCTTCCATCATCCCGAGGGGCACACAAGCCCTCCACGCTTCCCCCCCCCGCCCCCTCCGGCCCGAACCTCAGCTCTCAGCCCGACTCCGAGCACCGACCCGCGCTCGCCCCCGCCGATCTCCGAGCCGGCACCTGCGGATGGTGACGGCGCGGAACAGCGGGTACCACACGGAGAACTGGCAGCGCGCAACCTGCTCCTTCTTCATCTTCTCAAGCAGCCCGGCCTTCTCCTTTCCTCCCCGTTCAGGAAGCGCTTGTTTTACCCCCGGAACCTCTTCAGCCGCTCCCGGAGCCGCCCGGGCCTCTATCGGCGGAGCACACGGCCGCCGCGCTGCGGTGCACGCCCTGCTCGGTCCCCGCTCTGGCTGTAAGCGCTGTCCCCGTCGTGGCGAGGCCAGCTTGCTCCTTCTCGCTGCTTTCCTTAGCGATCCCGCTCGCCCACTTCTGCCTGTACCGAGCTGCCTTCTTCTCTGTGCTTAGCTCTTTTTTAATCTGCGCGGTTATCCCTGTTTTATTCGCCCCGAGTGGTGTTTAGCAGGCGTCCCTCAGCCAGAGCAGAAATGCGGCCTCTCTCCTGTCCGCTTCTCCTTCGTTGGTTTTGGTGTTAGAAGAGCCTTGTGGAAATGCAACTCGGGAGCAAATCAGTGGGTGAAGGTGACTTGAGTGATGCGTGCCAGCACACGTGTTGGATGCCATAAAAAACTGCTTATGTGTCATTTTCATGGCCCTGAGTTTCATCCTGAGCTTGCTTTGGGGCAGCACTGCCGAGTTTCTATTAAACCTGGTTGCTGTCAGCTCTGTTACAAGGTTGGGGCTGATAGTTCCTTTTGAAAAGACGTTTAGTAAAGCAACGGATGTCAGATGTTGCTTGGAAGGAAATCCCTCAGTAAGGGAGCAAGTAATGAGCATAAGCTTATACATTTCATGAACAGGTCTGAATTTGAGCCCCACGCGATGGAGCAAGCAGCACAGTTTGCCAGCAGTGCCCAGTAATACTTCCTATCAAAGTCATCAGAGAAGGTAAAAGCAGGCCAGATTTTTCCTTCTGTGATTTATAGCTCAAATGCTATTAATTCATGCTAAGCACGTTGGTGAATAAGGACATTCTGATGTATTCTTGAAGTTTTACTAATAACTATTAAATATGGACATTCACAGATATCATGATAAGTCAGGTAAGCAGGTTCCCAGCTGCTGTGCCAGCTGCGTGGTCACATTTTTAACTCATATCCTGCAGTGGTGATTTTATGAGAGAGAATCTTCTTGTCTGTGGGCTGTTCTGGAACCTCACACAGAGATCTACACTGCAGCTTTAGATACAATTTTCATATGCAACAAATGTTTATGAAGAAGAACTATGCTGCCACTTTTTCCAGGGCAACCTTGATCAATGTGAGATAGCAGAATTACAGCCTTAGACTAACCAAGTGGCTTTTCAACTCGCAGTTCTACACAGCCTGATGGAATTGAAAAAAATACATATGAATTTTTTGTTGGAACTTTTTAAAATGCCACTCATACATAGAGTTATTGCACCCACTAGTGGAAAAGATCGTAACCTGGTACAGATGAGTCTCATTTTCACCTATTTTCGATTTTGGTGCTGTTTCAAATAAGTGAAGCTGTCTTCAAGAGCTTCTTGTAATTTTAGTCACAAGTTATCCCTGAATTGGTCCACGGCAGAGAAGAACAAGGTGTGTTGAAAAGAGTTTCTGGCATGAGATGAGGTCCTAGGATGTATTTGTAATTGATTTAGCAAGTATGAATGCAGTTACACTAAGCATTAATAAAGCTGCATGGGGAGAGTGTGAGATTTTGGATACAACTGTGGTCATCTATGTTTGAGAGAGTGATAAACTGTTACTGTCAGGACAGTGAAGAAGTATTATGATGAGCAATGGAATGGGATTTCCTTTGAGAGGAGACTAAAAGAGGAAGACTTATTCAGTCTGCTAAAAGAAGAGTGATATGGTTCACGGTACTCTTTTTGACAGGTTTATATTGTCTATCAGAACAGCTAGAATTCTTTCCAAACATCGGAGATGTATTGGTTGTGTTGAGGGGTGTGGTTTTTTCATACTGTGGAAACCTTGACATTGTGTGTGAGAATCACAGCAAGAAAACATGGCTATTGTCCTGCCACATTTTTTAAACCCTAAGGGAGGGAGGTTGGAGGGTTTGAGACACTGTGGTGTAAGAACCAGTGAGTAACAGCTGTGAACTAATATGAGACAGACTTCGAGCTTTATGTTACCTAAAGACAATTTGAAAGTTTAATGGCCGCTCTGATGTATTGCATCCAACAGTCTTAAGGCTTAAGGAAGAGCCTACCCTGCGTGCTTGCTGAGGAAATGGATTTATATACATTCAGTTTAGTCCTCTGATAAGATGAAATAGTTTGTACTATCTATTCCTCTAACCTTCAAAGAATGAAATACAAATCTTACATGTAAGAAAGCCGATGTAGATTCATGCTTATAAATGTCTCACAGATGAGCAGAAGCCCAGCCTTGTAGCCCACAACCTTCTTGGGTAAACGTGCACTGAAACAGTCAGTGAACAGAAGAGCTGTGCAGGCCTTTGGTTGCAGGTTGTAGTGACATGGGTGCATGTGTGCCTAGCTTTCTGCTGAGCAAGTGGCCAGCTTGTGAGAGGCAATCACTGAGCATCCAGGGATCTGAGAGAGAGATGGACGTGTGATATTGTGCAGTGACACGGGCAGACTGACAGCCCTTCTTCAGTCCCTGCAAGGGAAAGAAGCTAAACCAGCTTCCATCCATGAGGAGACAGACTGCAATAACAAGCAAGGTGAGGGGGCTGGACCCTCGTTTCTGTTTGGAGCAGAACAGAATGCTGGGACTGGAAAAAGCAGAGGGTGCAGGAAATATTAAGACCAAGGAAAGGACAACCACATTAAGTTGATCCGGCCAAGCACCTATTACTGGAATCAGTGCCACCAAAAAAAGTCAAAGGGTGTTAGTAACTAGAGACTCCTTGCTGAGAGGCACTGAGGCACCCATTTGGACAACCTCTTTAGGGATGTTTGCTATCTGCCAAGAGCCCACATTTGTGATATCAAGAGGAGGCTATCAGGCTGATAAAGCCAGAACACAGGAGCTCTCTATCCCCTAATATTCGAAATCAAGCAGGCCAGCATGGCTGATCAGGGACCTGCTGGTTAAACTGAGGGATGAGTGGCCTGGGAAGAGTACAGAGATGTCGTCCAGACATATAGAGATGAGATCAGGAAAGCCAAGGCACAGATGGAACTGAGCCTGAGGAAGGATATGAAAAATAACAATTAGGGATTCTGCAGGTACAATGGTCAGAAGAGAAAGGTCCAGGAGAGTGTACTCCCTCTGCTAATGGAGAAGGGAGTGCTACTACAGTGGGCATAGAGAAAGTGGCTGAGGTTCTCAATGAGTCAGGCTTCCTATGTCTTTCATGTCTCTGAACCAACAGGTGCACGGTCGGGGAGAGCCAAATCCCTCCCACTGTAAGAGAAGAGCAAGTTCAAGACCACCTGATGCGTGTATACAAATCTATGAGGCCTGATGACATAGAACTCAGCATCCTGAAATAACAGGCTGATGTGGTTGCCAAGCCACTCTCCATCGTATTCAGGAAGTCTTGACTATCAGGTGAAGTCTTCAGTGACCGGAAAAAGGGAAACAACACTCCAGGTTTTTTTTAAGAAGGGGAGAAAGGAAGACCTGGGAAACTAGAGGCCAGTGAGGCTTACCCTGTGCATGGAAAGATCATGGAGCAGATCCTCCTGGAAGTTATGTTAAGGCTCACACAGGGTGATGAGGTGATCCGGTGGCCTTCTGTGATGGAGTGGTGGCATCAGTGCACAAAGAGCAACTGGTATCATTTACCTGGATTTGTGCCAGGACTTTGATAAGGTCCTATACCACATCCTTATCTCTGTGATGGAGAGAGATGGGTTTGAGTGATGCTTAATACAAAGGGTAAAGAATTGGTTGGATTGTCATAGCCAGGGGCTTGTGGTCAATGGTTCTATGTCCAGGTGGAGGTTGGTGATGAGTGGTGTCCAGCACAGGTCTGTTTTGGGACTGGTGCTCTTCAACATCCTTATCAGTTATATAGAGAGAGGGATTGAATGTGCCCTCAGAAAATTTGCTGATGACACCAAGCTGAGTTGACCAAATAGAAGGAAGGGATGCTGTCCAGAGGGACCTGGACAAACTTGAAAAGTGATCCACAAGAACCTAATGAGGTTGAAGGCCACAAGCTGAGTGTTGCACTTGGGTTGGGGCAATCCCAGATACGTGTACAGATGGGGAGAAGAACCCATTGAGAGCAGGCCTGTGGAGAAGGACTTGGGGTTCTAGAAAAACTTAACATGGGCCAGCAGCGTGTGCTTGCTGCCCCTAAGGGCTGCATCAGCAGAGGGCTGGCCAGCAGGAAGAGGGAGGGGATTGTCCCCCTCTGCTCTGCCCTGGTGAGGCCCCATCTGCAGTACTGTGTTCAGGACTGGGGCTCACAGCTCAGGAAAGATGTGGAGCTGTTGGAATGGGTCCATAAGAAGGTGACAATGATGATCGGTGGGCTGGAGCACCTCTCATATGAAGAAAGCGAACTGGTCTTGTAGAGCCTGGAGAAGAGAAAGCACAGGAAAAGCTCTGTAGCTTTAAGTATTTAAAGTGTGCTTACAAACAGGAGGGAGACAGACTTCTTACTCAGTCTTGATAGTGATTGGACAGTGGGAACGATTTTAAACTAGATGAGAAAATAACTTTAGATGTTATTAGGAGGAAATTCTTGACTCCTTTACTCAGAGAGTGGTGAGGCACTGGCACAGCTGCCCAGAGAAGCTGTGGGTGCCCCATCCCTGGAGGTGCTCGATGCCAGGTTGGGTGGGGTCCAGGGCAGCCTGAGCTGGCGGGGGGCAGCCTTCACAAGGCAGGGGTTGGAACTGGATAGGCTTTAAGATCTGTTCCAATTCAAACCATTCCATGATTTTATGATCGACAGAGCACATCTCTGACCAGAATGAAACAGTTCAGCTAAAACGGATCAACTGTGTGTTTCTGACCTTCAGTTAAGGCGGGTATCTTCAGCCAGTACAGCTACTCTGTAGTTGATAGGACTGCTACCAACGATGTAAGTCAGGGCTTTGATCCAAACTTCCTTTGAATCAGTCAGGTGGAGCTGAAAATGTGAAGTGCACATGCTGCTAACTTTCTCTATCGAGTTTCATATGTTAATTTAGAATGCAGAAACGAACCTTTTAACTTTACTCTGAAAGCAAATATTGACTTTGTTTTATAGTAGACTGGACTTTGCACAGGAGGGGAAAAGCCTGACATTCCTGAAAATGGCAGCTGAGACATCCACAGAAGTTCCAAAAACTGCTAAGCAATTCGTCCTTAAAGAAGAGGTATAACAGGTTTGGTTTTGACATTGTATTGCAAAACAACAGTTATTTGAGACTGATCGAAGTGTTTGTGAGTGCGGAGTAAGAAATGTTATAGATGCTAAAGGTTTGGGAAATCTGTTCAGAGCAAGTACTTCTTCCAGAAGGTCGAGGAGTGTTGAGGTATTTTTAAGCTCCTGCTTTTATTCCAGTTTGGAGTTGTTTCTTGTATTGTCTGTCCTGGCTGTTTTCAGAGTTAAGAAATAATGCCGATACCTCTGTTTGACTGTAGGAACGGGTGGACGGTGAAAACGAGCCTTGTTATCTGCTCCTCTAAGATGAGATAAATGAGAGTTGCCTTAAAATTTAGAACTGTACCTTCTTTCACTCCTTCTGGAAGGATTTGTACTGAGATGATTGCTCCTCTAAAGGCGTTGGAGAGGAGATAGTGAGATGTGAAAATACTGTACTCATACCTTCCCTTCAAAGAATCCGAAAGTACTAGGTCCTCAGGAAGGAGTTCAGAGCTACTTCTGTGTGCTTATGAGGAATATTTTCACCTTTCACGACCAATTTTGGTTGACCTTACAACATCGTTTTTTTTTTTTTCAGGTAACATTAATGTTATGCTCTTTTTTTTTTTAATCATACCATAATATTACATTCTTCAGTGTCATTTACCAGTTTGTAATTAATCTCACATATTCAAAATGATTCACCTTTTCTAATGATTTTTGGTCTTTCTTGAGGAGAACGTTTACCATGCATTTGCCAGTTCCCCTTGTACTTGAAGTGTTTCTTCCACCTGCCTCTGGGATGCCACAGTCAAGCTACTGTGAGCAAAAGATGACATTCTTTGTCCATCAATATGTGAAGCAATAAATACAGCTTATTCTGAAACTGAGTATGGCTTGTAGAACACACCCTGAGAAGTGCCACTAGGCCCTGGAATTTTGCAAAGCGAGAGTTTTGCTTGTAGGCCAGCTTCTGAAAGGTTTTAATTGTGCACCCAACAATATGGGTGACAGTAACATTTCATTTTTCTTCTAGGGACGCCTGCCAGCTTTCAGTTTTCTCTCCCTGAAGACAGTTAGCAGCAAGAGCTTCACCTGACTTTAGGGGATTGTAGAACACTTCCAATGTAAACATTTATGCTTCGTGTCCTGTACTACTTTTTAATTATTGCTCCTTGACAGCAGAGGACAAAAGCTGTACTTAAAGAGTACCTGATTAAAAACGTGACACTTTGACAGTGTTTTGTACACAGAAAATTATCTACATTTTTTCCTTCAGTTGTCATTTTGGAGCTTGGCTATGTCTTATTTCTTACAGCTAGTTGTTTCAGACTCCAGAAGAGTGGTGTTTTTCTGATTTCAGCTGCCTTCCCCTTTCTGCTCAGCAAACAGTAACCTGGTGATGGGGCAGGGATCTGCCAGCTCTGCTGAGAGCTTCAGCAGTAGGAGACAACGACCAATAGTTCTTTGTGTTTTCTGCAGTGTTTAACGAAGTTTATTAATACAAAATATTTGCCTGTATTGTGTGTTTAACTGAAGTACATACATACATTCCTCACCTTGGAACGTATGCCAACAGGATATGATTTTCATCTCTTTCTTTTTGAATAAGAACGTGCTTTAATGCTGCAGTGATTTAGGGGCAAATGCAAAGCTGTTTAAAATACACCTGGATGCTTCCAAACAGAACTACTGATTCCTGTAACAAACATAATAAACTTCCTGCTATATCTGTGACCACAGATGTGTTAGAAAGAAAGCCCTTTTGAGAAAGCCCTTCTCCAGTTCCTGCTATCTGGAAACACACCTTTCAAAACAAATGTAGCTCCCTCTATGTCGAGTGCCTGTGGCCACGTTTACAACCACAGAGGTGCTACTGATATTTCAATTGCCTATCCAAAAAAATTATGGTGAGGAACTCATTTTAAGCATTCCATGAGTTTACCCCACTCCATCAGAATTTCATTTCCACAGATTCTTTAGGCTGACGAACCTCTCAATTTACCTTCATGATCCACATGGCTACACGTGTCCTGTTTGCTCTTTGTCCTGCCCTAGAGGGCTGTAATGCTCCTGTCACATGAACAGCCCCTGGCTCTTAATCCTTTGCTACAATTTAATGTTGTGGGTTTGCTGTTTTCAGATCCTCTCTTCCCCTTGCTAATACATCCTCCATTGCTCTCAGCAATGTTTCTTATTAGACAGTAGGAATTCACTGAAACGTGGTTATAGAAGTTACTAGGCTTAATTTCTATTCCATTTCAAGAACTTGGCATAAATCACAGAACTGTAAGGGTTGGAAGGGACCTCTAGAGATCATTGAGTCCAGCCTCCCTGCCAAAGCAGCTCCCTAGCCCAGGTTGCACAGGTAGGCATCCAGATGGGTCTTGAACATCTCCAGAGAAGGAGACTCCACCACCTCTCTGTGCAGCTGTGCCAGTGCTCCGTCACTGCACTGTGAAGGATACTCTTTCCCTAACAGTTACAGGATGTTGTTAAGTGTTCTTGCATATATTCCGGTGCTGAGATTTTATCATCTCCGAAAGAATTATAAATGAAGTTGTGTTTTCTCTCTCCCTAAACCTAAAAATCTTTTGATTTTAGGTAATTGCGGAAAGAAAATGGTTGAAGCTTGAGGAAACAACTTACACTGATGCCTATGGTAAAACCAGGTAACCATCTTTCTGGATTCTTTTTAGATTCCTCTGATGTTCCCAGCTGTGTGGGCCAGGCAGAATGTGAGCCCTACAAACCTATTACCCAACACATGACAATCTGCCTATTGTGCAGTTCCTTTACAGTTCATTCTGTTCAGAGAAAGTCCTTCTCTAGCAGGCACAGTGCCACGTGTGATCATATTTGGCTCCTGAATCCTTTAGGACTCATGAGACCTCCATTTACCTTGCATTTCCAGTTCCTTACACAGATGCTGTACAGAAGCAGGTTCTAGCAATGCAAACAGAGATGAGCAGTGAATCTGTCCTTTGGCTTCGCTGGTTCCTCATGAAGGGCTTTGTTTTCACTGTTGATGGTGCAGGACCTTGCATACTGCTGAAAAGTTACTGCTCTCCTGTATGTTATGCCTGTCCAGTTCTTTAGTTATGCCATACTTATTTATTTAGACGTGACATGGCTTTATTTTACCACCCCTTAATGCATTACGTTCCATATTGATTGTCTTCTCTAGTGCCTCTTTATCAGCAAAGTATCCTTTTCAGAAACAGCAAAGACTGGAACTGCTGCGAAAGGATTTTTATAGCTGATGGCTTTTTGGATTTTACTCATTATTTTGAGAGGAAAGTTTGCCTCTCTTTTCTGTGTGCTTCTCTTGTTTGAGTAACGGAGCTGCGAGTTACAATGACTTACATTATAAATTGTATAAAAGCAAGATAAAACTAACAAAATCTGACATGTTGAATACATCAATTGCTCCATTTTGCACTTTTCCAGGATCAGTTTTGTATGATTTGTTCTGTGACAGTCGTTTATGTCTTTCCCTTACATTTAGTGAGCCTAAGCAATCCCCAGGTATCTATTTTCTCTCTCATTTAAGCAGGCAAAACAGAATTCTATCAGATATCTTACACAGCCAAAACAGAACAGAGGTTACCTACAGCCAGCTGCTTTCTTGCTGGGCCTCACTGAGCAGTGGCATACTTTGCTTTTCAATGACAAGTGCTAGGGTAGAAGACAACTTAGAAAAAATGGATATCGTTAATCTATCGATTTGTTGTTTTCTCTGTGCTGAACAGAACTTGGGAAACCGTAAAGCGTGTTGGCAAGAAAAAGAGCATTTCAGCTGATGGTAAGACTGTGCTGACTTTTGTTTGTTTGTTACCACCTTTTCTTGTGATAAACTCAAGGTGCAGACTGAGAGCCAGTGTTTCTGAATGAACCCACAGCTGGTGGTTTGCAGATAGTGTCTGCAGGTGAGACAGTGCCTCCCGAGCTACCGAGGGGCTGAGGCTCAGTCCGGCTTAGCACACTTCCCTCTAGTTGGCTGAGGTATTCTGAAGATCTCATTTGGGGCTTCTGCCACTCATCATGAATGGTATAAAGAGTTTAAATTCACAATTCAGGATTACTGGGCAGTGATCTGAATGTTTGCCACTCTGACACGCAGTGCTGCCGTCCGTAGGTTCATTCCTGGATCTAGCATGAACTCTCAGTTATACACAATAGGATGTACTTACATGTTCTGTCACCGCTCCCAGGTGTGGCAGTGATAGCTGTGCTACAAAGAACTCTCCACTATGACTGCATCGTCCTAGTGAAACAGTTCAGGCCTCCAATTAATGGCTACTGCTTGGAATTTCCTGCAGGTAAGTGATGGAAGCCTTCGGTCACATAACACTGAGTTAACCGTGTTCAGGTGTGCCTGAAGTATCAATCTTTATGAAGCGGTCCAACCAGAAATCCATGGTGGTCAGTGTGCTCTTCAGCAGTATTCGATAGCGAAGCATACAAAAGGAATGCAGTTCATTTTAGGAGACACTGTGCACAAGTTCTCCTCTTCTCTGTAAGAGCCATAGCACACATCATATTTCCCTCATGAGAATATTAATGCCACCTTCTGGGAAGATAGCATGCTACTGTAGGCAAGCAGTTGAAGACACGAGCAGCAGCTCATGGCAGTTTTTTCTCTGAAAAAAGAGAGTGGTCAGGCACTGGAATGGCCTGCCTAGGGAGGTGGTTGGGGCACCATCCCTAGCGCTGTTCAGGAAGCGTTTAGATGAGGTGCTGAGGGATTTGATTTAGTAGCTTGGTGGGTAGGGATGGAGATAGGAGGATGGCTGGACTAGATGATCTCGTAGGTCCTTTCCAACCTAATGTATTTGTGAATAAGCAATGATGAGCCCAGAAATATGAACCCTTCCTAAAGCCTCAGTTTCTTCCTCTGTAAAAAACAGTCTACTGAGGACATTTAACCTCATTTGTAAAGCTGGATTTGATCTCAGAACGGATACTGTGGCCAAGTGCTAACTTTTAAGTTGCTCTCGCGTTATTATTTATCTCACAGGCCTCATTGAGGAAAATGAGACTGCAGAAAGTGCTGCACTGCGAGAGCTGGAAGAAGAAACTGGCTACAAAGGGGAAGTTGTTGAATGTACTCCAGGTCTGTGCTTTTATTTTGCAAAACGGCGAGATGCCTGGCCTCTGCTTTTGAAAAAATGAACACCTAACATCTGCTTGTTTGCAGCACTCTGCCTGGACCCAGGTGTGTCGAACAGCACAGCACACATCGTGAGCGTTACCATTAATGGAGATGATGCTGTGAATACAAGACCCAAGCAAAAACTTGGTGAGTTCTACCACCACGTTCTTCTCTTCTCTTTGACCCTGGAAGTAGCCATGTGTAGTTATAAGTCAGGTAACAAAATGCTTCATAGTTGTAAATTCCCATACATTTCAAAACCCTTCTGTTGTTTTTTGTTTCTTACAGATAACGGAGGTATGTCACATAGCTGTGCTCCCAGTAACAGTAAGGTCAAGTATGTTTGTATGTTTTACTTAGAAAGTCATAGTTAAAAGTGTGGGGTTTTTGGGCTTGGTTAATCTCTTGACTCAAATCAAATATGCACAAGATTGGCTGTGGCCTAGAGGTGAACATCCCTGTGGGGTACCATCACTTCAGTTGTATTCAAGTATTACACCAGAGGCATCAGTATCTCAAGAAATAGGAACCAAATCCTCAGCAGCTGTAACACAAGCCCTGAAAGGCAAGTAACTTGTACAGACTAGGCAGGTGTAAGCTAACGTATTTACCCATAGCAAACCTTTTTACTTTAGAAACTGTGCTGTTCTGGTCTTCAAATACATCTAAAATCCCTAACTGTACCAGTTTAGTTAGACGAGAGTCCAATTCAACACATTTTCCATTCTCAGGAGGAAGTCTCCTTTTAGAAAAGTTCTCACCTTCCATAGACACCAGCTTTTCCCCATTTCCTTCTAACAGATCTGTTAATGATCCCAGTCACTGCCTCCCCTCAGGCACGGAGCCTTTTTATGGTACACGAAGGTCCACAGCTTTTAGATAGTGATGAGCATCAAGCTCATTTTTTTCTTCCTATAGTTTGTTAGAAGTAGGACACTGAGATAGACTTCCTCCACTGTTCACTGCTTTAACGTTTTCTTCTTCTCACCCAGAATTTGTGGAAGTTATTTCACTTCCAAAGAACGACTTGCTGCAAAGAATTGATGGTAAGAGCTTTCTGACATGTTAAATGCACTAATGTGACCATTAGCATCTCTTCTCACAGCTCTTCACAGTTCTGTATCTTAAACAAAAAGCTACACGAGACTTGGCCCTACAACAGAACTACTGGAAGCCTGAGGTGTTGGCACGAGTAACGCCATTCTTCATTTTAGTAATGGAAATAGAATCATAGAATCACTCAGGTTGGAAAAGACCTCAAAGATCATCAAGTCCAACCATGACCAAACCACACCACCCTAACTCTATCAACCCTCTGCTAAATCGTGTCCCTGAGCACCACTTCCAGAGGCTTTCTAAACACATCCAGGGATGGTGACTCAACCACCTCCCTGGGGAGCCTATCCCAGTGCTTAACAACCCTTTCTGTAAAGAAGTGCTTCCTGATATCCAACCTAAATGTATCCCGGTGCAACTTAAGGTCATTTCTCCTCATCCTGTCACTATCACCAGTGAGAAGAGACCAACCCCGCTGTAAGCACCTTTCAGATGTTGGAAGAGAGCAGTAAGGTCTCCCCTCAGCCTCTTTTCCTCATACTAAACAACCCCAGTTCCTTTACTCTCTCCTCGCAGGGCACATTCTCCAAGCCCTTCACAAGTACTGTTGCCCTCAGGAGTTCGTGCAGAGTTATAGCTGCATCTCATACATTTCTTTTTTCCTTCTTTTCCCTTACCCCTCAGAACTCGTAGCAGAAGAGCACATTGCAGTGGATGCCAGGGTTTATACTTACGCACTGGCCCTGAAGCGTGCAACAGAGAAACCGCTCCAAGTTCCTTTCATGAAGTTCTAAAACTTCACAGTAACAAATACAGCGGAGAATCCTTCAGTGCAGATGGCTTACAAGTTTAACTCTTCTTGTAATGAAGGTTCCTTACTTGTAGAGCAAAAAAAAAACCAACAAAACTTGTAGGAATGATTGTGATATTTGTATCTGGAATTGGCTGACAAAAAGCATTTCTTCTCACTGTTTGGTCTATCTGGCCTTGACGTAGTAATCAAAATAAAAATGCTGCTTAATTTTCGAGATGGCTCATTTGTGATTATTCATCGCTACGTTGGTATTTCGGTGTAACGAAGACACTTAAGCAACTGAATGTGGTGTGGTAGCAACACCTGTTCAAAACGAGGAAGAAAGCACCAAGACCACGTTATGCACTTGTGCCAGATTACATGGTAAGAGAAATTAATTCACTGGATCCAAGCATTGTTTAATCTGTCACTGTCAGAGTCTGTTCTGACATATTTAGCATAACAAACTAGTGAAAACTAGTAGGAGCCAGGTAAGTGATGATGTTTAAGGTGTGGGCTTACTAGAAAAGCCTTGCAGTTCTCCAGCCCCCTTGGGCATACCCTCACAGCTAGGCCACACTTCAATTCAATCTGATCCCCTCTGGGTAAACTGTCTGCCCAGCAATCCTTCCGTGCACAGTCAGCTGCTTTTATGTACCCAAACAACCATCACAGCTCAAAGGGTAGAACCATAAAGTCACCATAAGCATGTGCTAGCAGCGAGCCTTGTCTCTGAAATACACCTTGGGAGAACACGCATAATTAGGAAGATTTCTCCTAACTCAGATTTAAGTAGAGATCTTGTGAAAGGTTTTCCTACCTTCCCAAACACCACTACACATTCTGAAAAAAGAAATCAAAATACAAAACCAAAGGGAAAAATCCACTGGCTACAACAACTGAACAGAAAATCTCAATCTCAAGTTTTCTCCCCTTTAAAACAATTGTTTTTAACTTCAGATCAGCTTGTAGCAGCCTTAATTACGCTACAAGAGAAGGGGTAAACAGGAGAGAAGCCTTGCAGACAGAGCTCACTAGCAGAGCATGGTAGAAATTACTGCATGCGAAGTACGGATCTTGCACAGGTAAGACACAGCAGAGAGCTTAATTAAATAAGTTTATTGTCTAACGTTTACACTTGTTACGTTGCCACTATAAAGTGCGACAACATAAATAGATTTTCAGCAGGAACTTCACGTTCCCCCCCTTTCCCTTCTATAAACACTGCTTCAGGAACCAGGCTTTGTTCTTCAGACTCACAAAAGCAAAGTGGACATGAAGTTTCAGTGGCACAGTTTACACAAGTACATGTTTGAAACAAAACTACCGGGCTGACTTGGCAGCATGACAGCAGTACCATGCTGTCTCACAGGAAGCCCAGGGCAAGGAACTGACGTGCCCCAGTCGTTGCAATGCAGCAAATCCACTACAAAACCAGATCACAGGTGAGATGGGTATCAGCCTCTGGGAAAATGTCTGCTTGTCCAGCCTTAGAGCTAAGGGGCAGGGGCCTGGGTGGGGACACCACCAAGGAGGAAGGAGTGCCGAGTTCAACGGTGGCAAAATACAAGTTAAAAAAAGTAGAAAAAAAAATTAAGGTACAGGCTACAAATAAACTGTCTCAATAATACTGGCATGTGAATATTATTTTTCCTATTAAGGATAGGGAAATAAATTTAATACTTCTATGCTGTGTGCAAAAATGTTTACCGATGCCAAACTGATACATTTTTCCATCTCACTGTAGTGTCTAAACAGCAAGGTAGATGAATTGGTTTCCAGCATTACAGGCAACATTAGATATACTCAAACAAGATAATGTAAACTTTATTCTTAAGGCAGCTGGTACTGATGCTGCACGCAGGCATTGTTCAAGGCCCATTACAGCAACGGGACATGTAGCACTTGAAAACGAGTAAAAAGAAAATAGCATTGTTGGACTAAATGACTCATGTTGTCAAAATACTTTCCCTTTCACACAAACCATGAAATATTTGGACATCTAGAAAAATAACGCTCCCACTCCTCCAACTTCTGCCTGTTCTTTTACAAATATTTCAAAATACTGATAAATAATGGTGACTGCAAGCAGAATGCCAGTGCCCGACCCAATGGCTCCCAGAAAATCAGCCAGAACTGAAAGGGCACCAATGCACAGACCACCAAATGCAGCTGCTGTGGGGATGTACCTGGAAGCAAAGCATACATTCTCAATCACACATCTTCATACAAGAGTTCTAGAAGTACATCTGCTACTAATACAACTGACTAGAAAATTTAGAGACAAGTTCAGTGTTGTAACTGCACTCCTGCCATTAACTCTTAAAGGTTTCTAAACCGTATTTGCACAACACAAATTAAAATAACTTTTCACTGATAGGAAAGCCGTATAAACAACTGACCACTGGTAAAGATTCTGATTAACAAGATAAGCTTTTTATATGTTTTGTTTTTTTTTCCCCAACAAATACATGCTATGTAACCTCCACAGGACTAAGACCAGCTGCTTTGGCTTAAATATGGAGGGGCACATCTGTTTAGCAATGCAGATCTTCAGGCTTTGTGCGCTGAGCAAAACCCCACTTTTGCAGCACCATCTCAGCTCAGTAATGGTAAATTAGGCACCTGAAAAAGTGACAGTGTCTTCCTTGGAAAAACACAGGAGAGACTGAAGCCAAATTCCCTTGTTATTCTGCTTTCACAAAAGAAACTATAAGTTAATCTCCTTATTAAGGCTGTATGCATCTTTTGCATTCCTGGGAAAGGCAATTTAATGGGAAGAAACTCAACACTTGTTGCAGAAACAAGCCCCTCATTTTTCCATGACATCTGCTCATTGACACCTTCCCAGCACTGTTAACTTCCCAGCAAAGCAGCACTGCTGAAAGTCAGCATTTTCTTACCTGTTAAGCTCATGAACCATTGAAGTATCCCTGTGGCCTCTCATCACCATTTGCTGTTCTTTGAGTTGCTTGGCAACCTGCAGAAAGATCATTTGATGAAACTGCTGCAGTTTTTCCACAGTCATCTGATATTTAGTCAGAGCAATAACCGATCAGTAAGGATCAGTCAGTTCTAAATCACAGGCAGTGTTTGAAAATACAGTCATTAGGCACATTTATCAGAACACCTACATCTTTTGCTGATGAACCAGACACTTCAATCCAAGTCTTGGAGAAAAAAGCGCAGGATCCCAACATAAAAATTATATAAACTATTACATGGACAGGATCCTCAAATATTGCACCCATGGATTCTGGAGGGGACAAGTAGTAGCACAGACCACCAACAGGGTAAGAACGAGCAGGGCCCCCACCACTGACATCCTGCGAAGGGGAAGAAAACAGACAGTCAGTAATTTCTCCTGGACCTCTCACATTCTTATCCTGCATTTATAGAGGAATTCCTCAACAACATTCCAAACAACAAAACAATAAAAATGTTAGAAATTAAGTATTCCAGTCTTCTGCTGGATAAGCACTCAAGTTTCACAATAAAGCAGATATTTATATGTTCTTGTTTAAAAAGAGGCGATTAAGATACTTACTGCCCACTGTCCTAATAAGTTCACCAAGAAGTTGCCACTAAAACGAACAGACAACATCTGGGAAATAACGTAGAGGTTTGACACCAAGGCAGACTGCAGAATGATGGGAATGTTGGAGGTATAAAAGAGCTTGATAGGATAGCTGCTGTACTGCCCTCGGTATCGTGCAGACTTGATAGGTAAATCAACACGAAAGCCCTACAAGAAGAACAGAAACAAATATACCAAATTTATTTCTGAGAAAGAAATTATTCCTAGTATGTCTACAAGCTATTCCTGAGGATATGTGCTAGATAAACAAGGAGTGCAAAGTCTGGGACAGTAAAGCCCCAAGGCTTTTGGCTACAGAGTGAACTACAGATTTTAAGGATTTATAAGTGTTACTGCTTGGATGCTTTACATTCTTTTTAGAGTAAATAAGAGAGAATGTTTATAAGTAGCATTTCCCTAATAATATGATTGCTTCACAGCATTTGGTTTGATACAACAATGTAATGGCTTTCAACTTAACTAGCAAGTATCAGCAGACCTCCCATGTTTCTACATCCTGCCTTCTGAGGCAGGTTCCTATCAGAGCAGGCCCAAGAAATTTGAAAACCAGAGAATACAAGGTTGTTGTTTTTTTTCTTTTCTGTCTGAACAGCTTTATAAACGCATGATTAGATACACAAATAAAACAACACAGACCAATATGCAGGTCTCCCTTAATGCCCATTTTAGGAAATACTCAAGTTTAAAGACAAACACTAAGGATCTAAAGAAAAATCAAGGGGGGGAAGGGAAACAATGAGCCGTGCTTTAATTACACAGTTGTTTTCTAGAACAAAATGGTACTACACACACCCCAAAGAAGCCAGGTACTTCAGCTCTGTTCAAAAGTAGTATTTTCTTTTTAACGTCCACTACGAATATCAAGTCTATTCACTGTATGATAGAACCACTGCAGTTCCAGAGTCCATTTTTAGTAAAAACACTCAGATAGCATACGGCATTTAGCAGAACGTGAGATGACATCACTGCCAGAGTACAAGCATGCATGTCCATAACATTTAACAGCTGCACTGTCACAGGGGAATGGTACTGAAATAACAGTATTCAAACTAAGGGAGTTCATACTCAGATACTGAATTTATTCTACTTGGGCTGTTCCCTTCTCCAGTGACCACAGTGCAGGGAGTCCACGTGTTTTTACCAATGCAGTTTCAGAGCTAGCAGGAGAAGTTTCTCACTTTACCTGAAAATAGATGACTACAGCAAAAACAAATACTGTAGCAATCAAATTCATGAGATTGGGCAAATTCTGTCGGTAAAATGCCTCCCGCAAAGCACGGACTTTGTCGGTCCTCGTAGCCAGAAGATGAAATAACGCAATCACGGCGCCCTCGAACTCTGTTCCTGGAGAAAGCAGAACAGTGAAAGCAATGTGAAACTGACAGCTAAAAACAGAGGTTAAAAGAAAAAAAAAAAATCAAAAACCATCACATCTTTCTTCTGGGTTTTTTTTCCCCAAGTGGCACAAATAAAATAAAAAACAGCACAACATGGAACTGTGACCGATGTATCACCACACTGTTCTGCCTTAACTCACACACCGTGAGTCTTCCCTTGGGGGGAAGCTCAGAAGGAAGAAAAAAAACTAAAGAGGAGCAAAATAACTTTAAAAAGTCGTAATGAACCACCGCAGACAGAAAAACTCTTAGTCTGGTAATGATGAGAGCTCACTTAAATCCTGGCTTAGCATTTCAAATACACGCATTAAATGAGTTAACTTCAGGATGCAAACACAGGACGCATCTTAACTCAGTATTTTCAGTTTCAGGACAACCAGATGTTGGCTGAGGAATGGCAGTCCCTGAGGAATCAAACAACCTTAAAGTCCCTGTCTGGATGCCTACCTGTGCAACCTGGGCTAGGGAGCTGCTTTGGCAGGGGGGTTGGACTTGAGGATCTCTAGAGGTCCCTTCCAACCCCTACAACTCTGTGACGCTGTAATTAATTGGGAAGCTCCAACTGTAACAGTGACCGACAGCCACAAAAACAGTCGGGCCATGAACAACTCCTCTGAACATACAGAATTTAAACTCCCTGATTTCGACAGTCTAAGGTATGCTAAAACAAGGCTATTTCAGTTTGGAAATCCAAAGTTTTCAGTGAAGAGTATACATCTCCCATTTTAGCTGCTGCAGTTCAAATCAACAAAAGAAAACGTGCAGGTAGTTTATCTTCCTGTGAGTTAAACAACGCTTCCACCTTCAATGTTAGGCCATGGATTTTAGAAGCTAACTGTCACACATTAAAACACCTTTCCAAAAGCCACCTGACACACACCTCATCGAGCGTGCATATAGTATACATCCACAGAAACACATTACAACTAATTGTAACAGCACAGGTACCTCGGCCAGTGTTGATGGTAGTGGGACTGAAAGCCTTCCAGACAATGGTTTCACAGATATTGGTAGCAATAAACAGGGAAATACCAGATCCCAACCCATAACCTTTCTGTAGCAACTCATCTAACAGCAGCACGATCAAGCCAGCAACAAACAGCTGTGGGAAAAGAAACAGAACTGAGCAGAAACAAGAATAAATCAAGTCATGAATTACATACTAATCCCGCTTCAGTATTTTCAGCATGATGGAGAGAGACCATTAAATCTTTCATTTAAGTATTGTTCATATAGTATTTCTGCCCTCTCACGTGCACATCACACCTGGTAATAACCTCTGTGACTCTTCAGCACTGATGCAAGCAGATTACACAGTAAGCATTTTTTTTTAAGTGCTTATATTTGTGCATTACTGATTTGCTCTACAGGATAATGGCTCGAATTGAATCTATAGTCTTTAGTTAGAAGTCCTCTATGGCACTGAACAGCCACTGCTTGCAAAATTCCCATATTTGAAATGACACAGCGACTCCCTGTCTGAAATATTTATGGTATTAATTATCCCAACTTTCTCCTTTATGGAAGATTTAGCATTTCTCATATGTAGACAGACAGATATGAAGGACGATGCTTCACAGTATTAAAATAAATTAAAGGCAACCAGACAGAAAGATTTTTCCTTCCAGCCATGCTGCATCTAGCTGGTTCTAATGACACAAGGAATAGCTCACTACAAACCTGAATTATAATGAGAAGACAAATGCCAGCACCCATTTCAGCAGGATCTCCATACATCCCAGTCATAACATAGACAATGGCTTGCCCGATGGTAATAATCATCCCAAACACTGCAACAGGACAAAAAGAAAACCCTTTATAGAATGAAAAGCTTCCTGAATTCACCTATCAAAGAAACTTGCACTCCATATCTCTGAAGTAGACTGGTTTCCCCATGAATAGAACTGAATAACTTGAATCAGTGCTTACATTTCTGGGCTCCATTGAACAAGGCTCTGTCTTTTGGTGTATCACCAACTTCAATGATCTTTGCTCCAGCTAGCAGCTGCATGATCAAACCAGACGTCACAATGGGAGAGATCCCCAATTCCATCAGCGTACCTACCAGGAAGAAAATACAAATGCCATTAAAGCACCTCTCCTAAAGGATTATGCGCTGAGGATATCGGCCCTGCCGAAAGATTCCTGTTAAAGAACATTTTTCACAACTCTTCAAACATTTCAGTGCAGGCACAATCTCAACAAAGACCATTACTACCCCAGAGAAGAGCGCTGCGTAAACATCTGTGATAAAGCAAATCTGAGTGACTTTTCACTTTATGTATCTTTGTGAAACAATGTGAACACTGCAGGTAAGCACGCACAGAACCTTAGAGCTTTACACAGCGAGCTCTTTGACACACCATACCAAGAAACCTCTACCAAAAGCATCTCCTACTGCTTCAACAGTCACATTTTCTAAAGTTTAACTGTGAAGACCACAAGCTGCTGCAGCTTGACAACACCACTCTACAAATCACAAACTCTAGATGAGAGCACAAAAGTTTAGGACTTAATGAAACAAACACACCATTAAGATGTCCTACTCTGCCATCCCACCTACTGGCATGATGTCATCAAGCTATCAACTCAAACAGGAAGATACAACTTCATAAAACACTTCTTTTGCTGCATACAGGTTCATAGCCCAGAAAAGCTGCCTGATTTTTCCCCCAGCCTCTTCATGGAGTGTAACAACAATTGAGGCATCGATCACTCCACTTACGCTCTCACAGTGCCACACTTGCAACAACAGAACTACCACCACGTGCTCTAATTCAGATAAATTCTCTGCAAGATCTTGTTTAACTACTGATACCTGCTTGAATTTTATTACAAAGTGGTATGAGAGCAGAGCTGAACTTACCCAAAGCAATTAAATTCATTCATAAATGCATTTTCTTCTGACACTGTCACAATATCCATCAGAGATAAAAATGAGAAACAGCACACGATTCTTTAGAACTCTGCAAAGTAATTCTGCTCTCACTTGTGGCACAGCAGCGTTTCAGCATAAAATTACCATGAATATTATTCACAAAATAGTATTTAGCCACTAGAGACTTGCAAAGTGTCAAGAAGAATCAGTGATGGGGAAGCACGGTCTGTAGGGTTGTATGAAAGGTCAAAGGAATTAGGAATGGTATATAATAGATAATCACACAAGAAGCTTATATGCCCTCACAAATTCAAAGGAATTCCTCCTCTGCAGGAATTATCATGCTTTATTTCCATTTTTCCACACATACATTAGTAACATGCTCAGAAACTGGTGCTGGCAACTTGTGCCACAACCTGGGGTAATGTGATGTCTAATTACCTTCACTGGTATGACAAGATTTGCCTTTCCTAAATAATTCCTTCACATTACAGGGTCCTACTGCTTTTCCCACTTGCAGCCAGTTTTCCAAGGTACAGAAGAGGTCAGTGATCTTACTTAGAGTCATGTGTGACAGATCGTGTATCTTAAGCTTTGGATTTCCAGCATTAGTTTAGCTCTTTTATACACTAGTTCATGCTCCATTTGTCTGTTCTAAAATGAATTACTTTGGGTTTGCTACATGATAAGCTTAAGTGTTTCTGCCCTTAGCTTTCCAACCTATACAATTACCTATGATGCTGTAGAAGCGTTAGGAGCTCTAACTAACACACACAAAGTATTTTCCTTCATAATCAAGAGGGGAAAAGACACAACGTTTCATAGGTTATCAGAAATTCTAAGATTGCTTTACAGTCGGATACAGAACCATCCTGGAAGTTGAGAATCAAGATGAATCTCATTTGCACGCCAAGGGCAATTCCATTCCTAAGATGAAACACATCTCAGGTATCAGTCACAGTGTTTCAACACGACATCTGTGTTGTATGAAACTCAACCCCCAATCATTTTTCCTCACAGTCTGTTTACACCGATAAAAAGAAATAATTCACTAACCTCTGTTTGATGCAAGAATGACTCGCATCCAGTAGAACGGATCTGCAGAATCTGATGACATAATTCCAAACAAAGGAATCTGCCAAAGCACAGAGCAATATTAAAGAGATATACAAAGAGAGCTTACATCAATCTAAGAATCTCTGCTGTTACACTGCTCAGTAAAATGCACGCCAACCACTTTCTGTTTTTAAATTAAACCAGACCACACAACAGCCTTAGATTACTAGCACTAGCTAGATTACTACAGATGAAGATGTAAATGGCTGTCCTAAGCAGTCAGAGTACCTCAGCCCTGGAAAAATACCTAAGGAAAGAAATCACAATAAATAGGTTAGATACCCAAAACGATTAAGAGAATATAGCAGCCCTCCCCATTATATTTCATTAATTATTTTACCAAATTTTTTGCTGAAATTTTGAGCTTGGAAAAAAAAAAATAGTAGAACAAAACTGTAGACAAACATCTTTGAAAAGAGACAAGAAAGTAGGGTTGTTTTGTTTTGATTTTAAACAGTCCTATACAAAATTCCTTTGCAGAACAAATTAAAGACGAAGCATAAATTCCAACTTAAATATTTTCCTCCATCAGGTTGAAATACTCAAATTCTATAGGTGGGAATGTGCCCTAAAGTATCCTACAAGGAACTGCAGAAGTTAGCCAAGTTTATACTGAAAGAAAGACATTGATTTTCCATATGTCAGTACTGAAGGATTTTGAGCTCTTTCAAACTCAATCAGAAAAGCAAGGCCCAGGCAATCCTTTAGGTTATTTCCTGAAAACTCTACACTAATTTCAAACAGCAACTATAATCCTTTGCACAGATTCAAATTCTTAATTACACACATATCTAGCAGCTAAGAAACACAAACTACACACTCTTCTATCTCTGGTATCATTCCCATGTCCTCTACTGAAAAACAGATAGGTTTTAGCCTTTTGACAGTCCTTCCGTGTTGTAAACATATAAATTATTAAACTGCTGCTACAGAATCTGTCTGAAATGGGTACGTTCAAGTTAATAAATAAATAAAATAGAACATAAAATGCCTAGGGTTGCAGATGTCTGGTCCACTTTAAAGGATCTAGAAGGTCTAAAACTGCTAAAATAAAGTAATAAAATAAATAAAGTAATGCACAGATTTTCATTTGCTTCAGTATCTAAATATTCAACAAACCATGTGTTTATAACCCTGGTTCCTGGGAACTCCTAAACTATGAGTATTAAAGATTGTGTAAATGTTTACAAAGACCCCAGGAGGGGTAGGATATCTACATCAATATATATTAAAAAAACGAGTTCTAAATGTGACCTTAAACACCTCAGGACAAACATCTTCCCACAACCTTCTAGCTTGTTGAGGTAAAAATAGTCACTTCTGTTCAAGCTCATTACTGCTAAAGTTTAAATTTAGCTATGAACAGGAGGTGAAGGATGCATAAAACTGCTTGGCTTGCTTCTGTTACTCAATGAATGATTTGCTTTGCTGCTTATCCTGCAGTCACTATCACTATTTCATAGGATCTCTCTCATAATAGCAACAATGGATTCATTTCTGAAAACATACATGAATAACAAGGACTATTTGGGATACCTTCATTCATTAACAAAGCACAAAACCAAAAGCAGATCAACACGAAATGAGAACTTCTCACACTTTTAGCATTTCACACACAGAACACAGCCTTTCTGAAATGTATCAGTACGTACCTGACAGCATACTAAGAAAATGAAGAGAGTGATAGCCGTCCATAGTACCTTCTCTCTGAACTGGATCTACAGAAGTAATTGTAATAGAGATTATTGAGTTAATTGCATTTGGTATTTTCACTCTGCTTCACATCAGTGCTAGACGCTGTTTCATCTGGAATTAAATGCGAAGTCAGAGAGCCAGACAGCATCGTTTCTCGTCAGAAATTATTTTTAATATGATTTCAGATTTTTCAGAGCGACAGTCGTGGGCATCTGTGTATTCAAAGCCTGTATGGGATCTGGCAGCGTGTCTGACATTCAGAGAGCAGAACATGTCTTATATATCGTATTCTAACAGTGAATACTTGCTGAAAAACAACAGCATGTCTAAATGTGGACATACCAGAACAAACATGAAAGACCAATGCAAAAAAATCTTAATCTGCTGTGATTTTATCTGTAGGTTTCAACAGACTGGAAGCACTGTTCTGTGAGGCAGAAAGTTACTCAAGTACTATCAAGTTAGAGATTTAAGCACTGAAGGCAAGTGATCAAAAAACAGAAGAACCGTGAGTCTTGGGTAAGAAATCAGAATGGTGAAAATGAAGTTCTTCGGAAGTTGTTACAGGAAGCTCAGATTCACCTTTATGTTAACGGACACAGACTACAGAATTTTAAAGGCTTTTTTCCCCTCCAAAGTATTTCTGTCTATGTACATTTGGTATTACTTTTAAAAGATTGACAGATCAATGGCCATCAGTCAGTAGCATATTAAGAGAGCCCCAGGGTCACAATGCATTCTATGACACGACTCCATGATTTGAGGCAGAATGCTGTAACCAGTTCCGCAGAAGAAAAATCACAAGGTTTAAATTTGAAACACGGAATTACTCAAAGTCTGAGACAAAGAAAAGCACTTTAAGAGAGCAGGACAGAGCTCAGCTGCAGTGTTATGCTCAAGTTCCCACCTCTCCTCCACGGACCGTAATCGCTGGGCTAAGTGTGCTCACCGCAGACAAGAGCGCAGCGCCTACTAAAATGAGACATGAACTGACACACAAAACAGATACAGCGTAAGTAATGCATTTCTGCTTCCAACCACTGAAGCTGCCCGTAGTGAAGTAACAGCAGAAAAGGTTAGTGGCTTGCTCTATAGGCTCTGAACACCCACAAGCTGGAAACTGAGGCAGCAGGACAACTGCTCAAACAAAAGGAATCCAGAATTAGTCTGCGACTTTGTAAGTGAAAGGATGCTCTTAATTTGAGGCAAAGTAGTTCCGGTAATTTAATGTGTTTACTGATACAGACTCCCTTCTAAAAGAGGCCAGATGCCAAAAATACATACAGTACAAAGTTAAAAAAAGAAAAATAGTGACAGCAGCAAATAAATCCAGCTTCTTGTGTTAGACTCTATGAAGTGCTGACCCACTTTACCGAGCGCTGTTTCAATTTCATTGTTCAGATTTAAAATACAGACTTCAAAAAAGAAAAAATGTTGAGCAGAACCGTTTCTGCAGCTTAACATTACCTTCTGGGGTATCAGTCTCTTCAACTACCCAGGTTCTGAATTCAACTAAAGCAAACATGAGCATTAGAGAAATCCTGCAACACCCAGTTCACACTCAACTCACAAGGAACTCTGTATTTCAAAGAAGTAAAAAAAGAGAAAAGGAGGCATATGCCTCCATATCCATATGCCAAGAACAGCAAAATACCAACTGGTACCAAAATATTCAGCCACAAATGATAACAAGCACAAAAAGAGTACATTTCACCATCTGATCCAACTGGACATTTTATTCTTTTGGTATTTTTCTTGCTTACAGCTGGTGAAAACAAATGGACTTGAGCCCCATCATCCTGGTGTTCTGAACAGCGTGTTCTACTTTGTATCTGTGAAGTATCTGAAAAATCTGTGCATGTAGCATGAACAAACACAACTCACTACAAAGAAGCAGTGCTCGCTGCTGTTAACCACCACGACCAACAGACAAAAGCAACACTCCCTAGTGACAGAGAAAGCCCACTTCCTTCACTAGGAATAATGGAAAAAGGTTCAATGAGAGCCCACCTGAATGAAAACTTTGTGTTCTCTGAACAATTAACAAACACGGAACATTTTCTTTTCTACTTTCTTATCCTTGTTTCTCATCCTGGCCTTAATCAGCCAGAAGACTGAAAACAAAAAAGGTGTTACACACAAGGACTTAAGTCACTTGATGGACTATACACGAGCAAGGAACATAATGTAAAATGGTCAAAAGACCCTTGAGTCCAGGAAAGAAGTTCTCAAGTATATCTTTCACTTCAAATTTGTACAAAGCTGGCAACAGACCATCATTGCTCAGCCAGTGACCTAGATAATGAAAGAGACAAAGTGACCCGAGTGGCAAAGACAAGAACTGCTCTGAGCATCCTTGATGGAGGACACTGACAAACCAAGTCTCTCTTCCTACCCTTTCCTTCCTCAGAGAAAGGAAGAAACCAAGAGGAAACCATGACTGCTGCTGAGCGTTACAGAAACCTCAGTATCTGTAGCTTTGTCTAAGCTTTCTCATCAACTCCACTTCATTAGAAGAAATAGGACAGATGGATGTAGCCAACTCATCAAAAATATACCATGAAGAAGCATGACAAGAGAGCACTGAGGTTGAAAGCTGCAGAAACACAGTGGGTTTCCTCCACTCAACCAAGTGCATCCTTATTAGCACAAGGTCTGGCTCTGGAGGCTCAAGAGGCCTTTGTCTGAATGGTATCACTTGTTTGAAGATCCGTCCCAAAGAGGGAAAGACAGTGGGAATCAGTGAGAAATGGCAGACAGGGCAAAGAGCCAAGGGATCGACCTAGTCTTCTTAAAAACAGGTCCCAGAAGGGGACAATCAGAGGGTTTTACCATACCTTTTCCATTCAAGCCAGCACACTGCTACTGGAAAAACCATCTCTGCATCCAGCCCTAACCTGTGGGAATCTCTCAACAGTGTGAGAAGATTCTCCAGGATGGCATCATGCTCACAGCTACGCATGTTTTCCTTAACAATAGAAATCAACATTTCTCTATTATCTAATATTCTCTGGTGTGGTTGGCATGAAAATTCCATAAATATGCTACCTTGATTAGAAGTTTTATCACCTAGGTGATACATGACTGCTTGCATATTAGTAAAAAATATATATATTTTTTTATTTTACAGGGACAGTCTCTTCCCATCTACAGAAATTAGCTGATTTGGATCTAGAAAAGAGGCAAAGAAACGGGCTCTGGGGCCACAAGAACAGATCAAATGCAAATGAACTCATTTCACTGGTCTCAGAACAAAGAAAAGCATCACACCTAGCAGCTTATTTGAACCTGATCACAAAACACTTTCCCACACAGCTACAGGAGGAGAAAATATTTTGAGGGAATGAAAGAATTAATTCTTTCTTAGTTCCTGAATTACAGCACAGCCTTTTAAAAGTAACGCCTGAGTCAAATATAGATGTCAACAGTACTTAAAGCCAACACTAAGAGTGGTATCCACAGGAAAAAATGCCTGAAAATTCTGTTCTGGTATGTTAAAATAGATGTAGTAGTAGGGAACTGAATACAACAAAGTCAGTCTAGAGGTAAGACACTTGAAAAACAAAATGAGTTATTACTATTAGCATATGGAAGACTCTGTCAGAAGACAGTTAAGAATGTATTATTATGACAATCTTTTACCTTAGCGTGGATTTCCTCTCTTCCAAAGGACATGCCCTACTTTACAGCCTGCTATCTGCATCCATAATGTGGTGTGGGGCTGAATGCAACAACATTCTCCTATCTGACAACAAATTAATGTGAAAACACAGTGTGGCACTCACCTTTCTTTCTGGCTTCTGGATTTCAGGCAAAACCGCACAGAATGGCTTAATAACTTCTAAAAATTTAACTGTTGTGGGGGAAAAAAAGAACAAAACAAATAGTAAGAAGAAAATATTTTAATGAGCTTGTATGAATTTATAAAGCTCCAGACTTAACTTCTAAGGAGAAAAATAAAATCTAAGAACACTACAGGTGAATTACTTCATCAACACTCAGTGAACACGTGAGAAGTTATGTCCATTTCTTGAAGCAAGTGAAAGATGAATACAAATCATAAATAGCTTAGGTTGGAAGGGATCTCAAAGATCATCCAGTTTCAACTCCCTGCCACAAGCAGGGTTGCCACCCACCAGCTCAGGCTGCCCAGGGCCCCATCCAACCCGGCCCCGAACTCCTCCAGGGATGGAGCATACACAATCCCTTGGGGAGCGTGTGCCAGCGCATCACCAATAAGTGAAAAACTTCCCGATATCCGAACTAAACCTCTTATCTTTTAGTTTAAAACCATTCCCCCTAGATCCATCACTACCAGACTGTATAAAAAGTTGATCTCCCTTCTGCTCCCTTTATGTACTAGCAGGCTAATAGGTCTCCCCTGAGCCTTCTCTAAGTAGAGCAAGTCAAGCTTCCTCAGCCACTCTCCATAGGAGAGACCAGTCAAGCTTCTCTCTTCACAGGAGAGGTGCTCCAGCCCTCTGAACATCACTGACCTCCTCCTCTGGACTGACTCCATCTTTGCTGAGCCCCACACCTGGCTGCAGTGCTGCAGGTGGGACCTCAGGAGGGCAGAGCAGAGTGGGACCATCCCCTCCCTCTCCCTGCTGACCACCGCTCTGCTGATGCAGCCCAGGATACAGTCGGCCTTGCAAGAGCACTCTGCTAGCTCACATCTGGCTTTCCATCCATCAGAACCCCAAGTCCTCCTCCTCAGGAAGGCTTCCAATGAGTTCTTCTCCCAGTCTGCATCCCCGGAACTGCCCCGACCCAAGTGCCGCACGTCTTGTTACACCTCATTAGGATCCCACTATTTAAGACTGGAAACGTGGAAAAGAGTTCTTATTTATTAATTTTTCAGAGATGAACCCATCCTTTACCGCACAGCAATCACCCGAGACGCAGAGGCGTGCCGGGGCCATCACCAGGAGCGAACTAAATCATCTCCCATCTAAAAATAAGTGACCCAGTCGAGCAGAGCAGTGGATGCCGACATCAGAACGCACCTACCTGGAAACTAAGGCGTGGAAACTATCTGATGGGGGGGAAAAAAAACCAACCAAACCAACACCATTCGCGCAGCTTTAGCCATCTTAAATGGCTGCAACGCGTACCGCAACCCAAAGTTTGCGGGGTTTAACTTTCGCTCCAACTCTCCTCGCGGTTTATCCCTTAAGAACGCAGCACAGCTCGGCAAGCTGAGCTCCTTCTTAGGACGGATAAGAAGCCCCTATCACCCGAAGCACGGAGCGGGGCGGTCCCGGCGCCGACCCCCTCCGGGCAGCCCCTGCCCGCTACGCGCCGCTCTCCGCAGCCCTCAGCCGCCGCTTCCCTTCACAGACACCGCTCGGAGCTCCGCGCCCGCCGCTCCCGCCCCTCGCACGGCTCCCCGCGCCCCGCAGGAGCCGGCCCGGCCCCACACGTCCGACCGGCGGCTGCACAGCGCGGGCGCGACCCGCCGCCGGGACACCGCCTCACAGCCGTCCGCTCCCGCGCCGCCGTACTCACTGCCCATGGCGGCGGGGCCGGCCGCTGCCTCACCGCCGTTAGCGCCGCTCCCCTCCCCCACCGCGGTCCATCCGCCGCCGTCACGTGACGCGGCGCGCAGGCGTGGCTGCGGCCGCCTCCCCCCGCTGCGAAGGGGGGGGGATTGAGGGGAGAACTCCGCTAAGCGCGTCTCTAAGCGGTTTTATTAATCTGAAATCACTTCCATGAGGCGTTTTCACGCGGTTTATATCGTCGTCACTTCGCAAGTGCGACCCTGTGGCGCTTAGGTTCGCCTGTAGTTTCCTGGGTGTTGTGGTAACTCATGGAATCGTTGGCTCCGACTCATCCGCGCCGTCCCCACAAAGTGTGTCGTAGCATTATAGAATCACCGAGGCTGGAAAAGGCCTCCAAGGTCACCCAGTCCAACCGTCCACCATCACTACACCCCCTAAGCCACATCCCTCAGTGCCTGTGACCTGGAGAAGAAGCCATCCTCCACCTCACCACAGCCTCCTTTCAGGCAGTTGTGGAGAGCAGTAATGTCTCCCCTGAGCCTCTTCTAGAGCCATCAACCCCAGCTTCTTCAGCTGCCCTCAGCAGGCTTGTGCTCCAGACCCCTCACAGCTTCTTTGCCTTCCTCTGGATACACTCCAGAGCCTCAGTGTCCTTCAGCTAGTGAGCAGCCTAAAACTGAGCACCGTACTGAGGTGGGCTTCACCAGAGCTGAGTGCAGAGAACGATCACCTGTCATGTCCATCATTAAGTGGCCCTGCATCTCACCTGGAGATGCCTCATCAGTGCTGAGCATCACCCTCAGTGGTGAGGACTGGGACCAGTGCTGTTCAGTGTCTTCATCAATGACATCAGAAGTGGGATTGAGAGTACCCTCAGCAAGTTTGTGGATGACACCAAGCTGTGTGGTGCCTGAGAAATGGGATGCTATTCAGAGAGACCTAGACAGGCTTGAGCAGTAGGACCAGGAGAACCTCACGAGGTTCAACAAATCCATGTGCGAGGTCTTGCACCTGGGTCTTGGCAACTCCTACCAATGCAAGCTGGGGATAGAAGGATGGAGAACATTCCTGCTGAAAAGGATCTGGAGGTATCAGTGGATGTCAGGCTGTTACATGAGCCAGCAGTGTGCTCTCAGGCCAACCATATTCTGGTCAGTATCAAAAGATGCATGATGGTCGAGGGAGGTGACTGCCCCTCTACCCTGAGCTGGTAAGACCTCACCTGGAGTACAGCACCTAAATGTGGAGTCCTCGGTACAGGAGAAACATGGACCTGTTGAAGCAGGGGGCCACAAAACTGGTCCATGGAATGGAACACTTTCTCTACGAGTACAGACTGAGAGATGTGGGAATGTTCAGCCTGGAGAAGGTTCCAGGGAGACCTGATAGCTGCCCTTCAGTATCTAAAGAGGAGCTATGAGAAATGACAGACTCTTTAGCAGGGTCTGTTGTGATAGGATAAGGGGAAATTGATTCTAACTAAAAGAGTGGAGATTTAGATTGGATATAAGGAAGACATTCTTTACAATAAGCACAGAGAGGCACTGGAATGAGTTGCCCAGAGCTGTGATGGACAGCTCATCCCCAGAGACACTCAGTGTCAGGCTGCATGGGGCTCCAAGCAACCCGATCATCTCTTTCCTTTGATGTCTTTATTTCTTCTTCCAGTCTTGCACTTCCAACTGTAAATCCTGAACATCTGTCCATAACTTCTCAGTCATTACCTCTACATTTCATTCCACATGCCACAGTGTACAAGTGCTGTAACACCTCCTCTCTTTCCAGTTATTCTTTTTTTTACTAACAGCACACACAGCTTCAATTCTGCTTTTTTCTTTTTTAATAACCCACAAATTTCTCTTGTTCCAGGACTGAGCCCTTCTCAGTTACAGCTCACCCAACTTGCATGCCATTTCAGTCAGCACTTTCCTGAACTGCGTGTCCTCATCAAGCAGCACCCTCATCTGAAGCTTTCAGCATTTCTGCCCCTCTTTTCTGAAATGATTTTAAATTGAGTGTTATCATTTTCCTCTGACCGCTTTACATGAGCAACACAGGTTTCTCCTTTCCATTCCTTTCCCCTTTTTTCCCCCCCTTTCGCACTCATGCAAGGTGAGCCAAGTCTGCATGCAGGAAGAAAACAGTCTCACGTACATCCAAAATCAGTGGGGGAACCGTGTTAATGCCTAACTCAGCAAGGGCTTTGTGTTGCTCCTGGTAGCTGTTAGCCATCACAAAACAACATTATTCTGCAGGCAATTCTGTATCAACAGCACCAGAGAGCCAAAGCTGTCCCTTCCCTACCTGAGTACTGCAGCACTGGACTGGGGATGTTTAGCCAAGCAGCACTACAGTAACAGTGCTCCCAAAGGGAGGATAAAACAGGCTCTGAACACTCAAGCATTCTTTAGTTGGTTAGATAAACCTGCACTGCCTCCGTGTGAGTGGTGTATAACGAGGTCAGGTTCAGGCAACTTGCAACTCAGAATGCTGGGTCTGTTCTTCCCTTGTGTATTGTCAGGGTGAGAAAATGTCTTTTCCTTTATGTTATTGTCAGTTTGGAGTCAAAGCTGATGACTGTGCCATGTAACTTTCCTCGCTACAGCTGTAGCCAAAGCAATATTGTTCTTCCTCATGAGCAGATGTGAGCAGAGTATTAAGAGGTAAATTATACAAAGTTACCAACTGTCCATTTGGGCAAGGTGTCTGAGAAACCAAAGTATATGCCCCAAGTATTTTCCCTTACCCAGACAAAATGCAACCATATCCCTGTGAAAGGACAGCTGCTACTAGATAATATCCATGAATAAAAACAGTAAGGAATAAAGGACAGGCAGAGCTCCAGTTTCAATCCAGAAGTGATTTCAACATGGAAGAATACACTGCTCAGGAACCACAGTAAGAAATCCCTGGAAATCTCTGAGCAGAATTTTAAACCAGAATGTATCTTGATTACATAAAGCGAATCAGAATGCCTAAAATCTCGTAGGGTTTGCCACACTAAAGAAGGAACATGGCTTCATGTCACCGTGGTGGATGTGCTGAAGAAGTTACATCAGACTGCAGCACAGAGATTACAGAGCTTGCTTCTGGGTGATACAGAGTTAATGAATGAACGTGAGAGTTAGTTGAGATAGCAAACAGTCCCTCAGAGCAGCTTTTGGGAACTGCTCCACCAGGCAAAAGCAAACCATGCCTGCAGTCTACTCCTCCTGATGTACAGTTCTCCGTGTAGAAATGCTGTACTTGGTTAAATCCCACTTGTTTCCTCCTAAAGGGTTTTTGTGCATGGTGGGTTTGCTTTATTCAAGCACACTCTCAAAATAATTTTGGGAGGAGTGGGGAAAGTGCCAATTTCACATTGCCAACAAGACTGGAAAAGTGAAAAATAATAAGAAAAATCTTTGGGTGAGGAGAGCTGCCGCAGTGCAGCAGGAAGGAGACTAGTCCAGGCAGTTTTTACCTCCTCTTGCCATTTATCTACATTTTTCTCCTGCTTAACTTCAGTGTTAACGGTCTTTTATCTGTTGCTACTCAAAAAAGACATATTTATTTCCCCAGATGACACCTGTGCTGAAACCTCCCCTCAGGGAATGCCAGGAGCTGCACTCTGACTGGAGAGGTGCAGAGCACGTGGCTGCAGACATGTCTCACTCACAGAGAGTGGAGAGCAGTTTGGCAACAAGCAGGTGAAGGGCTTTTTCAGCATTTCTTCTAAATGCATGAAGTTGTAAAAGGCACACAAGCAGAAGGAAAAGAACAGTAGTAGAACACAGCTTTTAGGAAGACCCTATAAATCCTCTGTGGAGCTCTAGCTGCCACCTGCACTAGTCTTCTAACTATACAGAGTCCCCACATCTGTGGGGGAAAGGAGAATTACACTAGTTAGGGGGAGAAGCTGGGTTTCAGGAGAAGGGGAAGTCTTATGGTCACTCCTTGCATTTGAGGGCTCAGCTGAACTCCATTCAGTGTTGCTGTCTGTCTTCTTCTGCCCACCTTGCCTTGCTGTTGGAGCAGGGGGCTCCCCAAAGCCAACAGCCTACATCACAGAATGGGTTGGGGTGGAAGGAACCACACAGACCATCTCATTCCAACCCACCTGCCACGGGCAGAGACACCTTCCATTTTTAACATTATTGTTAAACTGTACACACCTCCAAGGTCTACACTGCTCCAACCCGAAGCTTCCTTACGAAGAAACAAAGTATCCTTTAAAGGATAGGCTTTAAATTAACAAGTAGGAGACCACAGTTTTACACCTGACCACAGTGTAGTTCCCTATTTCAGTTCCTTATTCACTTTTTATTAGCTAATAAACATATTGGAAGGTAGTAAACCATACCATTTGAAAATAAATATGCATCAAATTGCAAACAATTCCATTTTCTCACAAAATTTTGAGATGTGTCACGGCAGTAAAAACAGAAAGCTTTTGTCTGCTGTTTGCATTTTGAGAACTTGAAAACCTGTATTTGTTTGAGCTCCTTCAGAAAACTTGGATGATTATCCTCCTGTTCTGTCATTTACTTGAATTTATTTCACTTATTTCTTCTATAGCCTGTTTTAGACACTTCTTTTCTCTGCAAATAAAAGACTTTTGCTCAGGAATCTCCCAAGTGGCCTTCAAATGGGAACTCACTCAAAGAGAAAAACACAAAATAAGGTCATGAGATCGTTGTTGTTCTTGTTTTGCTACAGAAGATCTTTTATCTGACAGTCCCCTTTGACTTTCTGATTCTCCCATCCCTCACCCTTGAAGCTTCTAGTGTACTTGAAAGAGGCCTCGCTAGTACAGCTCTCAGCATGTGTCCCTTGAATTCTTCACAGCCTGCCCTATTTCAGTTTTCTGTTTTACTTGCTACAGTTTTGGAATTTCAGTTGCTCACCACAACTTCAGCCTTCTTACAGCATAAGATTCTGTGTGAGAACTAGGGACCACAGAAGAAGAAACTGAGCAGAAGCAAGCCCTCAGAAACAGCAAAAGCTGATGAGGAACCCTGAGAAGAATTTCCTGGGTAGGAGGCAGGATCACTTTCTAGGGTGGCCTCTAGAAACTGGTTTGGGTTATGGCTCTAAATTAAGGCAGAGAGGCTCATACAGCATGCCTCCCACTCTGCAAGCTTGATGTGACAGCACTGATTCTCCTGGTGACAGAAACAGCAGTGCCCAAAGAGGACATCCTGCAAGGTCCCCCCCAGGAATATGGCTTTAATGACTCTCTTCATCAAACGACAATTACATCAGATTTAATTTCTGTAAGAAAAGAAAAGAGAAAATCCACAATGCTCTGCTGTGGAAATGGCTCAGTCCCAGGCACTGGGAAGCATTTATTCAACTGAACAGCACTAACACCTCTGTGGAAACAAGAAGCCATTTCCACACATGCACCTTTACCAAGGAACTGGGCACAGTGTAGGTAAGCAACCTGATACAAGGTATTTTTAACCCATCTCACTGACCTGCTCCCTAGACTGTATTTTTGTACCTTAAACTTGTTTAAAAATCTTGTGTAGAAAATATTAAAAAAGAACAAGAGCCTTCTAGAGTAACAGGCATCAGCTCTCATCCTTACGTACACCCCTACATTAAAATATTGCTTTACCATTACAGAACTTGTTCCATTCTTTTTCCCATTTTGGAGAATTAAAGAGTCCTAAGGATCTGGCTTTTGTTCTTCACAGGGGGAAGGCAACAAACATGGCTGACTGCAGGAGTAGTCTGTCCATTGAAAATTTAGATAAATGTGTTGGTAAGGATGTCTTCCTGCTGTTGGTGGTGCAGGGTTCCAATGCCAACTGCTGGGGCTGGTAAAGGAGGTCTACTCACAAGACGGAGCTGAAATGAGAGCCAGGAGGAAGTGATTAATGAAGCACAAATACAGAACCACATCCTGATGTTCTCTGATTCCATGGTGATCCCTAACTGTGCAGCTCCACTTGGAAGTACTGCATGAAATTATCCTCCATTTCCTGAAGACTTTCATTCCAAGAACATCGTGGTGCATCATCTGCCACAGCAGACAGCAGCTTCAGACTCTCTTCCTACTTGCTGTGGCACCTTAAATATGTTGTTTTCTACCTGGAATCTTTCATTGTCCTGTCTGTTCAGCTGTTAAAAGAAAGCTCCAGGCCTGCTCATTGCTAGTAAAGGACTCTATAAAAAAAGCTAAGTAGCTTAAATTAGAACCAGCAGTTTAGACTAGTTTTTGGACTAGTTTTATGTGTAAGCATCACAGAGTTTTGCAGTCGGTAGCTTCAAACTCTATTTTATAGCCCAGAGCACCATTGGGAGCATCTTACCTTAACTCCCAGCTGCTTCTCAAACCGTGGTGACACAAAGGACCAAGGACCCATATTCTGTGGTTCTTCCTGACTCCAGATGAAGACTAAAGAAACAATAAAGGTACATTACAATGGCACATCTTTTCAGCAGCTCAAGAAAACAATATTTCTTTTCTGTCGTAGCACCTCTGTTGTTTGTTATTTTTTGTCTTGGCACTGTCTTTGAAAAGGTATCCTGACAGTCTGAATTCACTGCAGGTCACACCATGCTGCAGTCAAACCAAAAGTATGGCCACCATCGGGGTATACTCACACTGGTTTTAAGTAGTGATTCATAGAAACTAACAGCAGCAGAGAACAACTCTTTTAGCACAAGTGGTAAACATTTGTATCGTCCCACTCAATAAGCACTTGATGTATAGGGGGTAGAACAAAGAAGAAAACACTACTTCAGCTCTTCATCCTAGAAGGCAGGCAATGGATTTCAAAGAGTCCAGGAACAGAAGGGTAGGACATTTCTCACCTTTGGCATGGCTGTATTTGCTCAGCTCTTGCTGCAGAGCTTCCAGTGGGAAAGGACACAGTTCTTCAAGTCTTAAAATAGCTGTGTTGTGTTGTTTCTCTCCTAGTGTCTCTCTTTGTTTCACCAGAGCATAGTAATGCTTACCAGAACAGAACACCACATGGGTGACACTGAAAAACAAGAGTGTTTCCAAGTTTAGTGTTTTACAGAAACTGTGCAGAACAGTTTCACACCTTTAACAAAAACAACCAGCCAAACTTTAAAGACAATTTCACTGAATTAAATTACTATCCGAAACCATGTTTTCTCAGTTTCTTTCCCTTCCCACTCATCCAACAGTTGACAAACTAATGCCTGGGCACAGCAGGCCAGAGCCCAGAAGTCTTGTTTCTTCAGCTTTTACTATCTAAAAATTAAAAACCTAGTCAAAGCTAGCCATCTGTGCTCTCTCTGTAGAGAATAAACGCCAGAGGACAATTCTCTTTCAGATCTAACAGGAACCACCTTTAGGAGACACGCAAAAGTTTCCAGCAGTCACTGATGTCTTATCTGCCTAAGCTTACTGGACAAAGGCAGTAAGAGAAACCCTGCACACAGTGCCTCCACATTCCACTTACAAAACAAAGATGCTAAGATACAGCCAACTTTGTGACTGTGACAAGAATGCAAACATCTGAGATGCTGACAGACTTGAGTACTACTAGGACAGGGACCAAGTAAGAACATCAGGAGAGAAAAATGTGAAGGCTAGAACTGCTTTTTGTCAACAGTACTCTAAAACAGTGTCTAAAGGGAGGAAGACAGTACACACACCAAGATTTGTTACCACCCTAATTTCACTTCATCAGCTCAAGCATCTGAATAGCAGAACAGAAATTCTGCACCTCTTCATGTAACAGATGCTCCCAGTGACGTTAACCAATGGGCATGATTCACAACAGCACCCAACAGATTAGCAAGTAGGGTAACAGACCCCCCTTGGAGGAAAGGGCTGAAAGTCTGAATGCTTTACTATTATGCAGGCAGTTAACGTTACTACCAACAAGGAAGCAGAGGAGGAGAGAAACGAGTAAAACCCTAAATCACCCATCACAGATATTTCCCCTCAGTCACCTCAAACTTGAACTGGTGGGCAACAGAAAGGGACAGGACCTCCTTTCTGAGCTTTTCCTGTAAGAAAGCAGAGCTACCTTTTAGGATCTACTGAGGAGTCACCAATGACAGGTTTGAATGTTGTTCTCGGAGCCATTTCTTCAAAACTCGATACGGCAGCCTAAATGGGGAAGAGTTGGAAGTTACCAAATCTGGATGCCTTTTATCTCAGTCAGAGTTGGGGAGATGATTCAGAAACAGAGTTTTGCTGAATATAAAAGATAGTGTCTTCTCTCTCCCTTCCACTTCCCCTCCCACACAAGACATGCAGAATGGTAACATTCTGAAGAACACCACTGGACCAAGAATCAATCCTCCTTCAGGCTCACATGCACCCACCTTCAACCCTCAATCTATGAGACCTCAGACAGGCAATACCCTATGCCTTTGACACTAAAACAGGCAGAGAACACAGAGGAAAACAAAGAGACATTTTACAAGAACACAAAAGAGAAGGAAAAGAACAAAAAAGAAAAACGAAGATAAAAGTTTTCCAGCTTACTGGAAGCCTGAGTAACACTTTTGGAGAAGCAACAATGAGAGGTTTCCTAAAGTTTCGGACCATTTGCCTCCGGAGTAAATGGAAATACTGTGCTGGAGTGGTAGGATGCACAATTGACATGTTCACTCGGTCCCCATCAACTCCTTCTTCTGAGCTGTCACACATCTAAGGGGAACACAGCAGGATTTTGTCAAGAAGGAAGCAGTGATACAAGCGTGCAAGCATCCAGGCACATAAGGCACTTCACCAGTATTAAAACAGAGAAGAAAATATCCCAATTAAAAAACTGATTGCTAGGGAAGAGCAATTTCAGAGAAGAAAAGCCTGTGGTGTTTACCCAGTACCATTAGATCTGAACTGCCTCCTTTAACTATACTGTAACCAAGGCATGACAGTTGTTCTAACAGTTGAAGGCCACGACCACTCCACCAGAATGACAGCACCACGAAGCATGCTGCAAATTCTTCCCTAAAGCATTACTCAGACAAAAAGGCTTTCATTTACTTACTACAGTCACAATGGCACAATGGTGGATATCTTTTCTTTGTGCCACAAATTTACTTACTCCTACTTAAGTGGCCAACCTTCTGCTTGTGTGCTCCATGCATACTGGGAACATCTGTGAGTGTCCTGCAGAAGGTGGCTGCCTGCTTCCAATGCCAACCCCAGAACGCTTTATGTAAGAAGTTCCATTAGAGGCCTGCTATTTGCAGTACAGCAGTTCTGCCTCGCTACTGGGCTCATTCTGTGGTACAGTGACATTGCTGAAGAGTGAAAATCAGAAAAGAAAAAGCAGGCAGTACCAAAGCACACGCCACATGAACTATGTGCAGAGGGCACGAGGCTTTAGCAAACACTATGAAATTTTTACATTACAAAATTTCACATTACCCCACACTCACTTTGGGCAGATGAGAGAGACCTAATGGAAACAACAAGCATTTATTACAGAGTTCAATCCGATTCTTGCACTGGAGCTGTTGTGACATTCAAACCAAAACCACTTCCTCACCACTTCCAGACCTGCACCTCCTGATCACAGTTCCCTTTACTTCTCCACTTTCAGACCAGCCTGTTCCTACTATATGATCCTGTCTCCAGCTTCTGCTATCACTAGCAGATTCATCGTGAATGTGGCATTCTGCAACAGGACTCCCAGAGCGCTGGTTGGGGAGTACACAGCTCTGAGAGGTGAAGCAGGGTACCTGCAGGAAACGTTCCATCCGGCAGGATGAGTGCTCAGGGCCTGCACCATCATAGCCATGGGGAAGAAGAATTACTATCCCACTCTGCAGAAGCCATTTGGCCTCACCTGAAAACACAGAATGAGAAAGAAGGAAAAAAAGTTTTTCAACAGAACATAAAGCCCCAAAACAATGTGTACTTTGCATGAACTACTCAGGAAAATAGAACATATCTGAATTTCCATGTTACTAAGTACAGCCCTGGAACATGTATTTAGCAGTGAGATTCACAGCTGTGAAATGGCACACATAAAATGACCTGATATTTCTGAAATAGTCATACAACTTCAGGCTCTCAGAAAAATTAAGGTTTCATGTCAAACAGTGAAACTTTTCAAACTCAGTCAGAAACATTTCCATATCTCCTGAATTTTTGCATTGTCTTCCTCATTAACAGGCACTGGCACTACTAACTCTCCTCAATAAGAAAACCTCCAAGCATAATCCATCACACATTTTCTGTGTATCTTATCATTTAGTCCTGTGCAGGTATGAAGCAAGCAGCATCCTGTCAGATAGTTCTAGCTAATACAGCGATGCTTGCAAGAGGATAGCTCCCTGGGCTAAGAGATTACAGCTAAATCCAGAAAGCAATTAATCCTGACCTTAAGTACATGCTGAGGATGAGTGGGATATACGAGGTCTCTAACAATTGCCATCTTTGATTAAGTACTGAATGTAGAGGCCTAACTGAAGCTGGGTGCCAATACTCTGGACACTCACACACAAGGAATCCCACTTTAGAAATTAATCTCATCATTTCCTCAGTCTGTCCCACCTGTGAAAGGTCTTTTTGCTCTGAGTATTCAAAAAATTCATTAATCAAACTGAGACACTATTCACAAAGCATTTTTTGTGGGTTTTTTTTCTTGTTTGTTTGTTTTGTTTTGCTCTAGGAATTTTTAAGAGACGCTTCATGAAGGAAAGGTGCATCCTAACAAGCTACCAAGTAATTGTACACACACTGTAAAATAAAGAGGGAGAAAGGGGAAGAAAGGCTGTTAACATCAACTGGTCTTTCAGAATAACGACCTCCTGCCAAGGATGGCATCTTTCATTTTAGATGGAATGCCAGAAAAAAAGCTGCATACAAGTTGGGATCTCATAGGCAAGAACACAAGGCTTCTCGAGCAAACAGAATTCTTTTCTCAACACACTGCCCATTTATGGGCAAAGCTGAAGGATTTCCTAATAAAACAAATAACTTTCTGTAAATATATTAGCTTCTTGCACACTCACCTCCAGAGATGAAAGTGTCAAATATTATCTGGGCTCCATTAAAGAAGTCTCCAAACTGAGCTTCCCAAATTGGCAGTAACTTAGAACTCTCAATACTCATTCCATATTCAAAACCAAGAACAGCTTCCTCAGACAAAGGACTGTTACTCACCTAACAGAAAGGAAATTGTTGGGAGGGACAGGTGAGAAAGATGGGGTTGGAGCTCAATTTAAGGTCCCTTCTAACCTAAGCCATTCTATGATCCTATGACAACGTAAGGTTAAGATCTGGAAGCAGGCACATTAGTGCTAGGCACACTGAGGACGTGCACTCCTAAAGACAATTCATGGTGACAGCTTTTTTTGGTTTTGAGGGAAGAAGGATAACAGATAATCCCTTAAGAGAAAGCAGAATTTCTAGTTAATGAAGGTAACTAACCATGCACTATGATTATAAATTTACAACAGGTCAACTGCCTTTTGCTAGTGCCTCCTTAATCCAGGCAGGCTTCACACCTCCATATCTGATGCTTGCTAGGTATGTATGTAGACTCAGCAGCTTTAAAATACACTCTCCTTCAGCACAAGTTGAGGAAGATTGTCTCATGTAGCACAGAACCCACCTCTAAGAAACCCTTCTGGTCTGGGGACATGTGATTCAGAGGAATGTAGGTGTCATCTGTTTCTTGGCACACCAACATTGCGTGTCGTTGGCTGAAGGTTCCTCTGCCAACATCTTGTCCACTTAGTCTGATGTTAAACCCTTTTCCAAGCAATAAGCAAAACAGTGGGTTAGTAAATCATACAAGAAAATACACAGAAAAATAACTCTCAATTTCCAAAATGTCACTTCTCTTGTTAAGTCCCTTATTCAGTTTCCCCTGCAGAGATGCTCACGTCTCATTTCTCCTCCTTCTGGTCAAAAGTTATTTTGAAGTGTTTCAATTTGCTGAAGCAAACTATAAAATATGGCCATCCTATATCACACGTAAACAGTGACAGAAATTTAGACTTGAGAAGAAGGAAAATTAATCATAGCATGAAACACAGTATGTAAAATAGGAGTACAGAAGGCCAAACTAAAGTCACATGCTTTTCTCACACGCTCAGCACTAAGCATTATCTCTTTGACAGGGTAGGAAGAAACAATAATTGTTATTATCCAATCTGCAGATAATAGTAACACACAGGACTCTTTTTACCTTCCCTTGCTCCCATATACATTTTTGTACGTATTCATCAAGTCAGTCTTTGGATTTGAAGTACTTAAATGTCCAACTGTCATCAAAAGCAAACAATAACATATTTTTGCTATCTAGTTGCCTCCTACCTTGGCTCAGCAGGGAACCAAATGCTAACGTTTCAGCTGTTGCCCAATCCAGCTTTTTTCCTTCCTCCATTTTTTGAACTCTTGACTAAAAAAATAGACAAGGAAAAAAAATCACTCTTTTTTTCTCCAATCTGTATGCCTTGAAACATAGACTGATAATTATAAGTAAGAAAAAAAAAATGCAAATGAAAAATGGGCAGAGAGAAGTACATTTTTTCCCCAGCCAAACCAACTTTGGTTGGTTTGAAATACATACATTCTTATTTCAGCACATCCTGAAGAAGGCTGCCCTGCAGAACACAAAACCATGTATAACCCACATGCTCCCTCCCTACACTACAAACTGTGGATTGATAGATTAGATCTCAGTCTAATAACACTAAAAATCTGAGGATAGCAGAGAGAATCTCTTGACAAACTTCTGGTATAGTGCTGAAAGATTCCAGGTGTAAGTATTTTCAGTCTGCAGAATTCTCCCATTCTGAGTTGCAGTTCTGCTGCTCTTGCCTTGGGCTGGGAAGACTTTGGTCTTTTTCAGTATTCAACTCACGGCCTCTCGGTAACTGCTGACCACACACCAGCCCACGGCCACCATTCATCCAAGTGAGACGTTCACAAAACCAAATGGATGTAGTTATTGCACAAAGTCTTACTACTTATGAAACACAGCAACTTTCAAACTTGGACATCTGTCTACACATTTAAGTAAAAATACCTAAACACGTGCTTTACTGGCTTAACAAACTGCATACGTTACAAATCTCCCGATTCATTCTCCTGTAAAGTTCTCATAAAGTTTAAATGTTAATCATTTATTACACTGGCTTATATTCTTTGTAAGTACAACGAACTGTATTTTCTACAGGCTTCTTCTTCAGTGTTACAAAATACTGTTAAATTAAGAATTAAGTATATGGCTAGACACAGGGGAGAAGATATTTTTCTTCAGACCTAGGAGAAAAATGGCATAATCCCAACCTGAGAAAGGGAACAAGCTGTTCTTCCAAGAGAAAACCGTGCTATTCCTTAACCAGCAGCCTTGCCATAAAAGGTCAGATATTATTAAAGCAATAGGTCTAGAAGTGTCTTTATGCTCTACTAACCTGTACATACGTCTTTAGAAGATGGCTGTGCATCTGGAGCTCTTCAGGCACCTCTACAGACTTGACTCCAATGAACTGCAGAAGTGGTATTGGCATACCCGTGTCCCAAGTGGTGATTTTAGCGGAAGGTTCAACCAAACCTTTCCAGTGAGCCTGCAGGTTGGTAGGAGGTGGACTATACAAAGTCATGTTGGCAAGATGATCGTTCAGTTTAGAATAGTAGGTTGTCTTTATCTCAGATACTTCAACATCAGTCATGAGCCCAGCAGCTACGAGGTGTTCTGCGTACGTGTCTGGGATACTCTTACGGGATCTGTAGGGGAGGGAATCAAACCCCAGAGACATTAAGCCTGAAAAGTGTCATTTCACAACAGGGAAATAACACCTTCCTTCCTGTCAGGTACAATGGAAAATGAACATAAATGATGACCTAGTGCATAAAACTCATTTGGGTCAAGTTTTCCTTCCTGACATTTCCAGAATAAAAAATGCTTTGCAGTCCTTTGCGTAAGATAGTACCTATTGCTGGTAGCTACAGCTAGAAGTAAGTCAAGAAATCCTCGTATTCAGACTGGCTTTGTGCCATCATGCATTGTTCTTCAGACAAACTGCCAGTGGGATTTCAGGATTAGCTGAGAATCAAGGCACCCAATTCCATAGATCTTCCACTTAAAATACCAGAATTCATCGGCCAATATTTTTCTTTGGGGGTCTCGATGAAATCTAGATTTATCAAAATGCTTGTAAAGATGAGGATCCACTGGAACAGGCAAAAAGACATAACACATTGTACAGGCTTACTGCACGTTCTCTCACATAACCTACCCTTCCCTCTGACACACAGTAGACAACTCTGCCTCCTGATTATGAGCAATCATGAATTTGAAATTCAAGGGCTATAAGCAAGATTATTATCCAAGAGGCATCAAAATTCACATCTGGGAATTGACACCAGTGGTTATCTTTATTAACAGCTCATTATCAGACCTTAGTCATGGACTGCTGACAGTCTAGCTACACTTAAGAGCTGACAGTATGGCCAAGGATCTCCAGTATACAGAGATTTCTGTTAAGAGTAGTGGGCAATAGTGACCAGATGTGTAAAAAATGCACTTTGGGTTCTCTCATCAGCTGGTGTTACTCTTACCTGATGATTTTGTACATGCTAGGGTTGGTGAAGAATGGCTCATCAAGTTCATTGTGGCCCCACTGTCGGTAGCACAGCAAATCTACTATCACATCCCTGCGGAACTGGCGCTGGTACTCGACTGCCAGTCGTGTGGCACGGACAACTTCTTCAGGATCATCCCCGTTGACATGGATAACTCCACATCCAACAATTTTACCTGCCCAGGGATCCAAAACGTAATTAGCATTTATCACACTCAACCCCCCCCTCCAAGGAAAACAGACACAAACATATCCTGCAGAAAGCTACAAGCGCTAGTGCTCAGCACACTTAAATCTACAATGAAAGTCCTTATAGATGACAACTGGAGTAAGGAGTAGGAATCACCCCTGAAAGAAAGTGCAATTGGCTCAAGCTGTTGTTTTTGTCATAGTTTGAACACAACCTCTTTATCAACAATAAATTCCTACCCCTCAAGAAAGAGAAGAAATTCTTCAGGGAATGAGAAAGAACTACCTGATGGATTCTGTCAAACAAAAACTGAGTTTTCTTCCTTTCTTTCTTCACTGTCTCTATGAATTCATATAGAATCATAGAATGGCTTAGATTGATGGGGACCTTAAAGATCACCTAGTTGGCCTTCCAGGCTGCAAGCACGTGCTGCTGGCTCATGTCCAGTTTTGTCCACTAGGACAAAATCCTTTTGTTTGCCAATAGTCATTCCGGCCATTTAGCAGGCAGAAAGAGAGCTCTCATTACAGAGAACACTGCAAAATCCAAATATCTTCACATATTTTCCCATATAGCATTTGTGAACTCTTTGAACTTGGACTTACATATTCTCAGTAATGGAACGCTCTTCTTCTATTTAACTGCCCAAATTCTGGGAAATTAAGACAGTTCACTCCTGACCAATGTCATTCTTGCTCCCTAACAAAATCCTGAAGTCCAAATAAGTAACTGTATAAAACAATAGCTAGGTAAGAAGGAAGAAACACTAAGACTGGTGAAAAAGGGAAGTCATAATAATGACTATATGCCTAAACAAGCTTAATGAATTTACTTGCCTGGTTTGCTGGAGCCATAAGACAAATACTGATATCAAATCTTATGTATATACACTAGCATATCTTAAATTCTAGGAAACATACACAAAGGAACTAAATACTGTGTCTACGGTTGGCCAACTGCAACACATCTGTTTATCATTAAGACAGACCAGTCCAAAGCCAAAGGCCTTCTAAGTTTAAGTTTAGAAATGGCATGACTCTCATATTTCAATTAAAAGCTCAACAAGTTCGCCTGACAACAAACAAATCAGGATGTCAGCGACATGGCAGAAATCAAATGAAAATGTTATTAAGAATTCATGTAAGCCTTGCAAATATTTTACTGTATCCTGTAAAAATATGACACCGTTTTCCCTTGATAGTTACTCTTTACCCTAGTGAAGATAGGAAAGGGAATACTTCTAGCACTTCAATTTTTGCTAGTAGGAGGCAATAATCAATAATAATTTGATTTGATATTCTATTATTGAAAGAAATGCAGATTAATATAATTCCCTAGGGTTGACTGCATTTGCTATGAAATCCCACTGCAATAGCAAATGTTCACATTGGTGTTAAAAAGCCTTCCTTATTCTTTCTGACACGTACCAATATCACTACAGTACAGTGATGATCTTCCTCTCTCTGGAGGAGTTGTATAGCCCAGCTGGTTATTAACAATCAAATGGATGCTCCCACCAACTCTGAAATGTGGCAGATTGGACAGTGTCAGTGTTTCAGGAACAATCCCCTGCCCAGAGAAAGCACCGTCACCGTGAACCTGCGTTAGGGAAGAAGGTGGAAGAGTTTCATTTGGGAGAGCACTGGAGGAACAGCAAAAATCAGGAAACAGTAACTCACTATGCAATAGGTATTGCTGGGTCTAGTTCTTAACCCCTTTCAGACTACTGTCATCATAATCTGTAACACGATTGCCTGATCTACTTGGAACACATCCCAGATATCTTAAATTGACCCACCAGTGCCTCGGTGACTGCAAGTATCACAGCTATAGCAAAGCTGCAGCAGTAAGTACCAACTCAGTGAGCAACAGGAAGCCAGTCACCATCAGATCTGCTGCACTATTTGCTGAAAGTTAGATAGTGGTGAACCAAGTTTATCAAACGTGGTGAACCAAGTTTATCAAACACAGACAAGAGCAGACACACCAGGCACCTAAATGTCTTTCTCTCTCTTCACTTTCTTCATAAAGAGATCCCAGTTCTTCATATTCTACATGGATTCAGTTTCATTCGGGATTTTTATATACAGGATTTCTGTTCACATGCTAGTCTAGGAAGCCTTACAAAGATCAGCCACAAGTTGTGAACAAAATACCTGCAGGCAAATAACTCTGTCTCCAGGCTGTGCGGAGCTCTCTGGGGAGTAATCTCCATCGAGCAGAGACTGTTGTCTCCCTCGTGTCTTGCCCACGGCCACTGGATTAATTGCTTCTAAGTGAGAGGGGTTAGGTAGCAAGGTGACGTGCACAGGCCTGTGCGAACCAAAGTCAAGATCAACAGAAGATGTCAGATGGGAGAGAACGTCCCCAATGGCTGCTGAATTCTCTGGAAATTCACTCAGACCACGCATCTTACGGAACATGAGCTGCATGGAAACAAACTTGTTTAAATCTTTTTCCGATTAATTGACACAACAGAAGAAGATTGTTTTTAGACTTATATGCTTTCCCACTCTCGAGACAGCCAGGATGCCTCAGATACCAACATATGAACCCATTTCATAGAGTTCTCTTACCAATCTCCCAGGGAAATTAGGCAGAGGTACTGATATGAAGGGAATATGCTCCCACAAAGGTAACTTTTCTTTTTAATTGCTCCAGCATTCACAAGACAAACATTTAGTTTATGTATTTACTGCAAATAAACCAGACACGTAGAAAATTACAGTAAGACTGTAAATCTCTTACCTCTGGTGGAAGCTGAAGTAAGCCTGTGAGAAGATTAAGTCTACCACGATGAGGCATTCCAAGAATGATATCTGTCACACCACTGTATGCACACATCTTAAACAGTTCATGGAAGAAACCCATCATGCTCTCTGCTCCTTCACCACCGTACCGCTTCACTGTAGCAAACTTCGTGGCCAAGAAGTGATCAAACTCCTATTAAAAACAGCAGGAGTTCAGCATTAAGCAATTTTAAGCAGCAGTCTTCCATTCGTAAAACTGAAATATCTTTTACATTTGTACAATGAAGGCATAGAAATGTAAGCACAGCCCTTGAAAGTCTCAGCCAATTCCCCAACCCTACTGGCTAAGATCAGAAGCTGAGTACAAGACAGTGCCTTTTACCTCTTAGGCAGAAAACTATAGGACTGAGGACCAAGCTAGTTCTACCTAACATGGAAGGAGATAGATACTGAAATAAACGAGTAAGTTACAATTTCCTTAATTGCCTTATTTTTGGTGAAAATTAAACGATGGTGTTCTTTTACAGCATAAACCTTAGCTATTCTGAGATGCAAAGCTAGAGAAACAGTGTTTCACTTTGATTATGTTAGACGCAGTATTTAGTACGTCAGTAAAATAATTATTGAGAGAAGGAAAATCTGTATTTACTTCATTCTCCTTTCACTCCCTCCACTTCACTCACTCCATTCATCAACTCCTAGATAGCTCTCTTAAATGACAAAGTTTTGGAAGCACTGGAAGTGTCTGTAGTGTTTTGCAACTGAAAATAAATGATGACTGTAAGCGAGAAGGGAAGACTGCGCCACAGACAAAGATCCAAGCCAATTACTGAACAACTTTCAGTTAAGAAACACCAAATTCTAAGGAATTATATATACAAAACTAATCACACACGTAAGTGTTTTTCCCACATCAGTTCAATTCCACGCTCTTAAAGTACAGTCCTGGTCATTCCGAGGGGAACGTGTTATTCTCAAGGGTAGTAATTTCATGCTGCCTTCTCAGAGACAAATTCCTTTAACTGCAAAGAAGGCAATAAAAATCTAAAATGTGCCGTGTACTTCTATTTAGTCATTCTTATGTATTACATGTAAGACTCCTTCCTCTTGGAAAACTGGAAGCAGGGACGCCTTCACAGATTCTGCTCCTCCACCCTTCCATCCTTCTGAATACAGCAGGGAGAGAAGGGAAAGAATGTTTTTCACAGATAAGTATTTGAATAAATTGTGTCTACACACCCTGCAAGTCCATAAGTCTTTTGCCCCTTCATTCCATGAACAAAAGTTCTTTTGCTGAAGGGCTACATGTGTAAAACGTCAGCTCAACTCCATTCTGTTCTCTCAAAACTTTGAGAGATGTTGGGTGCTTTAAAGCTAGTAAAACAGATACGGATGTGTCTGAGAGTGAAAAGAAAACAGTACGAGGTGTCATGGAGGTGCACCCAACCCTGTGTTCTCATCAGGAACATTTATATATATATATATATATATATATATAGTTATCAGACCTCTAGTCACAAAGAATTTCACCTTTTAAGAGCAAGTACTTCATGGGTTTGTGTGGTCTTTGTTTGCATCTGCTGTCAAAGCTTTTAGGGTAGTGACTCTTTTGTTGCGTGGACCACATCCAGAGCATTGGAGAGTCCACAATAGACTCCAGAATTCAATTAAATCAAATAGTGAATGAGGTACCTGTGACTCCAACATCAGTTTGCACAAGTGCTTTTTCTCTTCAGTCGTAAATGCTTCTTGTTTCAGCTCTTCAAATCTCTTAGTAAACCATTTTCTCTCCTCCAAGGTTGGAAGCTGGCTTGTTTCTATGGAAATATGCCCGCAGTACACATGGTCAAGGTAAGCCAACACATCCTCTACGGAGGCCTCTTCTTTTCCCATGTTGAGAAGCCCTGGTCAGAAATAAATGTTATCAGTCACTTGTGGAAGCACTAAGAACTAAACTGGTATCTTGCAGTTATGCTAGTATTTTGAGAGCACAAATTCATAACCTTGACTTCCTTTCCTTCATTTAAAAACATTTATAATCATACTTCAGCGCTGTATCAATGCAATGGCCTCATGCTTATTTGCAAGGCACTCAAAATGTCTTTTGGAAAGACTTTAATGTGGATGACACCATGTCACCGTTTCTGTGACTTAGTACAGTACTCATTTTGTGACTCCAAGAAATGAGCTCCAACCCCGTGGGCATCAGAAGTAAGCAAGCACTTGTTTTGTAAATGGATAAGATATACAGCACTGAAAAACTCATTTTTTCAAGGCCACGGTGACGGACAAAAATCAAGTGCCACAGCAGCTTCACTTCAGTCTCAAAAACTACACTAAATTACAGAATGTTACAGCAACATGAGAAATTAATGTACAACCTGAGTAGATTTAAGTACAACTAAAAACGTTCATGGTATCCCACGACGTGAGAAGGTATCAATTCATTACACGACGACCTGAGCAACAAACATGTAAGTAGGCTGAAGTTAATGATTTTCTATCCAACAATACATTACTGATTGAATCTCCACTACATTTTTGGCTCGTCTGAAGAGGGCAGAGACTCATAATAAATCATCCATGACAAAAATTTGCTATGATAGGATAGCATTTACCTGTGGTAATGAGAGGCCCTTGAAGAACTTCAGTCAACTCTTGGATTTCAGGGACCACATTCATAACAGCTTGCCCAGCAAACAGTGGGTTTATTTTGGCTGCTTTGTGTCCATGTTCAGAGTATGCAGTTATTAAACGAGCAAGGGCGTGGTCAACTAAACACAAAAAGAAAGCAGAATATTGCATGTGTTCACATCTAACACATTCATGGCACCAACATGTGTATTCAGTCCTTTAATAACTTTCAAGGTTCTGGATGGAAAGATGTTCTTTTATCATCCCACAAGAGCTCCTATCATCAGAGTGCTATATCTTGTTACTAATGGAATTTTCAAGCAAGTTTATTCTAGATTTCATAGAATCATGAGTTGGAAGAGACCATTCAAGGCCATCTAGTCCAACTCCCCTGCAATGAACAAGGACAGCTGACTATATCAGGCTGCTCAGCACCCTATCCAGCCTGACACTGAGTGTCTCCAGGGATGGGGCATCCACCACTTCTACGGGCAACCCATTCCAGTGCTTCACTGCCCTTACTGTAAAAAACTTCTTCCATATATCCAATCCAAATCTCCCCTCTTTTAGTTTGAAACCATTTCCATTGTACTACTACAACAGAATCTGCTAAAGACTCCTGCGCTTCTTATAGCCGTCCTTTATTTACTGAAAGGCTGCTCTTAGGTCTCCCTATAGCCTCCTCCAGGCTGAACAGCCTCATCTCTCTCAGCCTGCCATCACATGGAAGACGTCCCATCCTTCGAGTCACTTCTGCGACCCTCCTCTGTGCATGCTCCAACAGGTCCACACCTCTGCTAGTCAGTACATATATGTAAAGCTACCCCATAGATCCATAGATTCATTAGGTTGGAAAGGACCTACAAGATCATCTAGTCCAACCATCCTCACACCACCATCCCTACCCACCAAGCTACTAAATCAAATCCCTTAGCACCTCATCTAAACGCTTCTTGAACAGCGCTAGGGACGGTGCCTCAACCACCTCCCTAGGCAGGCCATTCCAGTGCCTGACCACTCTCTCAGAGAAAAAAAAAATTCCTCAAATCTAATCTAAATCTTCCCCAGTGAAACTTGTGGCCATTCCCTCTCGTCCTGTCATTAGTTACCTGGGAGAAGAGGCCGACCCCCTCCTCACCACAGCCTCCCTTCAGGAAGTGGTAGAGTGCGATGAGGTCTCCTCTGAGCCTCCTTTTCTCCAGGCTAAACAATCCCAGCTCCCTCAGCCGCTCCTCGTAAGACCTGTGCTCCAGACCCCTCACCAGTTTTGTTGCCCTTCTCTGAACACGCTCCAGGGCCTCGATGTCTCTCTTGTAGTGAGGGGCCCAAAACTGAACACAGCACTCGAGGTGTGGCCGCACCAGAGCTGAGTACAGGGGGATGATCACCTCCCTGCTCCTGCTGGCCACACTATTCCTAATACAGGCCAGGATGCCATTGGCCTTCTTGGCCACCTGGGCACACTGCCGGCTCATGTTGAGCCGAGCATCAACCAACACCCCCAGGTCCTTTTCCTCTATACACTCCTCAAGCCATTTTTTTGTACATACCTCGTTTTGCTTTGAAGAGATTACAGTAACGGGTACACCTAACTCGAGAATAGCAAGGTACAAAATGGCTTGGCTTGGACTGACCTCAAAGCCCCTCCATGCCCTGGGCCGGGTGCCCCCACAGCCGCGGGGCGGGCGCGCTCCCCGCTCCGGCTCCTCCCTCACAGCCAGAGCGCCGCGCTGTGCCGCTCGCCCCCCGCCCTCCCCGCAGCCACCGTCCCGGCGGACCCGACCTGCTTTGCCGTTCGCCCCAGCGCCCCGCGGTTCCGCCGAGCTCTCTCCAGCCGCTTTCCGCGGCTTGTAGCCGTACACACCCCGCTCCGTGCGGTACCAGCGCCGCAAGCCGGCCCGCCACGGCCACCTCCACACAGCGAAGCGCCCGCCGCTCGCCGCCATGGCCGCCGCGCTGCCCGCCGCCAACCGCCGGCCGCGCCGCCGCCAACGCCCCCGGCCGGGGAGGGGCGGCGCGGGAGCGTGAGGGACGTGCTGCGCTCCGACCTGCCTCAGCGTCCCGAGTGCGATGGAGGAGGGATACGTTCTGGCCAGAAAGAGGGTCTGGTAGTGGAGTCAGTAGGACCGAGACCGCACCTCAGTACTGTGTGTTCGGTGCTGGGCCCGCTGCAGTACATTGAGCTGGAGTGTGTCGAGGAAGGGTCTGGAGCACAAGTGTTGTGGGGCTGAGGGTTGTTCAGGAGGGAGAAAAGGAGGCTCGGTGACATCACTCTACAACTGCCTGAAAGGACGTCGTGGCGAGGTAGGGGTTGGCCTCTTCTCGCAGGTATCAGTGATAGGATGAGAGGTGATGGCCGCAAGTTGGAGGCTCAGGTTGGATGTTAGGCAAAACTGTTTCTCAGAAAGAGTGGTGAGGTATTGGCACAGGCTGCCCAGGGAGGTGGTGGAGTCACCTGGAGGTGTTCAGGACAATGGTAGATGTGCCCTGAGGGACGTGGTCAGGGGGCACGGTGTGGGTGAGCTGACGGTTGGACTGCATGGTCTTAGTGGTCTCTTCCAACCTGAGTGATTCCACGCTTCTGTGATTCTTTAGGTGACTGCAGACGCGTATCTCAGCATCTAGGTATTTCTTATTAAAATGCTGTGACAAGTTCAGAGTTTAACCCCGTGTATTTGTTACACTGGATTGTGGTTAGACATATGAACCCCATCACCTCTAGAAAACCTAACCAAAAATACATGAGATAGAATTGAGGATTTATCAAAACCTAGCATGTCTGCATAACCTTTGTGTGAGTGCAGTAGCGCTGGCTTGGCTGTGCTCATTAAAAGAAGATGAATCAGAATCATTCATGTTGGAAAAGACCTCTAGGATCAGCTAGTCCAGCCACCCACCAGTACTACCCACTAAACCACGTCCCTCAGAGCCATATCTACACATTTCTTGAATCTGCTCTGCTGATTGCATTTGCTATAGGGAAAGAAAGAGCATTTATTTCTTCAAATCCAACAGTGGCCATGTGCTGTTGGAAGAAGAGGAACTGGATTTTGCAACTGATTCAGTTGTGTCGCTGTTGTTGGCTGGGGATGTTAGGTATTTACAGTTCCTGGAGGTTGTTCCTTGAGGTTGGGTTTATGCAGACCTATAAAAGCTAGTCTCGAAGGGCAAAATAGGGAGTGAACTGTAAAGCTGCAAAGAAAGCAAAAAAATGCTGCCATAAAAAGACAGCTGACGTGTAGCCAACGGAGTAAAGCATAGTAAGAATTTGGCTTTGGGTATTGATTTTTAATCTATGCTAAAGGAAATAATGCTGTTATTATTGTTACATTACGTGATTTTGTAGAGGCAAAAAGGTCATTAGGGTTAAATATTTCTATTCCATGCAGAGGGAAAGGCACAGATGTTGCAGAAAGATGATGAAATACCTTTCCGCAGTTCTTAGGCAAATATCAGCCTTATAGCAGGTATCAGTGTGGTTTTGCTTTAAAGCAGACAGAGAGAGAGCTAGCTGAGTATTTCTCAGTTAACACTGATAGGAAGAGGCCTGAACATTAAAATCTTCCAAACCTATAATGGACTAAAATGAGGTGGTTCACCCTTACAGTGTGGGCTCCAGAAGAGTGGGAAAATATTTTAATATAAGGATTGCCTTTCTCTTAATCAAGTCTAAGTGTGGGTTTATGGAACATATCAATTCAAGATGCTGAATTCCGTGTTCTTAGAATCACAGAATCATAGAAGACCGTCTGGTCTGGGGTGTGGCAAAACTCTTGCTGTAACTATACGTGAGTCAATTAAAGAGTGGCTTTTTTGACTTTGGACCATGTCTTGAGCATGAGAAAGTGGTACCCACACCAGCAGGAACACTGCTGCTATGTTCACATGCTCTGGCTCCCCAAGGGAACTCCCCTAGCCTGACTCTTCTGGCAGAGGCTGAGAAGCTGTCCTCGAAGACACTCCTGTATCACTTCGGTTCTACTTGATATCATAGCTAAATAAAAAGTTAAAAAATGGGGGGTATGTGTGATTACCTAGCAGATCTCATCTTGTAATATTTTACACTGAAATCAGCAGCAGCTGGGTGTATTTCTAAAGGGACTGCAGTCCATGATGCTTCAGTAGTTCAATCAGCCTCCAAAAAGCTTCCCAGAACACCCTGGCAAGATTTGTCAGCTGGAGAATGTGGCTCTGAATGTCACACTGGATTGAATGTAAGCAAAACTCATTTATTTTAACAGGATCAGACATAAGTTTATACAGCTTGAAAAAGTATGTACACTAGAACATAGTTCCTCTCCAGGAAACAGTGACTATAAATAATTCCTAAAAAAACCCAGGAATAAAACAGATGGATCTGGAAAAGTAATGAGACTATCAGCTCACTTTGCAAAATAAAAAGATTATTTTTTAGATTTGGCTACAAGGCAATGCTGCATGAACCTACAGATTCTACATTAGGCCAGTATTTGGTGTGAGCGTGATGGCTGTCTGAACAGTGTGTGTTTGGTGCCAGTAATTGAGGAAACATATTGCAAAAGTTGGGAAGAACTTCAGGAATGGAGAAACTGGAAGACAAGCTTTACATCAGAAACTAAGGAACTGAGGTCGACCTGCATTTCTTTTTGGTAATGTCAGCAGGGAAACCTGCCTGGTATGTAAGTGGCCACAAATGAACCAAGTAAAGCTAATCTAAAGTCTGTCTTATTAAACCGTAAGGAAAATGAATCGTTCCAAGGCATCCTCTGACAGGTTACATGACTGATGTCTTTGAAAAATCAAGCACTAATATGTCGATGTTCTCCCCTCTGAGCCCCTCTTTTTCTCACACGGATGTTCTCTGTTCTAACAAACCAATTCAGCAACCCGGTAACTTGACAGATTTTGGGAAGTTCAATCTTTGTGCAGTGAGGACACTCGAACAATCGATGTAAATAAGAAGCATGACTTCATCCTTTCAAACATTAATCAGCTTTTCCAGAAAGAGATTCGCAGATGTCTGCAAAACGAGCCACGAAACCGAACAGCAGCGGGAACAAAACCTGCCCATTCCTGCACAGCTGGCAGCACACGCCCAGCGCTCTGCCTCAGCATGCAGTGCCATCCTGGGGCTGCCCCTGAATAAAAGCTGCCTGCGACGGCTCAGCAATCCCACTGTGCCCTCTCTGGCCCCCATGTGCTCATCCTAAGTTAGAACGGTGTAAGCACTTTGCCATAGCTGAGCAGAGGCTCAGCTCGCACAAGCCTCAGTGCTGCAGAATCTGAATTCCAAAGTTAAATTCAGATGTGCACTTGTATGTTCTGGATGGTGCCAGGTTGTTTTCGGCCTGGGCTCATCCAGGGCTGTCTCACAGCCAACATCAGGTCCTGGCCAGACCCAGGCCAGGCCAGACACCCTTATAACAAAGCTGAGGAAGTGTGGGATAGATGAGTGGACAGTGAAGTGGGTTGAGAACTGACTGGCAAAGCACAGAGGGTTGTCATTGGCGGTGCAGAGTCCGGTTGGAGGCCGGTAACCAGCAGTGTACCCCAGGGGTCCATGCTCAGTCTGGTTGTGTTCAACATCTTCATCAATGACTTTGATGAAGGGAGAGTGGCTACCCTCAGCAAGTTTGCTGATGATATGAAGGTGGGAGGATTGGCTGACACACCTGAAGGCTGTGCTGCCATTCAGCAAGACGTGGACAGGCTGGAGAGTTGGGCAGTCAGAAAACGGATGAGGTTTAACAAGAGCAAGTGTAGAGTCTTGCACCTAGGGAGGAATAATTGCATGCACCAGTACAGGCTGGGGGATGAGCTGATGGAGAGGAGCTCTGCAGAGGGAGCTGGGTGTCCTGGTGGATGACAGGTTGGCCATGAGCCAGCAGTGTGCCCTGGTGGCCAAGAGGGCCAATGGCATTCTGGGGTGCATTAAAAAGAGCGTGGCCAGCAGGTTAAGGGAGGTGATCCTTCCCCTCTGCTCTGCCCTGGTGAGGCCTCATCTGGAGTACTGTGTGCAGTTCTGGGCTCCCCAGTACAAAAAAGACAGGGATCTCTTGGAAAGAGTCCAGTGCAGGGCCACAAAGATGGTGAAGGGCCTGGAGGATCTCCCCTACGAAGAAAGGCTGAGTGAACTGGGTCTGTTTAGCCTTGAGAAAAGAAGTCTGAGAGGGGACCTGATCCAGATTTATAAACATCTGAGCTGTGGGGGGCAAAGTGGCGAGGCCAGACTCTTTTCAGCAGTGTGTGGAGACAGGACGAGGGGGAACGGACAGAAACTGCAGCACAGGAGGTTCCGCATGAACGTGTGCAAGAACTTCTTTACGGTGAGGGTGACGTTGCACTGGCACAGGCTGCCCAGGGGGGCTGTGGAGTCTCCTTCTCTGGAAATATTCAAGACCCGCCTGGACGCCTACCTGTGCGACCTGGTGTAGGGAGCTGCTTTGGCAGGGGGTTGGACTCGATGATCTCTAGAGGTCCCTTCCAACCCCTGCGATTCCGTGAGCAGCCGAGGTACGCTGGGCTGGCCCTACGCAGCCGAATTTACTGCAGGAGAAGGTAACTGCTCACGCCTGCAGCTCTGACACACAGAGGGACGAAGCTTCAGGCTCCCAACCACCGCCGCAGCCGCCCGTGAAGCGAACGATACGATCGTGCCCCCCCTCCCCCACGTGACGCACCGCGGCGCTCCGCACACCGGCACACCGTGACGTCACGTGGTACCACAAGGCACCGCCGTACCGCTCCCCTCCGCCCTCGGCCACTTCCGCCTCCGCAGCCGCCCGGTAACCCGAGCAGGGCCGCCCGCCCGTAGGACCCCGCTCGGGGCTGCCCGTCGCGACGCCTGACTCCCGCCGCTCGGGATGCGAGGTTCGCTGAGCCATCCGGAGCCTCCGCAGCTGCGCGGCCTCGTCTCGCCGTCCGTTCTTCCGAGGCTGGGAGTCGGGAGGAGCGTGGAGCGACCTCGCTTTGAGCGGCTCTTTCAGTCAGGCAGCGCGGCGGTCGGCCCGGCAGGCAGCGCGGCGGGCGGCGGGAGGGGAGCGGAGCGAGGGGGCCTCGAGCGGCGGAGAGGGGGCGGCGGCGGCGGCGGCGGGCGGAGGAGGCGGTGCTCCTCAGGCGGCCGGGCCGATGCCTGCACCGGGCGCAGGTAGCGGCCTCAGGCGGGGCGGCGGGAGGCCCTGAGGGCGGAGGGGTGCTGCTGTACGTGCGGAGGGAGGGCCCGGGGCCGGACGGTGCGGGAGCCGTGAGGAGGCTGAGAGAGAGGCCTGTGGCGGGCCGGGTGGGGGGGGGTGAGGAGGAAGGGATGGGAGCGGGAGCCCGCTGAGTGCGGCCGTGGTTCCTTCGGGCTTTGTGGGAAGGGAAGGCGGCTGGAGAGCGTGTGTGCGCGGTTAGGAGCGCCCCGGGGGGCGGGGAGGGTTGTTAGCTGAGAAGTGCTTTGCTCCTTATCTCTCTCGCGATTTACCTTCAGGCCTCTGGTCCTCAGAGCCAGGGAGTGTTCCTGCAGCTCTGACAGCTCCGGGCGCGGAATCGAAAGTAAAAGTGCCCTCCCGGTTCTGCAGGCCTGTCGTGTCGCTCCCCTCTTCCCCCTCATTTCCCTCCCCCCCACGCCGTTCCCTGTGCTGTGATTTCCTGCAGAACTCCGCATCTCGTTTGTCAGAAACTTGTGGCTAGGCTGATTTTTCTCTGTCCACCCATCGTGTTTTTCATATGTTCCTTCCTTAAAATTAAGAGAAACTTTAATTACGTTTCCTGTTTCCCAAAACTTTTGATTTCTTGGTGGCATGCTTTCTGACAAAGTTCGTCTTTCGCTCTTTGTGGTATTCTGAATCATTGGAAGTGGGACTTCTTGTCTTCACTCTATTTCCCTTATCTAACAGAGCACCTGCATAAAGGAATGTTGGTGTGATCAATTGAAATTCCAGCAGCAGTGCAAAAAGCATGTGAAGTAAATCATTAGTCATTAGTAAAGTTGTGTCCCCGTTCCAACCTCCTTCCCCCCCATTTTGTTCTGGTACTGGAGTCTGCAACATTAGATTTCCTGTTGATTTGTGAGGACTTAAAGTTTCTGAGCCTAGAGTATTGTGAACCCCATTCCAACCCTCAAATACTGAAGTTAGTATGCAAAAAAGCTAAGTACAAATTCAGCTACAGTTTTAAAAAAGAAAATTAAGGTGAGTTAAGGTAGTTCACATGGTGAAAAAGTTCAGTACTTTTCTCTGGGGAAGACAGCATCTGTAAGTGATGGAAGTAAGAAGACAGAGTTTCAGAGGATTCAGATGTCATTATGGAAACGGATTGCTGGGAGTGCAAGAGCTTACAGAACCCTTGTCTGCTCCTCCTGCCTGTCTGCTCTTTCTTACTGTCAGCTGTGAACACTGATTCCTCCTGTCAGCTTTTGTAGTTCTCGTCGTTATCCTGCCTTTCCACTAATGCATTCACATAAGCATTAGGTACACAACAGAAATTCTGTTAATGATTAAGTTTATCTTGACGTTTCCTTACCATTTGCTTTACCTGGACCAAACTGTACGTCTGCAGCCTCACTTCCTGTGGGAACAAGACCTAGGCGTGCCTGCTGCCTGTTGCCACTTTTCTCCATTTCCCAGTATTAGTGAAACAGTTTAGAAGTTTTGAAGGTCTGAACTGTCTACAGGTCTTATGATAATGAGTAACCGAGGGGAAAAAAGACTGAAACTTAACTTTTTCAAGAGGGAAAGGTTATAGCATGTGCTCCATGGGCACTTCTGCTCTGCATGTGTTGTTGGCTGAGCTGTGCATGCTGACCAGTGAATCAATCAGTGCAGAGCTGGAAGCCCCCACGCTAAGCTGCCTCCCGCAGTAAACTGGGGGTAGGCATAAATGAGCTGCCAGTACGACTGGAAGGGCTGAATGTGGTAGGTAGTGAGCAGTGCTGTATCTTCTGTGGGATAGATCAGAAGTCTGTTATAAACTGATTGTTTTTTTGTCACTGATTTTACAGGGTGTGGGGGTGACGGAGGTAGATAATGTTGCCTTGTGAAATCACAGTGCTTCATCCCTTTTATCTCATCTGTTTGTCTTGTTTTTATACAAGCAAATGGGATTTGTCTTTCTTTCTTTTGATTAACTTTCCTGGTAGAAAACCATTTTTGTGTAAATATTGGAGAGTCTTCATGCAACATAGAAACAGATGTAATTTTGTTTGTAATACGTTACAGCAATGCTGGAAACTTCCCTTTCTGTCTCCTTTTTTCAGTGATGATGTAATGATACAGGCAGCTAAACTGCTGTCTAGAACTATTGGTACTTCAGTAGTGGATTCACAGTGAGAAAAGGTGAATGGACTTTGCTGAATGTGAAATGTGTGCAGGACTCCCATCTCCTGGATGAGTGTATAAGGAACAGGTCCCACTCGGCTGGCGTAAAGAGATGGAAAATTAGTTCTGACCTGTTGTCATGGTTTTGTGGTTTTGTAATATGAAGGAGTTCTGGGTGCTGCTTAGTTGTTGGCTCTTTTTTTTTTTTTTTTTGTTTGTTTGTTTTTTGGTGTTATCAATTTCATAATAATGCTGTATTAAATTGATGTCTATCAGCCTTTTGGAATCCAAGTAGTTCAGAGCTGCTGAGCTGGGAAACCTTTGAGTTGTAGACATGCATTAGGGAGCCAAATTAGCTAGTAGTTGTGTAAGCTGTGCTCATCTGATTGGTCTCACTTCATAGAGCAGCATCAGAAGTATCTCTTTGCTGGTGCTGTTGCCAGTTGCCTTCGGAGAGGCCAAGTCCCCATTAGGTTCTTTACCATCACTGCCTGGATGCGAACGCTGTTTTTGCAGCTTGGTCTTTTCTCTGTAAGATACATTTCTTTCTACACATCTGAGAAAATGCAAGTGTTCCACGTGAGACCTTGAATATCTGGATCTGTTGTGTTATAGTTTGGTGTGGGGGCAGGGAATGTGGACTACGTAGGAAGAAATGATCTTTCTTTAGTGTGATGTCTTCGTTATAACCAGCTTTCAAAACAGTTGAAAAGAATGTTGGGAGTGCTCTTAATTGGTTTGAGATGCAAGTGTCTTGTTATCCGGTTTGTAGAGTAGATGCAGGGAATATGTGAATCTGGCTTCTTTTCATCATCTTAAATTGTAGAAAGGCAAGAAGTGGTAAGTGGGAATCAAACAGGAGTTACTAATACAAGTGATGCTTCTTTTTCTTCTTTATTTGGTACTTGTAAGGTCACATTTGGGTACCTCATCCAGTTGTGGGTTTTCTGTTCCAAGAAGGTCACTGCTGTCCTGAAGGAAGCCCCCATGAGAACTGCCAGGGTAGTTAGGCTGTAGCATGCATGTCTGAAGGTGAAGAGAACTGTCTCTTCGTCTGTGAGAAGGGGAGGTCTTATTACTGTCTACAACTATATAATGAAATGGCGTAGAGAAGACGGAGCCGGGTTCTCCTTGGAGCTGTGTGTAGATGGGAATGAGAACAAACAGACACAAGTTGGGGCATGCTGAGTTTGAGGATGATAGGAGAAGTTTTATTTCTACACCGAATATTCAGTTGCTGGAGTAAGGACACAGTGGGGCTGTCATATGTCTATCCTTGGTGATATTCAAAACTTTACGGGGCAGGTTCCTAATCTTGATCCCTTTTCAGCAAGAGCTTGAGATAGGTGACGTTCAGAGTCACATTCCAGTCTTAACTATTCTGTGAGTCTGTCCTTTCTTGTTGAGTATATATGTAGACTTTCAAATCCCTTCACCAAATAGATCTAGGATGTAAAGGTCTGGAAACGCTAAAGATAACAAAGCTCTTACAAGTCATAAGGGTGGAAAAAAAAGTTGTGTAGAGTCACGGTTTGGAGCCTTTGGTGATTCTCACTAATTACAGCCTTTCTACGTTCTGTTGGCGGGGAGGCTTGTGCTTACATCTTATTCAGCACCGCTCTCTTCCAGCTGCTACTTGTGCTGTGTGCAAGAATGCTCCCAGTGACTGGGGACATCCTGGGAGGGTGTAGGAGGGTGGTGGATGAGGTGATGCTTTTCACCATGGAGACAGCAGAGCGTTGGAGCAGGTTGTCCAGAAGGGCTCTGCAGTCTCCTTCCTTGGTGGTTTTTAGCTCTGGGTGAGGCCCAAAGCAGTCTTGTCTGACCTCAGAACTCACTCTGCTTTGAGCAGGAAATTGAACCTCCGTTATTCTGTGATCCTTTATTGGAAGAGGGAGTGTTCTTCGAAGATGTGTAGAAATCTCAGTGAGATGCAGGTGCATGTTGATGGATCAGACATCTTATTTTTATATTGCAGTACTTTACCTTCATCATAATTTATTTTCAGATGAATTTCTGTTTACGAACCAAGATCACGTATTCCTCAGGTTGCAAACATTTCAAATGCTTTTACTTCACAATTTATGCTGAGAAGGTCTTCGCAATTCATTCAGTTAATCATTGTAACAATTTAGGCTTGGAAATCATCCGGGTTATCTTGTCTTGATCTTAGCTTTGTAACTTGGAATGCTATAATGAGGAGATGACTTTTTATCTGTCATTAGATCCATTCCCTGGTTCTGACAAATGTGTGTCAGATCTCTATTCTGATCAGTTAATTGAGTATGAGTGGGCTGTGAAAGTGACTTTAATATGTCAACAGCAGGTTAACAATGTTTATTTTCCTGTGGTTCTACAGACTTGCCTGGGTAACACAATGCCAGCTGAGCGCAAAAAGTCAGCAAATATGGATGAGAAGGAATCTCTGCTAAATAATAAAGAAAAAGAATTTGTCGAAAGGCGACCGGTGAGCACCAGGGAGAAGCCAAAAGATGATGTCAAAGTTGGGGTAAAGAGAGAGACTGTAAAGGTGCCTGAAGATAAAAAGAAAAAACTGGATGAGGATAAAAGAAAAAAAGAAGACAAGGAGAGGAAGAAAAAGGAGGAAGATAAAGTGAAGGCAGAAGAAGAGCAAAAGAAGAAAGAAGAGGAAGAAAAAAAGAAACTTGAAGAGGAAGAGAAAAAGAAGCAAGAGGAGGAAGTTAAACGTCAACAAGAAGAAGCAGCTGCTCAGCTGAAGTAAGTTGTACTTTAATATTTGAGTTGTGCCAAATGCTGTAGTCCTGCTGTGAGGATTGTGGGCTGAACTGAGTTAATAACAGTTGTGTGTAGTGTCACAAATTGTATGTCCCCGGGTGAGTGTGCTGATTTTTATGTCATTTTGACTTTTCATCTCTTAACCTCTGATGCTTTTGCCTTTAGTATGGGTTTGTAATGGCGTTCTCCATATGGTACTTGTGTAAGGCACTGATGTGATACAGTGAAGAAGCACAACTTGTTTTGAGATGAAATGTTAGTGATATAAAATTGGAAGTGCAAGGTCTGTGAGTCCACGGATCATATAAGGAGCAGATCTGCAGTGAGCAGTGGCTGTAATTTCTTCTCACTGATCATAGTTAATTGATATGTGGATGGCAAACACAGAACGTAACCTGGCACTTCAGTATGTGATCTTACTGAAACAGTATTTCTTAGTATGATATCAAAGGGCATTGCAGTGTTGAAGATAGTATCTTTTAGAACAGTAAAGCCAGGATTCTGGATGTTCTTGTGTATCAAGTATGTCACTTCTGAGGATGGAGCCAAATTCTAGCTGGGGCAGGTATATTTCAGCTATTTAAAATTCTCCTTAATTTCAGTGGTTTGGGAATGAAAGTTTTCCCTTATCTCTAATACAGTAACTTCTTAAAAGGTTGCTGTCCTCATCTGTAATAACTTTTATCTCAGTAAATGAAGTTTTGTGTTTATATTTTTGCAAGTCTGGTGGGATTAAGATGTTCTGCATGGAAGAATGTGAGAAATTCAGTTTTGTAACAAATGGGACTTGCTTCTTGGAGCAATAAATTCAAGCAGTGGTTTAGCAAACAGATGCTTTTAGCTTTCTAAGATTAACTTGTTAATACTTAAAAAATAGCCTTTTAGTTCAGTACTGCTGGAGGATTTCAAACTCACTTTCTTTGGCTCGTTGAAGTGGGAGTAAGGTGTTGTAACAATAATTACTCATTGTTCTTTTCCTAGAGAAAAAGAGGAAGCACACCAGTTGCATCAGGAGGCTTGGGAGCGCCATCAGGCAAGGAAGGAGCTTCGCAGCAAAAACCAGAATGCACCAGACAATCGCCCTGAGGAAAACTTCTTCAGCAGGCTGGATTCCAGTCTGAAGAAGAACACAGCGTTTGTTAAGAAGCTAAAAACCATTACAGAGCAACAGAGGGACTCCTTGTCCCACGATTTCAATAGCCTGAATTTAAGCAAATACATTGCAGAAGCGGTAGCTTCTATTGTGGAAGCCAAACTGAAAATATCAGATGTGAACTGCGCTGTGCACTTGTGTTCTCTCTTTCACCAGCGCTATGCTGATTTTGCCCCTTCGTTACTTCAGGCTTGGAAAAAGCATTTTGAAGCGAGGAAGGAAGAGAAGACTCCCAACATTACAAAGCTAAGAACTGATCTGCGTTTCATCGCAGAACTGACTATAGTTGGGATTTTCACTGACAAGGAAGGTTTGTCTTTAATCTATGAGCAACTTAAAAATATTATTAACGCCGATCGAGAATCCCACACTCATGTTTCTGTGGTTATCAGCTTTTGTCGACACTGTGGAGATGACATTGCTGGTTTGGTACCAAGGAAAGTAAAAACTGTCGCAGAGAAGTTTAACTTGAGCTTTCCTCCTAGTGAGATAATTAGCCCAGAGAAACAACAGCCCTTCCAGAATTTGTTGAAGGAATACTTTACGTCTTTGACCAAACACCTGAAAAGGGACCACAGGGAGCTACAAAATATTGAAAGACAAAACAGGTGACATTTAAATGTTGCTTTTCATTTATGGAGGAAAATAGTTTGGTGTTGAAATGCTCAGATTTGTTGTGTTATTTGTCACCAAATAGTCTTGTTAGAGGTGTGTAGGAGATGTGTGTTCGGTAAAATGAAAATATATCAATCCAATCAAGCTAAAAAAAAGTTCTAAGCTTTCTCTGAATACTTAAGAACATCAGTCAAAAAAGAAAAGAGCCAAAAACCCAGATTCCTGAATCTTCACAGAGAGTACGGGTCGACCTTGAGCTTTAATTCCCTTAACTCAATTATTTTGGTGATGCTCCCATAGCAGTTTGAGTGTCATGCTTATTTACCAGCTGGTACTGGCCTTTTCCAGTTGACATAATCTGATTTTTCCCTTTCCACCCACACCTATCGAACAGAGCATATGCCACAGTGTTTGTGGCTTGTTTACTCTTCTTTCAGTGTACCAGTGTTGCCAATGGTAATGAGTATGGAGGAAAAATAAGATTGAAAATGCAAATTTCCCCTTAAGCTTCATTGTGTACAATTTTTGTACAAGCAGGTGCTCAACAGTATATACAGTTTGATTCAAAGCCTTTTTTAATGTGTTTGTGAAATGTTGTTGAAGGATTAATATACACAACTTTTAAGGTCTGAATTTTATTTCCACCATAAACAAATCTGTTGTATAAAAAAAACAAACAAAAAAAACATGCTTTTTCTTTAAAGCACCCTGGATTGTCATTGTTAGAGTGAACCTAAACGCAGCTCTGGGTCTTAAATGATTGCAATTGTTCCATATCCTTTTGGAAGCACTCCAGGCAGGTGGAAATTATACGGTACTGTATGTACACATGGGTTTCAATCAAAATTAGCACAAAGCCAAATGTATGCTTGGATCACTCCCAGATTTGACATTCCTGAATCAAGGCTTTTGACTTCAGCCTACTCTGCTGATAGATACTGTGCTGCAGTCCTGGCTGCTCGCAGTCCTGTGGTGTATTTCAGGGTATCATAAACCCTGATGACCTGGCATTAATTTTGCAGCTAACTTACTGCTTTAAAGGAAGTTATTGCCTTAGCTATTGTTTAATTGAATCAGTATAAGCTTCTATACTCACACAGTTATACTTGGTTTGGGACTGTGGTTCTGGGGCTGTTCTGGCTGTGGTTTCAGTGAGCAAATGTTGTAAAGTTTCTGTGACAGGGCGTTAAGTGAAGGAAATTCTGAGGGAATAAAGATGTGAAGCAATGAGACATGGGAATGTAAGTGATTTAGGTTTGGTATGTGAGTGTTTATTTGCAAAATTGAATTAAAAAACTGGATAGAGAGGGCCCTGAGCAATCCAGTCTGATCTCATTGATCTTGTGTTGAGCAGGAGATTGGAAGAGTGACCTTTTTGCATGCCTTCCAATCTAAATTGTCCTGTGAACTTCAGAGCTTTGTTTTGGTGGAAGAATACGAAGTGTAATTATTTTCATCCACTGATAAATGATACCATTTATCTGAGGTTTTAAATGTTTCTTTTGGCTGCTTAATAAGTCGGGAAGTGATTTTTTTCAAAAAATCACTGAATTTCCTGTTGAATTTTACTTGTGAGGCCGTGAGGTCAGGAACAGACAATTGATTGGGAAGAAGTCTGAATATGAGACACGTAGTTAAGTGTGTAGCATGACCTGTGCAGGCTCTTTTATTGGAAGGGAACTGCTGGATTGCTGTGTTTTAGTGTGAGTACTCAGAGGTGGTTAGGCATGGAAGAAACTTCTTAAAACTTCTTAAAACATGCTTAGCCTAGACAAAGGATCTGATGAATCTGCTTTGTGCTACTCTGCAGGATTCTAAAGATTATCAAGTAAGATGCCTTTTGCTTTCTAGCAAGGTAGCTCTGTTATGTTTTGATTCCAGGTGAGCATGAGTAATTTTCTTGCCCTGTGAATGCCCTGTGTAAAAGAAAGAAGACTCCCTGAGCTTATATTGGCGTGTGTTGGCAAATCATGTGGTTGATTTGTGTATTAATTTGATGATAATTTAATCATCCAGTCTTCTGTGGCAAGTTTTGCACCAGCCAAGGTTGTTGTGTTGTGTAATTTTGGGTCAAACTGCTGAAGGCTCTTGAGGTTTCTTGTTTAAAGTCTAGGACACTTGGAGTTTCCAGCTTCTGCAGGGATGCTGGTCTAAGAGTAGCTGTTATTTATATTTCTTTTTGAAATTAGACTTCAGAAATTGTGTAATGCTCCACCGGGATCAGACGTGTACTTTTTGCTAGGTTCTATTAAGTGAATAGATGGTAACTGGTTGGTATTTACCAAAGTTGCTTTAGTCCTGGAGGCTTCAAGTGACGTGAAGGAAAAATGTTTAACAACATTTGTGGTAGAAATGAAATGAAGGAATACAAGAGCATGTATATAGAGAAAAGCTGCATGTTACTTTATGAACTTCTATAAAATTATCATCAGATTTTGATGTTTTCCAGCATAGTAGATAACTTGAGGTTACCTCCATTTCTTAAAATCAGGAGTTGAAGTGAATCAGAGCAGTCAAAAGGGAATCCTTGGCAAGTTCAGGTGGAGTTTTCTTTTTAAAATGGGAAATAAATCCGTAATTTGCATTCCTGGTAAATGGTGAATGGTTTTGCTGAGCGATGTCAACCTAAAGCATCTTTCAGAAAGCACCTGAGATGTTTGTGGTCTCTTCTTAGCCCATTCCAAATAACGTGTTTCTGTAGGGCATCTGTCCTTGTCAGGCAGATTCTGTGAGGTTTTGTTTATTTCATGCACTACCTATGTAGAACAGAGAGAGACAGATGTGTATAAAGTCAATACTTGCATGCAATGCTCTTTAGAGGAAAGAAAAACCCAACAGTTTTTAACTCCTCTGTCTACTCTGCATTTAAAAAAAAAAAAGGTGTGACCATGTTGAAGCTGGTACAGGGTGCTGAGTTGATGAAATTGTTGGGTATTGACTGTATTTAGGTTGGTAAGAAAAGTACATTTATAAGCAGAAAAGGTTGCAAGCAGTGCTTATTCTCCTACAGATACAAGTAGCTTTTGAAATCATTTCTTGTTTTTAAAATTAGCCTTAGTACTTCTTATGAAAGAAATAAAAGAACAAGTGGAAAAAAAGCAGATGTAACTGCTCTCAATTTGGACTGGTATCCTTGAAATAACTCAGCTTGTTTTAATGCACTACTGTTTTTGAGCCTCCTGGCAGTGATCCTCCAATAAATCATTGGAACAGCAAGGAACTGTACTGCTGCAGATGTACAGCAACTTTTATCCAACTTCTGTGTTAGCTGAATGTTTTACTTTATTACAGGAGTTCCTAGTGCAAGACTGTTACAGGATAATCATGTTTTCTTTGGAAGGTGGAACTTCTGTGACTGTACTGCATTTGGTTGTACTGAACTTGATAAGGCAGTAAAGTGGTTGGGGGGGTTAGAAAGCATTGCTTAAATATTTCCTGTATTTGTGCAGACCCTTCGGAGGGATGGTGAGCTTTTCTGGAGAACTTGATAGTGGTCCAGCATAGCTCGAATATGTTTCAAGAAAAAAGGTTGTCTCACTTTCTTTGATCTTTGTAGGCGCATTCTTCACTCCAAGGGTGAACTGAGTGAAGATCGACATAAGCAATATGAGGAATTTGCGATGTCGTATCAGAAACTGTTGGCAAATTCTCAATCTCTAGCTGATATTTTGGATGAAAACATGCCTGACCTTCCCCAGGACAAGCCAACACCTGAAGGTAGGCCACCGTGTAAAGCAAGTGAGCAGGATGGATGCCGGAGCTGGTTTGGATATGGGGGGAAGCTAACTAAACCTTCTTACTGGTGTGTTCTTTGCGTTGGCTTATTTTGATTTATTCTCCCTCTTCCCCGTTGCAGATATCAAGGAATAAATAAGTGTTTCTTATTAAAGTAATTAAAACTAACATGCAACTGTAACTATTATGTGTGCTCTGAAGTCACAGTATTTGAAGTAGTATCTCTTTAGATTGCTTCAGGTAATATTGGAGTAAATGGAAATTCAAAAATGTTCAGTGTAATATAATGCCTTTTTAATATTTCAATAACTATATATTTTGTAATCTAGTATTGTTCTAAAATGAATTTGAAATACGTTTTGCCATAGTGTTATGAGCAGGAACATAGTGTTACACCAGCTAACTCACTGGGTGGTTCTCTGACTGCCTGAGAAGTACATCATTTAATTTGCAAAGCTATTTAGTGCCTTATTTCAAAATTTAGAGTTGTTGTTGGTATGAGTGTATCTTGCATCTGAAGTAATCTTGAGCTTTAAAATGCTGTATTTCATGAGTGCCTTTAAAGTTATGCTTTGTAAACCTCTGTTCTTTAAATACTGTTGGATGTAGTTCACTATGCAGGACGTCATGTGTCTGTTACCTTTAAATAGTTTGACTATCTCCCTGGTATTGCCTGTTTTTCTGTCACTGCCAAATTTTAAACTTTAGGATTGCATTTTGAAATATCTAATAGGTCAGATTACTAAAAATGAACTTATGTACAGTGTTACGTTTCTGAGAGAATAATGTCAGTGGTGAACAGGCTGATAATAATAACTTTATTATGGTTTTGCATTTCTGCAGAGCATGGACCTGGCATTGATATTTTCACACCTGGAAAGCCTGGAGAATATGACCTGGAAGGGGGTATCTGGGAAGATGAGGATGCTAGAAACTTCTATGAGAATCTCATTGACTTGAAGGCTTTTGTGCCAGCAATTTTGTTTAAAGATAATGAAAAGTGTTCTCAGAGTAAGGATTCCAGCAAAGATGAACCAAGAGGTAGAATGCTTAAACAAAATGTGTTTTCTGTTTGTTTTGCTTTTTGTTTGTTTTTAATGTAGCTTTTCTGACAAATGAGCAAAATTAATGCAGGTAACAAGTCTGTAGTAAAATAATTGGTGATCCTTAGAGCAATACATGGACTTGGGTGAGTTTTTAGGAAGTCATCTATGAGGGGATGGGTGTTGTCTGAGTGGCACCTAGGGGGGGAAAAAAAAAACTAAATGCAATTCAACTTTAATGGTATTATAAATAGAAAATAATTGATTAAGCAGTGTGAGGAAACTTAGAAGGTTACCTTCTCTGAAAGATGTTAGTGTTCACTCAGTGTTTTCACAGGGTTGTTAATCATGGCCATCTCATCATAAAATTCCAGTAGATTACAGGGACTGCATGGTTCCTCACTTCTGATGGGACCCTAGGTTCACAGCCAGGCATTGATGTCCTTCAGTAATAATGGTTTAAAAGTGACATTTGCCATCACTGACTCAAAACATAACAGAAGATGCACTGTTACAGCATTGAGGATGTAAACAAAGACACGAGCTTGGTGGCTTTCTGATAAACGTGTGTGAGATTTGATGTTGGGTCAGAATGGAATTTCAACTTCCCAGCTCACAGCCTTCTTTCCAATTTCTAAATGCTGAAGTTTCCCTGTGAGGGTAGCTGTTGGAACAGGTTGCCTAGGAGAGATTGGAGACTTTGTCTAAAGGGATTTTCAAAACAACAGGGGAAAAAAAACAATCTCTGAGGTGTATTCAAAAGTCTGATTCAAAATAGGTTGCCTGCGTCATGACTCTGTGATTTTCACATGATCCTAGTGCTGTTTGAAAGAAAGAAGTCCTTTATTACAGTTATTTACACTGAAAACTACACATCACACAAAAAATCAATCATATGATACCTGATGAAGGTCTTCAGGAGGATAGCAAAAGATTGTAGACTGTAGTCTGCAGTGCTCTGTGTTGGACCAACTTTATTGTCCAAGAAAAATACTGGCAATTCTTTTCTGAATCTTCATCTAGAAATTTTTTATTCCAAGGAGAAATATGATTGTAAGATTCTTATTTAATCTTCTGCATAGCGCATCCATTTTTAAGTATCTTCCTTTAGTTACACCTTTTGCATTCATTCTTTAGTTAAGTTTTGTTGATCTGTATAAAATAATGTCCTATGTTGATTTGGCAATCAGTTGACATATAAAGAATGTGTAATGCAAATGTTAAGTTATAATTTCTGCCTGTAAGTCTGTCTGTTTTTGAGTAATGTTTGTGATGTATTAATTGGTTGGGTCATTGTGTCTGACCCTTCTAGTATAGAGTTTTCCTTATGCTTCCCATGTGAAGGCTTGGCACCCTGTGTCAAACACTTCCAGACTTAAATTGCTTCTTTGTTGTGTTTGAATGTTGCCATATCATCTGGTGTTGTTTCACATAAGTTCAGAGCTAATAAAGAATTAAAAACTGCTGGTGATACTCTATAGATCCCTTTCTGGCTAAATAACTGCCATTTCTATATGGATAAAGCTACATGAAGGATGTCAAAGCTCTGAGACCTAGCAGGTGAGACAGTGTAGGCTCAAGAATTAGGTAGTCTTGTTGAAAGGAAGTGAGGTAAAAAGGTATTGCTAGAGAGACAAGTCTTCCTATTCTAGTGGTACTTGTGTGTATTTAGTGTCACTTAGTACTTCTACTTAACTCTTAAACAGATTCAAAAGATGCCAAAGATAATAAGGAAGCAGCTCCTGGGAGTGAGGATTTGGAGTTGGAGCTGGAGAACCTGGATATCAATGACGATCCCCTGGAACTGGACTGCGGAGATGAAGCAGAAGATCTTACAAAAAAGCTTCTGGATGAACAAGGTAGAAGGAAGAGAACCTGGCTTGGGGGTTCTCTGTTGTTTCCTGATTTGTCTGTGAAACCTCACAAGTTTGGAAAAAAAAAAAGTCATGAACAACTCTAGAGTGGAACTTTTTTTTTGTTTTGAAAGAAAAATGGTTGAGATAATTCTGGATAAAACTGCCTTATTTTTTTTTCTTTCCTGAGTCACATCTCCTTTGGAATCAGCTTTCCATCTTGCTTTTCTGATTAGTCATGTGATCAGCTCATTAAGATGGTAAAGATTTTGTTTAGTGGGCAGGACAATGGGTTGTTAATGTCTGGTCAGACATTTCAAACTAAATGGCAAGGTTCTTGCTATCGAAAAGGTAGAAACCTATAGATGGTATCTTGGAATTAAAAGGAGAAAGCAGTCCATTCTGGATTGGATATAGCGTGCTGGACAGGGTAAAATACCCAGCGAATGAGCAGATAAAGAAATGTGGATATTTCCTTCTTGTCATTTGCAAAGGAAATCTTGACTTGATAGGAGGATAAAGACTCTCCCAAATATAACAAAAAAAACCCAAATACATGAGTGAGATCCTGAGAAATGTAAAAGTAAGTGGGGAGGGGAACAAACAGGAAATGGAATGAAAATGGAAGATGCAGTCTCTGTTTAGTTCTAGCTTGCTGTTGGGGCAGTGCTGGTTAGAACACGTACAGTGGCACAGAGGGGATTGATTGCTCGTGCTTTTCATTGTAGCAGGAAAGGTGATATAAATCTTGTCCTATTAGAAACTAGTATTGATAGTATTTCATGTTTTTAAAGTAGTCTTTGACCGTTAAATACAGACTCATTTGAACGGCTAAAATGTGTTAAAATCACAGAATCATAGAATTACTCAGGTTCGAGAAGACCTCCAAGATCACCAAGTCCAACCTCAACCTAACTATACTGCCCAAACTCTAACAACCCTCTGCTAAATCACGTCCCTGAGCACCACATCCAGAGGGTCTTCAGTCACATTCAGGGATGGTGATTCAACCATCTCCCTGGGGAGCCTATTCCAGTGCATAACAACCCTTTCTGTAAATAATTTTAATTAAATTAATTTTAATACATTATAATGTACGCATTTTAAAACAATGAAGAGTAGTCTTGGCTGAGATAGATCTTCCAATATTAAGAGGGTGCCTGAGGTATACCTGCATCTTAAATAAATGGTCTGAAGATGAAGAAACATAGCTTCAGTTGTTGTGATAATCTGGGCGCATGGGTTTCATTGACAGAAGGAATAAGCTGAATTAGAGAGGGAAAAAAAATGAAGGGGGAAATAGGATAAATAAGGTAAAGAGTCCACTGAGTGGATACTTCATGTGTTGTACTACTCCACATCTCTTTCTGGTGGCTACAGTGTCTCTTCACTCTTTTTCTATGCCTGAATACAAAGGAAAAAAGGCTTTTCTTCAAAATGTGTGTTCTCCAAGCATGTTTGTCTTGGTCATAGCATCCTTCACAGCATTGCGATGCGTATTTCTTTGCTTGTCTCCTAAAAGTTTGGGTCGATAGTCAGTTAAATTTGAGATACGACTTGTAAGGGGAAAGCTTACATTGTTAGTTGAAGAGGATTATTTATCAGGAACTCAGGTAATTTATTTTGTTTCTCTGTTATGTTAACTTTGAGTGAATCTTAATTTTCTTATTTTCAATATGCTCAGGCAAGAGAGAGGGAGCAGATAGCACCGGAGCTGACAGTAGTGACGGAAAACAAGCTGAAAGAAGTGAGTTTTGAGGTTGTTTTTAAAAGAGAAGAGAAAATGGGGGAAAAAAATGAAGCTGCATGAATGGAGACAAAGGTGTTGAGAGAGAAGTGGCTCAGGTGGAAACCATCAAGGATATTGGAAACCATCAAGGGTATTGGGAGCAGTGGGAGTCTGATGTTTATATATATATAATCTAGCATCATGTGAGGTTAGTTGGCAGTGGAAAGAACGTGTAGAAGATGAGTGCTAGTGCTCAACCATGTTACTTGCTGTATTATTTAGAGAGCTAGCAGAGCTCCTATTAGAGGAGCAAAAACAATATATGCATGCACACTCTCATTAAAGCATTTCGTGGAACTGAATGACTTATGAGTCTACGTTCTGAATACGTTCTTTATGAGGCCTTGATTCAACAAGAATGTTGAACATTATGCTTGTACGTAAGTGTTCTCCGTAGAGGAGAGCCATCAATTTGTATTGGTTCATACCTGTGATGGTTTCATTTTAGAGATGTTCATCTCATAGAGGGATAGCACTGCAAAAACATGTCAGTGATTTGCATTGTCTGGAGGATACTACACACAACAGACAAAACTTCCGGGCAGAATGGAGCTCTTGGACAAGGACACTCTTTAGGGTTATAGTTTTGTACAAAGAAACTGTTTCTAATTAGGGAGCTCTCGCAAGAAGTATGTGTATGGGGAGAGGGGAAGGCAAATAATTTGTGATACTGAAATAGATGATTGCTTGGCCCCAGTCATTGCAGGAGAAGGACTTAATTCGACAGTGTCTTCTCATAACTGGTGAGTTCTGGGCCCTGAAAATGGCAGGATTGCATGAAAATTTGATTGAATGTAAAGATGTTTCATAAAAGGTGTGTTTTTTTTTTTAAATCTCTACTATGATCTTACTGTGTGATTTTATCTGCACCCAGATAAACTATTGAAAATACCCTAAAGTCAGTTTGCTGTAATTTCTTTTCAAGAATAATGCAATTTTGAAATGTGAAGGTGAGAATGCAACCAAAGAAGATAGAAGGGAGAAGAACTGAACTCTTCTTTTTTTTTTTTCCTGCTTTAATTGCATAGTTAGCATAGTTTTTTGCTTTAGAGTCCCTAACCTTTTCATTTCCTGTCACTGTCAAATTCTTGTTATTTTTTGTTTTTCATTTTGTTTTCCAGTCTTAAGTCACAAATATATTTCAGGTATTACAAAAGATCCTATCCACTTAGAAAGGATATTCACTGCAAGGAGAAAGAAATACAGAAATACCATGTAAGAGTACTTGCAGCCTTCCAGTGGGGAAGAGGATTAGTGAAAGAAGAGATACAATTGGGAAGCGTGGAAATTGAGTGTGCTAGTAAGGGCCTTCTGAAAGATTGCTTTGAGAAGTGACTGAATTGGTTAAGATTTGGTTTTTGATTTGTTTCAACAGCAGAGTCAGTTTGAACAGAAAAACTGAAATGTGGCAACAAACAGCAGGAGGGGGAAAAAGATAAAAGGCCGTCTGAAGGAGACAGGAAGGAATGTTCTGTAGATGGAAAAATGTTTTGTTTTTCTAAATTGCTAGTGGAAGTTGAGTATGTGAGTAATTGGAGAGTCAGTGAGTGTTTTATTATGTGTTTAAAACCTCAGGGTCCTCTTGGCTGAGCATCTGGAACTTTTTTTTCCCCTCTTTCTTAATGAACGCTTCTGCATTGTTCTTCCAATGTCTCATTGCCTGTGGAGGAGAAGAGGCGGTGTCATCAGCTTCAGTGTCTAGCATCTTGGAGATGGGGTAGCTGGCAGTGTTTCTTGGAGCAATTCCTGCTGTACCTAAGCTAGATTACTGTCCTGTCCATCTCCAGAACAGAGGACAAAAAGTCCTACAGCATAAGTGAAGAGAAATTAAAAAGAAAATGCTTTGCACAACTTGAAAAGAAACTTCAGTCTTATCTTAACGTTTAAGCTGTAATGATGAAGAAACTTTTTGTGAAGTATTGGGTACTTTTTAGTGCTTTTTGGATGTGATTTTCTCACCTACCTGCATTCTTGCTTTCTGAAGTCTGCCTGTCTGTGTTTTCCTTTCAGATATGTGAATGTCCTTGAGCTGAAAGGAAACAAAAATTCACCATGTTCCCTTTTTCAGAACGCAGTGTTTTTTCGCACTGCTTTGGCCAAGGAAGTGTTCTTCCAAATGTTTGTTTCAGCTCATTGTTTTGGCTCATGTGCTGACAAACAAACTAGAGTCTTCCCTAGGACTTCAGTTTAATCTGGATATCTGGATTTTTAATTCTTTTTTTCCCTCTTTGTATTACTTGTTTTGCAGTTAAGGTGTAGCTTAGGGGTGTTGGTTTGAAATCTTCACAACTGATGCCAGAAAAATCTGGATTTCAGTGGCAGTCTTTTTATTTCAGTAATGTTACTGACTCAACCAGTAGATACAGCCATTGTCTCTGCTTACTGCGTTGCAAAGTACATGGGCATTTGCTTGAGAAAACAAGTTGCTACTTGCCTTGCAATTGCTGCATGCTCAAACCTCCATCCTTTTCACAACGGTTCTTTACTTTGGTTTCTCTACAGGTGTAAGAATTAAGTTGGCCTCCTTGAGTTTTTTGCCACCTTAAGTGGCCTCACTGGACGTTTGTGTCAAAAAAGAAAATTCTACTTATCACATAGGACAAATCTGGATAAAGAGTGGAATCTACAATCGCAGTGTTTTTGCTGTACTGTTGTCCCCCATGTTTGGCCTTCTTGTGGTCATGGTTTTCTTGCCTAAACAATTCACTGTAGTCTTGTAGGAATATGCATTCATTGTTGTTCCCAACAGAACAAATCAAGAGATAGGGAACTCTTGATCCTATTATTAATTCATTAATAGGAAGATAAGCTTTAAAGGTGATAGTTGGGACTCACGCTGGCATAAACAAGCAATAGATTATTATTATTATTATTATTATTAAAAATGTTCATATATATATATATATATATATATTTGAATCTGTAGATAAATATTTAACGTTTAAACATTACAAATGTACTTGGGGAATGTGATAGTAAATCATTATATTTTGTAGCTTAAAGATGTGTGCTGCTTGTTTATTTCACTCTGTTAGAACAAGAGGATGAAGAAGCCAGTACTGGATCTCATTTAAAACTTATAGTTGATGCTTTTCTTCAGCAGCTTCCGAACTGTGTGAACAGAGACCTCATAGACAAGGTATTGTCATAGTTCTATTTACTTTTCCTCAACTCTGAAGATTGTATAATGCTACATCAGATTGATTAGTAATAAAAGCTGAAGCTTTGGAGTCTGTCAGTAAACTGGACTCATTTTTAATTTGGACGAAATATTTTTCTCTCCCACATAGTAAACTGTTGCCCAGATATCATGTGAAACAATTCTCTTCTCATCCTATCGTGTTTTTTTTTCCTACCCATTCTCTTAGACTGGAGTTTTATTTTAAAAGTAGGTCTGTTTTGTAGGTTGTTTATTTTTTTTTTCTTCTGTTGCTCTCTGAAAAATTACTCCTCATCTATCTAAAGCTGCTTTCCATATTGGTTTAAAGAATTGTTTTGTATTCCTGCAACTGAATGTTTGTCAGTGTCTATTCTAGACAAAAATGGAGTTTTTAAAAGCAGTTTTGTTCAACAAGTATGGCTCTGTAAGTGGTACTCCTGGAAAGAATGCTAAATTGCAAATGATGTATTTCAAAAAGGAGACAGTCCCCCATTTTAAGGCCAAGTATTATTTTGACTTTTCTGTTTATAGGCAGCCATGGATTTTTGCATGAATATGAATACAAAAGCCAACAGAAGAAAACTAGTCCGAGCGCTTTTCATAGTTCCTAGGCAAAGGTAAGAAGGGGAGGGGAGAAATCTGGATTCACCCTTTAATCGTTTAACTTCACATTTCTTTTGTTGTTGGGTTTTTCAACTGTTTAAATTAACGAAAGCAAGCACGCATTCCAAGTCATGTTCATTGGCTGTATTTACTCCTGGTTTGTACTTCTAGAGTGATTCTTATGCTAGAGCACGAAAGAAATATTTAAGATCACTAATAAAGTGATTCAACAGAATACTTTGCCATAGCATTACAGAATTATATTAGATAGTTTATCTTGTTCAGAGCTTGTGAATTTATAGTGGATCTCCTCATAGTTGTTTTTTTTTTTTTTTTTTTTTTTTAAACTACAAAGGTAACAGCAAAACCTAACTCTTAGTGCAAAAAAAAAAATTCAGGAGAATTTGTGCCATTTTATATGGGAATCTGTCAATAACTAGAGCACAAGGAAGGAATATTTCTGGTGACATGCTAGTTCTGCTATAATTGATGGCCATTGCAGCCTTGTATCATCTGGTAAAGGGCTACTTTAAAGTTTGCTTAGGGAAGGCAAACAGGAGTTTGTGTGATTTCTGAGCTCTATAAATTCATTCCTGTAGAATTTTCCTATCTTTTTTTTTTCTTGTTTTTGTATAAGGCAGACCTCTGCACTTAGAGTAAGAGTCTTCCTTACAGAAATGATTGTGAGCTTGGAGATAAAATGGATAAATTCGTTAGAATAACATTTCTTCTCTTTATTATAAACTTGCACCTTAAATAGATGCAGCTTAAGTAAGAGCAATTAAGGAGGAGTTGCTTTTCTTGCTCCACCTTGTCCTGGTTTTCCTCAGAGGCTGTTTTGATGCTGCTTCTGGCTCCAACTGTTTCATCATCATCTTGGATTTCCTGTTATATTTCACACTACTTTGATTCCATTCCTTTTTAACACTGTGAGGCAGAAAAACAGAGTGCTCCTTCATCGTCTTACCAGTAGGCTCTTTATTAACCAATAATTTGTTTTGAAAGTAATTATTAAAAAAAAAAGTCATTAATTTGTCTGTAGGACCTCCACGGACAGTAAAGTTGGTATGCTTGGCTCCATGGGCTGTTGCTTACTTGCCAGTGTAGCTCTTTAATGTCTGGAAATAGTACTGAAACAGTTGGGTCAGCTGATTTTCTTGCAGTTGTTCTTTTTAAAAATAATATTTATAATTTATATGAAGTATTAATATCTTAATGCTTGTTTTACATTAATTTTTTATATTCTAATGCCCTCTTCTTCTGCCTGCTCTGAAACCCTCTGCACAAATAAATACAGCCACCAACTGTATGACCATCAGCCCATTTGTGTATGTCTCCTTTCTCTTTTTGCCTGCATTAGCAGTGCCCATCTCTGAGTTATTCAACAATAGCCACAGGACGTTGGCTGTGTGTTTTGTTTGGAATCACAAACAGTAGACTGAAAAAATACCAGCTAAACTGTGCCCCGTTGATGCAGACAGTTTTAAAGAGCAGTCTATGCTAATATTTGTTAGCTTTGTTACTGCATTTGGTAAGGGAGCAGTTCTGCTTTCTTCCTTGAAATCACCATTTACAATCCCTGTGGAAGAATTTCTTGTGTATCTGTACAGCATGCAATACAAGCTGCTATAAAATGCTACACATTGATTTAGAAAAATATGAAGCTTTGAAGCAGTGTTATACTAACAGTATTTCTGTTTTGTGTGTCCCTTGTCTGAGCTGTACTGACAAGTCTGTTTTCCGTTACTGTTGTTGCACAGTAGCTTTTACTAATTCCAGGAGTTCTTGTACCATCCCTTCAGGATACTGTTGGAGAAGCAGTATAGGAAAGGTTTTTACAGTTCCCAATGTTTTAGGGTTTTTTTGAAGGTTAAAAGGGACAGCATCCTTGAAATATACTGATAAAGCAGCGCATTTTCTGACTGCATTTAGTCTCCAAGTGTAGTAGATAGCGTAGTCTCAACTTAACTGTTATGTCTGTGGCCATAAGAAGTTGTCTCAAAACACAGTAACATCTGTTTGGAGTGATCACAGCTTCAGGAAGTATGCAGACATAGTAATTGCACCAAGAGCATACAGAACTTTGAAGGATGAGTGGTTACAGAGTAGTGAGAACTCTTTAAAGTGGAAACTATTGCGTAGTTCTGCTAGGGAGCTTTCTTGCCGTCCCTTGGCTTGTGGTTGAGACAAATGCAGACTTCATTTGGCAGAGAAGGGAAGACAGTTGTTCCTCAACTATGGGCAGATTAGGCTCAGAATACAACATCATTACTTAGCTTTGTTGAGTACTTATGAATTGATCGCACTTAAACTTCCAGCTTCAGTTTGAACCTGCAAACCAACAGAACAGGAAACCTTTTTTAAAGTTATTTTTTTTAATGCTAGTATAAAAGTGGCTTTCAGATCTTCACCGAAGAACTGATTTAAAACTAAGAATTAGCCTTTTTATTTTTGGCCTGTGTGGTTTTACTAAAGTGACTGTACAGTTGTTTGACCAGCATTGTTTGCAGTTTTAGGACATCTATGTGCAGTTACTTGCTATCTGTCTGAATTAAGTTTCCTGGACAGAAACATACACACTTCTGCATCCTGCAATATTGCTGAATTTTTTTTTTCTACTTCAATATGAAGTTTAAAATACTGTTTTAGGTTTTAAGTTCTAAACTATTTAGGGAAATGCTCAAGTAGGGGTTATGGTTTCTGATTTATTTTTCTTCCCCATTCCTGTGTACGGTGATCTGCGAAACTTGAACACGTATTAAGCAGAGAGTTCTGTTGTGCACTGTGTGGAAGTTGTCAGCACTTTAACGATGTCTGTTCTTAATTTGAAAGTTAACTACTTCAGGAGTATTAAATAGCTCTGAGCGTTCAAACTCAGGCATACAAGCAGTTTAGATATCTGTCTTCTTTCAGCTCCATAACCCAGGAATTCTCAGTAACAGGGCCCTTTTGGATCAATTTAAATTGGCTTATCCAAGTTTCAGTGGCTTCTTCCTTTTGCAGATAAAAAATGAGAGATTTGCTCAGGGTATTTATGCCACAGCTGAAAAAACAAGTGCGGAAAGTGCTCATCTGATGGCATGAGAACTCCACAGCATCATGTTCTTTCCACTGAGTAGTGAAGGTGGCAGCTCTTACCTGTTCAAGACCTGTGAGGCCAGAGATGCAGAGTTGACTAGGTGTCTGTCACAGGACTTAGGTTATCTGTGTGTGGGTACCAGTAGGTGGTGCCACCTATATTGCAGTCTCTCTGCTTTTGAGTGCTGATTTTGCCTCCCGTGGAGCAAGTGAACAGATTCACTGTCTGATAGCCAGTTTCACAATATTTGACCCAAGGCTTTTCCTTATTAGATTTCACCTATTTAGAAGCATTCACTCTTAGTATTCTACCCCATGAAGAAACCTTTTGTATTCTGTGATGAAGCAACAACAGTGCACTGTAAGACTTAATTTTCCCTCAGGTGTATTCAGTTTACAGAGATGAAATTATTAGCTCTCAGCAGGCAGCTACTTGTTCAGCTCAGAAGAAAACTTCGTGCTGCTTTTTAAGAGATCCCACGCAGAAACTCCCTCAATTAAAGTACACCCCCTCAACTCGGCCACAGTCCTTTCTTAATTTAGTTCATGCATGTATGTGTGAAGTAATGAGACTTTCACTTCTGAGTTAATGACTAAATGCTTAAAAACCTGGTAGTAATTTGCTGTAGCCAGTCATCCTTGACTGTGTGTTCCAACAAGCTGAAAAAATGTAAATATTACTTCAGTTATTGATTAACAAGAGAATAAAACTGTTAAATAGGTAACTGGGATACCTCTAATGTATAAAACTCCTGGTGAAACATTATCAGAAGGCCATGTAGCTTTGCCTTTTTTAAGTGGTATGTTTTTATGCTTCTCTTCCACAGTTTAAATATGGCATTCTCCCTGTTTTTTTTTGACATTGCCCCATTTTTCATTTTTTTAGGCTTTGGTTTGAGGTTTTGTCATGATTTTCTTCCTTTCTCCATGAATCCAGTTCTACTTTGTTTCAGGGCTAGCTCTATTTTATTTTTATTTTTTTTTATTTTTTGTGCAGTAAAGATTTTTCCTCTTGCAGGCAATAGCCAAAGTTAAGGTATTTCTCTTCAGTTATATAAAAGATTTTTAGCTTTTATCTCCTACTTCCAGTATTCACTAAAGTTCTGAAAATAAGGCAACGAAAGTATTTGTTTAGCATTTATAAGGATTTCCTAATGATGAAAGACTCAATCATGATACCTGTGCTTGGTTTCTCTGCATTTAAAAGTGGCATATACAGAGTTATGTTGTTCAGTCTTCTATGAAGCAATGTCATTAATCAAGTTTAAGAGTATTTATTCCATTTTTGCAGCCAGATACTCTGTAATGGGAAGAAACAAAGTACATGCTTAGGAAAATACAAGCTGCATGCCAGAATTCCCTAAAGGGAAACAGGTGAAGCTATGAAAGGGTTATGAAGGAACATAACTAAGGAAGGATGAATGAAAATAGGGGATGTTCTTAGATTTTGCAGTGCTGCAATTAATGTGATTGATGGTTGAGGTTGCTACTTCACCCACTTCGTATCATCTGTTGAGATTTCCTTTATGTAATAACATTCCTACATTTGCTTACAAGTTCATTGCCTTAAGAATAAAGATATCCTTACCTTCCTGGGTTTGTTTGCTGTTACTCAAAACAGAACAAAAATTATCCCTCCAAAAGAGCAAGCAGTTAACTAACGGAGTTTACTGTAAGGGTTTCTAATTCTGTGTATTTCAAGGTATCTGAATGTTCCTTGTATCTGGAAGTTGCTTAAAGGCAAGAGGTCAAATTCCATAGTTAAAAAGGTGTTTTCCATTTCATAGTCATTCTTTTCACAAGCAAAACAGCAGCTCTACTTGTAGACATAAACATTTTTTTATAACCTTGAATGTAAATTGCTTGTCTGCCTTATTATCTCACTTCAGATAATGTGCAACCTTTGTTTGCAGGTTGGATTTGCTACCATTTTATGCAAGGCTGGTTGCCACACTGCATCCCTGTATGTCTGATGTAGCAGAGGATCTTTGTTCCATGCTGAAAGGGGATTTCAGATTCCATGTACGTCCTGTTGGTTTAGCTTTTCACATTTCATTTTACTAATTTGGTGATCGTAATCTTTTGGGAAAGAATAAAGTTTTCTATCGTGCAGGTGCTAATTCTGAAGTTCAGCAACATAAGCTGGAGTAGATTTCTGTTTCCTGAGCGCATTTGTTCTTAAATGCTTGATTTGTATATTGAATTATTTTACATCCAATATCTGTGTTTTTGTAGTGTCTTATTTTCCATGGTAAATAGTGATGAAGATAAATTGCGTAACAATCAAAAGTTGCAAATATTGTGAACTCTACTCCAAATGGAAGTGTTAGCTTTCTGTAAATTAGTAACTTGCTCTGAGAATGAGAATTGAGTTAATTCTAACCAGGCCCCCATTACAAAGTTACTGTTGTATTACAGTAGTAACCACTACATTACAACACTTAATTCTAAAGTTGTTACAGTTTTCACCAACCGAAGTTTTCATTCCTCACAAATGTATCACAGAATCATAAAATGGTTTGTGTTGGAAGGGACCTTTAAGACCCTATCATCTCAACCTCCCTGCCATAGGCAGGGACACCTCCCACAAGACCAGGCTGCTCAAAGCCCCGTCCAGCCTGGCCTTGAATGCTTCCATTAAGGGGGACATCCACAGCCCCTCTGGGCAGCTTGTTCCAGTGTCTCACCACGACTGGATTGGCACTTTTCACTGTTGTTCCTGTTACAATTAAGTTTGTATAATAGAATTAGTTACAGAGTGCAGCGTTGATTCCTTCTGATTTCTGAGTTTTATGGCACAGGTCTGCTCTTTGTTAAACCACACTTGAAAAAGCTGCCAGTGTTCAACATCTACTTGTAACTACATGAATGAGATCACTACTCAGTCAAAAATAATAATAGAATCTAGCCAGTACTTTGCCGTGACCAGATTATGATGGTTGATGGTTGATATGTGCCTATAAATAGAGAGATATTAATGAATTTTTTTGGGGGAGGGTCAGAGTCAGAAGGGGAAGAAGTGCAGGGATAGGTAGAGTACGAGCAACTGAGGAAATGTCAAACACTTCTGAATGCCAATGCTACGTAAGCATGTTTGGCTGAAAGCGATTTTGTAAGTAAATACTTTTGACAGCTTAAAATCAGATGGTTTATTTTTTTTCTTCCAGGTAAGGAAAAAGGACCAGATCAACATTGAAACAAAGAATAAAACTGTGAGATTTATTGGCGAGCTTACCAAATTTAAGATGTTCTCCAAGAATGATACTCTCCACTGTTTAAAGGTTGGTGGTTAATAGTTGTATAAATTCTGTATGTGCTGATAATATGTCCCTATCATTTTTCCCTTCAGGTAAATCTTGATGTTGATCTGCAGTAATTTCATTGCACAGGATGTTTTAAACTGTGGTGTCTGTTATAGCATATGAGAACGCTTTTAGAGCCATTCCAGAAATTGGAATGTTCTAATTTTATGATAATTGGGACACTTTGAATAACACTCCCACATTTGAACACAACCCAGTTGCTAATACATTTTTTTGGAAAGTAATGGTAGAGACCACATTTTGGATCTAGGCTATTTGTGGAATCCTTTTTAATGAGATGAGTATTTCTAATTTTGTTAGCAGTGATGCTAATTTGTATTTTTCCTTTAATACTGTGAAACACCTCAGTAGTGTAAAGTTTAGTAGTTAAAACTTACTGCTTTCTGCAGTTGGAAAAGATAGTTAACGCTTGTGGTTTTTATATGAATGCCTTCCAGATGCTTCTGTCGGACTTTTCACATCACCATATTGAAATGGCATGTACTCTGTTGGAAACCTGTGGAAGATTTCTGTTCAGATCACCAGAATCTCACTTAAGAACCAGTGTTCTTTTGGTAAGAGGAAAGCATACTGACTTAAGTGTGAAGGGAGCTGTCAAGTACGAGTTAAACCAGTTACTTATTTTCTGGGTTTGTGATGTGGTTTTGACTTAGCAGTGTTTGTGAGCAGAATCTTTGATGTCAGTTGAAATGTTTGGGTACCAGGAAGTAAAACTCTTTGTGTGAGTTTATCCTGAGTGTACAGGGAGGATAACCCCTTGAACTCTTCTACTAAAAACAAGGTTGGCATGAGAGAAGGATGAATCAGTCTTTTTGAGATCCTGCATCCTCGTTATGGATTAGAGCTGAGGTGGACTTGCTGCATTCTAGTCTGCTCTGATGATATCAGCCTTTGTTTGTAGTCTCGTGGACTTACATCTGTTGTTACTAATAGCTTTAACAACACTGGGTGAACTCTGACTGCACCTACTGAGGGAATAGCTTTCTGAGAACTGTCTGGAGAGCTCCCATTGATTGCTAAATCTGTTCATAGCATCACAGAATCACCAAGGCCGGAAAAGACCTACAGGATCATCCAGTCCAACCATCCATCTATCACTATGTTCCTCAACACAGTGTCTTAGCATTCCTTGAACGCCTCCAGGGTCGGTGACTCCACCACCTCCCTGGGCAGCCCATTCCAGTGCCTGACTACGTTTGGAGTAGTATTTCCTGACATCCAGCCTGCATCTCCCCTGGTGCAACCTGAGGCCATTCACTTTGTCCTATCCCTAGTTACATGAGAGAAGAGGCCTGACTTAAAAGAAAAAAGGAATAAATTTCTGAAACAAAAAGCTATTGCACTTGAACTACAAGTACTGTGTTTGATACTATTGATAGGAAAGTATTAGTAAATGGAAAAGGACAAAATATTTTAATGGGAATTGAAGGCAGTTGTGAAACGTGGTAGTCTCTTTGCCTCAAATCACAATCTGCTGTTCTAAATTTAAAAAACAAGTTTTTGAAGGAAGGGATTTTAAAAATAGAAGCTCCTGGTAATTGAGATAAGCATAGAAGTGTTATGTTTATGTCTAGATAAATGCTGGCAAAGATTTTAAAATAATGGGCTAGTTTTGGCTTCTTTCTGTATGAATTGGATTCCTTAATTCCTGTCTTGTAAGGTGATCCTAAAATTTTGTGTCCAAGACAAGACGTGGTTGCAGTCCTTCAAAGGTAGACATCAGCAGGAGGAAATTGCATTAAATTAAAAGCAGCTGAAGTAGATGCAATCCAGTGACTAAACCATTTTTTTAATTAGAAATCTGACTAGATGTTTTAATGTTCCTTTCTGACCTTCAAATCCTTGCGTTGTGGCAAGATTACAGATGTGCATCTGCAGTAATGAGAGCAGTCACTGCACATGGGGGAGAAAGCAGACGTAACTGTGCTCCTGGAAGGGAATAGTTTACAGGTTCAGAGCCTCATTGAAGAGGCATGGCTTTTAAAAGCTATGCAGTGTCATTGTCTGTGTTCTCTATGTATCTCCTATCTTATCAAGTGCAAGCCTGTGCTTTGGTAGGTATTCCTCTTGAATCTGTAGCTTCCTTTCCTATCGTACAGAATTAGGAACTGAGCAAAATAGAGCAGCAATTGTTGCATACTTAGGTAGATTGCAGTACAGCCTTTTTTCCACAAAAACACAGTTTCTTTCTGAGCCTCTTTGAACATCACACCATGTATTGCTGTGGGGCTGTCACGAGAGGAAGAACGTAGATAAATGAACTGCAGATCTTTGTTGCAGAGTGCTTTGTATCTTGGAAGGAAGCAGGAATATTTCAATTTCCTAAACATTTGTCAGCTGATGGAACCACTGTGATATGTTACTTATTGTTTAAGGATTCATCTCTTATCAGGGCAATTTTTATTTCTCTTTACTCTAGTGAGTCTTTCAAATTCCATCTTCTCTTTGTAATTAAAAAAAAAAAAGTAGCATGACACTAACTTGGCTGTGGGGTTGGTATGTTGATAAATGGGTTACTTGAATTGCTGCTTTGGAAGGAAGGTCAGCGTTATCTTGACGTATGTTTATGTAACTTAATCATGGTAAAATACCATTCTTGTGTTACACTGTTGGTTTTTTTGTTTTTTTTTTTAAGGGATACTTGTAGCTTTTGTATCAAAGAAAACACACCAGTCTTAAGGATTTTAGTCCTTAAACGTAGTGAATCATACCAAATTATTTTTAAAGCTCTAAAACAATAACACTTGCTTTTTTAAACACACGGAGCTGACACTACCCAGTAACTCGGTTCTTGGGTTGACTGGTTCTATTGATCAAATTGGAACAGTAGGAGAATACTGATTGTACAGACAGAGGGTTTGGTGAAGTAGTTACTTATAGTTAGAACTAGAACATATTAACTCACTATAAAAATAGTGCTTCCAGGAAAGTTAAAAACTTGTTTCTGAAGTGCTGGAGCATGTGGAAGGGCAGGATAGCAGCTTGCAATAAAACGTAGTAAGTGTCATGAGACAACAAGCATGCTTTCTCCTCATACATCTAGAAGAAGCCAAAAAATTTACTAAACATTCCTAGCATTACACAGTAAGGTTTTGAAACTTTCTGCTTTAAGTGCCTTTTCCCTTTTATGTGTAAGCAGCACATAAAGCAATTTCTGTTCCTGATTGCTATAATGCTGTGCTTCTGCTAAGTATCTGTGCATTTTCTGCTACTTGACAGGAATTTCCCATTTGAAGAGGAACACTCTTAGGGAATCAAATTGGAGACCATTTGTGTCATAGAGAATGTTAAAAATGAAGTGCATTAGGGCTTGTGTCATACTGAGACCTCCCAGGCAACAGATAGACACGATCTAGGAAAATTACAGTATTTGTGTTGTTACTTTTACGCAAAAGTATTCTTTGCCATGGAGTTATCAGTTGAAACCCAAGGCTAGGGAGCTGTTCAAGTGTGTTTACATCTCAGTTTAACTGAATCACAGTCTTGAAAAAGAAGCTTGAATTTGTTCATGTTCACTAGAAAGTTCATTAGCATGAAAAATCGTGCCTCTTCATCAGGGGTTTATATTCTTATTGTTTGACTGGATATATATCCATTACATGAATGGGTATATGAGCATTTGTGTGCTTGTGTATTTGCATCTTGGTTTGGCTTATCTATCTGTGTGAACTACCATGTAGGTCTACTGGAAAAGCAGTTTAAATCTGGGCATCTTTTTCTTTTTCCCACTGAACCATCTTTAGAGTGATTTAGGATGTACCAGTTTGACGTACATAAGGGAATGCAGTTTGTAGAATTGCCTGCATGTTACATGCATACAAAGGTTTTTTAATGTAATTAAGCTCATCTTCTTTAGCTGTAAAAATCATCAGCTTAGAGCTACTGCTTCTTTTTGTACAGAATCTTAAGATCTAAGTAATTTTTGAAAGGCCACGGAATCTTTTAAGTGTATTTAAGTATCCTTAAGTATATATCCAAAATGAGCTACAGAGAAAAGTTTATATTCAGTGAGGGAAATGAGGACATCCTAACAATTGGTGTTGACATACATGATAAGTTTTGGCTTGTCTCCTTCTTCTTCCCAAAATAATCCTTTGTGGTAGATGCTGTTTTCTGTGTGGTCTGTTCTGCTTTGGTAAATAGCAACATGGATTGGATGGTTGGATTAGATGATCTCGTAGATCCTTTCCAACCTTACGAATCTATGAAACATTGAAAATTCCTGTGAAGCCATCAGTACAAACCTTCTGGAGATGCATACTGTTGTATGAAATAGGTTGGTGTTCTCATGTTGTTACACCACGTGTGTCAAGATATCAGTATTTCAGCAGCATTAGGGTAGATATGGTTAACGAGATGAACCACTGCATTCAAAATACTGTTTTACTGAGCTAAGCAATAGCATTTACATTTCAAGTGAAACTGTAACTGAGTTTCCAGAAACGTTTTTTGTGGTTATTCTTCGTAGAAGTAGAGCTTGTAATGAGAAATAACGCTGATAATAGCATAGAACCATATCATCTATGCTTTCTTTTCGTCTCTCCAGTCAAGCTTTTAGATCCCTTTTTGCAATCTTTTGTTTGCTTTGTCCCAAACTTATCGATAACAGGCTTGAAAATAGCTTGAGAACGTAGTAGTCATCATCGTTAACTGATCATTTTCAATTATTTCCAGGAACAAATGATGAGAAAAAAACAAGCAATGCATCTCGATGCGCGCTATGTTACGATGGTAGAAAATGCCTATTACTACTGTAATCCTCCTCCAGCTGAAAAAACTGTGAAGAAAAAACGCCCTCCCTTGCAGGAATACATTCGTAAGCTTCTCTACAAGGATCTCTCAAAGGTCACCACAGAGAAGGTAAATCTTGAAGACTTTTAAGGAGGGGCTGCTGAAAGTGATATGCTGTAAAATTTTGAAGGTTTGGGAATGATGATTTTCTTAAGTGCAAGGAATTTGAATCACTTTGATATCTCTTATTGTTAAGATTGTTTTGTTTCTTGGAATTCAGAGAGAGACTTAAATACTTCAAGTGCTGAAATAACAATGAAATAAGAATTTCTGTGCTGAATATCTTACATTCGGAGTAAGAGATAAAAGATGACAGTTCAGTACAGACCATAAGAACAAGGAAATATGGACCAGTTTGATTAGTAGCTAGAGTACAGCAGTTCAGCTGTGTCTATACAGTTTTCTGTAGCTGCTACAGATGTAGAAGATGTTTGAAGAATTAGGTTGCTTGCAGGTGCTTATAGGAATTTTCTTCCAACTGTGTGTGTGTGGGGGGTGGGATAACGATGAATATTTTGATATTTTGTATGGCAGAATGGTTAAGCTTGTCTTAAAATTTTGCTTAGGTCCTGAGACAGATGCGCAAGCTGCCTTGGCAGGATACAGAGGTGAAAGATTACGTCATATGCTGCATGATCAACATCTGGAATGTGAAGTATAATAGCATTCACTGTGTAGCCAACCTCCTAGCAGGGTTGGTCCTTTACCAGGAAGATGTTGGGATTCATGTTGTGGACGGAGTGCTAGAGGATATTCGACTCGGAATGGAGGTAAAAGAATTAAGTCAAGATTATCCCATACACATCTACTTACATTGGAAGGAAGACAGTAAAATAATCCTATCTAAAGGAGTTATTGTGTTCTCTTTTATCTGACTTCTCTGCCCATCTTTTGGTTGCTTTCTTTGTGTAGGTTGATTTAAAAACTAATAGTAAGTCTTAAAGAGGTTCTTAAGACAGTTGTTTTCCTCCTTTATCATAATAGGGATGTACAGTTTGTCCTTGCACAGCATGGTCACATTGCTGGGGCTGAGGCACTTGAGACTACTCCATATTTTGACAGTTTATAATTGCAGTTCTCTGGGCAGTAAAAAATATCTTAAATTAACAACAACAACAAAAAAGTATGTTAAGTTTGTATGAACATCTATAGTAGCTACTCGCTGACTAGCTCTCATTGTCTTCATTGCTTTTTAGTTTTGTGTAATACATGTAGCTTGTATTGTGATGAATTTTATCAGGTATTTAGACTGCTTTTCTCTTAAACAAACAAACAAACAACAGAATCCTTGTGGTTTTGTTTTTGGTGGCTTCATGGCAAGATATTTTTGTTTATTTGTTTGTTTCATAAAGGTTAACCAGCCGAAGTTCAACCAGCGGCGCATCAGCAGTGCCAAGTTTTTGGGGGAGCTTTACAATTACAGAATGGTGGAATCAGCTGTCATATTTCGAACTCTGTACTCATTCACATCTTTTGGTGTGAACCCTGATGGTAGTCCTAGTCCACTGGATCCTCCGGAGCATCTTTTCAGAATCAGACTTGTATGTACAATCCTCGATACCTGTGGGCAGTATTTTGACAGAGGATCCAGCAAACGAAAACTTGATTGCTTCCTTGTATACTTTCAGGTATTGTAAACTTTTGTTCCATACGTTTCTTTAACAGGTGAATGCTGCTCAGCCCGTTCCTTATTTCTCTTGATTGTTCTCTACTTCTGGTAGACAGGAAGGACTCGAAACTGTTTTGTTTTAAAGAAAAGTGTATGTTCATACATAGATTGTTGCTCCAATAGACTTGGCTAGCAGTTGATTCACAGAAGATTTAGGTCTGTCATTTAGGGTGTCTCAGTGAGAAGAAAAATGGCCTTACAGAAACGCTATGAAACCCAGTGGAGGTAAGTATCAGCTCTTGCAGACGGGATGGAGTAGCATTGTGACTGCAGTCAGGTGACAGCTGCCTAGAAAGCAGCTTTGCAGGAGCAGAGTCAAACTTCCTAGACTACATGAGCACAAGAGTCTGTTCTGCATCACTGTAGTTTGCTTTTGAACTTCATCACTACGTTGCCTTGGCGAGAGTGTAACCAGCAGATTGAAAAAAGCGATTTTTATTTGATTTTTTGCTTGGTGCTTGAAGCTGCTTCTGAAACATTTCCTTCTAGCTGAGGGTTGTAAAGTTACTATTGCTCCTTCATTTTCAGACACAATTTTGGCAGGCCCTTTGTTTTCAGATTCAGCTGTGAGGTTCTCTTTCTTGAGTCAGATTTCATTTTTACATTTCTATTGTAACTTCATTACTATTTTTTTTATAAAGTGAGCTGGATAATAAACGAGCTACAGTCTTAAACATTTTTGTAATATTTACTCCACTCTCCCCTTCATAATATGCTCTGGGTGAAATTAATTGTCTTGAAAGTAGATGCAGGAAGAGTTCAAAAGCTGGACAGTTGCTAAGTGCTCGTCTCTGTAAAAAATAATCTATCTTTAGGAGGCACCCTCTGTACCAGTGCTTTTTGTGCTCAGTTGCCAGACTTTTGAGTCATTATAGTGTAATATATTGTTAATGTTTGTGATGTCCAGCATTGTCAGTCATAATTTAGTGATCACAAAATATCAAGCAGCTGTATGAAATGGAGGAGTGATGTGAAATCTTTTTATGTTTTCTATTGTACAAATGTGTGACGAGGTGTTATGATCTTGGTAAGTGAAATTGTTTATAAATGCCAGTGTGTACACGACTGAATTGAATGTTTTGTATTGTAGCGATATGTCTGGTGGAAGAAAAGTCTGGATGTCTGGACAAAAGACCACCCATTTCCTATAGACATTGACTATATGATTAGTGATACACTGGAACTCCTCAGACCAAAGATAAAGCTCTGCAGTTCTCTGGAAGAAGCTATCAGACAGGTGCAGGACTTGGAACGAGAGTTCTTAATAAAACTAGGTAAGGGAATGAGCATTAGGAATTGTATATTTCTTAAGGTTACTGTTTTCATGATGAGGATGGGTAAGTAGTGTTGTTATCATTATATATTTTTATTATCCTGATAGAAGTTCTTCTCCCTTATTTGCATTTTTGTCATGTCCCTGGTGATCATACTTTCCATAACTCTTATACGATGGAGTATTTAAAAAATGAAAAAACATAAAACCACTTTGTATTAGGTGTTACCTAATACAAAAAGCAGGCAGCAACTGCAGCCTGTTGATGGCTGAACACTGACAAAGGCCAGGTTAGTCCTTCTGGTAGATTGGGTACTTGCATCTCTTGTTCCTTCCCAAGTCTGGGCTTGACAAAAGCTGCTGTTGTCAAAGTAAGCGTCAGTGTAAGATTGCAGTGGAAGAGGTGTGTTCAGGTGCTGGAATCCTTAGGTTTCTCCTGGAATTAATTTTGGATGGGTTTTATGTTTCAGTAGAGACCAAGGGATGATTTACTTTGGATGATTAAACTTTTTCTTTGAGATCTGTCAGTGGAGTTGAATGGCAGCCTGTAGTTCCTGTGCACACTACAGGAATATATGTTTATAAATCCCGCTCCAGGTATGTGTCTAAAATCACTTCATTTCAGGGAAAAATGCTAGGCTTGCAAAGCAGCTCAGCTGATCAAAAAGACTAATTAGTATTTGTTTAAAACTCCTGGCATCATATCAACTTTAACACATTTTGTAGCTAGCCTTTCTTATTAAGTTATTGGAAACTACTATGCTCATTTCTCATTATACAGAGTTGTGTTTTAATACTCAGTTTTTACTTGAAGACCAGCTTCTTCATGACAAGCTTTTATATTTAAATCTCACATGCTAATTACAGCCTTGTAAGCATGCTGTGTGGGCAGACAACTTGAATTTTCAGAATATCCTTTAATCCACTGGGATGACTTTGTGTAATTCCCAGGTAAAAGCATTGCAACTTACATTTTAAGATGCGTTTATATCTTTAATATGCTGGTTGTTTAATTAACATGCCTTAAAATTATCTAGGTGGTAACTGAAACACAGAGATTTCCTTATGGTATGATCTAAATTACTACGTTTTGTGCTCTCAAGATGATATGTAGGAAGTAACTTGGAACTCGTTGCATAAATTGTTACATGCTTTTGCAAGGCACTCCTTTGTACAAATGATAAGGACTTTTGTTCTCCGAGTTGCTGTGGCTGTAACTGAATTCAGTGTAGTTAAGTGTGTCTGGGGGAGATTTGCTTACTGAGTACGAGCCAGTACTGGAGAACAGCATTTTATTGTGCTTGTTCTGGCACCAGCAAAATCCATCAACAGTCCAACCTTTTAAAAAGGGACCTCCCTCTCCCCCCCCACACTTCCTACTGAAATGTGCTGTTTTTGTGATGACTATTTACTTGCCAGTAAACTTCTGTATAAGCTGAGATAGTTGCAGGTCCTGCTATTCAGAGTGGTGTTGGCCTCAGGTAGGTCTTCATCTGTCTTTCTGCAGGGAAGGCTACGATGATAGATGTGAGCTTGTCTGCAGGAAGCTAGGGCTTTTTCTTACATTACTAAGAGCTTTAATGAAGCTACGCTTCATGATCTGTTCGTTTCCACAACAAATTGGCCCATGAACAACAGTACCAAGAACGTGTCGTGCTAAAGATCACAACATGCTTTGATTTTTTTTCAATTCCAAGTGTAACCCAAGACAGAAGAGTGGGATAGTGTACTGCATACAGACCTTGAGTTGGAGTTGGGCTGTCTCCTGTACTTCTCTGGTGGTTCTTTTTTGTTTTTTTGCTTTTGTACTGAGAGTGATTCAGAAGGGCCTCTTGCATAGTGCAGAGCAGCACAGATTTTGAAGAGCACAGCCTTTATAAAAAGGAACAAAGAATGCTATAAAACCTCTGCCCTATGAAGAAAGGTTGTGTATGTGTGCACACAAAACTGAAATCTTAACTGTCTATCATATACCCACATACACAATGCATCTCATTTCTAATATTTTGTCCCATTGAAGCATAGCAGCAAAGGTTCACCTCTTCCTAAAGCTGCTCTGTGATCTTAGCTGTCACCTTCTGAAATCTTGTGGAGATCAGGCTGTGTGTATGTGCATATTGAAATTCTCGAAAGCATCTGAAGGCGGAGCAAAAAAAAACCCTCTGGTATGCCCCCAGACTACTCGTCTATTCAGAATCTAAACCTCTGGTGAAGGATTGCATACTGCTGCATTTGTTCTCTGTGTGTGGCTGAGAATGAACGAGGAATGCCCCAAGCACAGATGCAGTGTGTTCATTTGCTGTCCAGAAATCTTCAAGCTAACAGTCAACCCTAAGTGTGTGGTTAGGAAGATTTCAGAGTATGTATGTGGAACTGTATGGCAACTGTATTGACTCCTTAGGAAAACCTTTGAAAAGTGACTCACTTGAATTCGCTGTGCTCTGGAAGGCGGACATCAGCATCACTTTCTGTTTGATGGAGCTGTGGTCCTCTGGAGGACTTCGTGTAGGTTAATGTGGGGGAAAAAAAAAGATCTGAAAGATTGTATGAAAAAAAAAATGGTATGTGCTAAGGTTTGTTCTGTTTTGCAGTGGATGGCTTAATTTTTGCAATAGTCATTTTCTTAAAAAAAAAAAAACAAAAAAAACCTCTATTTTTCTTCCTAAATATCAGAACCATGCTCAGTTCTTGAGTAATCTCTCTGAAAACAATTCCAGTAAAAATCTATCGCTGTGTTGCACGCTGAACTGCTGAAAGAAGCTGAAACTTTTCACTACTCTGGGAATGGTGTAGGTGAGGGGTATTACATTGAATGGATAGGGAGTTGCATTTCATTCCTTGCGCTCTCAGTCACATCTTTACACTTCAATGCAATTCAGTAGTTCCATTTTTTTACAGTGTCCTAATCCTTTCTTCAAATTGCAGGGCTTGTGAATGACAAAGATTCCAAAGGCACCATTACAGAAGGAGAGAATCTGGAAGAGGATGAAGAGGAGGAAGAAGGTGGAGCAGAGACAGAGGAACAATCTGGAAATGAAAGTGAAGTCAATGAGCCAGAAGAAGAGGTGAACTTAATTTTACTTGTCTTCCGTGAAAAGAATGAGTAATTTTGATATTCTGTTTTACGTTGATACTTTCTGAAGCCCTGATATGTCACAAGTTAGCAGGTGAAATAGGGGTATACACAACCATGTCAGTACACTGAGGGTATCTCCGTCCCAGTTTTCTGTGTACAGAAAATGGAGAGCAGCATGTCTCAGACTCCAGAGAAATCAATAGAAACTTGAACTGTCAATTTTACTCAAGCGTGTGTGCTGCTCTTCAGCAGGAGGGTGCCTCTGGTATTTTGGTGTGAAGATGTGTTCAGATCGTTGTCTTTATCTGTTGTAGAAGCAACTGTGTTGACTGGATGTCAGAGCAGTCGTGGAGAGAAAATAACAGGTGTTCAAAGTATGCCAACATAATATGAACTAACAAGATTTATGGAGAGTAACGACCTTCCTTGTTTACTGTGCCAGTAATCTTTTGAATCAAAAGTGGTGTAGCCAATAAAAAAGCAGACATGTACATAAAAATTCGAACTAGTCACTATGACACAGCAAAGTTGACATGATAATGTTAGTATTAGGATAAAATCAAGGAAAAAGACAGCACTTTTTCTCCTGTGTTCGGGTTGATTTGATTTACTCGTAAGCTGTCTTCCAGCTGATGACTCTCAGCATTGAAGTTTATGAAGTTTGGCTGTTTTGTGGTTTTGCCCGCAGATTAATAATACCATTAGAATGATAAATGTTTGCTTGAGAATAGGAAAAGAGACCTTTGAAGGTCTTGTCTAACTACCCTTGCTCAAAGTATGCTCACCTACAGCTGGTTGCCCAATACAGTGTCCCAGTTCAGTTCTCTCTGATGATGGATATTCTGCAAACTCTCCAGTTCAAGTGATTAAAGACAACTGGAGAAAATAAACCAGCAAAAATTCCCACTGCCGAGGCTCATGAAAATGCTGAGTAAAGCTAGCTGAGATCAGACTGTAGATGTGCTCAGAAACAAAAAAGTCCACTGTTTACTAAAACTGAACTGAACAAATTCAGATGGAGGTAGATTCGGAAAGATGCAGTAAGTGTGACAGTAACCAAATGCAAGTGGCTTGCTTTGTTTTTTGTTTTCCTGTAAGTTGAATGTATGTTGGGGTGCTTTTATTGTTGGAAATGAACATAGTTTCATAGATTCATTAGGTTGGAAAGGACCTACAAGATCATCTAGTCCATCCATCCTCCCACCACCATCCCTGCCCACCAAGCTACTAAATCAAATCCCTAAACATCACTGTGTCAATGAAGATTGTATACAATCAGTTATATAAAGTCTTGTATTCCTCAGAAAGCAGCTGATGGTGTAACTTTCAGTCTTAAAAACAGTTAAAAATTTGTTCTCAAATAATTAACATTAAATATTTCAGGAGGGCTCTGACAACGAGGAAGAGGAAGGCGAAGAAGAGGAGGAAGAAAACACTGATTATCTTACAGATTCTAATAAGGAAAATGAAACAGATGAGGAAAATACAGTATGTATTGTTGCTTTAGAAAAGTGATTTATGCCACTTCTTTTCTGAATGCTTTTTAGCCAGTGCTTCTCATAATGCAATTGGGAAAACACAGCAAGAACGCTCCTTAATATTCTTACAAATACACTTTACATCTTCTGTATTTGCGCTTTCACTATTAGCTTCTGAAAGTACTCAGGCAATTAACTGTATTCCAACGTGCTTTCACAGGACTGTGTATTTTCAGAGGTAGCTAGACTGGAAAAGATTGCATAAGTGATGGTTTTGCAATACCTGCAGTGGTAGCAAACTGGTATGGCACAAGGTAAACTAGTTAGTCTGCTCCCTGTCTCAAAACTGAAAAGGCTACAAACCAAGAAGTGCAAAATGCCTAATGTAATATCCATAGCAAAACAACCCGAGTAAGCCTAAATTGTAGTCCTGGTCATTATGAAACAGAATATTGGGGTGATAGCTTTAGAAAGTAGCATATAAAAGCAGATGTAATCAGACTTGTTAAACTGATGATCAGAAGAGAATAAACTTCAGCACTGCTTACAGCAGAGGGGCAAGCAGCATTGTTACCAAAAGCTGAAATTAGTGAGTTGGGTTCATCCAGCACCGTGGATGTTGGCATTTAACTTGGAACTTGTCTGTTGTTTTAACTCTTAAGGCATTGGAACATGTACTGGCAAATGGTGCTCATGACATCCTGCTGCCCTGCAGAATCCTGGTTTCAGTTTTAGGTGTTGCTGACTAAGAAAGTATTTCTTTAGCAGCTCAGCTTTGTGTTACTTTTTGTTTCACTTGAAGAAGTTATTAAACAAGTTATTTTTCCAAGTGGTGAAAATAACCACAGGAGGCACATCAATGATGTTCTTATCACACTGTGCTTTTCCAAATACAAATGAGGAATGAGATTTGACTAACTTTGTGGAACCCAAGGAAAAATTACTTAAATTGTGTTGGGAGTAAAGTCTTCCTCGTATTGTTTTACCTAGACTTGTATAATCTTACTGTGCACGTGCTGTATGTTCAGAACAATATGAATAACCAGCCTTCATAATGGTTGGTGCAGCTAGTGTGTCAGAAAATATTTCTTGAAGAAAACAATCCAGGCTAAAACATTTTTTTTAACTTAAAAAAAAAACCTTCTGTGTATGTCTTGGAAGCAGTGACAATATATTTTACTTCTAGACTGAATCTTTGTATTTCTGATATTGATGTAACAGCATTTTATTTTTTTTTTACCCCCATTGTAATAGGAAGTAATGATTAAAGGAGGAGGACTTAAGCATGTCCCTTGTGCAGAAGATGAGGACTTCATTCAGGCATTAGATAAAATGATGTTGGAAAATCTTCAGGTATAAATCTCATTTTCTTAAGATAATATAGCTATAGAACTCTGTTTTTAAGTAACTGAGTGATTAATGCATAACTAGTACTGCTAAAGAATGATGTTTCTTTCCTTGTGACCTCTCTTCTGCAATCGATGTGTTTAGATAAATAGCTTTCAGATATTTAATTATTTGTCCAGTGAATGTGACGTGCTCACGGGTATTTTATTGGATGAGTAACTGCATCAGATATCAGGTAACACTTCTTACTTTACTGTAAGCTACACAAGCCTAGCTTATAATAGGTCTAAAATGTAGCTGCACTTGATTGCACATAACTAAGTGCTGTATAGGGTTGTCATTCACATCAGGGAAATATGTAAGTACTGTGAACCCTGAATCCAGGATTACATTAGTAGTATGCAACAGAAATATTCCTGAATATATAATGCTTGCTCTCAAGTGTCCAGTCAAGGCTCTAGATGATTTTTCCTTCTAAGTTCAAGTATTAGGTATTCTGTCCATGTAACTCCTTCTTCACAAGCACGGAAATCAAAGGAAAATGCAGTGAATTTATTTATATGTACTCTGCGTTCCTGGAATGTTAAACTTTATCTCAGTCATAAAAGATGTGAACGTTGCAGACTTACTGACATTTTAAGCATTTATCATTGATGCCATTTACTTTCTTTTAATAGCAACGAAGTGGTGAATCAGTTAAAGTCCATCAGCTGGATGTTGCTATTCCTCTGCATCTCAAAAGCCAACTGAAGAAGGGTCCCCCACTTGGAAGTGGGGAAGGAGAGTCAGAGTCTGGAGACACCATGCCCTTTGTCATGTTAACTCGGAAGGGCAACAAACAGCAGGTGAGGCACTGTGTCAAGTAGAGTGCTCCTTAAAAAGGGAAGGGGGGAATATTTTTCACTTTTTAAGCCGTAGTACAACTTTGAGAAACAGGGAATGTTTTAATTCATCATTTTCTCAGAAGAGGGTTCAGACCTCTTAATTCTGAAATAAAACATTTATAGTGTTTGCTGAATGTCATATTCTAAGAAACAGTCAGTTGGCTGAGTCTGTTCAACTTGGAAAACGGTCATTATCCCTGAAGGCTGTTTTAGGGGAATCTTCCAGAGTGAACTGGTTGAATTTTCCAGTGGAACTCAGGTGGAAATGAAACCATCTCTATGATTCTGTGAAATCTTTTTTTTATTGAAAAAACAAATTAACAAAAATGATCCCTTGCTTCATGCAACCAAACACATTTCTTAGCTCTTTTCTTGTGTGTATGTTTGAATGTTGCCAGCTCAGTAAATGCATGATATACAAATAAATACTTTATGCATATGTATTTCTTTAAAGAGATGTAGAGAACTCTGAAACGAACAAACAAAAAAGCCCTGCATGGTTTGGCTTTGTCAGGGTAATTAACTGTGAGAGTCTGGAGTTACCAACAATTTTGGGATCTTCATACACTGAGGGGAAAATATTGCTGGCATTCTGTGGCTTGAAAAAGAAAGCAGAACTTGTTCAGGAGCTTTCCCTCCCTCTTCCCCCACTATTTGCTTTTGGGAGTAGGCTCTTCCTGCCAAAACTCCTCCAAGTGTTTCTAGAAATGTTTTAAAAAGGGAAGGAAAAAAAAAAAAGTCTGGACTAGTAGACTACTCCAGTTCTTGAGTCAGTGAAAGGCTTCTTTGTCCACAGTTTTGCATTCAGAAAAGAAGTGCTGCCTATTTTTCTGTTAGAACCGACTACTAAGCAGGAAAGAAGAGGTGGAGTTGGAAGTAATTGTTTCTTATAATACTATTTTAACATCTGTGAGCAGAATGTGCACTGAGTTTTGCAGTACTGGATACCTATTTTGTTTGTAACTACTAGCTGTGAGCTTTCAGAATCTTAAACACAGGGAAAAGGATTATTCAGACAACCTGGAGGGATGAAAGTAATTTCTTACCCTTACCATGAATCACATGGTAAGCATCACCACCTCACTGCAATGTCAACCTAATGATTTCCTATCATTAAGTTTGATCTCTGTGCTCTTTATTAAAGGTAGAACTGCGTCAAGGCATCTTAGCTGTTAAGGAAGTACTACTGGTGAAAATGGAATGTGATGGGCTTCCTTCTAGGGATTAATTTTTTGTAGTTGACATCTAGGCACTAAAAGCTCAATTCACATGCAAGTATTCTGCCTGATTTTAATGGGACATTGCCCACTTGTTTTTTGAAATGCAACACAAGAGCAGCTGATGGATGTTTATTAGCAGGGTACAACCTGAATAGATAGATAAGTCATTGCAGGCTGATAGCAGCAAGGGCAGCATATTTTATTGTTCTGTTTCAGACTGTGATTAACAAAAGCAGGTGGTAGCAAGAGTATTGGGTAGACCAGTCTTACAGTAGATGTTCTGTCACCTACAGTAAAGCTGTGTGGCAAAACCAGCAGAAGTAGTAGCTGTAGAAATGAGCATGGTTATTGGAAATCAGACTGTAGCATTGGCATTGTCTGTTAGCCACAAAAGTTGAGAGAACAAGGGGAAATAAATATTGACATCCTAAGGGAAGAGATCTGAGATGTAATACTGTTTGCTTTTGAAATTGTCCAACATTTGTGCCAGGTGGATATGGACGTGGGTGAGTGGGGTGAATTTAAAATGTTCTCCTGTGGAAATAAAAGCTTGATGAAGATATCTTCCTCGTATCTCTCTCAGAATCTCAGTTTTAGTTTTCAGACAGCACTTCTGAGGCAGTAGTACCAAGCTCACCTTTAAAGTAACTTAAGACAGATACAGTGCATTGGTTGATCTGATACCACAGTTCTCTTGTGGCCAAGGAGAAGCACTAAAGAGCTAGAATAATTCACAAAAAGAAAAGCACTGGCCAAAATGTGCTGAAAGATACCTGAAATCCTTAGAACATGTGTTTTCACAAGGGATAAAAGTAGAAATTCTGCTTGGAGGCTTCATCTCTTTGGAAGTTAGGTAACTTCAGAGAAGGAGGCAGCTGTTTTGAACTGGCTGTGTTTCTGTCTCAAGACCAGAGTAACGCAGTGTAAGACTGTATAGTGAGGCTTGCATCAAAATAAAGAAATAAAGCCTATAGCTTTCCCAGTGAAATTTAAATCAAACTTATTCTTATAAATACTATGGTGTGATCTTCTATTGCCCCTTCAGTGTGTCTTTAGAGTATCTGAATATCTTGTATGAAAAAAAAAAAAGGAAAAAACTCAATGCTTTTCAATAGGAGCTTCTGTAGAAAGAATCTCATCACAGTGATATAGAAATAAAGGTTACTCTTTCGGCTTTTTTATTCTGAGGTATGGCTTTGGTTTTTTTTTTTTTGTTGTTGTTCTGTGATGGGCACTTAAACGTATTTTCATTTGCAGTTTAAGATCTTGAATGTACCGATGTCTTCCCAACTTGCTGCAAACCACTGGAACCAACAGCAAGCTGAACAGGAGGAGAGAATGCGGATGAAAAAGCTCACTTTGGATATCAATGAACGCCAGGAACAAGAGGACTACCAGGGTAAGAAAATAAGAGCGTACTTTGTTTTTATCTTCAGAAGTTCTGCAGAAATGCCCGTGATAATTAGCAGTACAAATTCCAAATATTCATTTGTAGCACTTCATGGAAAACCTGTACTGTGGTTCATCGTTTGCTACGTACTCCCACTTCTCTGTGCTCAAAAATTCATGTGGCTCTTTCATCAAAAGGAGTTTTAAAGTAGGTCTCAATAAGTCTGAGCATTTCTGTTTAGTTTGGAGGAGTAGAATAAATGGGATTACTGTTTTCTTTAATAAAAATTAATTTTGTGGGTTTTTTTTTGTTTATGGCACTGTCTCAGGAAGAGAATTGAGGTGGATGCAAGAAAAACTAATTTTGTATGATTAAAGCTCTTGTTTTTTTAGGTATAAATAGACAAAAAGTATTTTGAGTCTTGAAATCTAAGATTTGAAAATATTAAGTGGTAACATCTGCCTAATAAATAGAATCTGTTGCCTCAGCTTCGTGTTGCTAACTGTTCTAGGAGCTCTACAAATCCGGAGCGTGGGAAGAGTATATTAACAAAATAAGTTTCATACAAATATGTATTCTTCTAAAGGATACATAGACCAAGCATTTTGGAACATGGGCAAATGGAAACAGTTAATACCACACATTCTGTGTAGCCCCTAAACCTGTGCTCTTGGTATGTTTGGCTTTGCTTCAGGCTCAGTTCTCCTTGGCTTACTCAAACAGCAAACAAAGTCAAAACAAATAAAATCGATGGCATGCAGTTCTTACGGTTAGCTTTCTCATTTAACGTCTTTGAAGTTCCTGCTCTTTATTTCTTTTTATTGTAAAGATGTTGCAATCTGGTGGCAATCACGGGATGAGTAGTTAATTATCAGGAAATCTCATTTAATGTATTTAGTGAAAGGTCATTATTCATCACGGAATGGAAAAATTTAAATTAAAGCAGCTCTAATTGGAAAAAAGAAGTCACCATAATATCAAACCATGGTATCTAACACTTCATCCTGGGCTTTGATAATGCAAGGACTAAGCATATGATTCTCAAAAGAAGTATTTTTTTCCAAAGCAAGTGTCTACAGAGCTCTGAAATTGTAATACGATACATTAGTATTAAACATAGACCTCTGCTTACAGTCTTTTTTCCAGGACACTTGCCTTTTGTAAAGCCCCTTGTGAAAAAGAAGCAGTGGATGTCAGAATTACTCTCTAAGTGTTTTTTTCAGACTTCTAATGAGTTTCCCTCATTAGTGATACTCCTACTACTATTATAATGGTCAGCATGTTTGGTTTATTTTAACTTACCCTATGAATCTGAGCGTATCTTTAAAAATCAGTCTGTTTATTATTTTATTGTATCAGTGCTTCTTGTCCAAAAAAGGATCACATTCATTTTGTCATAGTGAAATGAATTAGGCAAATGATATTCATAGATAACCCTTAATAATTTGGGTCTGGTCTTGTTCAGTACCTTCATCAATGACCTTGCTGGGGGAAGTGGCCACCCTCAGCAAGTTTGCTGATGATGCAAAGCTGGGAGGAATGGCTGACACGCCTGAAGGCTGTGCTGCCATTCAGTGAGACCTGGACAGGCTGGAGAGCTGGGCAGGAAGGAACCAGATGAGGTTTAACAAGAGCAAGTGTAGAGTCTTGCACCTAGGGAGGAATAATTGCATGCACCAGTACAGGCTGGGGGATGAGCTGCTGGAGAGGAGCTCCGCAGAGAGGGAGCTGGGTGTCCTGGTGGACAACAGGCTGACCATGAGCCAGCTGTGTGCCCTGGTGGCCAGGAGGGTCAATGGGATCCTGGGGTGCATTAAAAACAGAGTGGCCAGCAGGTTAAGGGAGGTGATCCTCCCCCTCTGCTCTGCCCTGGTGTGGCCTCATCTGGAGTACTGTGTCCAGTCAGGACTCCATCGTGCAAAAAAGACAGGGATCTCCTTGAGGAGTCCAGTGGAGGGCTACAAAGATTGATAAAGGGCATGGAGTTACTTCTCTTATGAAGAAAGGCTGAGTGATTTAGGTCTGTTCAGCCTTGAGAAAAGACTCAGAGGGGATCTGATCCACATTTATAATTATCTAACGAGTGGGAGGCAAAGGGACGAGGCTGGACTCCTCTCAGCAGAGGAAATGGCCACAAACTGAAGCATAGGAAGTTCCACACAAATGTGCATGGAAACTTCTTCACAGTGCAGTGACGGAGCACTGGCACAGCTGCACAGAGAGGTGGTGGAGTCTCCTTCTCTGGAGATATTCAGGATTCACCTGGACAGCTACCTGTGCAACCTGCTATAAGTTGGACTCAATGATCTCTGGAGGTCTCTTCCAATTCTGTGACTCTTTGTTTAAAAGGGAGTTTATTTCGTTCTTAGATTTTTTTTTCTTTCTAGGTGCTGTGTGTAAAGCTTTCATTCAAGGGAAAAATTAACAGTGAAGAAATAGCTTTTCCTGTAACTGATATCAGTTTTAAAAAGGATTCATTTATCTCGGTTGTTTTCAGTTCACCTGGCTGACACACAAAGGAAAACCAAACTGGAAAAGATGTTTTAGTCCAATAGATTACACAAGTCAAGTAAAATCAAGTAGCATTCCTGTTTAGAGCTATCTGTGTGTGTGCATACATATATTTTATAATGTATACGTGCTTACTGAAATGTTGTGCAATTGATTCTTCCTTTTGAAGAGTCTCCTTGCCTGTGACAAGTTGGTACATATATATGGACATGAAAGAAAGGGTTGGTTTTAAAACTTCTGTTTCAGGCTTTGAAGTTACTATGGGAGTTAAAACTAAAAGAGTTCCTCAAGGTTGTCCTGTATACCTAACCTATGTAAATGAAAAAAAGCCATAACGAGTGAAAATCCACCTGTGTGAAGTACTTCAAAGTACTGTTGAAGGAATTATATTTGGTACTGCTTATTATTATTGTTACAGATTCTCATGTAGACATGTATTTGGTACCAGGTGGCTGCACAAAAGTCCCAGTGTGAATCAGATGCTTTGTCCCTAGGTGTGATGGGCAGTGCACCCTCAGCCTAGCTAGCACATTGCATCCCACTGCCATTCTTCTTTCCTTTATCTTCTCATTTTCTCTGTTTCTCAGTTACTGACTTTTCACAGACCCTGCTGATTTTCGGGCAAGTCTTTGGGAGGATGGTGGAAGTTTGTTTTGTACAGACGATGACTGTGTGTTTCCAGCTCCAGATTGGAGATTAGCAGAGATTAGAGAACCAGACAGAGCAGACTTTCAAACATATAATCTATTTAACAGCTTATTCCACTTTTCCCCTTTATTTATTCCATCTGTTTGCTGAGCAATGAAGTCTTGCACAGGTAGACTGTCAGAAGTATTTCTGTTTGATGCGCTAAGGTATGGGTAGAGTTGCTGTGAAGGTTCCTGCCCTGTGTTTGTAATTATTTTGGATGCTTAGTAACCATTCACTTAGTCTTGTAAAGAGTAATATTTACCTTTTACAAAAATGAAATGGAATCTAGCCAAGTGCCAATGCATCATGCTTTCACCTGTCTTTAAACTGCCCCAAAGTTGGGTATCCAGAGCTGAACTGGGTGCTGCGGCCTCTTCCTGCGTCACCTGCTTCTTCCTGCTGAGCATGGAGTGAAGAATCCCAGCCAGAAGACAGTTGGTGTAATGTAGGTCAGCTGAGCCACCCTGCTCAGGTGTCTGCCTTCTCTGTAAAACGATCCTATTAGGGCTACTTTAGGCACGGACCTGACTTCTGGATGCTCATTTAGGACAAGTTTCTCACTGAGGTTTTTAATTGAGAGCAGCGTTGTCCAACTGTTACTGTTTCAGGGCAGTTCTATGGTACGGCTTCTCAGAGAGCTGTGAACCTTTAACCCTACTTACTGCTACAGGCAGTGGCTGATATTTTTGGAAAGAAATGGTCATAGCTCCCTTCTGAAGCACCTGTAATGAGAGCCACTGCTGGCAGTTCCTTCTGCAGGAACATCTGGAGGTGCACGCTCACCCTGTGGGGGACTGTGGATTTGTCTGCGATGTTTTACATCTAAAAAGTGTAGAACAGCACGAGAAATATTAACCCTAAATCACAGCAAAGTGTAAATAAGATGCCTTTTCTTACTAAATTTCTCTTTAATAAGATGTACGGGAAAATGTGTTTAACTTCTCTTTCCATGTGCAATTACAGAGATGCTGCAGTCTCTGGCACAGCGTCCAGCTCCGGCAAACACGAATCGTGAGCGGCGGCCTCGTTACCAGCACCCAAAGGGAGCACCTAATGCAGATCTAATCTTTAAAACCGGTGGGAGGTAGGACAGCCTTCTTCTTAAACGTTTTAATTTTGGTTCTGGGCAAAGTAATTACCTCCGTCATCGAGACGGATAACGATCTGCATCATGCAAGCAGATCTGTTGGTTGCTTCCTTCCTAAAGCATTCTGTTAAAATCCTAAGTAGCGTTTTGTGCTTCTGACACAGCGTCTGTGAGGACATCCTTGGCAGAGGCTGGGAAGGCAGAGGGTTGTTTTTCAGTTATGAAGTGGCTATTAGAGTCGAGCTCCTCGTTACAGATGCAAGGCTGCTTCCCCAGTGAGAGGGGGAAGAAGATGCTCAGTGATACATAGAAATTCTTATCGTGGCTTCTTAATTTGGTGACCTGGAGTTCTCTGTCCAGATAGCTTGCAGCCTGTGTGAGGAGCGCTCTGAAGTTACTCCTTAAATGTAGCAGCAAGCCCAGCAGATGTGATACTTGAACACTTTTTATGTAGTTCTTTTCAAAGCTTTTTTCCCAAAAGTTTAGGGAAAACATGATATAGGGTTTTACCCTAAAGTAGGTCACACGTCGTCCTGAGAACAGTTTGATCAGTGTTTGCTTGTTCAGATATCTGTGCCACGTGCTCACAGTTCTGATAAAATTTTGTCTTATGTAATTTGCTCTTTGTTCCCTTTAATCTATAAGCAGCTTAGAGCAGAGACCAGGAAGTTAGCTTTAGTGGGCAGGCTGTGTTTGCAGCACAGTGCAATGTTCAGGCTTGCAGTCGTGCATCAGTTGAGCCATCTCAGCCTGTAGAAAGAAAACAGAACTCACAGCAAAGGATATTTAAGCAGAGCTTTGTTTTTTGAAGACTGGGTCTGCCTGTGGCTTACCACCATGCTATAGGTTATGCATCTCCTGTATTTCAAAATGCTTCTGACTTAAGGGATACTTTCAGGATTGTCTTCTGACTTTGGAGGGCAGATTGCAGTGTTCCTGCTCAGGCTGCCCTCACGTTCTAGGCAGCAGATTACCCTCACCGACGTCCGTGTGGACACTGGTGTGTGTGTTTTCCTATTTGTTGATGTTGTTAGTATCTGCTGGAAAAAGCGTTCACTACAGGTTCACTTACACCACGAGTGAGCTGGTTTGGCTTGGTTTTTTGTGTACTAATAATACATCAGTTGTTTTCTTGCAATATTAACTCTATATTTACTGAAAATAATGGTGTCTGCTCCTTTCTTTGAGAGGAAATCTAGAATGTAAAGTTATGTGAGGATAGGGAAGGTCTGATTAAATCTCACAGATTCCATTGTAGAAGCTGTCCTGCTTTTGCCACATCTCTTGTTTGGTGTGTGCTGAACGCTGCATCCAAAATCGCAGCGTAATGCTGTTTGTTTGTAATTGCCTGCTTCTTGTAACCTCAAGCATTAGGACTTACTAATCCTGCAAGGAGAGGATTCGTGATTCATTGTGGGACTCAGACACGTTGGGCTGGCTGACCTTAAAGGTAATTTATTGCGACTCCAATTAAAAGTGGAATTCCTCGATTTGCTTCAGCAGAACTCAGCAGGCAATGCTTGAGCTGTCTTCACTCTTACCTCCAGTTGTGTAGCACTGAAGGAACTCTGGTTATCCAACTGTCACACTCTAAATTTACCAAAACATTTGTGTGTGATATGATCAAGAAAATACTTTTTGGTGAAGTGAGGGGCTGCCCTCTGATTTTCTTACACTTAAAGAGCACTGAGATCCATGAAACGCCTAGCTCATAAAAGGAGAAACAAATAACCACACTTTATGATTTTTCTGTAAGGCTTAAGCTTCTGAGACAGGAAAAAAGAGAACTACACTGAGACAAGTCTGTGGAAAAAACAAAAACACGTGGTGTAGAGTTGAGCCTGGTCTTAAAAAATAAAAAAACAGTGATTTCCAAAGGGACTGCTGTTTTGGAAGTGCAGCAGAGGACGGAGGACCCACCGTTGTCAAAAGGCCCGCTGGGATGCGTGCGTAAGCTGACAGACTAAATCACACTTAATTGATAATTTCAGCTCTACAGTTTGCATCTGACTCTCATTTCCCTTTAATAAAGAAGCATGAAGGTAACAGCAGGATGCTAGGATTTTATTAGCCAAATATCCTCATAATAATATTCTGTTAATGCTGAAAAATCAGAGTACGGCTAACGAGGAAAAATGTGAATTTAACCTCATGATTTCCTGCTTCAGCTGTTGGACGAGAGTACTTCCTGCATCACCCCCTGTATGGCTGTTGTACTGAGCAGTGGTATATTTGAAGCCTTCCATTCACTTATTAATGAAATGTCAGAAGCCACGGGCAGCATAAATCGCATTGCTCTTACCCCGTGTAACAGATTCCTCCTCACTTCCCAGTGTGTGCTGAGCTGTAACGCTGCTGAGCATGTTTACAAGTCCCAGGTAAAACCCTGCAGCTTTGTGTCATACCATTTACATGGCCAGTACTGATACACAGCACAGCTGAGGGGGTGACCCAGATGGTCCTATAAATTAAAGGCATTCAGGACAGGGAAGGGAGGTAGAGGAGGTGGCTGTAAGAATTTGCCTTTGCATTTGCAGTTGAAGTAGCTTTTAATGACATCTGTACAAAATTTGGTCTTGCCAAATACATGTTTGGTTTTGTGAATAAAAGGGGTCATATTTTTTGTCATCACTTGCAAAATTGTATACCAAGTGCTTTTGTCCATAAAAAAACAATAATGTGGAAGGCACAGTGTCTTTTAAGATTTCCAGATGCAGCTAGCTTTAGATGAACTTAGTGCTCACCAAAAGCTTGAGGTTTGTGCAGTAATGTGAAGAATATGGCCTGATGGGTTTCTACTGTGAAAGACTTGAGTGCGTGGAGGTGCAGCTTCCTTGTGGGTGTAAGTGTTGTCCAATCTTTACCCCGTTTTGCACTACGGAATTGTAATTTACAGTCTGGAACTCAGCAGAAAAGCACTTCAGCACAGCTCTGTTACTGCATCTGAGGCAATGAGACTTGGTTGGCATTACTGCTGGGTTTCTTTGGTCATAACTGTGTCACGTTCCTGCAAATGGATGCAGTTTCATTTCATCCAGTTCACACGTGAGTCGTGCGCTGCAGCAGCTGAGCATTGTGTCCGGGGGATAGCTCAGCTCTCCTCATTCCAGACAGTTTTGGATCAGTCTGATGGTGTGGGGGATTTGTTTTCCTGATGCGGATGTCTGCCCTACTTTGTCCAGCAGTGGTCCCTTTTAAAACATGTGCAGATAATAGAAATGTGTAACCTCAATACATAGAGGCTGCAGGCGTGTCGGAGCCACCGTCACTGCTCTGCAGTGTTTGCTGATGGGTTTAGTAGCGGATGGGTCACATTAAACCCTTTTTTTTGTGTTTGCTTTCTTTTCTTAGGAGACGTTGATCCAGCAGCAAGTGTCATTTCATTAGGTCCTGTATCTCTGATGTTGTGGATAGTGGAGTCCTCCAGCAATTAAGTGAGAGCAGTGGACACATCTCAGCATGTCAGTCTAGAGCGTTCGGAATGGAAACCTGGGCCAGGCTGGGGCCGCGGGGCAGAAGCAGCCTCCTCTCTTCCCCCCAAAACCCACACGGAACACGTGGAAGCTTCCAGTCATGGCCTGCCAAAAACCAAACCAAACCAAGCTTTTTGCAATGGGAACCACGTGAGGGTTAATCTTCTCATAGGAGCCAGAAGACAATGAATGAAATGGTGAACTTGACCAGCGAGCAGCTCTGTATGAACTATGATCAACATGAAGCTCAGGTGGATGGCACTGGAGCGGGAAAGGTCTCGATGGCTCAGTGTGGGGGAAAACAAGGTTCTGTGCTTGATGCAAACTGTATTCTCTTTGTGTTGGAAGGATATTCTCTGGGGGCTGCGAATCTGCAGCTGAAAAATGTAGAGCCAGCAGTGAAATGCAGAAAACCCTGACGTGGGAGAGCTTGTTATCGAACATCAGATACTCCTCGCAAAGTCTCTCGTTAAGGAGCGACGTTTTGCTGCCAGACAAGCAGGAAAGATGGGATGGGGAGTGGGGAGGGGTGAAAAACTTAGGAGCCAAGGAGGTAAAACGTTTGTTAAGGTTTAAAATAGAATGCGAAGTTGATGAACACGGGGTGTTGACTCATACTGCTTAGAACAGCCTGACACCAGCCTAAGGACAGGGATATAGTGGAGCCCATTGTATGTACCATTGAAAACCAAAACGTGCCAGTCAGCGTAACGGGGAGGGTGAGGAGCGGGTCCGATGTTTTGTTGATCTTCACGGGTTGGTAAAGCCTAAAGCCTCTGTGTCTATCGAAACAAACAAATGAAAAAGTTAAAAAAAAAAAAAAAAAAAAAAAAAAAGATTTAAATAAGTCTGGAAACAAGTAGGGTTTTTATTTTTTTTTTCTAAGTAGAAGTGAGGTTTCTTGGTCTGTTTCTGACAATCTGTTATTTATTAGCGTAGGTTTTTGTTTGCTTTCAGGTAGGAGTAGTCAATTCAGTTACGGAGCTCACCTGTACGTTACTCCTCATTCTTTTTTCTAGCTCTTTTGGAGTTCTTTTTACCACTGTTTTTGGTTTCTGCATGTAGGAAAGGAGACTTGTACAACTGTACCATTTCATAAAGAAATGCCGCCCGATCTTCACCAGCTTCAGAAATCTGACCTTTGCCAATGCTGCAATAAAGTGTTGTAATTTAGAGCTGGTGTCCGTCTCTTTACGCTGACGTATTTTAGACACGTACCTTCTTAAATTACATCCTTCAGTCGTACAGTGGAGCGGGGAAGCTGGAAAAGCGGCGCTGAGTGCGAAGGAGTGGACGTGCAGCTGTGCTGGCATGCGGCGTGACAGCGTTCAGGGCTTGGGATGAGTGGGACACATCTCCCCTGCAGACCTCAGGATGCTGTCGCACAGCTTCTGGCATATGGAGCATCGCCTCAAGTTTTCAGAGCATCCTATGGAGACGTCTGTCTGAATTCCTGTTGCGATCAGATCTCATTTCTGAGGCAAGCGGCAGCGCTGAGTGCGTGCGGTCACCCAACAGATCTCTTCAAAACTGTTTCCCGTGGTCTGAGGTTTGTGAAGTGCCCTACAAGGAGGAATGCTCTGTGGTAATACCAGGTCTCTGCTTCAAGTCCAGGATGGAAACAGCAAGCTTGTTTGAATCCCATTTGAAACTCTGCTCCTTCAGAGGAGCCTGAAGTTCTGCAGCAAAACGATCGTACCCGTTATCACATCTAAGCTGTGCTTCCCTGATGACCGATGCCTGCTTGTTCCTCATCGTTAGAATCGGAGCCTTAATTTGCTGAGCTTGACTTCCTTTTCTTCATCCCTCGCTGCTGAGCTCCAAACGGATTCCATGTTTCCTCTGAGCATTCTGCGCCTTTCCCGAAGCCGTGGATTACAGCAGCCAGTTGTTCAGTTTCAGTCGGTGACTCTGAACAAAGCACAGCTCGCGCAGAGGTGGCTGTGTGTGTTTACAGCCATTCTACCTGTGCAGCCTGCTGCGGGGAGCTGCCCTGCAGGGCGGTTGGACTCAGTGATCTCTGGAGGTCCCTTCCAACCCCTCCAGTTCTGCAATTTAACCTGACCAAAGTGCTTGAGAATTGTTTCGGCTGATGTGCTCGTCTCGCTTTGCCCTCACTGCAGGATGTTTACTTGGAGCTGACGACAGCACGCATCACACAGTCACTCTTCTTTTCCTCCTGAGCAGTGACCCAAGTGCTCGGCACTGTCTACAGGGCATTGCTGTGGCAGATCTGTGCTCTGCTCTCACTGCACGGGCAGAGGATGGAGGATGTCCTTTGCCAAGGGGATATCACAGAAAGCAATCCCCGCTGCTCGGAAGCGGTTAAGTGCTGCGGGAAAACGTACTTAGGTGAATGAGAAATTGCTTCACGACCTTGGTTGTGCAAAGGATTTCTCCCCTATCTTATCTTCCTCAGGAAAGAATTTGGACTCAGCTGTGGGTGTCTGCAGCTGAGCTTTCACCAACGTGAGGCTCACGGGGCTGGCGAGCAGGAAGTGTGCTGTGTGCTTTGTGGCACCGCAGCTGAAAGCCTCTGTGAGCACGGGGCTGTGCAGCCCCTGCACGGAGCTGGGGTCAGGTCATAGGAAACGTGGGAAGGAGCTCAGTGCTTCTTCTCAGAGTGTGAGGGATGAGCACTGGCTGCCCAGGGAGCCCTGCAGTCAGCATCCCTCTGGGGCTCAGGAGGTGTATGGCTGTGGTCAGTGGGCACAGTGGGGGTGGGTGTGGGATTGCACTGGAGGATCTTGGCAGTCTTTTCCACCCTTAACTGTGTGATTCAAAGGTGGCGAGGGGGCTCCGAAACTGACAAGTGTGAGAGTTGGCGGGGGTGGTAGGCAGGGCAGCACCTGGAGCTGCAGCTGCTGGACGCTGTTCTTATTCCACATGGCCATGCTGTAATGGGATAAAATGGGGAGGAAAATGAACAATTAAGAAAGGAGCAAATATATTTTTATTATGAATCGCTGAGGTTGCAGACTTGCTGTGATTTTATGAACCGTGCAGCCCTCCCAAGAAAGAAGTCTGCTCTGTGTGTTACTCGACAAAATTACCAAATACAGCCACGCAGGGTAATTAGATGCATATCAAGGCTTAGAAAACGACTTCTGCATTGTGAAGGCTGCCCGCTGTGCTCGAGTTTTCATCATCTTTTTGCAGCCAACAGTGACTGTGCACTTGGCAGGAGCCCGGCCGAGGCGCTCCGGAGTTCTGCTGATGCAGAATTCTCTTTGCTTTAAACGGGAACATTATCTGGCTGAAGTGAACGTGGTCCCGTTGATGTGTGCTGACCTGCTGGTTTGTTTCTGAAGATGGACTTGGCCGCCTGGCTGCAATTCTGGCCTTTCCACCAGGGCAGCACCAGCATGGATACGGGTGGGAACAGCTGAGGAAAGCAATTACCAACTCGTGCTAATGAGCAGCTGTCATGTGTTCAGCCACAGAGATGTCACACTGTAGAGCATGGTCGGACACAGCACCAACCTGAAGTCATCTCTCTCTCTGTCTGAAGGTACAGATAAGTGGAGAAGTCATTAAGGGACGTGCTAATTCCCTGCAGTTGTGTGGATCAGGGGACGCTGTAGCCTTAAGCCTGCATATCCCAGAGCACACGCTTGAGAAACGCTTTCACACCGTGGTGCCTGCACTTGCCTCCACTCAGCGCTCTTTTCCATTCCGCCTTTGCTTTTGGGTTTCACACTCTTTGTTCCATGGTGATGCCTTTCCCTGCTCATGTGCTTCGCTGCCCCTCCTCAGAACTCTGCTATAAATAGGATTTCCTCGGCAGCGCCCAGCGGTTCCGTGCATGCTGCGCATAGGAAACGATTCGGGTAGGAATCAAACAAGCGCTTGGATGTCAGGATACCAAATTGCATTGTGTGAGTTATAAACCTTGCCTTCAAGTTGTTACTGTTACGGGGTGATGGTGCTCGTGCTCGGTGTCAGAAGAACAAGCACAAGCTGTTAGAAGGAGCAGTGCTCCGTCCTTCCTCTCTCCCTTCCCTGGGGCTGAGCTCTCAGGCAAATAAGAATGGTGGAGAAGCTCAAAACGGAGGGGTGGGGCCAGATTCTGCAGGCGGTTATTTGGGGAGAGGGAGCTGGGTGTCCTGCTGGATGACAGGCTGACCATGAGCCAGCAGTGTGCCCTGGTGGCCAAGAAGGCCAATGGGATCCTGGGGTGCATTAAAAAGAGCGTGGCCAGCAGGTTGTGTGAGGTGATCGTCCCCCTCTGCTCTGCCCCAGTGAGGCCTCACCTGGAGTACTGTGTGCAGTTCTGGGCTCCATGGTGCAAAAGATCTCTGCCATAATTCCGTGAGTCCCCGTGGGCCCTTTCCACCTGGAGCTATTCTGCCATTTAAACCCCGTGCCCAACTGCGCTGTGGATTTCCTGCTCCCTGGGAGGATCAGCCCATGTCAAAGCAGAGCTCTCTGTCTCCCCGTGCTGCTGCCTGCAGGGTGATGCCACAGGAGGTTCCCCGTCCCCAGGAGCGGGCGCAGAGCCCAAGCGTTGGGCATGGGCTGCGCTGGGCTCTAGAAAACTCACACTGTAAATAAAACTGAAACCTCATCAGGCCAATGCAATCCAGTTAGGAAGGCAGGAAATGTTCCACGGTAATGAAGTTTGTCTGTGTCGTGAAGCTTTACGACCCCGCTCAGCCTCTGCCCTGGAGCTGGATTGTACGTCAGAAATAGAAACGCGCTGACAACTGTTCTCTAATGAAAGCTTAAATATGAAGAAGTGATCTCCCTTGCTTCTGCAGCACCTTGTTTGGCACGGAGGAGAAGAAATTCCCCATTCAGGGAGCAGGGAGGCACTGGCACAGCTGCCCAGAGGAGCAGGGAGGGACACTCAGCCCATGGAGCAAATGGAGCTGAGGAGGAGCCTCACATCGGTGCTCTTGGGCACTGTGAAGGCCGTGTGCTGATGCCCCAAGTCCAACGTCACACCGTGATGCCATCTCTTTTTCACTCTGCTCAAGGGCACCGTTCCCACAACTCCACTGAGTGCTGGGAGCTCGGGGTACCTGAGTGCTTCCAAACATTAATTCTAGCTCACAGAAAGCACGACGGCTCGCAAAAGAAAGAGGGAGTTGAGCTGAACAGCCCCACACACCCTCCAGCTGCATGCTGTGCTGCTCCTCGCACCTGTTCCGTGTAATGCTGAAGTTACCCAAGCCCGTTCTGCTATTATTTTGCCAGCTGCAGACAGCAGGGGGTAATGAGGAGCCAGCGGGAAACCTGCAGGCCCTGAAGCGGTGGCAGCCACCACCCATCTTCCCTTCCTTCCAGGTCCCTCGAGCCAAGAACACCGCTGACCCTTCAGCTCCGTTTCCTCCTCTGGGAGAGGTCACTTTGCTTGGGAAGAGAATGCCCGCATTAAAAATGTGAAAGCGAAGGGTGTGTCCTCATGGAAAGGGCTTGGCTCCTTCCAGTCTGAGGACCCTCCTCGTCTCACTGGGAAAGTTATTTATGGGCTGGGAGCGAGCTCTGCAGTAAGGAAACACCGTGTGAGGGAGGCAGGGATTGGTTCAGGACAAGGCGCTGTGCAGGTGGGGGCACAGCGAGAAGGGCTGCACTGAAGGCCTCAGACCAACTCAGCAGCTGTATGAGGCTCGGTGTGCGGAGCATTGGATGGCTGCGGGGCAGCAGAAAGGTGAAATGGTAACAGCTAAAAGCACTTTGTCACCTGGAGCTTTTCCTGCACACTTCTGCCTCTCTCTGCTGAAGTCATCAGGCTGCATGTGTTGGGTCAAGTCATCACAAATAAATAAGTGCGTGCTGTGGCCACCATGGCCTTTCTCAGCCCTCCAACAGCCACTTCCCTCCTTTACAAAAGAGGCAAGCTGCCGCGATAAGGAATTCAATCCTTCTTCCCCCTCAGCCATCGTCACATCGCTTCTACCTCAGTTAAACAGAGGATTTATTGGGTTTGTGCATGACAATTCTAACATAGGAAAAAATACCACAGCAACATATACACACAGAACAAGGTACACAGAACAGAGCTAAGGTTACATACAGACGATTAGCAGCTGGACTCATAGCTCCATATTATAGCACATGGCTTTGCTCACTACAGTTTTAGGCACAGTGAAGAGTTGACCAAGCGGACGTTTGCGGTGCTGAAGGGCTACGACAGATACCTCATCCACGTGGGCAGAATGTGGTCAGAGCAGAAGGGCAAAAGCTCACTTGATCTTGGTTTTCAGTACGAATACAGACCGTGAAAGCGGGGCCTCAAGATCCTTCTGACTTTTTGAGTCCCACTGCCCCCAGCCGAGGATGCGGCCCCACACAATGCTGTAAGAACGTGGTCCAGCTAATCCAGTGCACTGCAGCTTCAGGTATTAAATGTTTATTTTCTTCAGTAGGATTCCATTAGAGTAAGCGAACGGGGTGAACTTCAGTGGAACAGCGAGCGTGGTGTTCCCTCCCCTTCTGCTCAGTGTGGGTTCTCAGCTGTAAACAACTCCAAGGAGGAGCTGGTGAGCAATGATTAGATGTGAAGATTGCACCTCACACGGATAAAGTGAAGTTCTCTTTGTCAGCATTCAAAAAGCACAGTGGCTACGAAACATTCAGGTTTACTTGGGAGGTTATGTTACTACACTACGAACCCTGTGTGGCTCTCCACGGCAGGCAGCACTGATGCTGTGCTTCGTTTTCCTTTACATTTAGGACTACAGACTCAAATCCCAGCAACATAAGAATGTGATTTCCTTCCAGCACGCACAAAGCCGTTCTTGCTCCAGCAGGGCTGCTCACATCCCACTGTGCGTGCTTAAGTGCTCTGCCAGCCTGAGGAACGGCCACATCTTTTAATCACCAGTGCTTGTGTACTCTTGTCACACAGAGGAACGTGACTGCACGCCCAGCAAAAAGGCTGAGAGCCAACCCCGCACCGCAGCGACGCGATCAGAAACCTAAAGCGGCCAGCAGATAATTCACAAACAACAACAACACAACCTTTACCTTACGAGGCAGGTTAACAATGACAAAAAGGATTCCTCCTTCACAACAGCTTCCTTTGCAAAGTACAGCTCCGCAAGTCTGAAATACTTTTATCACAAGGAATACCAACTTGTTTATCACAGTTATGTCAGAGCTCCTCCATGAAGGGCGCGGCGGTTTCTGTCACTGCCACTCCCCTCCTCCCCTCCACGCTCTATTACTCAGCTCCTCGGGGAACGGAGGGGGCTGCCAGAGGCTTCAGAAAGTGCAGAGAACGAGGGAGCTCTTCCCCTTCAGAGAAAGTCTGAGCTTCCGCGTGTGCGAGGCTGGGGTTTGGCATCGCAGTTTCCCATGGCTGGTTTGGACAGATTCAGGTACACGAAAAGGAAGGGGAGTTTTATTACAGAAGAGCAGCTTTGCCATAATATATATTAAAAAATAACCCCAAAACGTACCAGCACGCGTTTTGGGACCATCGTTAAAAGCACATCTATTGAACAAAGGCAAAATACACCAACATGGACCCCCCAGGAGCAACGTGCTTTTACATCCTACTCCGTCCTGTGACTCCACTTAGCCTGCAAGAATTTTGGCTATAATTTCTGTTATGTATTGGCAGGGAGAATCAAATAAGGCTCTGAACAGAAGGTTATTAGGTCTGTCAGACTCGAGGAAGATCAAATGAGGTTTTTTTTCCCCTTTACTTTTTAGAAGTAACAGAATTTACACCTTCACAGTGCAGCACAGTCAGCGTTTGGGAAGTAACAGCTTCTTCATGGGAGCGCTAAGGTGAAAGTGAGACCGCTGCCTGCACAGCACGCACTCACGTCTGGTACGGAGTTGACTTGTCCCTATGGCTTCTCATACAGGACAGCTGGGAACACAGATTGTCAAAGACTCTTTGGCTGGCAGTGCAGAAGGCAGCACATGTCCTTGAGGCCGTCTGCTGCCTTTCATGGGACACGGAGGTTGCGAGGGCAGGGCTGGGAAGGAGCAGCTGGGAGGGAAGGCAGCTCCAAGCAAAGCAGCACAACGACACAGTCACCCACTCCAAGCCTGGGCTGCTGTGGTGAGGTCAGAACTGAAGCCGCACTCTAGGTACAGTCTTCGGTTGAGTGGGCACAGAGCAGGGGAGCAGAAGATTCCACCACCAGAGGGGAATGAAAGCAAAGCTCAATAATAGAGACAGCGTCGCTGTCAGCAGACAGAAATCCCAGTTTTGATGTATCTCGAGCTCCCACGAACACAGATGTGTGCAAGACAGAGCTCTCGTTTGCTTGTTTTGGCTTTAAAAAGAGCAACATGAAGATTCTCCATTTAGTTTGCTATGTACAACAATACTGCACTGTACACTTCATTAACAAGCTGTCCTCTGCTACAGTCCAGCATTACTTAAATAAAACTCTTTTTAACCACAAAGAACAACAGATGAGTGTCTCTACAAGAAGCAGGGCTGAAACCCACCGACGTACACGACCTCACACGGTGCCAGCCCGGAACTAACAGCCACGCCACAGTACCAGCACCTCCTCAGCCTGCCTGCAGCAGAGCTCCTCCCATTTCCTCCTTCCAATCTGATTCCATTGATTCTGTTCCAGCCCGAAGTCAAGCCACAACTTCCCCTCCATCGTCACATTCCCATCCAAACTACGCAGTCTCTTTCAGCAGTCCCAGCTTACGAAGTGCCTCTCTCCTGGCTTCTTCTGTTGAGCCACGGCCAGAAAACTTCACCGTTATCCCCTGCGATCGAAATCCTGAAGGCCGAGGCAGCGAGCCTGACCTCCTCCTCATATCCAGCGTTACATTAGGTTGCTTGTAATCATTAAAACCTTTCGCCGTGTTCTGCTGAGTGACCTTGCTAGTGTTAAGAGCCACCTCTGGTTTGATTGTCACAGTTTTGCCCATAGGTAGGAAAGGGCTGGGCTCACTTTTTAAAGCCTCGTGGATGTTCTGATATCCATTGGGAACGGCGTCTGCCTGTTTGGGCTGCACATCGAGCTGCTGAGTACCCGGGGCACGATCCACTGGGCCCTGAGCTGGCTTTCCCTTGACAAGGCCAAGCTTTGTCAGCGCCTCATAGCGCGTTTGCTCAGAGGAGAGATCCCTCAAGGAGGAACTTCTGTTGCGCGACAAGAAATCGTTTTTTTGCTGCCTCTCCTCCAGTTCGGCTGCCAGAAATCCTCCGTTGATGTTGGCCAGCACCTGAGCTCTCCGCTCCTGTACGTTAACTGCTGCTTTTGAGATGGTCTCGTTGAATTCTTTGCCACTGACATTCGTGATATTGATATTGCTTGGAAACCGGTGCAGTTTGGGTGCAGGGGCAGGAGGGTGCTTCGGAGCTGCGAAATAATCACCGTTGGCTACCAGAGTTTTCTTCCTGTCAGAATTCCCCTCCTTCACTGCACCGGGGAAACGCATCCTGCTCTCCATCTGCTGCTCAGACATCTTCTGGGCCACGATGAGAGGAGTGGGGACAGAGCGAAGCAATTTTGGATGCTGCACTGCAGGAGGAGGCGGGGGAGGAAGCGTCTCACACATGAGTGGCGGCGGCACGGACGGATGCGGGGGAAGGTCAGCAGGAACAGCCGGCTCAGGGCTCTCAGTTCTCCAGGTAGCATCCGACACTTCAAAGAAAAAGCAACAATAACCTCAGTAAGTCCTCACACGGGACAGAATGCAAGGGTTTTCTTTCACCGAGGGTTAGCAAGCATCAGTACCACCTCTCCCAAACTTCCTAACAGCTCAGCCCACCTTGCCTGCAACCAAACCACAAGCAACGGCAGCTCACAGGGATTCTAGAGTTCAAGTCACCTTATTTACAATATGATCACTAGAAGCCCTCTTCCCACCACTCACCCTACACGCTGCATTCAAAAGGCTTCAAAAGGCTTCTCTAAGTTTTCCACATTCTCATTTTGGATCAAAATCAGATCATGTCTAAAGAAAAAAAAACACATTTTCAGGAAATACTACCACCTGGTTCTGCATCTTTGCTGGGAGGGCCTTCGTGGTCACTGCTCTCAGGTGTTGACTGTACTAAGTCGATGATATCTTCAGTCTCTGAATGACTGGACACATTTTCTTCCGTTGACCTTGGAGACTGGCAGTGGATGCCACTGTCACGAAGGACTGGTTCCTCCAAGTCATCTTCTAAGGCATCTATGGTTTCCTCAAAGAACGTGAGCACATCCTGCTCTTCGTGAGTTAAGTACTTCATACTCTCATCATCCTACATGGAAAAAAAATAGGAAAAAACATGAATGCCCTGCAGGTGTGTACACATAAGTACACCAATAATAAACACAGACCCCCAGTTTGAAAGAGGAAAAGCAGCAGAACGCAACAGGCAGTGGTTGTGAGACAGCAGAGGGAAAGAGTGCACACTCGGGACAGATCAACACATGGGTTTGCTCCCTTCTTGCTGTAGTCCAAAGGGAGCACTTGGCTGCTGGAAAGGCAGAGCTGGAGCTGAAATATGGCTCCATCACTGCAAACTGAGTTATCCTGAAGGAAGTAAGAAGAAGGGAAAAGGTTTCTGGAAACTTCTTGAGTTATGGAAAGAAAGAAATGAGACTATCGTGAGGATGTGTTCCCAGGCAGTAAAAGGCCTTGGGCTATTTTGTCCAGCAGGAAACGATCCTGTAGAGCACAAAAGCGATAAATAATATCACTTTAATCATCTGATTCCTATTTTCTGTGAGTCAGTGCTCCTGATTAACACAGCATCACCACCAGAGGCGAGGCAGCAACGTGCAAACTCCTACCTCCACCCTGGGAAACACTTTTCCAGAAGCTCAGAGATGACCAAGAATGATTAAGAAAGGCGACACATGAAGACAATGGATACAGGAAGGACATTTCCCAAGAGAGCTAAGTAAGTTCTGGAACGTAATTAAGTATTGTTGGGAAGTGAGGTTTTCCCTTTCTGGGTTGAATTTCTCTCCTGCCATGCATATACTGCAACTTTTGCCACCAGAACTTTGGGAAAAAAGCACCAGTAAAGGAATCAAAGATGGACTCCATTCTCTTCTGATTTTGACTTCTCTGAGGATGTCATGCACCTAATGAAGCTACTTCAATTCAGGGGAATTTAAGCACATGCTAAAGCCAGGCATTACAAACATGGAAGAGTTGTTGGTAGGGCAGCAGAAAGCGCTTCAAACTCACTGAGCACATTCAGGCCTTACATCAGAATAGGAATAAACCTGTTTAGCTCTACCTGTCAACTCCTAGAGCAAACAAAGCTTTTACTCTCATCTCTAGCATTAAAAAAAAGGAACAATGTACCTCTGTAGGAAAAATGCCCACAGATTAAGAACTATGAAGTACTGCATTGTAGCAAGTAGCAATTAGTTTCCAAGCACTTCAAAGCGCTTCAGGGCTCTTCACTGCATTCTGCTGTAAATAAAGGAATGAAACAGGGAAGGCTCCAACAGAACTGCAACAAAAGCCAGAAGTTGGACGCAGTTTGCAGTTGCCTATTTAAAGCACTAACTTCAAAGGCTGACATATTCCACTGCCCGTACTCGCTGCACGGCAAAGCTCAGTTTTCAAAGTCCAAGGAAAGTTTTACAGCTGAACATGAGCAGTGAGTGACAGACAAGCCTTCCCTTTTTTTCCCTTGATGGATGTTGCAATCTCCTTCCTTCCCCACCCTAATACTCATCGGGCTGCTATGTCTAGCAAGTGAGAGAATGACAGGAAAAGAGCTGTTGTTCAGTAGGTGGTAGCTCCAGCCCAACAGGACTCCGGGAAGCTTTTGTTGTGGGTGAGCTCATGGCAAGAACCAGACATCCGCAGGCAAAGAAAAGAAAAGGGTTTTTTTTGTTTAAGAGGTACACGGTGGCAGCAGATCCAGTGCGTGGTACTACAGCACAGAAGTAACTGCACCACACAGCCCATTTATGAGAACAACTACAGCTCCCATATGAATTTAACTCATCTGATTGGGTACTGAGCAAAACAGCACATCAAGTGAAAGCTTTCAGAAGCTCTTCCACCATCCACTTCTGTACTGCACGACTGAGCACATCTCCATGTCGGGTAGGATTTGCAACGGGACAGTCAGAGCTCTGACAAGGTCACTATCCCTCACTGATCTGCTGAGATGAGCAGCTTCCCTTCATGTGAAGGCTCTGAAACAAGTAACCATCCCTTTACAAACACATCTGCAGTAAATGGCACACCTAGATTTGTTGGAGTGGGTCCAGAGGAGGGCCACGAAGGTGATCAGATGTCTTTGTAGGGGAGGTCCTCCAGCCAGGCTGAGAGATGGGGCTCTTCAGCTCAGAGAAGACAAGGCTGGGGAGGGACTTTCTATAAGGGCTTGTAGTGAAAGGAGGACAAGAAGTGTCTTTAAACTGGAAGAGGGTCAATTTAGACTAGATGCCAGGAAGAAATTCTTTACCATAAGGGTGGTGAGACACTGGAACAGGTTGCCCAGAGAGGTTGTGGATGTCCTCTCCCTGGAAACATTCAAGGCCAGGCTGGATGGGGCTTTGAGCAACCTGGTCTTGTGGAATGTGTCCCTGACTGTAGCAGGGGAGTTGGAATGAGATGATTTGAAAGGTCTCTTCCAGCCCAGACCACTGTATGACTGATTTGAAAGGCCAACCTCACCTTGGTTTAGCACTTGTATCTCTTTCCTCATTCAGCTTCCTTTTCCAGATGAGCAGTGTCATTTCAGACAGCAAAAATAAAAATACAGCAGCTCTACAGGATGGGCAATGTTCTTTCTTCAGGCAAGTTTCAGTTCTAAGATGGCAAGAATTCCATTCTAGACATACAACCATAGCAAAGATAATTAAGACCAACCTACTAGTGACTCAGGTTGGTCAAAGCAAAGGAGCTCAGAGATGTGATTTCAGCCCCTGGACTGAGAACAGCAGCGTACTGTAAGTACTACAAGTGGGTACCTTACATTACAGTAGAGCTTTCAGAAAGATGGGAAGAATTTTGTTGTTGTTAAGTGGTGCCAGCTATGATTAAGATCTATTTCTAATTAGTTCATTTCCCACATATTCCAAGTAATGGAACAGTTCATATTCTTTCTGGGCTGGTTTTCCAGGCCTCCTTTCTCCTTGAAGACTCAGGTTTGTAACAGTCCAAGAAGAACCTCTCCAGTTACTAAAGCCATTCCATCATTCTTTCCAGAAACTCACAGCTCCACACACCTCCCCAAACCAAACCTCACACTCACAGAACTACCTGCTGGAGAAGCTACTGCCTGAAGACAGCCCCAGTTTAAAAGTTGTGCCTTAAGTGGGGATTAAACAGACTGCTCAGACAAAAGAAATTCCAGATGCAAAGAGCTGAAATGGCCAAGTATGCTCAGCTGGCATTAATATTTCAGAGCCCTGTGCAGCCTAACATTTCCTGCTTATGCCAAACAGGAAAAGTGCCTGTTAAGAAAAGCAGCTCTCTTTCTTCCCCCCCCCCCCCCTCTACCCCCTTCAACTCCCCCAGCTTCTCATTTCACAGAAAATATCTCCTTCCTATCTGTCCAAGAGTCAACTAGAGTATCAGAGGGACAAAAAAGCTCTGAAACACTGATTCTGCTGCTCACATCGAGGCATGCGGAGCAACTTGCTATCTGTGTCACTGATTTTTGTTTAGTAAGAGACAGCTCAGCCCCAATGCATCTTTGGAGGCTGAAGCTGCTTGATGGTCACAGGCAATTACTTTGAACTTCGTTCATAACCGCACTGCTTTTTAGTGAAGCTGAGCTGGTTATACCTACTGGCCCCTGAAGGAGGGAGATGGAGCAGAGTGAAGATCCACATCAGGGTGCAGAAGAAATTCTGGAGATCATCCCCAGACCTGGGATCCTCTGATTAGAAGCAAACTGCCAAGGCACCCACAATAGTTAAAAATATTTATATGTTAACAATTCTGAAGATTGCTAGAAAACCAAACACTACTACCCATGTCAAACAGCTTCACTTTGTCCAGCAAAGTATCGCAGCACTGGATTCAGCTGACTTAGTCACTTCACAAAGAATTAGTGTGCCCCTAGCCAGTGCCAGCTGGTGCTCAGGACAGGAAAGCAGGGCAAGGAGAATACTGCTACACATTGGGTTTGTGCTTTTCTTCCCTACATCCTCCCTGTTTCCAGCAATACACTGCTTCAGGACTTCCCAGCTGTATCCACATCTATGTGCTTAATAGCCCATAATGAGCCTTTGTAGCATGAATCCCTCGTATTGTTTAAGCTCATTTAAATGGTTGGCATTCACAGCATTCTGCGGCAGCGAGCTCCATAGTTGGTGCCCCGTGTCAAAAAGCACTTCCTTTACAACCCACTATCTGATGGCTTTGATAATACCACTTCATTTGGTGAAGAGGACTATAATAGTGCAATGCTGTCTGCTTCAGCTTGGAAGCATAATTGTACTGCATGCCTCGAAATAGCCCGCAGAGCATATAACCCATTGACTGTGGACGAGGAAACACGTGATCTAGAAGCATTACAGAAATAAACAGGACCAACTAGAATAATGGACTGAACGAGCCCTACCTACTCATAAAAGAGTGAGCTCAAGCCATACTGAATCTTCCTAAACTCTGAAGACATCTCTCTGGGTATCAGGGTTGAGTTTATTTCAGCTCATCCCCTCAATTTCTGTTTTAGAGCAACCTGAACTTTCAGGCTAATGCTGCTTTCACAAAAATCAAATCACCTCACACCCATCTAGTTTCTCCTGAGAGGTTTACTGACTTTGGCAACAGGTGTAAGCACAAGATGTGATGCATGCTGATTGGAAGGCTTTAGGACATAGTCCTCCCCCCAAAACACACTCATGGATGAATAAGGAACTTAGAAGAAACTGCTGGAAGTTGCCTATGCAGCAGGAAGGCAAGGGAGAGAACAGTACTTATGAGAAGTAGCACGATGCATCCCAAATCAGATGATGAAATGAGACAAGCCCTGAACAGACTCAGCCCCAAACCTCCATTATCTGATACCTCCCTAACATCAAACAGTGAACCTGGTATCTGCTGGGGGCCTCATGCTAAAAGGTGCAGCACTGAGAGCAGAGTGGGACACAGTAACACCATATATTATGCTGGTAGACCACACGTTACTTCAACTGGAAAGAAGAGGCTGCACAAGCACAGAGATCAACAAGAAACAGAGGAGCTGTAGGTCAGTGAGTGCTGCAAAGAGGGGTGGGGGGGAAAAACAGCACCGCTGAGGCACGTGGACATCATCCTGCAACACATTAACCAGGGTGATGAAATCACAGCACATCCTCACACAGAGCACAGAGTTCAGATCCAGCTCTGAGCTTTCGGAAGGATGCGGCCAAGCTGGACTGGGTCCTCAGCAAAGCCACGAGCACTACAAGGATGTGTGACTGTGCAGGAAGGCTGGCAGAACGCAGCGTGTAGGTTTTAAAACAGCACAGAACGGGTGGCAGGCAGACACAGCCCTGCATGCATTTCAGTCAGCAACAACACTCTCTTAGCACATTTTACAGCAAGGTCATTCCTTGCTAGGAGACAGGCTCCTTACCCCTCACCCTACACTGCCACACTGAAGGAAGCAATCCCCACGCTCCAATTCCTCTGCACTGTTTGCCTTGCTGGTATTGATGACTTCCCTTCCTTAAGGCCTGCTGCTTCCAAGTCATGCTACCATCAACCTAGCTGTAGCACAGCTTAACCCCCTCTGTGCCCTGCAACCGATGGCTGCCAGCCAACCAAATGCAGCTGCGTGGGATGGGGCACCAGACACAAGGTCCATCTTTTTTTCCTGAACTCCTAAAGCCACGCTGGAGTTGGAGTTGTTGGAGTGCAACCCACTAACCCTCAAGCCCGGCGCTCAGTAAGCTGCGTTCAGACACAAAAGGCACTGAAGTCATCAGCATCCGAGACACTCACACAGCTTATTACAGTGCAGTTCCAAATCAGCACTTCAGCAACACTCATCATCCTCTGGCATGACCTGAGCAGCTGATTCTGTCCGAGCATGTCATTCACACCTAGAAACTGAAGCAGTTACTCACAGCTGAGAATGGGTATGTGGTACAGCTGTAGGAGTGAAGAAGCAAGAAAGGGTTTGTGTGTAAGAAGCTAGCCTGCACATACCTCACCTAAGAGAGGGGACAAATTAACTGAGAAGAGCTAAGACCTAGCTTTATCTCCATAGTTATGTGAAAATCCACATCCTCATGGAAAAGCTTTTACAGCTACGAGATCCAGAGAACAGGTTTAGGTGGTGATGAGAGATGAGAATATCAAAGCAGATGTTCTGCCCACCTAACCATGGCTTCTGGCACTTATCTTCAGCTGCTGTGATGAATCTGACAGTGTAGAAACCAGATCTGAATATCTATGGTTTACAGAGAATCACGACAGAACAAACATCTTCACCTCACCTTCCGTTCAGAAAAAATATCCGACCGCAATCAGAGATTAAATAAAAGCACCACTGTGTATGTGGATAAGCAGGGAAATCTGACATAATCAAGCTCAACACCACCTGACTGCTAAGGGTCACACTGACTTGATTTTGTGCCAGCAGTCAGCCAAACCAGCTCTGGAGCTGTCAGCACAGGCTTCAGCTGCTCTGAGTGTCTGTCTCCATCATCACATCCTTGGGTTTGTTTGAACCCCACAGATGCAATACCAAGGTTATGTTTAGCAACAACTGCAGTTTGTCACTGAAAAGCTTAAGAGCAGCTTCTCTGTAAGGATGCAGGAAGAAAGCTGCAGCAAAACACACAGCTACACTTTCTGCTATCCCCTCCCTGCCATTGGGCCATCAGGAGTTCTTCCCTCAAAATGCTCAGGGAGAAGGGAAAGTCACTTGGAACACGTTCCAGCTACTAGTTTGAACGCCCTGATCTTTCCAGCAGACCATAAAAATCCTGCCTTTGAGATGCTATTACACGAAGATGTAGAAGAAGAGATATTTGACCACTCCTTTCCTGAGGACTTCTAGAGCCTTTTTCAGCAATGCACAGAAACAAATCAGCCCACAGAACAATACTGCTTTCTTACACCAGATCACAAAAAAGGATTTGCTCAAAACTGAAAAATCTGAGTTCTGTTTATTCCATTACAATTGGCAGAACTTCTTTCGTGTTCAGGTCACAGACAGCTCTCAAACTCAGAAACTGTGACTATGCTGCTACTGAAAGGAGCTCACCAGGAGCAATATCTCACCACTTTAAGAGAAGTACTTGCTGGGAAATGTATCCCACGTCCAAAGTAACCTAAAAGAAAGGGCTGTTCCTTCTCTTTTCTCCCTGATGAGGAGTTTTCACACCCCAAGCTGTTCTTCCACACGTGTCAGAGCCTCGTTGGCCCCGTGACCCCCTGTGCTGCTGGAGGAAGTTCTGCGGTCGAGCAATGCTATCAGAATTCAGTCTCTGCTCCATGCTTCACTTTCTTCACACACAAACTCATACAACACCAAGTGGAGAACTTCAGGCTTTAGGAACGGCTTCAGCTGACGGACAAACCTGATGGGAACTGCCTAGGCCTGCAGCCAGCTCTTACTCCTACAAGTTATTCCATGGCAGACTAGGAAGGGATTCTAACTCTAGCTGATGCATCATCGTATGGGTTATCACACGGTAAGATCCAGTTAGGTTAAGGTAATCTCCGTCATTTCCTGACTCAGGATGAGACTGCACAAACACACTGATTTATATATAGCCTCGTTATTCAATACCGATTTATTTAGCTTCCAAATGACTAGCCTCATGCCCGTTACCACAGCCAAGAATAAAACCCATGAAAACACGATTAGCTATGAGTTGTGATACCAGAAAAATGGAATCAAAGTATAAAGCATAAAATTAATTGTAATTCTTGAATTAGAAGTGCAGTTCTCCAAGGTCCAGCCAGTCTCCTTGGATATTAAGGACACATTACTTATTACAAATTCAAATAGAATACAACAATACAACTCAGCTCTTGCTTCAGCACTCATTACCCTCACCCTTCCAACTCTCCTCCAGAGCAGACCAGAAACAGTTAAGGAACTAGATGTAGCACTATTTGTTTTGTGTTTTAAGCAGCAATACAAGCTGAGGGATACAGCAGAATATTAACTAAGTTGTGGCATTCTTGCTAGAACCAACCTTCAGCTGCCAGAACCTCACCGAGGAGTGCAAAGCAGAGCACTTGAGCTGCATTAAAAAATATACAGGTGGTAACCTGCCATCTTATTTTCATCACTTATTCTTTTGCAGTAGAAAGAATAAGCAGTAGTTCTTTCATTTAAAGAAAACAAGTAGGGAGGGCAGAGGGAAAGACACTGAAATCTTAGTTTCACATTTAATGCAAGGCAGAGATTTATATTTCCATTCAGGGAAAGCACGTTTACTACAGTGTTCTTTCCTCTACTAAAAATGGATGCATTTCAAGTGCTTGTGATTAAAAAAAATGCACAAAGAATAGCGAGGGTGACAGAGCACTGGCACAGGCTGCACAGAGAGGTGGTGGAGTCTCCTTCTCTGGAGACATTCACAACCTGCCTGGACACTGACGTGTGCAGCCTACTGTAGGGAGCTGCTTTGGCAGGGGGTTGGACTCGATGATCTCTAGAGGTCCCCTTCCAACCCTCTACAATCCTGTTCTGTGAACCATACCTGCTTTCTAGGCTTAGCATGTCACAGTACAAACCATCCTGCCAAGTTCATTGCCTGAATCATCCTGCTAATTAGAAAAATGCAGTAGTGCATCCTACTCCCTCAATTACTCACACACTGTTTAAATGGCTACACACTCATGGTCGCTAATCCGAAGACAGCTTTGTTTACGGTGACGTATTTATTACTCACCTAATTATATGAAGGTGGAATAAACTGAGACCTTCCTTCAGTACTGTCAACAAAGAACTTAAGAAACAATACATCGGACCAAGCACTGTCCTCACCTTCCTTCAAGAACTACTTAAGAAAGAGAGGGAAGAGAGGCAACAAACTACATGTTATGTGCAGGCAGCACAACCAACTTATCCATGCTCCTCAAACCCATTCCCAGTTCTCTAATAAAATAATAACGCACTCTTCAGGCACTCTGAGGCAATCAGACCAGAATAACAAGCTGCTGTACCACATCAGAGTAGTTACTGCTGGTCTTCCAGCTTGTTAACAACCAAGACCACAGCCCACCTTTTGGTACCAGAACCTGCAGAGATCACTGCTGTGAAAATAATAATAATCCCGTGCTATGGACCAAGCTACTCACGTAACTTGTACCATCAACTGAGCACAAGGCTCATTAAGCACTTACCATGGCAAAATTTTTGCACCTAGCTTGGCTGGCACAATTCTCCACTCCTCCGCCCCTCTCCATGCTCCCAAACGTGCACTTTGGAGAGACTTCAGGAGTCACTTCAGGAAAATCCGAGAGGAGATTTCTAGGCATCACACCCTCTGGACTTAACGATCCCAACGTAGCACAGGATGCCATCAGCACGTTACGTAGCGTTGCTGGTTTTATTCATTTCTGAAAACAGAAAACAGCATATTTTATTTTACAATACAGGATTAAATACAAGGAGAGGAAAATAAGTAGCAAAGAGACTCTATACAAGGCATTTCTTAATGCTCTGGAACATGCCCAACACCTGTGGGCACCTTTAGAAAGTCTTACTAAAGAAGTGACCTAAACAATGTGACACAGCAGAATACATCCTACCCCATGTGCTTCCTAACCTCACAAGCACAGACCCTACAGAAACATCCATCCTACAGATTCTGCTTTTGTTTCCCATTACAACACATCACCAACCATAATAAAACCCCACAGGCTGAGAGACTAACAGGCCTGATTCAAGCTTAAAAGCTTATAATACTTTATCAGACAGCATTTATCCATATAAGAGAAGCAGAACCCAGTTCATTTTCTGACACTGCTGAATTTAGCTGTTTTCTCAAGCTGCTTTATGCTGACCACTTCTGGTTAAAGATCCATGAACAGAACACAGCTCCATTTTTGCACCATCATTATCACATGGTAAGACTGCATTTTAAAGCTTACAAAGCTTTTATTTCACTCAGCCATGAAGAAACAACACTCGCACATTTGGAAGATGCTTACTGGAACAGACATGCACCAGCACTGACTGGAACAAAGCTCCTGTTCTTTAAGTCATCCCAGAGCTCTATTCTGTAATACGTCTCTGAATTATCAGATCACAAAACACTCCAGCAGAAATCCTTTCTTCGTTTTCCAAGTATCACACAGAAACGCGTCACCCTCGTGCACTAACAGCACCAACAGGGATGGAAGGAAAGCAGAAACGAGCTCATCTTAACGTACTGGACAGAAACATCTTTGCAAGAAGAAATTGCACTGCACTGAGGAGCAAAACACCTTGCTCTTTAACAGCCCATCTTCTCAGCCATCCTGCTGGTGACTAGGAAATAGCAGTGACGCATCCCTCAGAACAGCTGGTTGTGAGGTACCACGTTACATGCCACCAGCTGGGAGCCAGATAACGTTACCCCGACACCACACAAATGAAATGAGATGGCCCTGCTTCCCAAGTGCTTCTCCCTTTATTACGGCTCAAGAGGTGACATGAGAAGCAAAGCCAGTCCCGTATTTCCAATTCAATCGCATTGCTTCTCCTTCCTCCCTGCCGCTGTCAGCTCTGAGCTGAGAAACCAGAGCCTCCTGGTAAGCTGATTAGTGTTTCATAGCAGTGAGATAACATCTGCCAGTACTGAGCAACAGTTCCATCTCTCCGATCGTTTCCTCCCAGGAGAGGGCTATGGCATTACCACAGGTATGTACGAACATTCCCTCCTCTATGCTGCAGCACCAACATCTGTCCTGTGGGAAGACACCCACACAACGCAGCTAGGCTGCGGTCCAGAGACTCTTGGAAGCACGAGCCGAGTAAACAGAGTGCTGGATTTCCACAACACGAGCACCGAAAACTGCCAGACCGAATCTTCTAAAAAAAGAGATAAGATTTAACCTCGTTTGTTTTATTTTTCCTATGAAAAGACATTCTTCCTTTCCTCTGTTAATAACATGAGCTATAGTAACAATGCGTGCTCAGGATAACGGTCACTTAGTGCTACCACAGAGGCAGAACCACACTCCTGGTCATGGTTTTAAGAACCACACAAGACAAGTGTGCATCAGAACTCAACTCTGGTTGCTACAGACCACAACATCACACTGAATAAGGCTGCTGTTTTCTAGTGGAGCTCAAGTGTAGGGGCAGCACGCACCATATAGATGTAATTGTTAGAAGGTGCCCTACTCCTCCGAAACACTCGGATACCTCCCAATGACTGGATATATCATCTCCTGACTTTCAGCGTAAAGAGTGAGTATTTTCCCAATGAGGGACTGTGAAGAGGTGCACGCTCCTCCTGACACTCAACAGAAGGCGTGTAGCAATCCTGATCAGCATTGGTTTTTGTTCAAGCATCTCAGCATAAGCCGGGCCTGCCACAGCTGATCAGTGTCTCACTGATGCTTTATAGATTTCTTCAGTCACACCTGAAACTTTGCGAACTTTTTATGGACTACACTCCAAGGAGAGGTCACAGCTCACTGTCCTGGAATACTGCAGGTACTGCTGAGATCAAAACGTGAAGACTACCTAATGATGCTTTAACCCAAGTTACCAAGAAACCAGCCAGTCAGCAAAACTCTGCGAGGAAAAGAAGTATCTAAGAGCACTGTTCTGCCTCCTCCAGCAGGAGGACCTCAGCAGGACCAGGTCCCAGCAGCAACAACCATCAAAGCCATGAGTTCTAAATACCAACAAATAACGTCCTGTTATTCATTTGGGAGTTCAGGCTCTGATGTCCCATAGAGCTCCTGAACAAATAAAGGCTGTGACTACAACTGGTCAGGACAGCTTCCCACACAAGATATGACAGTACTGCTTCTGCCTCTGTGCTGCAAGCCAGGCCTCCTTTGGAGCTTCCACTCATTTCAGAGAGGTGCAACGGGCTGCGATCCTGCAGGAAAGGGGCAATGAGAAAAACAATTCCCTTCCTTTGCCTTCCACATCATCTTTTACGCTTTAGAGGCTGTTAAAGTCATAAGCAGCTCAAAACATTACTCCTTCCCTCTGCTATATTTTCGTGCTTCAAGTGAGAAGCTGCTCCCATGTGTTTGTGCAATACCTAGCACAGCCACAGCTGATGTGCACGGCTGCACTACATGCAGCAAACAAACTCCCTTCCTTCCCAGAGCTAACACAGAAGACTCTTCACCCTATTTATGTCCCCACTTCATTTTGTGGATCTGGGACAGAAATAGCCAGTGATGTAATGAATTTCAAAGAGACCCCACAGGCTGTGTCAGGAGGATTGCCAAGGTAACAGAAAGGGCTCAGAAACAAGGTAACCACCATCAGAGGAAGTGAGAACAGCAGGGAGACAGACTGCTCCTCCTGACCTTCAGAGATGCATTAGAAATGAAACCTGCCCACAACAGGATTTGTCTCCTGGTCTGTTCAGCACATCACAGTGTTTTGGGGTTGTTTTTGTTTTTTTGATGCTTTGTTTTTGAGAAATGCGTGCCCGTACAGTTACGGATTAAGAATCAAAAATAATCAGACCACAGTACCAGGGTACAGAGGTGTGCCAGGATAACAAAAACAACCATCAGAGGGCAGCTGCAATTGCTTCAGTGAAAACGGTCGCTTCTTGGTCACACTGGAACTAGCGTGCACATGGTACTGAGCAGAATACAGCTCACATATGCACGTCTGGCAGAGGGTAAGAGGAAGAAACTGAAACACTGAGTTTTACCTTCAAAGATTTAATTTTGCTTTGGCAGAGGTCCACAGTTCAAAGGCTGTAATAAAGTGCCATCAGAGATAAGCTGCTGTCTGTCCTTTAAGAAGAAAAACGATTTAGTTGGTTTTCTTTTTATAGTTCTGCTGACTAAGATTACTCCTGACTGAAGTCCAATTCCAGTATTTAGAAGGGACTGTTTCTGTAGTAGGAGATGGAAAAAAAAGATATTAATAATGCTATGTGAAGACCAGCTTAATCAACAAAAGAAATGGAAGATGCCAAGAGGCCAGAGACAGCTGGCTTTGTGAGAACAGCTCCTGAGCTAGATCCCTAGGCCTAGGCTGTACTCTGAGCATCACAAACACTGTGCCTGGCTTTCAGCCACAGACAGAAGAACTGGCTGGTAAACCTGAGCACTTGTTTCATTCGTTGACTGTACACGTACTTACAGCAGATAAGCTTAACTCTCTGTACACCATCACTCATCTTGTACTCAGTGGCAGCGCTCAAGTTGAGAGCTTGCATTTAAAAACAAAAAAAGCAACAAACCCAAACATCTGAAAGTACTCTGAGGTCATTCAGAGAGCCACTGTATAATAAATGATGGTACAGGGGCAGGCCAGAGACCTCGCACAGCTATTAGCATCTGACAACAGCTAGCAGCAGATGCTGAGGGAAGAGAGTACATCTAAAACAAAGCAGACAGAGCAGGAATGATTCTGTGTGAACTCGCTCAGCCCCCTGCACGCTGCAGTCAAGGACTTTAAAAACAGGGCAGGTATCTGTGTCTAACACCACGCTGAAAATCTCCTTGTATGAAGTGCTCCTGCAGCATACTTTGGAACCAGCCATACAGGATCGCAGCTAAACAAAACAGACTGGCCCACGACACGTCTCTGCTGTGCCACTGCTGCTGCACACTGCTCCAAGTTGGCTGATCCTGTGGGGTGGACGTATTTCCTCCTTACAAACAGATTATTCAGTAGCTGCGTTCTCCTTCACTGCCTGAAATATAGAAGAAATTCTTGAGCTTCAGAGGTGAGCTATTTGCTGCTCTCATGATACATGCTAAGTTGGAGCTGCGTGGGAGCAGACCAACTGATGGCACTGCCTACAAAGGCCAAATACCGCAGGCAAGTTGGCCAACTAGGAACACTCAGGATGTCCTGAGGTGCTGCTTAGCCCTTTTTGCTAGCAGATACGAGCCCTGGAATCAAACAGCAAGTCTGTAGGCTATTCTCATAAAGAGTTAACAAAGCTGGAGTAACAACCAGCAACGCCAGTTTTCAGGAATGGAGGTGCTAACAGCCACGTGAGACTCCCCAAACGCAAGGGACTTCAATGAAACATTTTAAACTTTCTCACTTCTGTATTTCTATGGCACATTCATAACGAACTCTCAAACTTCTCTTCGTAGACTTTGAGAGCTACAAAATCCGTTGGCTTTAAAACTAAAAAACAAAGATTCTCTCAGTCCTCTAAATCTGGAAGCCAGAGCCTCAAGAAACACACTGGATGGCATTCATACAACTTGTGCTAGAACTTGCAAGAGCTGCCAGCAACGAAATAATTCACCCAGTGTACACAGATAGAGAAAGAAGGAGATGGGAAAGGCAGAACTTGAATCCAGCTGCCTTCACTTCATCACACACCTAAATGGTTCGCCGAATTATAGTTCAAATAAATGCAGCCATCCACTTTTAAATAAGGAAACGACCACAAAGCAACATTTTCATCAGCTGTTAAACAATAATTCAGTCATATACTGAATTCTCCAACCCCTGTTTTGCTCAGAAACAACACTTAAGGTCACACCTCCGACCACGTTAATCCAAAGCCTCAAACGACCAGAATGAAAGGTCCTGTATCATGCTTCATTCTTAACTGGTTTTTCTTGATATTCAAGAACGGCCTTTTTGAGACCCTATACTTTTGGAATTTTGTTACCTGCTGAACACAAACTAAGCCAAAGCAAGACAAGCAACCTTTGGCAGAACAGCCACTACCTGTCTCCTCGTTCTCTGTGCACTGCTAGGGAAATGCTGCCTCTTTCAAATAGGGTGGAACACCACTGCGGGCTTCCATGATGCCACATATGTTCATCCAGCCTGAAGGCTGGAGCTTGTGGGGGGGAAAAACTGCAAAGCAGGTTCTTATGCATCTCTACCTCACTCCTTGGAAGCAATCTGTGCTCCCAGTTTGTTACAGCGACTTCAGCTGTATCCCACTGCCTACAGCTAAGGTACCACTGGGAAAGGTTTGTGTGTAACAATGCAGGTTAAGCTACCAGAGAAACATCCCTAACATGCTCTCAGTCCCTCCCTGTCTCAACTAGCACCAGAACTCTGCTCAGTGGCAGGCAGTTACTTTTCTTCAGGTTAACAACTCACACAAGGATAAGGCTCTCACTGGCAGTCTGTGGTTCAGATTTGATGACTGGTATCAGCTTAGTGGGAAAACTACACCTGATACCCACAGCAGCCCAGTACTGCATGGGCTTCCAACAATTCCAGGTGATGGCTCGGGTCTCCCCTGACTTCAAGTGCTCTTGTACAAACTGCAGCAAAGAAGGCTCCCAGCTCTGTTAAAATTGCTTCGGTAAACAGCAGGGCAGTGCTGTGACAGCCAACACTTTGGAAACGTGAAATCTGCACCAAGAACTTTAGGCACAGACTCCACTATAATTAGTCAACTTCTGCCTCGTTACAGGTGTAGCATCACCAGGGTTTAAGGCTGCGTTACGTAATGACTGCTACAGTCATCACAAAGGTGAACCAAATCCTGCTTTACAAAGTACACACAAGGACAGGACCATTTTCAGCCCCAGCGCTTCTGTGTCACATCTCACGAGGGGATTTTGCCTTGCTTTCCTGTATTCGTGGGTGACTGCTGTCACGGCACAAGGAAGAGGGCAGAAAACATCAAAAGCACAAAGTAGATGTTTACTTAAAAAAAAGGAATTAATTTAACAATCATTTAATTCCAACATAAGCACCTAGAGCTCTATCTGCCCAAGGTGAGCTGAGCTGAAAACAGCACTGGCAAAACAAAGCAGTAAATTCTTGCCTTGTACATTCATTGCTATAGGAATGATCAGTAAATACCTAATTGAGAGGGAGATCTTCAAGCAGTTGGTTACACTGGGAATTAAAATCACTTGCTTCTATTTTCTAATTAAATAAGCGGAAGGATGTGGCAACAGAATTTGACAGAGCCTGCCTGGCTGGCTTTGAGAGCCACTTTTATTGTCATTTATTTTCACGCTCCAGTATTTTAGAAGGTCAGTCACTCTGTGACTCGTCAACTGCTGAGGAGTTACGTTGTTGGTTACTATACCCAACCAGCCAGCCCCTCTGCCAACATTCTTGGTTAATATTTTTCTCAGAGGTATGCATATAAACAAGGAAAAGCAATTCCGATCAAGAGGAGAAAAGTTTTAAAGCACAGAGATTTAAAGCAGCATCTCCCTGTTCCTTCCCCATTTCGGATTTCATTTGTACTTCCAGTCATAAAACTTGATCTTACTCATTCTGTTCTAAGAACTCAAAGCAAACCCACAATGAGAGAGATAGTGGTGCAAAAATCTGCTCCATTTCTTTGAGCTATGAGTAATCAGTACTTTTCTTTCCTGTTTAAACACCAGCTCCCACCCTCACGCAGGTATTAGCACGGCAAAGGAAGGAAAAAGCCCACAACCGTTATTCTGTACGGTAGCAACTGTACAATGAAGCACATCTGCAATGCTGCATGAGCCAAGGACCTGTAGAAAGGCCTGAAAATAATGCCTTTGTGTCAGCCTAAGCCAGAAACTGCAAAAGCTTGTGTTTAGATGGAAGTCTTTCCTCCTGTTCCCTTCGTAAAAGGGGAGAGAATCGCTACATTTCTGATACTTCACTGTAATAGTTTAAAATCTTGGGAATAACAACAACAAAACACAACACAGCTTCCCTCCAGATTTTCTGCCTGCATCATTTCTCAGGTACACGGTCACCTACACGATGAAACACAACAGACTTTTAGCCACCTCCTCTGAGAGCCACACCCAAGCAAAAGCTATCTGGGAAACATGCCCTTAAGATCTTCAATCGCTGAAAATCTGGAGAGTGTCTGGAAGGCTGTGGTTTCTCTTACACATACTAAACACTGCCTGAACTACCCAGGCTGACAACCTTCAGAAGCACCTGCTGTCTCACACCTTCTCCAGATGAACAGGCACTTGACAGAGGGCAGGGGAAATATTTTGAGCTAGAATCTGCCGCTGTTGAAGCCAACAGTACTTCCAGTGATAAAACCAAATTGTGGTGAGTCAGGAAGCAACGAAGAGGAATAAATCAGCTCTTCACCATCACCTTTAGTCAGCCCTAGCACTACACACAGAATCATCAAGGCTGGAAAAGACCATTAGCATCATGCAGCACACTATGCCCACTGACCACGTCCTTCAGTGCCACATCTCCACGTTTCATGACCACCTCCCCGGGCAGCCTGTGCCAACGCCTCACCACTCTCACTGAGAAGGATTTATTTTTCCTAATACCAAAACGGAGTGGACGTTAGCACATCTGAAGCTTAATAATGCACTGGTATGAAACCTTTCATAAAGTCTTTCAGTTTTTTAAGTAGTCAGTGACAGTTGTAACTTGTAAGCAGGACAGGGAGTGAGTTTTTACGGTGTCTAGTAGGGATAAGACAAACGGGAACGGCTTTAAGTTAAAAAAGGGAGATTTAGGTTAGAAGTTAAGGGAAATTATTTACTCAGAGGGCAGTGAGGCACTGGCACTGCTGCTCAGAGAAGCTGTGGGCGCTCCACGCACCTCTATGGGCGTGGGCAGGCTGAGCTGGTGGGGCACCCATCCCACAGCGCGGGATGGGGCTGGAGGGGCTTCATGCCACCTCAGGCAGCAGAGCACTCTGCTGGAAGTTCCTCCTCGCGTTCTCCGCGCTCAGAACCGCGTCCCGCCCGGCTGCAGCTCTCCTGTGCCGCGCCGGTCCCCGCCGATAACATCACACTTCGCTCCTCCGCTGGAAACCGGAGAGCGGACGCACAGCGGCGTCACACCGCAGCGCCCGGAGGAACTTTAGAAAACAATGCCGGCGAAAAGCTCAGAGCGGCTGCCGCCGTCCCAATGCTTTTCCAGAAAACAAGTCACCTACAGGCGAGGAATTAGAACGCGGAGCTACTCCCGCTCAGCGCCTGAAGAACACGGAGCGGCGGGAAGGGAAACTCACCGGCTGCGGGCAGAAACACGCGGCTCTCCCGGCGGGGACAGCAGATAACGCTGAGACGACGGAGGAGCCGAGCGGAGCGACTCATGCGCACTGCGCCCGGACAACACCCACGGCGGGCGGTTAAGGCGGCAGCCCTGCGCGGGGTCGGGGCGGAGCGCTCCGTCCCGGGTGGGAGCGGCGTTTCGTTATGGCTCCGCCTGCCCGGGCACTCGCCTCACTCAGCCGGGGCCGGCCGGGGGTGCGCGGCGAGCGGGAGCGGCGCTTCGCCTGCGCTGGGTGAGGGCGGTGCCGCCCGCCACCCTGAGGTAAACTCCCGCCCCGCAGTGTGGCTGTGTGGAGATTTCCTCCGTCCCCTCGAGGGTTCGCTCCGACTTTAAGCCCCGAGCCGGGGAAGAGGCAGCTCTGTTCTCGGGGCTGTCCCTCTGCTGAGAGATGTTGAGGGGGAAAAGAGGTGGAAACAGCGCGAAGTTATCGTCTGGCTGCGCGTTTCTTTGCTTGAGTGCCTTGAAGGAGGAGAGTGCGTTCCAACTGCTTTATTACTAATTGATCGCCATGCTGGCTGGTGTTTATTTATAGGAAGTATGCACGAGGCTATGACAGCCGTCAGATGAATCACATTCTGGGCTGCTTTCAGGAAGGGGCTTTGAGCAGCTCTGCGTGGGGCCCGGGGACGGCAGGTGGTTGGGATCCCAGAGAGAGGTTTGCCCTGCTTTGTGGTGGGTGTTTTGGAGCTGGCATCTCCTCTCAACTGTGCTTTTTGCAGTCAAGAGAGGGGGGGTATCTCCACTGTCATAGTTGGACAGATAATTGCGAGGAAACCTCTCCAACAGCTGCAGTGGCAAAGCCTGGCCGAAGTCCTACATGTTTCTCTTGACCAGAGCGACGCTACAGCTTGCTAATGTTCAGTTAGACGAACCCCAGCTCTGCCTTTTATTCTCTAACTTGGTGTAAATCACGGGCCTCACCTGCAGCGTTTGTTACACAACAGTATGGGAGAGGAAAGTGTTTCATTTTGCCAAGGAGGGACGCGGGAGTGATGTCTACTAAGTACAGCCTAGGGACACCGGCGAAGGAAAACATCCCTTTTTGGGAAACGCATTTAATTGGAGAATATACTTAAGTGTAAGCACGTACTTCAGTGATTTCCTGTTTGAGAACGTGGTTAAACAGATGCGACGTGCTTGGGATGTTAGATAACGTCAACGTGTTATTCTTACAGTGTTATGTGCGAGTGGATGCTAATTCACCCTGCCGGGGCTAAGGCACTCCTTGCTGAGTACATCACCTTGAGGGAGAACGTAGTTGCAGAGCTTTCTCAATTCCACAGTGGTGTTTTCTTGATTTGTCCTCAGCACCTTGTGATAGAAGGTCCAGTCTCACACTGAAAATGTGCTGTCTACATTTTCCTACCCCCAGTGTGTCTGAAAAAGTTGTCTTTTGTCCTTCCAATCATCATTTGTGTGTTTTTTCTTCTTTCCTCATTCTTCAGCATTATTGACTAATTCCAGCACTAACTTTATCCTCTGTGTTGACACATTCTGTCCTGAAGGTGGGGAAATTTATGGTACACATTTCCAAGTACACAGCCTATTACTGTGTATTACAGAGAACTTCCCTCCTCTGCAGCATGAAAACTTGTTATACCAGTTTAAAAATATTTCAAGTATGCATCTCCTTCCTAAAACATTAATCATTAATTAGCATGTGATACTGACATTTCAGGTTGCCACTCAATAAAGCAAGGCAGTATTTTATGAGCATTTCTATCGTATTGCAGTATCAACAGCACAGCATGCCCAACGTCAGCACAGTCCCATGTGTGAGAAGCCCATTCTGCAGCCCCTCTGGAAATGTTACCAGAGCCACTGGATTGAGACTACGTTTGCAAAGCTCCTCTTGGCAATTGGACACCTTTTCCTTGTGTTCCAGCCTGAAATTCAGCTTCCTTCTCACACAGAATGTGCTTTGTTGTATTTATTACTGCAAATAGCTGAGACCAGAAACACTGCACTGAGGAGCTGTGGTCAAAGAGGATCTTATTCACCTGGTTTGGACCTTCTTCACATGCAGTTTTTATCTTGATTCTTCTCTAAACATGATTTGGGTTTATAAAGCAGTTGGTAGAACTGAGCAGTCAGGGAAAAGAAAAGGTTAAAGATGGAAAATTGTTTGTTATTTATTTGAATTTCAGTGGAGCTAGAAAGAGCCACAGTTAAAATTGAGGATCACTGTGCTAGGCAGTGTGTATGAAACAAAAAACACTCCTGTTTTAGAATGGGTAATTTACACTTTGACTGTAAGGCAACAGACAAAATAGGGAATAAACATGTACTGGGATGTGCGATAACCATGAAAAAAAAATGGGTTAAGTTGAAGTGAACTTTGAGTTACTTTTATGGTCGTTATAGTTAACTTTCTGTTGTGGTAAATGAGATACTGCGATTTGTTATTTGTACAGATTGCCAATTAGAAACCTCAGACAAGATTGTGGCTTATCATACAATATAACGTTACAAATACCAGCTAGCTTACTTTGACTGTAATTCATGTTTACAATCAGTAATCCCACACAAGATATGCTTTATGATTCATGTTTCGTTTGTACAACTTTTCCCCATGAGCCTCCATGTCCTTTTTTTCTTTTTGGCAAGGCAGTCCCAGCTTACACTACTCAGTGCCCCAGCACGCCTCACTGTGCAGTGTCTAGCTGCCAGGATGAGGTCCAAACAATGATACAAACTTTTGGCGATCAGCTTTGGGATGTGACTGCGACCCAACAACATATTGACCTCAGAAAACAGATCTTCTGCCATGGGAACAGGAATGTGGAATTCCAAAAGTGACATTCCAGGCTCCAAAAGAACTAAAAGCATTAACTTGCTCTGAAGATGAAAGGACTGAAATCCTATTCTTCTCTGAGCTATGGAGAGCAACTTCATTCCTTCGACAGGTGATCAGAACAGAAAGTGAGAGAGGAGTTTAAACAGTCTGAAGGTTAAGGGGCAACTGAGTGTCCCAGACTGATGCATCCTGGACAAGCATTTGGGATACCATGACTAGCTGTAAAAAGTGGCCAAGCATCTGTGGGGAGCAGTCAGCGTTTGTTAGATGTTCTCTAGGAATGCCTTTAACAGTGAGTCTTCTTGGTGCTGAGCCAGAAGGATATCCAATTCTTGAGGGCTGTTGTAGCTTAATTGGGAATTAGCCCTGAAACCGCAGTGGCCAGTGCTGTTCTGTACCTGTACAGCAGAACTGAGGGCACTGAGAGCTTTGGTTCTCTCCAGCCAAGTTTTGCAGCGCTCTTTCTTTCTCCTTCTGAAATTCCAGATTCACACTTGCCCCCCTTTGCAGTACTTTATCCCTTTCCTGTGTTTCTGAGGCTGTATTACTGTCTTCAGGCCATTCCTTCTGCCTCCTCCACCATCATCTCCACTCCCCCTGGACCCCCTGTCCATCTCCAGAACTCCCTGTACTGCCTTTGTGGCTTTCAGCTGCCCTCTGTCTCCACCAAGCCATTTCCTTCTTGTTTCTCTCCCATGCTGCTGGCTCCAGAAGCACTGAACCCAACCTGACAGACACGTTATAAGTTGTCTTCATTTTTATCCCCACTTGCGAGACAAGATTTGCGGGTGTGTGAAGAAGCCTACAGAGGAAGAAGGGAGTTGTGCCCTCCAAGCGGAGCTGGGATGTAATTTTGGTATCCAGTAACTCAGCTGCACTTCTAATTGAGGCGCCTAAATCCTTTATTGCATCTAGTTCTTAATCTTTTTCTTCAGCAGGTCTTACTCCTTGAGCACATGCTTTGGTTTTCCCGTGGTTTGTTGAGGTGCGGGTGGGACTGCCTTCTACTGGTTTTGCAGTGTGTGGTTCAAAGTAGGCTAATTTTATCAGGATTAATGCCATAGGAAAGTATACCTAGCAGCTGGTCTTTAACTTCTGCTACTTAAAGATTGTGTTTTCTGACATTTTATTATCATTCTCCCATTCATCCCAGTGAGTATAGACAGCTGGTTATTTTCCAGAGTCAGCAAGTTCAAAATGGATACAGCTTGCATTCCTATGGAGAGTGGAAAAATATGCCACTGAATTAAATATTAATCGTATTATTTCCGAAGGAGAGGAATGCAAGCATAATTAAAGGAACATATATAATGATTTATTCAGAAAAAAATCGGAAAATACATACTTCAAAAAAATGTCTTTATTTTCTTAGATTCTGCTTTGATTCCTGTTCAGACTGGAAGTTAATTCACTAATGGCTCTCCATTGGCCCATAACATGAGGCTGGATGATCTTAATTCAGTTCCCAAGGACAGAGTGTCCTGTCACACAGTGAGTTGCATTTTGCATCCAAGCTCTATTTTCTGTTTCAGCAGAACGGAACGCTTTATGGAGAAGGACAGCACGGAGGGATTCCTCATGTTTGAGGTAAGGGCTTGCTGTTATGCAGGATGTTCTGTAACAGTTCTGAAAAGGGATTTTCTGGGCTTTTTGGTAGGTAGGGCTGCGTGCTGTGCCCAGAGTCAGCTTTAAGTTAGTGGAACAAATCGTGGTAACTTCATTAGAAACCACATCGAGCATTGTTTAAGAAGAGTTTAGATGTTTGTAGCAGAATGTATCTGGACTTCAGACATTTATATTTCTTCCACAATCCGCACAATTGCTACTTAACCAGCTGTGTAAACCTGCATCTGCCTTACCTCTGTGGGCTCCTCTCTGTTTGAATCAGCAGTTCCCTGGCTGTACGTACTCTAAGAGATGAACAGCAAATTTCAGCACAAAGTTACCCGTGTTCAACATCATGGCTTACAGCTCTCCTGTCCTTGGCGTAACTCAGGCTCAGGGACTTGGTGGCATTTATGTATGAACTGGGCTTCAGTGTACTGTACCTTTGCAGAAATCGGGTTGGCAGATAACCTTCATGGTTCAGAAAGTGAAAGCACAGATAAAAGCTTGTGATCGTGATGTTACAGAAAGAAGATGAAACGAGGAAAGAGGAATGGAATTTATTACCTCTAGACCTTCAAGGACGAATCATGTATTTCCCGTTGCCATCCGTGGATAAAAAAATTCCCCATTGTGGCAATCCTCTAATACCATGGGACAAGGCTATTAGAGGATAATCCCAGCCTCAATTGCAACGCTATGCCCCAGCACTGGTTATCCTAATGCTGTAGGATACAATTACAGAACAAGGCCTGGAAACCACAGCCTTTGTTCTGCCTTATTGCTTAATTGTTTAATGAAGTATTCACTTCATCTAAGTGAGTGCTTTGTAATTCTGAAGTTGCATGCAGCTGGCAGTGGCAATGAGCAGAGAACTGGCTTTTTTACAGGATAATTTGTTCTCTTGCTAATAGAAGGTACCATTAAAGATACCTGACTCTGATAGTAAATAACTTGAGTGATCTCTCCATTAAAGGGAAACCTCATCCTTAAAAGTGAGGAAAGAACGCACATTTGTTACTGCCTCTTTATTTTTTTTCCTTCCAGTCTTGATGCTGTGCAAAGACAGATGGAGGAGCTGGTTTTACCATTTGGGGCTGATCCTGCACTATCAGCTCAGTTCTTAAGGTCACGACACTGCATCACATGTACTTCTAAAACAGGATGGGAGACATTCTTGATTAAAATAAAAGAAAAGAGCAACATTTGCATCCTTTCCAGTCACCATAAAGAAACACAAAACAACATTTTAAAAGTGTATTTTACACTTTCTTGGAGGTTTTAAGAGGAAAGCAGCAGCCTTGAAAATCCCGATGCTCAGGGTAAGGTGTCAGACTTGAGCTCCTAAGGTCACTGCAGACATCATTTCCCTGCTGTTAAGCACCTCTGCACACCCTAAGCATTTCAGGTGCTTTAGATTGCTCTTTTGAAACATTTAACTCTCTCTATGAACTGTAGGAGGAACTTGGTACATTTGCTGTGGGTTTGGATTCCATTTTTGGCCAAGCACCCGAACTCCAGACACCAGATATCAGGAGATTTGCATTATCCTGCTGAGAGAATATGACCATGGGAACAAGAGAAAATCATCTGAATTCTGGAGGCTTTCTTGCACTTCAGCAGTGAAAGGTTTCTTGCAAGTGCTAAATACCAAAGTAGAACATAGAGTTATTTTTCTGCACATTCTCTTTACGTAGCTCTAGATGGTTTTAGGAGTGAGATCCATACAAAGAACAGGTGAGGTCACCTCTGCGCGGATCCCTTCCTCCCTTGCCAGCCCTGCTAAGGGCTATGAACACATTGCTGGTTCTTCTTCATGGAAACCTCATTTCTGGAGGAAAATGGCAACGAGAGGAGCAGATCACAGCTAGCAGTTCACTGGTTGCTTTCTGTACATGCTCTGCTGCGTGTGCCATTCTTGTCAAGTCCATGGAGTGCAGATAACGGGAAGGAAACCACCGAGCAGTGTCATTCGGAGCATCACCAAACAGAGTGGGATGGAGCATCTGCAGATGCACGTGTGTGCAGTTCTTGGCCCGAAAGAGGTGGCAATGTGTGACTTTCAGTGACTGGTTTCAGTTCAAAGGAGGTACGTTGTGCACCTTCTGTTTCTCCGTACGCTTTGTAACTTGTTTTCACAAATCTCCCGTTTTCAGCATCGTTTAACAAACCATTACAGGCCTTTTAATAAATTACAGTCATTAACCTTGCTGAGATTAGCTGAAGGCAGGATTTAAATTCGTGCAGTATGAAGTCTGTCCTCCAGGCACGAATGTTCAAGATCACACGAGTGTCGGAGCTAATATCAGTTCAAGGACCAGCAGGACCAGCGCTGGCTTACAGCCATCTCCTGTACCTTGACAGAGCTGACTGGCTCCTGCCCGTGCCAGCGCACACAGCCCTCTCATGCTGCTTGTTTTTCTCAGCTCCACGCTGTCTCTGTAATCTGCTCTTGCATCTGGAGTAGCTGGAGCACGGGAAGAGCCTTGACAGGCTTACTTTGCCTTTAAGGATGTACCTGCCTGCTCTACTGAAGGGAGTTTCCTGTGGAAGGAGCTGCACGGAGGCAGCACATCTGACTAATGGCTGCGAGAGGCACCACCTGCAAGGACTGTCACAAGGCAGTCTTGAATCAGCCCGAGAGTCTCATTGGCTCCTGATTTCTTCATGATATCCTGGATCTACTTCTATTACCACCTATTTTTGTATGCTCTGTGCAACCATCACCTGAGTAGAAACCCTCTGCCCCACATGAATGTAGTTGTTCTTCATCCATATGGAAATGTTTGTGTGTGCACTTTGGTTTTAACTCTTCAAGATGAAAAGTTTAATGCTGAAAACAGATGCTCAGTACCTTTCTTTTTCCAAAATGACCCCAACATTTTGCGTTCTTTGAAGGAAAGATCTTGAGGAAGGCTGCAAAAATATTTCTTCAATACATTTTTGGCTGGCCAGGTCTCACCAGGTTTAGCTTTCAACTGCCTATCAAACGTTGATAATATTTGGGCTGTTTGTTGTTGTTACACAGTTTTAACGGCTTGCTTGTAGTGTTATTAGTGGCCTTGGCTCAATCTCTGTGGTTACAGATGGCTGCAGTCTGAAATGGTTTCTGTCTGAACCAGCTTACGATGCCACACTGAGTCAGAGGAAAATCAGAAGAGGGCACAGATCGCCTCTGTCACAGCGGCGTAGGAGCACAACTGTGCAGTGGGACTAAAGGTTGTCTAGTGGAAAGGGCACTGAGTCATGAATGGCAGAGATGACTCTGCTCTGAGTGGAGCTGGCAGGAAAAAATTAATGAAGGTGCATCTCAATTACATCTTCCACTCTATCTGCTGGTGAGAAGCATCCAGAAGCCGCCTGGTGCAAGGCTGGTGTAACCTCTGCCCCATTGCCATGGGCTCCTGGCTGCTTGCTCCGTGCTCTTATCAGTGTGCTTGTTGACATGGCTGTGTTCTCTGCGTTCCACAGCTGCTCATTCAGTGCTGTTTGAATTCCTCTGCTGTTTCAGCATGGCCCAGGATCCCCACAGTTCTGGTGTGTGAAGCAGTTACCAGCTTCCCTCTGCGTGGTGGCTTTCAGTGATGTAATTGCTCCCCATCCTTTTCCCACAGCGTGGGAACTGAGGGAGGACTTGTCAACAGAGGCTGGTCAGCAGTGCTCCCAGAAATCCAAGCATTATTAATGGTATCAATACGGTGATTGTGCGTTCTTACTTTTCACGAAACCACGCTTAAAACTGAAGTTCAGAAAAAAAAAGTGGCATTTGTATTTTTAATACTTACCACAGTCTAACGATTTCTATTGCAGGCACTTGCAAAGTGTTCACCTGCCCTGAGGGATGGAACGACTTGGCAAGATGTGTGCACTGCAATTGGGATATTGTTCCTGCTGGGAGAGAATATTTTTACTTTTCATCAGTGCCTTGGCATTTGCAGTCCCTTTGGAGTACCTCCATCAGCAGTTTTCTCTCTGCCTTGCACAGTCTTCTGGAAAGTCCCAGGTCCCTAAACGCGCCTGTCTTTCTCATAGGTGTATTTCTTAAAGCATGACTCTTACTCCAAGAATTCAGTATCAAGTAGCCCATCTTGATTACTGGATCACAGCTGGTCCTACAAGGTGACGGCGAGGATGCGGAGGCAGAGGCCGCGGGGAAAGAGGAACAAAAGAGAATTGATACCTGTCCCTTGCACGACTTGGGGCATTCCCGAGCCAAGGTCCCACTGCCCTTGAGCGGTCGAACAAAAACGCAACACTGGCAGAACCCGTAGCACAGAAAGCCAAGATGTGAGCCGTTGCTGCCCTCTGCTGACCGTTTGCTATAGAGTGCCGGCACTTCGAGTATTTTCTGCACGGCTGCAAAGAGAGATTGCAGAGAATCTGTAGTTTACTGAAGTTTCTCCTTTTTCTTTTCACAAGGTCTGCTATTTCCATAGCTCAGCTGAGGCTGCAATTCAGACAAATACCAGTAAAACAAAGTCTGTGTTAAGCAGTACTGAATGGGAAGTGTAGTGGGGAGTGCCTTCCTTTAGAAGGATGACTGGGATGGGAAGCAGAGGTGGGAGAGGAAAGGTGGAACACTGGAGGTTAAAGTGTGAGCCAGTGCTCACCAGAAGGAGAGGTGACAAGTGATCGAGTGACTGATGGAGTGAGGAATTGAGAGAGATGGCATGGAGTGTAAATTTTATTAAATGCCCAGAAGAATCAGAATATGCATATAGACTGAAGGTCACTTTAGGAGAATGACTTGGTGTGTTTGTTTGCTTCCTCCTTACCCCATATTCTGTGTTATGTCTCACTTCTTGTTGCTCCTTTCCAGAAGGACCACTCAGTGTCCTTAGTGAGCGTGATTTTGGGCCAGGAAGCGAGGGAGACCAGCACGGGCATATAGCACATTAGCTCTGATGGAAAGAGGGGAGAGCTGACAGGGAAAACATCGCTCATCTTTTCAAAATGATTTCATCCACTGTAATTGTTTATAGGAGGACGAGTCTGGAACAAAACCTGAATGCCACTCTGGAAGACCTAACACCTCCTCTGTCATCAGCAGCTGAGGCAGCCTGAATGCCAACGTTCTCCTACTGCAGTTAATTAGTCCTTAAAAACTCCTTCAGAAGGCACTGTGGCTGGAGCTTCCATTGCCTTCAACGCGACCCATTACATCACGCCTCACTGACATACGGCTCTAACGAGCCACGCAGCAGGTAGTCTAAGATTTTGCTGTCCATATTCTCGTTCTGCCTCCTCCAGGAGTGACTTCAAGAGAACTGCTGGAAGAGATCAGTACCCGTACCTGTGTTAAGTCAAACAGGTTAGCTTGCACTGCTGAGGAAGTAGAGTTTGGTTATGATTTGCCCTAGGCTACAGGAATGCTTTTTTTTTTTCCCCAGTAAACTCCAAGGCATTAAAACTTTCAGTTTAGGAAGCCTGAAAACACTGTGACAGCTAAGGGGGAAAAGTCAGAATCTATTCTAAGTAGCTACAGCAAGACTATGTTAAAATATCAGGTAGCTGTGCTGCTGGACCCGCTTAGCAGCCGTACTCCAAAACCCCTGGCTTCAATTCTAGTAGTAAATATCTCTTCTGTTGCTTCATCACCTGGTTTTGCTTTCCATCCTTCTCCTCTATAACAACCATAATCGATAAAAAACAGCAGCCCTGCGATGCTCCCACCATCCAGACTTCAGAATCCAAATGTTTAATGTTTGAACAGTTGCAGAATGAAAACTATTGCAGTTGGCAACAACAACAGTTCATGGTGATTTTTCTCCTTTGAGGAACACAGTGGGATTAGGAGTACATTTCTCCTGCTTTCTTTACACACAAGCTTTGTGATTGTCCAAAAGAAATCCAAACAAACCACCGTAATGCTGCCAACAAGCAGCCAGGAGGCAGTTCATTATGCAAGGGAGAGTGAGAAAGGTACAGCCCCAGTGTTTTTTTTTTATTCCTTGTGAGTCCCTTTTTAAAAGTATGCAGAACAGGATGGGGATGCATTATTCAGTGGCTAAGTTCAGAATTAGTATAATCCATGCGCAGTGCTGTCCAGATGAGGAGAAATGAGCAGCACGAGATCTGTCCTGTAGCTTCAGGTCCTCACAGAGGTTTCGCCATTCGTCTGTACTCCTCATTCTTCAGAGGAGGCAGCCAGCATTTCCACCACATTATTTTAATGCAGAATTATTACAACGTTTAGTAGCTACAGAGATAGATGAGCTTTACTACAAAATCTTTGTAGCAACCTGATACAATTTTGAGCAAGTTAATGGTCAGAAAGAGCACTGCCAGGCTCCTCATGAGAAACTGTTGACAGTAAAATCACCCCAACATTCATCACAAAGCCAATAAATGTCAAGCATGGGACCTTTGCTGCAGTAGCTCATAATTCCTGCTCAGAAGCCTTTGCAGGCTGTTGGGGCACGTGGCTGCCCTGCATTTCTGCTGACTTTACTGAAGCCTTTGTTGCTGAAGGAGGGCAAGGAGCAGGTGTCTGCGTTCTGGCTGTCATTGTTACAGTGCTCACTGTGGGACCTCAAACGGAACACGTTTGGCCTCAATTTCCCCACCTGCAACACAGGAATGGCAATTCAGGAATTACCCAAAGGCAGTTCTGTGAAGGACACGGTGTTGCTGTCCAAATGCTCAGAAATCATGAGTTCAACCATACAAACTGGTGCTGCTTTTTACCAGTGAGACAGCCATGTATTTTTAATGTTAAATATGTCCAGCTTTTTGTGTCTGTCTAACACACGTTTTCAAGCTCTCTCTACAGCTACGGGAGATTACTTCAACCCATCACAGCACTAATTCTTGCTCAGTCTGCTGAATCCTGAGCTGGGCTGCCTTCAGAGAACCACAGGAAGCTCATGTATAATTCCAATTTGTCAGCTCTGAGGAATGTGAGCATTATAAACACCTTGCCCATCTCCTGAGTCTGACTCCAGCTTCAGCATTCAGCCCATAAACGACGTGATGAGGCACAGTACTGCCAAGTGCATGAACTGGGAACAGCCTTGTTCCGTGTCTTGCTCTCCACCTGTCTCTGCATCCTGGCTTGAACCTTGTGAATGAGGGGAGTCTGAGGTTACAGCACAAGCGATTATATCACCACATCCTCCAGATTTTGCCTATATATCATTTATAAAATCTCCAGGCAGAGGCTGAAAAACATCCTCGTAATGCCTCTACTTTCACTGACACTGTGAGGTCAGCGGCCGGATGGTTCGCTGTCATCTTTTCTGAATCTCAACGACTCTATGATTACATCCATACTGGCAATTCCTTGCTCGAGTTTTCTGCATTTCCATTCCAGCTGCTCCTGTGTATGCAGATAGAAAACTCATCCCTTTCTGTCATTCGCAGTGACAAGCTGCATCCCAGAAGCTCTACACAGATGGAGTCGTTCTTAGTTTACAGAGAATGCGCACGCCACATGCCATTAGGGTCACTTGAAACTAGGCTAACTACCTGGCAGACCACTGGAGAGCAGATTCTTTAATAAAAATGAATAGCTGACAAGGGATAGACTCCTTGCTATTTTAGGACAAGCTCTGCAGATAGCCACAGTGCAGAGGCTCCCAATCTATCATTTGTTTTGCTGCTTCTCGGCTGTAGAGCTTAATTACCAGTTCAGGAACCATGCTGTGTCCCAGGGCTGGCCTGTAAGTCCATTAAATTAAACAATAGAGGCACTAAACTGAAAATTACACACGTCAGAAATGAAAAATGAAGTTGCTTTGTCAGTGTGCAGGGATCGCTGCAGGGATGTTCTGACACCTTCTGGAGTTCTCTTTCTAGCAGCTCAAGCAAGAGGGAGATTTTCCTCTGGATGCCACCGGTTTTTGAACTATGATCACTAATTACATAAGTGCTTTATTGCGTGAAATAATACAAACACTCTGGAGTTAAAATGTACTCATATTTTCCCCTTAAATATCTGAAGGTACAGCACCAACATCCGTCACACTTTGTGATAGACCTCTGAGTGGGAAAGAGCACCGCCACAGAGAAGCAGTCTCCTCAAGGACCCGGATGCAGCCGTCCACAGCTTCCTCAGTCTGCGTGGATCTGAACTGTGAAGGACCCTGAGGCACTGCGGGGCTTCGGTGTTTTACGTGGAACGCCTCTGAGAAGGTAAGGCACCCAGCCTCTGCCTGTCCCATAAACAAGCAGTGCATCATCTCTGGGAGCCAGCTTCTCTCCCCATCAGCATTTCAAGTACGCCATTCTTTACGTGGCATTCTGAAGCACGCGCTCACCTGAACTGGCATTCATTTTTTAAGATGGCCACCGAAACCATTTTATTACTGCGGTTGGTTGGAAAGAGCACTGCTCTGCAAAAATCAGATGATGTACTCATTTCTAAAAGCCTGGAACCAAGAGCCAGTAGAGATCTGCTGAGCAGCTGCAACAGAGCCATTAAATATAAATATTTTTAAAAACAATTCCCTCTTTCCTAATGCTTTTAGAGCAGCATGGGGGAACAGCCTGAGTGCATCTTACCGTATTAATCAGGACGTGATGGAGGCTATTGGGCTCCAGATTTAACCCTTCTCTGTCTTAACATTTTCCAACCCATATAAATGACGTGAGTTTGTATAAAACGTATTCAATCTTCACAGTGACAACAGCAGAAATTTCTATTTTGAAAACATCTATTCCTATCAGTCTGCATTTTTCACACTCCTACAGAAACAAACTGTTCTCAGTGGTGAAGTTTCTCCAATTGAAAAACTGCAGCAGAAATGGAAATTACTTTTTTTTTTTCCATCGTGACTGTGGATTGTGGATAGAAAAGAACTGCTCTGTGGGGCTGCATACCCGTGAACGATGTGTCACACTGAATTGCAGTGTGTGGGCCCATTAGAAGAGGTGGAGTTTTGCTCCAAACTCTCAGGTATAGTTCCCTGGTATCATCATAGAACAGCTTGGGTTGGGAGGGATCTTGAAGCCTGCTCAGCTCCAACCTCCTGCCATGGGCTGGGTGCTCCCCTCCAGCTCAGGCTGCCCAGGCCCCACCCGGCCTGGCCTTGAGCACCTCCAGGGATGGGGCATCCACAGCTTCTCTGGGCAGCTGTGCCAGTGCCTCAGTACTTTTGTTCTGTGAAGGAAACCATCAGGATAGTAGAGGGAAGAACAGAATTTGACGCTTAGAAAGCCAGGTGTCATTCATCCCACTGTGCCCAGCAGGACACGGGACAGAGCGCAGCCCATTGCTGCTCCCTGGGAGGCAGGCTGCCTGAGCTGTGACACCGCTTCTCATCGCAAGGAGGCACTGCCCAGGAGTGCCTCATGCTCGGGACATTCTGAAGTGGACTGGTCATTAGTACACACAAAATCCCTCTTGATTCGTGATACTCCCACCTTGTAGTTTTATAGCTATGGGTAGGATCCATCTGATCTGGCTCGAGACGTCTGAGAGAAGCACTTCGGTTTACTTTTACTGTCAACAAAGAGAAAAAGCTGTGCCCACACACTGACTGATCCGAGTTTCTTTGATGACTGTTTAAGTATGAAATGGGCAAGCCATCACGATTCAGCTGTGTGGAACTTCAGAGAAAAGAAGTCTTCTCTGAGAAGCCATCCCGTGTTGATCATTAGGGACTGATGTCACTTCACCAATAACACAGTCTCAGCAGATCTGCAGGTGATGCAGAACTGGGAGAACGCCTGATAACACTGAACGGGCTGGCTTCAGTCCACAAGGACCATAAGGGGAAATGAAAGATTCTGCACCTGGGGAAGAGTAACACCCAACACCAGGGCAGGCTTGGAACGGGCAGGCAGAGCTCGGTCCCGCTCACAGGGGATACCCAGCTGAACGCGAGCCAGCAGCGCACTCTCATCACAGATAAGACAACATGAGCAGTGCTGATGGGCTCAGCGTGGCCAGGGGATGGAGGGAACGTTTTATTTCCCTCTGCTCAGCACTGGTGAGGACATTTTTGGAATACAAACCAGTTTTGACACAGCTCACACAAAAAAAAGGTTGTCGAGAAACTGGAAGTGGTCCAGCAGAGAGCTGGCTACCTACAGAACAGGACCCACTAGGGGGGCTGAAGCAGCTGGATCTGCATAATGTGGCACAGAGGGGTCTAAGTGTGATCCAGGTGCAGCCTGTGGCTGCTTGAAGGGAGATACAAAGATGATGAAGCCAAAGTTCCCTTATTTAGGTCAGATAATGCAGCAGGGGGTGATGGCCAAAAACCTGCTGCTTTGAGGCTCACAGCGGACTTCTTTTTTCCACCAGGGAGGCTGCACGCCGCTGGTACAGACCATCCAGAAAAGCAGCATTCAGCAACGAGCAGTCATTGTTGTTGCAGGCTGCCAAGACGTTAAATCCAGGGCTGCTATGTTACAGTGCTGGTAAAGCTTGGAGCGCAAACTGAGATTTCAAACTATCGTGCCCTAAGATTCCACGATAAAGCCTGCAAATTATGGCTGGATCAAAACACTGCCAGGTCAGAGCGTGTGCTGTGACCCACTGGCGGTGGCTTCTGCAGCGTGTGCTTCATGAAACTCAACTCCCCAACGGCAAAACTCTCTAGAGCTGGAACAGGCACGTGCTAATCTGAGCTGATGGTGGAACAACACAACTGGCTGAGACAAACTAATAATGCAACAGAATTGGAATCACTTGCAATGTGTGTTACCATCACCTCTGGAGTGTGTCCAAACCCTTCAGTTCTCTATTATTAATAAAGACAAATTCTCATTCAGAACGAGGGAACATTCTGGAACACACTGGCTACAACTGCACTGAATAAAACTTGGCCTGGGTTTCTTCTATCTCCGTGTTCTATCTCTGCGACCCAAGGACGAAACTGCTGACTTTTCATTGTGGCAGTCTGTCAGTTCCAAGTGCTCGAGCTAACAGGCAGGCCTGCCAGCACGGCTGCCAGAGGAGCTCAGGAGCAAGGCAGATAACTCAACGGGCTGGAGTTTTGTAGCAGAGTTCCTCCTGAAACTGTAGATGAGATTAATTGCTGAAAAGAACCAACCCAATAAGCACTTGGTCTGATTCTTCTTAAAATTTATTACATATACTTAGAAACGATTGATTGTGGCTTTGGCATGCGTAGGATAAGAAATTAAACTTTTAATAAGACCAGAAATTACAGTTTCCAAAGGCAACTGCGTGAAGAATCGTGGAAGCACGGCTAAGCTTAGCTGAGAAACAGGATTCATTTCTTCTCATCCTGAGAGTGGGACCAGACAGGTTTGCGTTTCTGAATGAAAGCTTCGATACCTTCCTGGCCATCCCTCAAAGTCAAATTGTCGACCATGACCTGAGAGGTTATTTTGTAAGCAGTATCAAGGTCCTGCGCCATCTGTCTGTAGAAGGTGGCCTTCCCCAGAGCCAGGACGGATTTGCTGCTTTGGCATATCTTGTGAGAGATTCTCGAGGTCTCCTCTTCCAGCTTGTCTTCTGGCACCACCTTGCTGACGAGCCCGTGCATTAACGCTTCGTGGGCAGAAAGAGGCTCCCCTGTGAAAAGCATCTCCAGTGCCACCTGATCGAGAAAAGACACCGCGTTAAGTCAGTTCACTGCCTCGCTGCTTCCGTTCATCTTGGGGATTTCAGTGTCCTCCGAAGATATGTTACTCTTTGGGCGAATAAGATTAAATGAGACAGAAAAGTGTGGAAGGTGCTCCACAAAGTCAAACGACCCAGCTTAGTATTTCAAGCTGGGCATCGAATAATATGCAGTCAAACCCTTGCTACATCTAACGCTGAGGTTTTGAAAGCATCTGCCTTAGGACAGGAAATTTCGAGTTGAAGCTGTCATCCCATCAGATTTGTCCTCACACCTCAGCAGAGTCCTGCTGCACCTCAGGAGTGTGTCCACAAGAATCTCCGTGGGTCACAACATTTATTTTCTCATTTACAGATTTACAGATCATACTGTTGCTTGTGCATTGAGAGAGGTGGAGTACACTCGATAGGAAATAAATGAGGAAGAAGCTGCAGGAGGGTTTCAGATGCTATTTACAGCACCCTGATCTAAACCCGGGCAGATGACGCTGGCAGTGAAATGTCACTGCCCGGCGGGAGCCCACGCCTCAGTGGGATTGGTATCCTGAACTCACAGAGGTTTCTCATCAGGAGAGAACATCGCTATCTAAAGCACCGACTGTTGGAAAGGACAGGGACTGCTGCTAGGAATTCCTGCTGGCTGGAATCACATCAGTAGGAAGCTGCTTTCCCTAAACAGAGGTCGTCTCATTTTTATCTTACTCTAAAGCATTATGAGTGTGTTTCTGCCACAGGAAGATGATGTTAAGGCAATGGAACAAACTCCCAGCACTGCATCCTCCTTATTGCAGAGTATTCCTGAGAAAGCAGCCTACCTTCCTTGGCAGAGATCTGCCCAAGGCCACAGCCGGTGTGGAGCAAAACAATCCGATGTTTACTCCAGGAGTAGCAAAGCGGGATTTCTCACTTGCCACGGCAATGTCACAGCTTGCCACAAGCTGACAGCCCGCTGCTGTGGCCAGGCCGTTCACTTTGGCAATCACTGGCACTGGGAGCCTCTGGATTAAAGTCATAACCTGTATGCACACAAAAACAAGGGACCCGTCAGTGCTTGAAGTTAAGCAGTGGCTGTACTAAAACCCACACCCGCATCACAGGACTGATGTCACTATGTGCACTTCCAGCTTCACACAGTGGAGCTCGGTGAAGGTGTAAGCTCTCTCTGCACAACTGACTTTACTTTGGGGTGCCCTAATGCACAAAACCACCGCTGTTTCAGTAGCTGCTCAGCTGTAGCATAAGTTAGTCCTGCTAACTCCAATAGAAAGCACAAGAAACAAAGGTAACAACAGTTGAATTAAATCTGTGTGCAGCTTGCACATCTCTGCACTGCAGGCCCAGTACTCCTGGATGTGGAAGGAGCTATCTGAGCCCCACGCTCACTAGCCCTGTGCTGGAAAAGTGACTCAGGAGAACCTAGCACTGGTTTCTGCACGGTGCTGAGCCTGGATCGATCTCACCCAGACACAATCATCTCAAGACGGGATGTCTTTGTGGGGTGGGTAATCTCTCTCTCTGAAGCTGGGTGCTGGGATATCCAGCCTTAGAGGGGAGAAGTTAAGACTAACTCTTCTAACTCAGGTTCTCCTTGATTACAAACCGAACTAATTTCGGTATGTGCAGACAGAACACGCGGTTTAACTCATCACTGTCATTATCTGGATTTAAAAAGATATCATTAGCACAGCGTAGCATGATACGTTATCATTTGCTACAACAAATTCTCCGGAAGATGAAGTTCAGCAAATTTTATGTTACTTCGGTTACCTACATTCAGTTTTGAATCTCATCAGATTTTGTCTCGCTTTGTTTAAAAACAAGGTCCAATGGATTCTGAGAAGCAGGGAGCAAAAGAGCATCGATACATAATGGTACAAAAAAGACACTGCTGGCCCTTCATGCGAGGCAAGGCGGAGTGCCATTAACATCTGCTCACCTCTGCACACATTTCAAACACTTGGGCATGATGCTTCACATCATCTTGGGTTGACAGTTCCTTTAAGTCATGACCAGAACAAAACACGGGTCCTTCGGCTGCAAAGGATTTCACACAAAATCAGACTGAACTGAACAAGAAACGAAGCGTTGTGTCAGTGCCCCATGAAAGGTATAGAAGGATCAGCAGTCAGAAGGAAGGAGGGTCTGTACTCTGATCCTAAATAGTGCCTTCTGGGTTCTGAAACACTCTGAACTGCCAAATGCAACGCTTAATCCTTCAGGTATTTGTAAGAACACAACATTTGCAACCATGACTATGAAGATGCCACCTCCCCTTTGTATTCATTTCTTACGGACCAGATTATTGTAGCAGGGTTTAGCGATAACCACACGCTTAGCAGCCCTCAGCTCACTGCATCGGAGCGACATCGTCTGGAAGTTAATGACATCTGCATTGGTGCCTTGCTGAACAGGAACCTGCAGTAAAGCCTGTGTTGAAGACTGAAAGCATCCCCTGAGAGCCCTGCTGAGGTTTCTTCTTTTGGTTCCATTCAGCCACGGCACTGGGAATCAGCAGGGGTGTGCAATTTCTCTGTCGCTGAAAACAAATGGTAAGGCTGCAGAAAACCACCAAGCTGTACAGACAAAGTCCCTGCACACTGTGGTGTGAGGAATAACCCGAGCTGCCTCGAGAGCTGCCCCTGAGACCAGTGCTGCGGTCTGAAACACTGAGTGTGTGAACTGGAGTCACCTTCTGTTCCTTCCACCCTCACATGCACACACGTGTGCACAGTGTTCTCCTCTCCGGCGTTCCAGGTTAGGAAACCTATTTCTCCAACACATTTGGAACGAGGACAGGGGAAGATTATCTTAAAGTATCATAGGAAATAAATGGCTTGAGAACATCTCGACTTTTATTGCCTTTCTGAGCTCCACGGCTTAATACCTGATCAGAATAAAACCACAGCAGGCTTTGCGAGATGTTCTACATCTGCAATAGCAATATGACGGTCTCTTCTTCATCGGAGTTTTAGGATGAGCTCTGACAAAGCAGAGGCAGAGATAACAAAGGCTGAGCGCTGCTGGGAGCAGAGGACGTGGAGCAGGAAAGCCTCCGAGCCCTGTGCCGGGCGGCAGAAGCGCTGCGGGCTCAGCCTGTGCATGGAAGCCGCAGTAACTCTGCAAACACACGGCGCGGCCCGACGGACACAACAACACGGGCACAGCAGCGCTGCTCCCAGCCCGGGTTAATTATCGACACGATCAAAGCAGAAGGGACTCGGCCGCCAACGCCGTCGTCCAGAAGGGGGAGCCGAGCGCACGGAGTGTTCGGCTCCGAGCAGGCTTTCCTTAGGCCCGCCGCAGCCCCCGCTTCTTCCTACCCCGCCCGCTCCCCTTCCTGCGAGTACCCGAGATGACGATAACGCGGAGCTCTTTGCTCTTGACGTCGTGCAGGAGGTCCTCCTTCAGCGCCCGCAGCATGGACAGGGACAGCGCGTTCCTCTTCGCGGGGTTGTTCAGGACGACGTTCCTGCAACGCAACCGCGCCGAGGAGCCGCGCTCGGGAGCCGCTCCGAGCGGACGCGGACCACCTCCCCCGGCCCCGCTCCGCTCACCTCACGCCGCCCTCCTGCCGCCTCAGCGTCAGCGCCGCTCCGCCCGCCGCGCCGCTGCAGGCCGCGGACAGGGCCCGCCACGAGCGCCCGCAAGGCCGACGCAGCGCCGCCATCGCCGCCGCGGGCGGGAAGCGGATGGCCCGCTCCGCTCGGGGCCGTCCCGCTCCGCTCGGGGCTGGTCCCGCTCCGCTCGGGGCCGGCCCCGCCTGCAGCACCGCGGCCAGGACGCGGGGACGGCCGGAGCTCGCGAGCAGGAGGGGGATCGACTTTTTACAGCTTGAACCTGAGAGAGGGGAAGATTTAGGGTTTACTTTGCTTTACTCAGAGGGCAGTGAGGCACTGGCAGTGCTGCGCGGAGAAGCTGTGGGTGCCCCGTCCGAGCTGGTGCACGAGGCCGGGTGGGATGGGGCAGGGGTTGGGGCTTTGAGGTCTCCCTCCTACTGAAGCCATTCTGTGATTCTCTGCTGCGCAGTTCTGTAGCAAAAAAAAACCCACTTGTCCTCAGTGTGCTGACTATAAGGAATAAAGAGGAAAAACAAGAAGGAAATGTGGGAAGTTCAGGAAGACCGAACGTGACACACATGGAAGGGGCCATATAAATTACGTGGTTCCACTGAGGAACAGACTTCTATGCATTGCGACGTACAGCTTGCTGTGGTGTTTATCACTACATCTTCTATTGAAAGAATCATAGAATTATAGAACTGTAGGGGTTCAAAGGGACCTCAGGAGATCATTGAGTCCAACCCCCCTGCCAAAGCAGCTCCCTACACCAGGTCGCACAGGTAGGCATCCAGGCGGGTCTTGAATACCTCCAGAGAAGGAGATTCCACAACCCCCCTGGGCAGCCTGTGCCAGTGCAACGTCACCCTCACCGTAAAGAAGTTCTTGTGCACGTTTGTGCAGAACCTCCTGTGCTGCAGTTTCTGGCCGTAAAGATTTCAGAGATGTACATTTCACTTCATTATTCTATACTATGTAGCTAATAAGAGGAAAAAACAAAGCATCTTCAGTCATTCGAAATGAGCCTGCACGTTGCAGTCAGGACTACAGTCTGCTTCCTCATTTAGAATAACTCACCTTGGGCAGATCCAAGGGATGGAGCATCTCCTGTGAGGATGGGCTGAGAGAGCTGGGGCTGTTCAGCATGGAGAAGGCTGTGGGGAGACCTGGGAGCGGCCTGACAGTACCTAAACTCTGCAGACCCTCACTGCTTAAAATAGCTCTTCCAAAAAATGCCACTTTGCAGTGTAACCTCTCACGCTTCTTTCACTCTGCTGCTCTTTGTTTGCTCACAGGTGTGGTGACCTCTCGTTCTTCACACCTGGCTCATACAGGCTGGCTCCTGGGGAAGCAGCAGCTGTGTAGCAGCAGCAGCAGCTGTGTAGCAGCAGCAGCAGCAGCAGCTAGCAGACATCCTCATCTGCTGGAAGATGCCCGTGGGCACAGAGACTGAGCAGTATTGCTCAAGGAGATGCAGGGTGCCCTAGTCATGGTTTCCTGTTCTTGCTTGTCACACACCTACACATCATGCATCCTTTCCTAAATGCTAGAGGAAAGTATTCACAGTTCACACGTTTTGTACACAGCCAGGGCCCATTTAGAAGAAAATTATGTCATTCTGAGTGGATCGCAGCAGTTCTCAGAGTCCTTCCTTGGTGTGGCAAAGGCCAACGCACAGAGAGCACAGTGTGTTCCAGTTCTCCTGGGAGGAGTTTGCATTGCCCTGCAACACTGGCATGTAACCTCTTCCAATCTTCCTTAAAGCTGGCCGTGTGAATTGCAATATTTCCAGTTCCTTCTCTCTCTTTCTCTGCCTTCTTGCTCTGTCCATTTCCAGTGAAACATTTTTTTCCATCTTCTTCACATAGTTTCTTTTTAATAGAGCGTTTTCAGCTCTCTTGAAGTTCTGCTCCTTTCCGCTTTGACTGACAGCCTCATGTTTCCTTTCACACCATCCTCCATCATGGATTTCTTTGGCTGCAGCTTCCCCAGTGCTCTAAGCAGACCAACTGCTGCCTTCTCTGAGAAAGTGCTGATTTTTTTTTCCGGTTTCAGACAGCTTTCCTTTTTATAGCATTTGCTAGCAGCGCTGCAGCTACGGCTGAGCTCACGCTTCCAACTGGAGACAACGAGGAGCCAGGACTGCAAGCAGCAGACAGGGCTCCTCTAACCTTTCTCTTTATTGTTCTTTCATATAAAATGAAAAGGAAGATGATAAGGGCCATGATGCAGCCTCATTGCTGAATCATTTCAGAATGTTTGCAGGGAATCACGCAGCGCTAGCAGAAGATGTTTCGAAATTCAGGTGCACTTAGCCGTCGTCGTGCGCTCTTGGGTCCTCGTTCAGATGTTGCTGGATGAGATGCACAGACAACAGAATCAGCATGTAGAATCCTTCTGTTTATGAGGCTTAATTGTTCGTGTCTCTATTTCCTTGGCTTTCAGTGATCCCAGATGGGACGTTTATCATATGCTTCACCCTGATGGTCACGGCAGCCACTATCAGTGGCACCTCACCCCAGGGTACAGGCGGGCCTTGCTGAGGTGAGGAAATATAAAGACACTTCTGCCTGTTCATTGCAGTACTGCGATGAAAACTTGGGACTACACTACGAGCACGAGGCAGGCGTGTCCCCTGCAGAGCTTCATGCAGATTAATTCTCGTGAAACGCACCGACCTGGCATTCCCAGACGATCTGGTGACCTGATTTTCAACGCTGCTGAAATCATTCAAATCCTGCTGGGAGCCACAGGGGTTCAGCACCTTTGCAACTCGAGGGCTGCTTAAATTCTTGTCGGGTGTGTAGTAGTTGGACAACAACAGGGAGAGGAAAGTCCTGTTCTTACACCCAGGCCAAGGAAAATTAGTTTCCTGCTTAGTGTGTTCTGCTAGCAAAGAGAAGGATTTGGGCATGATGGTTTCTCTGTCTGGAACCCTCCGGGACTGCCTAAAGAAAAGATGACAGAAGATTCTGATGTTCCTTTTTAGCCAGAAGTCTCCTAGCTGACGCTTCCATGATTCCTTTGTGCCCAGGGACTGGAAAAAGGGAAACACTGCTCCCATCTGCAGGAAAGGGAGGAGGGAGGATCCAGGGAACTACGGGCTGATGCGGCTCACCTCTGTGCCTGGGGAGATATGGAACAGATCCTCCTGGAAGACACATTACGGCACGTGAGGTTTAAGCGGGTGATCCCAGGCAGCCAGGGAAGGTCGTGCATGACCAGTGGGTGTCCTCCTGTGATGGAGTGACAGCACTGGTGGACAAAGAGAAGGCTACTGGTGTCATCTGCTGGACTTGTGCAAGGCCTCTGACACGGTCCCCTGACACTGTCTCCAAACTGGAGAGATACGGATGGAAGGATGGGCTATTCGGTGGGAAAGGGATTCGTTGGAAGGTCACAGGTGGAGGGTTGTGGTCAGTGGCTCTTTGTCCAAATCTCTGTCAGTGATACAGATGATGGGTTGAGTGCTCCATCAGCAGCTTTGCTGACGGCACCAAGCTGAGTGGCACGGTTGATACAGCAGAAGGAAGGGATGCTGTCCACAGGGACCTTGATAGATTCAAACGGTGGGCCCTTGCGAGCCCAATGAGCTTCAGCAAAGCAAAGTGCAAGGTTTTGCACTTGGGTCATGGTAATCCCAGATATGTATTCAGACTGGGAGAAGAGAGTAGCCCTGCTGAGAAGGACCTAGGGGTCCCGCTCGATGAACAACTGAACACGAGCCAGCAGTGCGTGCTTGCAGCCCAGAGGGCCGATGGTAACCCGGGTTCCATCCGGAGGAGTGGCCAGCAGGGAAGGGGACTGCCCCCTCTGTTCTGCCCTCACGAGGTGATTCCTTTTAGCACAAGGCAGCGTCCTGCTGGGCGCTGGCATGAAGCGCTGAGCTCCTGGTGTCATTACTGCGGCAGTGCTGGATTTGCCTGTCACTGTGTGGCAGCACTGCTCCACGCAGCGTCTGTTCCCTGCAGCCTGCAGGCCGGGGAAGCGATCGAAGCCCATTTGTCACTGCACCTTTCCCTGCTCCTCTTTATTTGCTGTTTTTCTCTCATCCTCCCCACGCTCATTTTTCATCCTTCATTGTCCTCACCTCAGAGAAGCGATTCATATTTCCCTGGCTGTGCCTTCCAATCATGAGATTCCGTGATCAGAACTGGGAAATACACGGGACGCTGCAGCAAACGATAAGAAGAAGGCATTCAGTCCTTTCCTGAGAACAGAAAACTTTTGTTTCCGGATGTAGATACTGAATTTTGCAGGGCTCCCTGAACACAACAGGGACGGGTGCTCCTCCGCCTGCGTTTGGTGCTCTCAGAGCCGCCCTGCCCCTCTGCTGATGGGAAACCAGGCAGATGCTGGGAAGGAAGACATGAACTGGAGCTGTCATTAAGGGCTGCAGCAGCAGTTTGCCTAAAACCTCTCCCTGCAAAGCTATGCGCTGTGCCTGCTGCCCATGACTTCTTTCCGTAGTGAAAGAGTTTTCTGGACTCTTCCTGTTCACCTGTTTCCTGTCCTCGGGCTGGATTTCTTTCATTCTTGTTTCTCTCTAAAAACCACCAAGATTTGTTTGTTCTCAATAAGCAGGACTTCTGTCTGATAAGAACACCAACACCTCCCAAACGATTGTGACTTTTACTGACCTATGGGAGAAGCAACAGAATCCTGGTGGTTAAGTTCCTATGGGCACTGCCAAAAGTTCCTCGGGGATAACACAGTTAAGACTCGCCTTGGCTGTAAAGCTGCTGTACTCACGGAATTGACTCAGTGAGAAGCTGATGTCTGTCAGTACTAGATGGGGCTGGGGAGGAACGTACTTTCAGGTGCCCTCAGGGAAGACATTTCTTGCAGGGGGCTTGGTCTCCAGCAGTGCTCACTGAAGGGCTGTCAGGGACTTAACCTGCTGTACAGCTTCCCCGCTTTGTGCTGTCTGATTTCTCCCCCTGACGTCCTACACACCATGCAATGCTTGGGGGAGATGGAAATGGAGACCCAGAGGCCCAGCCCCGCTGCTGCTGGGCACACTGAAATGCTGTGGTGCAGCCCGGTGCCTCCGGTGCTCTGCGTCTGCATCTGCTGCGCTGCTTTATCTTCTCAAGGCCACACGTGTTACATTCACAGTGTGCTGGCACCAAGAAAGGGATGAGGACTTGATTCAACACAGCTGTCTGATATTGTGGAGAAACATCCTGTACCTCTCTGTGTCAGAGCGCTCCTGATTCCAGGCACAAGAAATATTAATACATAATGAGCAAAAAAATGATTACAGAACACCAGCTCACAAATGAAAAGGGACAGTTTTAACACTAACGGGTCATTTTAGTTTTTATTTTTGAAGGAAAAAGCAGCTGCAGCAGTGTTTGCCAGTCACACAGACAGGGGGTTGGAAGAGAAACTGAAACATTTCTGGACCATTTTTGCTGGGCAGGACAAAAAAGCAGACATTAGGACCGAGGGCCATGGCCATCCATCTCGAGTCCTAACGTGCTGTCACATGCAGCAGGAGGCAAGCAGGACGGCCACGTTTCAGAGGAAAGCATGCTAACACCATGCCAGTTTCCTACGTTTAGAATCACGCTGCTGTTTTCATGAAGAAATCCCTCTTACAGCACAGTGACACTGCAGCGTACCACTGATGCTCGTTAGCACGCAGCTGCCTTACTGAGAGCTGAGCTGATGAGTGCTGGAAGATTCTTACCACGGCAGCGAGCTTGTCAATGACCATCATAATGAACTAGTCACGTTGTTGATTTATTAGAGTTCAATTAATTTAAACATCCAACTGCCTCACTTATTTTTGCCTTCATTTTCAGTTTTTCATTCTGCTTGAGAAACTTTTGCTTGGGCTTCGCAAGCAGCAGCGTGCTGATTTTACCTCCTGTTCTCGACAGAGGCAAGGAAATCAAATGCTTCCCCAAACTACTCAATCCCACTGACACTGATTTACTTAAATCCAGTATTTTCCCAATGAGATCTGCATGCAAAAGATGGGGATTCGGATAGATATCTTTAAAACAATGCTGTCTATTATATCTCTTATTTTAAAACGTGACTATCCACCTTTCTCCTTCATACCCATTGATGTGCTTAATTCTGGAGATGGCTAAAAAAAAATGGAGGCCATTTCTAGCTAGCATTTCATTTAAATTCCACTTTTTTCTTCTTATTTCATAGAACCACAGAATGGTTTCCTCTTTGCCCCATCACTATCACAGCACCACAGAACTGTAGGAGTTGGAAGGGACCTCTAGAGATCAAGTCCTGCCCCCTGCCAGAGCAGCTCCCTAGCCCAGGTTGCACAGGTAGACATCCAGGTGGGTCTTGAATATCTCCAGAGAAGGAGACTCCACCACCTCTCTGTGCAGCTGTGCCAGTGCTCCGTCACTGCACTGTGAAGAAGTTCCCACACACATTTGTGCAGAACTTCCTATGCTTCAGTTTGTGGCCATTTCCCCACATCCTAACAGCACACACTGCAGAGAAGAGTCCAGCCTCATCCCTGTGCCTCCTGCTCCTTAGATATTTATAGATGTGGATCAGATCCCCTCTGAGTCTTCTTTTCTCAAGGCTGAACAGACCCAAGTCTTACAGCCTTTCCTCATTAAGAGCAGCAGCAGCACTCCAGGCCCTTTATCATCTTTGTAGCCCTCCACTGGACTCTTCCCAGGAGTTCCCTGTCTTTTTTGCACCATGGAGCCTGGAACTGCACACAAAACTCCAGATGAGGCATCACCAGAGGGGGAGGATCACCTCCCTCGACCTGCTGGCCGTGCTCTTTTTAATGCACCCCAGGATCCCATTGACCCTCTTGGCCACCAGAGCACACAGCTGGCTCATGGCTAGCCTGTCATCTACCAGGACACCCAGGTTCCTCTCCTCAGAGCTCCTCTCCAGCAGCTCATCCCCCAGCCTGTACCAGTGCATGTGGTTATTCCTCCCTAGGTGCAAGACTCTACACTTGCTCTTGTTAAACCTCATCTGGTTCCTTTCTGCCCAGCTCTCCAGCCTGTCCCATATTCTTCCTGAGTGGTCAGACCCTTTTTCCACATTTTGGACACCTTTCTCTTCCCTTTGAGTTTATGCACGAGCTCCTTGCTCATCCACACAGGTCTCCTGCCAGCCCTGCCTGATTTCTTACAGGGACACACTGATCCTGCACTTGGAAGAAGTGCTGTTTAAATGCTGACCAGCACTCCTAAAACTGTGGAGCAGCATTGAGGACATAACTGCACATCTTCTTGATAGAAGACTGAGCGCTTTCCTTCAGTGCATATTAGCACTGCTTAGTAGTGTAGGTCTGAGTCAGTCTGTACAAGTGTGGTTACAGGGATGCTAGGGAGCTAAATCATGTCTACTGCAAGAGGGAGTGTGCCTGAGAAAGGATGTGGTTCCTCCGTACGAGACACTCTGATTCCTGCTCCAAAAAAGCTCAGACCTGGAGAAGGCAGCTTGATTTACACACACGACGTGAAGGCAGTGATCTGAGTAGTAAACACGTTATGCAGACTGCTTGTGAGAATGTAAATGGGATAAAAAGAGAGGAGAAGAGATAATGAGTATCAGCAGTGTCACGAGTGGAACGAGGCAGATGGAAAGACATTTTGAGGGCAGAGGCTGTAACCAACAGCCAATAAGCACGGGGAAAGTCGAGCCCAAACTAGAAAGGCTGCGGGGATGGCTGTCACTCCTGTCTCTGCAGCTTCTCTCGTGAGTTGTTTTATTCACATTTGAGACTTGGCTGCACCAGAAAAGGGGGCTGCTGTCATTTTAGATGTCACCCAGAGCATCTGCTGTGTGCTTATTTTTTCTTTCCGAGGTTTCTTTTCAAGCAGGATAACTGCATGGTACGTTTCCAGTAACAGGTTGAAAGCACAGACCCAGATCTTTCAGTTTAGGACCTGAAGTGAGGTATTTACAGGCTAAACTGGAGCAAGCCTAATGCTGGGGAAATCAGATGTGGCTGCAGACAACCTCGTGGATCATGTGGCACAGACACAGGTGTTCCACTGCCCCTTGTTTCCACACTCCATCACCTCAGGAGTTTTCCTGCACAGAGGGAGCTCTCGTGTAACACGCTGAGCTGCCTGCTTGTTCCTTCCATCTGCTCGTACCTTCTAGCGCCGGGATTAGAATTTGTCTTGAGGAATCCCCGTTCCCTTTTTATAGCTCCGTGCTGATTCACCACGGTGAGGGGTTCAGGTCTGAGCAGCGCAGCAGCCTGTGAGCGTACCCTACTCAGCTGTACCCTGCAGCTTTGCTCACTGCTAACAGAACACTGTCGTGCATCCAAGTTTGGCCCTGCTCAGATTATCAGATCCGCACGGCATGATATTGCTCAGAAATAGTTTCCTGGGTTTTGCAAACCTGTCTCACGAGGAAATAAAACAATGTCTGATCCTGCTTAGAAAACCATAAAGAAGAATATACTGCTTTAATCCATTAAAAAAAGATCGATACAATTGCTCAGGATCTTTAGGTAGAGCTGATCCAGCCGGGCGGTGGGAGGATGCAGTCGATGAGCCCATCTCAGCATCCCTTCCTGCTAAGTTCTCTATGATAATGTGATTGGGAAGAGGACAATTATCAGCAATATCCACTGTGAACACCGGAGCAGATTTGGAGTGCTGCCTGATTACAAGGTATCTGTCTAACACTCGTCGTCAGTGCCTTAATTAGCACTGAAAACGTTTAGTTACTTGGTCTGTCTGTGGCAAAAACAGATCGTGGTGCTGATGCTTTTTGTACGTACACCAAATGCAAAGCTTCAGTGGTGTCATCAGCTGAGGGCATCAGAACCCATCAATCCCTGATCTTCCTCTGCAGCAGAAATACTCAGAATCATTAAGACTGATTGTTAACTGAAAGTATCAGCTGTAAGTGGGTTTCAATACAAGGTAAACGTTTTTGTTTCAGTAAGGATGAATGATCGTAAAGTGCATTTTATCTACTCAGAACCAGACAGTCAGCTTATAACCACGAGAACAACAAATGATCCTGATCTGTTTCTGCACAGGCAGATCCTGTTCTGCCGTCTGAACAGCTGAGTAGGAGGTATGTATATATTTAAAGCCAGACTGCGGACACACAGAGCAGATTCCTGTTGGGCTCTTATACCAGTACTGACTTAGTTCTCAATGCAGCTGAGATTCTATTTTCTAAACCCTTTGCTCCTCATCAAAGTTATTCAAATCTGGCTTCTAAACCTGTGTTTCTACAATGTTGGCTGGGAGCAAATTCATTTACCTAATGTGCTGGTTAGGCTCAGCACGCAGATTAAGATACCTAAATTTAGGTGTCTGCACGTAGGTGTTTACTTGTGAGCTGTGAGCAGTGGAGGTACCTGCATTTGGTTCGCTTAATAGCACTCGAGATTCACTGAGCATTGATCAGATCACCATTATCTGTGAAGGAAGCTTAGACACCCAACGTGCATCTAGGTATCTGAAAGCGTGTTATCAGGAGTCTCAGAATGCAAACAGAATTTGAGCTCGGGTGTTTATAAAGTAGACAGCTAAATCTCAGCAGGTGTTTATCGAGTCGCTTCCCAGTACAATCAATGAAAAGCTGGTCAGCAGAGCTTAGAGCGCGATTAATCTTCTCAAATAAAAGTGTCTATTTCATAACAAAGTGAATCATGACCTGAACTCCTTCGACTGGCTCTGCAGCTGCAGTGATGGGAGCCCAAACACAGAGCCTGCACGTGTGCTGGAGACGTGGAAGTGTGTGACATCAGTCCAACCCAGGTGGCTGCAAGGTGATCATCTGCTCTGCCCTCCTGCACAAAATAAGCTGTGCAGCTGAGTTCTGCAGTGTCACAAAAAAGGGGTTATTGTGACCCCACTTATCCGTGGCTTCCTCTGACGCCCCCACTTACAGGCATTTCCAAGCTCTTCTACAAAGTCTAGACAGAGAGCAATAACATTCCTTTCTGCACAGCAAGGGGGGTCCCCAACAATCCTTTCCTCCCACAAAAAGGAACTGGGGAGGACTGATACAGGACACAACGGAATTGTGCCTCTGTATCTCAGTACAAACGTTCTAGAATAAAACAATCAAGAAGAATGTGATGCAGCCTTTGTGACAGACTTCCACGGCTGTCTGGAAAGTCCAGGATGTATTTAAAGTGCCAAACTGCATGTCATTCTATTAAGTAACACAGTGATACACTGGCCTTGTCAGAGGATGTTTCTAAGTGCTCCGTATCAACCAGTTGGAGTGGAGAGACAGCACAGTGTCAACTCATCTTCCCAAATGCAGAGTTCACCCTTTGTGTGAACTCAGGTGGGAGCAGCAGCTTGAGTTCCACATCACCTCCCCTGCTTCTAATTGAAATGGTTCACATCTTTGGCTGGAAAGAGCGTATGCAGACCAGGCTGTGCCTCGTGCAAGAGCTACAAAAACAGGATGTGTTTTATTTGACTGATGTGAATAGAATGGTCAGGGGTCATTTTCATTTAAGACACATCTTTTTTTTTCCCCATTTTTCAAATGTATTTTGTCTCTTAAATGACAGTAAAAGTAAAATGCATTCTCCTCATTGTTTTTTCTTACATATCTCAAGGCAGTTTATTGGCAGTCATGTGCTCAATCGTGCTGTCTCCCAGTCTAGTAAATATGTCACTGCTTGCCTTATCTCTTTTCTCAGGTTTCAGCCTTATTTCCCTCCAGTGTGAGGGAAGACCCTGGGTGCTTCCCAGTAATTAATAAGAAGACACAAACTCCATATATTATAATTGACTAGTTATTTTTTTTCCGTTACTTCTGTTTTTCTTCACACGTCTTTCCAAAGTGAGAACTGGTAATGAGTTCTTCCTTTATTGAAGTGGCTCGCTGTACTTTTCCCTTGTTTTTAACATCTCCCCAGTGAGTCTCCGCTCTGCCCTCTCTCATTCATCCCCTCTGAAGTTTTGAAAGTTCACTTCAGGAAGATTTCATAATAAGAACCTAAGGAAAATAATATAATCTTGCTTTAAAACACTTCCTTCCTCTGTTCTGCTGATGAATTACAACAGCTCACAATACCATCTGGCCAGTAACTGCAGACTTGTATTGCATTGTTTCAAATGTGTTTGTTTTGGTTGTAGAGCACGTGAGGTGAGGATTCCCTCGCTGCTGTTCTGTGCTCGGATGGGCCCACACTGCAACATCAGGTCACGGTGTGCCCAAACTTTTGGAGCTGGGCTGCAAACAGCTCTGGAAGGTGATCATTCCTCTCACAGTGAACTGGAATACGAGTGCTGCGGTGGAGCACCAAATCCAGGAGTAAGGTTTGCAGCTTGAGTCCTTTTCTAAAATCAGAGAAAAAGATGAAGAGAAATCCGAGGTTCTCCTGTGTAAGTGGACGCTGTGGGAATTTCTTAAGCTCAGGTCAAATCAAAATGAGAAAGGAACCTGTTGGGTTTTTTTTGAATCCTGATTTATTGTGACTCAGAATAATGGACGTACAGCCAGTCCAGGAGGTTTCGTGAGCTCATTTAATTCACCTGTGTTTGGTTCAGGAGATGGTGAAAATGAAGAATTAGTCAAAGCAGCCTCCAGCGATGATGAGTTTCCTTTCAGCCCTCACAGAGAAGTAAATGCTGTCTTCTCAATTACAGCCACTTAGCATCAGAAATTCACTGTCTGTCCCACGAACAGATGCTAATCTTCAGTGTCACTGCTGCTGCAGCCACAGCCTTGCTGACCTGTAGCACGTCTGGTGTTCATTTTCTGACACAGAACTTTCGATCGCCAGCTTTTTCACATAAGCCATGGCCAGATAATAAGAAACGAAGGTTGGCTTCACATTAATGGCATTGGGAGTAAAGTTCTTACAATTTATTTTTAGTCCACCAAACCATTCTAGTCCTCAGATTAAGACTCCTTCAAGCAAATGCTCAACACGTGGCATTCTCCTGCACGTCGTCTCCTTTATGCGGGCTCCGATAATTTCCACGTGAACGACAGCATATCATAAAGCTGTGTCGTATTCTTTTAATTTTTATTAAGGGTTTCAAATGGAACCTAACATAATTAGATTACAAGTAATCTCTTCCCATTTTGATCCTATTCTCAAGAGTGTTCACAAAGAAGCTTACTGCAGTCTTACATGCACAACTGTAAATCGTGCTGACGGTGATGGACAGGAGAAGCATACTCTCAGGAAAACATATCGATGTTTAGGACAAAACCTCATGAGTTTATCACGTAAAATATGTATCTCCATCGGCAACGTCTGTTTCCAGAAGCATTAAAAACCCTGACATGTTTTCCTGAACGTCTGCACAAAACCTGTAACAAGTAGATTCAGTCTTTCCCTATCGAGTCTTTCCATTTCTTTCCCTATCATTTCTCCCCTGAATCAACACTAACCCTTATTAATATCTTCTTGTAACAGAGTTCCCAAAGAGATGGCGTAGCTTCTATTAAGGTGTCAGCCTGCAAGATAAACTGCAGTTCAGAAGTATTTTCAAAGAGCCATCACCTTCCTGGTAGTATATTAAAAGAGATTATGCCTTGCCAGAGACAGCAAGCCTTGTCAGGTCAGGGCAAAACAACATTTTAAGCCGATTGACTCATATATCTCAAGGTATGTGTGTCCTTGCACAAATTCACTTTCGCCTCAACCCAGTATTTAAGAAAATCCACCTTTAATGGCATTGATCAATCTCAAGTGCAGTCGTATTGAACCCTGCATATTACTTTGAGGGTAGGGTTGGAGCAAAAACTCCAAATATGATACTAAATCATTGGATTACAAGAAATCTTCCTTTAAGGAAAAAAAAAAAAGCCTTTTATTTGATGTTTAGTACCTCATCCTTCTTAAAACTCTGCTCTGCACAATGATTTTGTGACAGGATAAAACTTGTTTACACTCTAGAGACATTTGCCAAAGGTTTCTGAAGATTCACGCTGCTTTGCAGCCTCCAGCTGGCTCTGTTTGCCAGGGCTGCCTTCAGGAATGACAGCCTCCCTGCCTTGAGAGTCCTGCAGCTTCTCTGCAGCACGAAATTGGGCAACTGGTTCCTAGTAAGGCCTGGTGGAAACAGCAGCCTCAGCAGAAAGTGCACTTTCTTCATCAGCCAGGAATCTGAATTACCCAACAGTCCCCGTATTTGGGCACTGTTACTGCCAGCCGCGGGACAGCCCCACCATGGGAAATGAGCCTGAGAGAGCTCGGCCACCTTGGAGCTGGCCTCTGTCATTGTGATTCTGCCGTATGTTCTGCATAACATGCAGCCTAGGAAAATACTGCAAACACCATGCTGTTGGAAATATATAAATACAGATCTTCTATAAGGAGCTTTACCTAAACAAATCAAACATCCATCAGACATTTACATTTATCTGTCGGCTCACTTCAGCAGTAAATGGAAAAGGTCATAAACATGTAACTTTCACAGTACCCTACAGGTAACTGCACCTTTTGCAAGATCCACTATTGCAGCTCAGAGCATCTTCACGTTTTATTACACATTCCTGTCTTCATTTGCTTGTAGCTCCATGAGGTTTGTGGTGGTGTCTCAGAAATGATGCTACTTCTGTTAACTGCGGGTTACTTCTGGCAATCTGGTGTTACACGTGAATGATAAACTGTAATGGTGACTGCGCTCTGAAAAGTGATGACAAAAGTGTCATGGGATTCCCATTCCCTGTCTAAATGTAACTCTACAAAAGATCTTCAAAGTTTACTAAAATGTATTTCTCCAGTCATTATCTTTCAGCTGGTGTCCTGGAAAACCACACCTAAGGCACACAAAAGATGAAGCTAACGCTTTGTTTTGTTGTGCATCATTGCCAGTGAGACTTCATCTCGTCTTCTCTGTTGCTTTTCCTTCTCTGTTCTGACTGTATTCTATCTTTCTTTGGTTTGAAAAGTAAATTCTTCAATTATAGCTTTTCTTCTTCCTTTTCAAATCCTATCCCTTCTGCTCCGCGAGCAGGATCAAATCTGGTCGACAAGAGTCTAGCACTGATTGATGAAAACACCCTGATTTTGTGTTTCAGACCCAACATACGACCGCACCATCTTCAGTCAGGCTTTCCAATTTTTGCATTTTCTAAGTGAAGTGACTTTGCTTGTTGTAGTTGTACTGTGCCAATGTACGACACTTTCTTCTATTCTATGCGTATTATGGTTAACTAAGTGAAAGCTAGATCAATGTTTGAAAGGACAGAGAGAAAGAAAGAAATGAATTATTGAAGTAACGGAAGGAATAAGACAGAAGGTGACTGGTACAAAAAGGCGAGAACAGAGGAAACAGAAAATCTGGGGGAAAAAGAAAGGGATGAAGACAATCTCTCTTGACAAGAGGGGACAGAAATAGCCCCTTTCATCAGACACACAGCCACAGAAGCTAAGCCAAGCCTATAGCACAAACACAGTTTGAAAAAGGAACAGTCCAAAAACAGGTTTTACAATTATTTTTAATGCCAGCAGTCTTCACTAACTGCTTTCTTTGCAGTTAGCAGAGGGCATGATTTTGTAAAGTCAAAGCCAAGCTCCTCAGAGCACCACTGTTGTCCTTATATGAATTTTAAGTATACACCCAAAGACCCTTAGGGACCGTAGCAAAGCACTGTGCTTCAAACTTGCAGGTACTTCAGGTCTACACGTGCCCATTCAAAGCCTAGGTCTTTGTTTCTGAAGCCATGGGCACTCTGAAACCTTGCTCAGTCAGGGCTTACTGCTCTACCATGACTTGTTGTGCCACTGACAGCAGAAGACATAGTGCTGTCTGGATTCTGATCACCAGCCGGTCACACTGGGAGAACCTGAACAGTTTTTCACCCAGAGTGGCTCCAATATGCACACTGCCTGCTGAGCTCAGCAGATTCTGAAAAGCTGTGAGGCTTAAGAAGGAATCTCGAGGAGTCATCAAGTTCATTCCCTTATCCCAAGGCAAGACTCAAGCCTCACAAGGCTGATTTAGCTAGGAATCCATTGGTATCCTAAGAGCAGTTAGCAGAACTCAAAGACAGATTTATTCACTAAGATGTTGCAGTTGGCTCCTGTGTGTATGCTGAATGTTCTGCTTAATTTTGTAAAATGGTGTTTTATTGAAATGAGTGATTTTCATAAGCTTCATAGCTAAAAAAAAAAATAAAACAACAAAGGGCACAGCACATGGAGAAATAATTGCTGATGAAAATCTCCTAATTTTTACATTATGAATTCTTGTACTCTTTTGAAATTCAGTAGGAAGGACTGCAGTGTTGTGGGGAACAGGATACTTTATAATGGAATGTTAATATTCTGTTCTTTTGTCAATGGCTCCGTGATACCGCTGCCAAATAATGTCAGGGGCTACGCAGAGTGTGCAGCATCTTCTGCAGTACATCTTCCCTAAGCGTGGCCCTGATGTGATGAGCTGCTCATCTGCGACGTGTGACTTGTGAGATCTTCACCTCCATGGCTCCAGTTGCAGCTGTAAGTGGGCAGTACACCGCCTGAGCTCAGACACAGTGCGGCTCATCTTTTGAGGTTGGTCACTGAGCGTCACCTGTCATCAGCAGATATTCCAGTTCAGATCATAATTAAATGGAAAAGTATCACACGTGTGAGTCCAAACCCAACAGAAACCCAAACATGCCTTACATCTCTTCACATTCACACTCAGCAAGCAAATTGCAGCTTTTGCATTTAAAGTGCAAATGGACTTGACCCAGACAGGTTTTCTACCAGGCTGCTCATCCTACCTATGTGACAGGGAAGGATCACAGGAAGCTGTGCGGGGCTGGCTGACACATGAAGGACTGCTTTTGAGGCCTGCACAGACACAACAGGTGTCAAAGACCAGCAAGAGACACGCTGAGATCTGCCTGCTTCGTGGGGCACAGTCCTGCACACACAAGCAACGTCTCATGCAGATCCATGAAAGGCCGTATAGATTTTTAAGCATTATAAATGACACAGATTCCTCAGACTGAGAACTCTCACAAAAATGGAGCGCTGCTGGAAATGATGCTGCCGGATTCGTATGTGGGAGTAGTGATGAAACAAGTAGGATATCACTGTCAGCCACTTGGAAAGCTGTGATTTTAGAAGTGTTCCACAGCCTACTTACAACAGGAAACAATGAGCATGTGGGAAACAAAAAAGATGATGTATAGTTTGAGAATGTATGTGATAGAGATGAGACGGTTCCGATGAAGTAAAGAGCTCCCTGTGGAAGGCATTTATCTTAACTAATTAGCCATTTTGGGAGGTAACAAATCCCTAGCTTGAGGAAAGCTAAGCATGTTTTTATATTCTAACAGCTTCTGAAGTTTATAAAAGACAATGAAGACGTTACATCGGAAAGATTCAGATCCAGCCTCAGTATTCCCCTTGGGATTTTTGGGATACTGGCAGGCTAGTCAGTCACAATTACTTTCTGAATTGTACTGTAAAGCAATAAATGATTTCTATTTTGTATTACACTTCCTCAGCACGAGAAAAAAAAACAAAAAAAAAACATTTAGACAAGTGATTCAAGCTTGTACTAGCTTGAAAAGCTTATAGCTTTTAGCCTTTTTCTCCTAATAAAATGAATGTCAACTGCTACCACGCTCATGTATATATACTCCAGATTTGCTACATTCACAGAAACTGCAAGATTTGTTAGCGTGATTATGTGCCATGTCGGGGGATTTCACTTCCAGGTTTTCCAGAAGTAACACTTTTTTCAGCTGTGTTTCCTGTAGAATCAGAGAGAACTCTGAGGACAAGAAGACTGTTAAAAATGGTAATATCTGCAGAGAAGATTTATTGATCTGAGGCTAACCAGTCAATAATTATTCAGTTCATCTAATCTACTTTGAAATAATGGAGTACCGCTTTCCCCAACTTGCCATGAAATGTTCTTGCCTTACAAGTTCTTGCAAAAAATAGCACCAGAAGTTGAGAGCCCCACAGCTCATAGAAGTGCTTATTTTGAAGAGTTTATCTTTAGTAGATTGTACCAAATTCTTTGATTGTTATTTGCATAGAAAGTTTGTAAATATAGAATCATAGAACTGTTTGAGTTGGAAGGGGCCTTTAAAGGCCGTCTAGTCCAGCTCCCCTGCAATGAACAGGGGCACCTACAGCTACAGCAGGTGCTCAGAGCCCCGTCCAGCCTGACCCCGAGTGCTTCTGAGGACAGGGCAACCACCTCTTCTCTGGAAAACCCATTCCAGTGCCTCACCACCGTTATCATAAGAAAACAAAACAAAATAAAACTTTTTCCTTATATTCAGTCTAGATCTCCCCTCTTTTAGTTTGAAACCATTTGCCCTTGTCCTATTGGAACAGACCCTGCTAAAGCATCTGTCCCCTTCTTTCTTACACCCCCCTCAGATGCTGTCAGGCCATTCTCAGGTCTCCCCACAGCTTTCTCTTCTCCATGCTGAACATCCCCAGCTCTCTCAGCCAGTCCTCACAGGAAATGTGTTCCATCCCTCTGATCATTTCTTTGGCCCTCCCCTGGACACGCTCCAACAGGTCGTGCTATTACACGAACACAGGATTACTTAACATACTCAAAACATTTACTGAATGTTGCTTTCTTTTGTACCACTCCTGGATGTCATTTAGTAGTACATTTTAATTACTGTTTATTTTAGTCTAATGCTTCTAAAAGTGGAATCATAATACGCCACTGCTTGAAATTCTCTCGTAACCACAATGGTTTCCTTTTCACACCAAACTAACCACTTTCTGCTAATGACATCACCGTGGCACTGGAGATGTCTCACAGCCTCCAACAGCTGTTTTTGTCACATTTCTGTGCTTCCTCCCTTCTGGTTTTGTTTGTAACCTGGGCTGAGTGGCCGATGCAAAGCACGGTGTGTGGTGTGTGGGAGGACTGCAGCATGGGAAGGGTTGAGATCGAAGCTGTCACGATGTGTGCCTGATGCTGGCAGAGCACGCAATCCACATATGCATGTCTACGTACAAGCTTATGAACCGACAGAGGATCAGGGTTTTTAACACAAGGGTCTTGGCAGCTCAGACCCAACAGCTGTGACTGAGAATCAAAGAATCACAGAATCGTAGGGGTTGGAAGGGACCTCTAGAGATCATTGAGTTCAACCCCCTGCCAAAGCAGCTCCCTACACCAGGTCGCACAGGTAGGCGTCCAGGCGGGTCTTGAATATTTCCAGAGAAGGAGATTCCACAACCCCCCTGGGCAGCCTGTGCCAGTGCTCCGTCACCCTCACCATAAAGAAGTTCTTGCACACATTCATGCAGAAACCTCCTGTGCTGCAGTTTCTGGCCGTTTCCCCTTGTCCTGTCTTCACACGCTCCTGAAAAGAGTCTGGCCTCACCACTTTGTCCCCCACACCTCATATATGTTTATAAACCTGGGTCAGGTCTCCTCTCTCAGTCTTCTTTTCTCAAGGCTAAACAGACCCAGTTCACTTAGCCTCTCTTCAAAGGGGAGATCCTCCAGGCCCTTCACCATCTTTGTGGCTCTGTACTGGACTCTTCCCAAGAGATCCCTGTCTTTTTTGTACTGGAGAGCCCAGAACTGCACACAGTACTCGAGGTGAGGCCTCACCAGGGCAGAGCAGAGGGGAAGGATCACCTCTCTCGACCTGCTGGCCACGCTCTTTTTAATGCACCCCAGGACCCCATTGACCCTCTTGGCCACCAGGGCACACTGCTGGCTCATGGCCAACCTGTCATCCACCAGGACACCCAGCTCCCTCTCTATAGAGCTCCTCTCCAGCAGCTCATCCCCCAGCCTGTACCGGTGCATGCAATTATTCCTCCCTAGGTGCAAGACTGTACACTTGCTTTTGTTAAATTTCATCTGGTTCCTTCCTGCCCAACTCTCCAGCCTGTCCAGGTCTCGCTGAATGGCTGTTGCCTGTGTGTGGCGTGTGGGAGGACTGCAGCATGGAAGAGCTGGGATTGAAGCTGTTGTGATGTGCACCCCATGCTAGCAGAGCGGGCAATCCATATATGCATGTCCGCGTACAAGCTTATGAACTGACAAAGGATCGTGGTTTTTAACACGAGGGTCTTGGCAGCTCAGACCCAACGGCTGTGATGGAGGACCAGCAGTCCATCGGACGCCATCCCCTGCTACCACAGAGCAGACGCAGCACAGCGGCGAGTGCCGGCTTGGCCCTAGGGCCAAACACACGAGTGTCGTTGGGCTCCCACCGCCAGCCCCGGCCTCGCCGCGGGACTGCTCCCTCAGCCGTCGTTGCGAACCCAAAATGGCGGCGGTCGGACAGGGGAGCGGGGCCGGCTCGGGCGCCTCGCTGCGAGTCCAAGATGGCGGCGGCGAGGGACGGCGCCGGGCGGGGACGGGCGGGGGCGGGCAGGGTTTCCATAGCGGCGGCCGCCGGTGTCACGCCGGGGCGCTTCCTGGTTGGAGGCTGCCGCTCCTGGGGCAGCGGAGCTGGGAAGTGCCGCTGGGGGAGGAGGCGGACGGAGGTCCCGGGAGGAGGAAGGCGAGCAAAGGTAGGGGAGAGGTCGCACCCTCCCGTGGTGCGGAGCGCCGCGTGTGGGGGGAAACGGACCTCTCCAGTGAGGGGGACTGAGTTCCTGGAGAGCTGAGCGGGGCGGGCGCTCCCATCCTCCGTCTGCGGGGCTGCGAGAGGCGGGAGCCGGCTCCGGGCCCGGCCCTGTGAGCATGCGGGTTCCGTGCCGCTGTGGGAGTGGGGCTGCGGGGTCTCGGGTCGCCGCTGAGGGCTCCCCACGCTGCGCTTCCCTTTGCGAGGTGCACGGCCCGGACCGCTCCTATAACACGCGTCTGCGCCGATAATGACCTCCTTTGTGCGGCTCTCGGCTTTTGGAGCGGGCACAGAGGGCGGGCGAAACTGTCAGCCTCGCTCACAAAGACGTTTTGTGGGGGGCCCGTTGGGTCAGAACGCTGCTGTTAACGAGTTGCTCGGTGTGGCTGTTAGGTCGGTGCGTTATCTCGAGAGCTGGAGCTGCTGCGTGACAGCCGAAACTCCAAGTCGTGTGTAGCGCGGGCAGCGGCCAATCAGCAGTGCCTGAAACCGAGGCACTTCACTTTGTAGTGTAAATAGTCCTGCTCCGAACAAAGGGGAGGGTGTGCCGGCTGCCGTTTCGTTCTGTGTGCTTCCTCATGTGTGGCCTCCTAAGCCATCCTATGACTCCACTGCTTGCGTTGGAAGGGACCTCAGAAACCACCTGGCACTTGCGTTTCGGTGGACTGTACGTTCTTGCTGCCGTGGGCACAGGGCTGAGTTGGGATGTGCAGAAGCCAGGTTCTATGCTTGGAATTTTTATGATGTTTCCTTTTGTTAATAGCTGTGTCGTTACGTGGCTTAGTCTTGCCTCCTTGTAGCTCCTCTTGCTGCCGATTATAACTCTGAAATGAATTCAGCTCGGTTGCTGTGTGAAGTGACTGTTGAGCAGCTGTTCCAGTGCCCTCTGAGCGTACAGCGTGGAAACCAATCCTTCCACATATACTGTTGGCAACCCGAGTTATCTGCGAAACCTTAAAACGTGCTTCTGAAGTCTCTGTTTCTTTCTGGGGGGGGGGAGGCAGTAACATTTTGCTTTAAAGGAGAAAGCAAACAGCAGCAAAATACTGCTTTGTGCAAGCAGGCTCTATTTAGGCTGTTTTGTCATTGACTTGCAGTTGCGTGATGCTCCTTTGATTTCTCTGTCTGGGGACATAAATCTATAATGTAAACTCAGTAGTATCCAAGTTAAACAGATGCTACAATAACATAATCACACATGAGACTCGAATCTCCATCTTTTCTCTGGATACAGTCATTGTGCGCAGAGTTATAATGCGGTTTGACTTACTTTTGATCTGGTTTACGTTCCTCATTATGAGACAGAGTACTTGGTAGAAAGGACACCTGACACTAGGACTGGAAAACTGAATATATTTCTAGTGTGCTCAGCTTTGTAAAGAACTTCTCCCACCTCAGGCGCTCTGTTCAAACCTTAGTTAAAATGCTGATTGTTTTGCAACCATGGCGAGTTGAGTAGCACTAGGGGCTAGTAAATGTCTTGTTAGAGAGAGAGATACTGGGATGGATACAAGGGTTAGATCTCCAGGAAAAGAGAAAGATCAAAGGTATGTGTGTAAGTTTTTCCCTTTTATTTTTATAGCCTTTCTAATTGCAGGAGGACATCAGCTCCTATCTTGAATAAAAGTACAGATTTTCACGGTGATGTACTTAAGCAAGACAGTCAACATTGACGTTATTTCTTTCCACTGTTGTTTAGTTTTAAGTAGTGTTTGTGTACAGGAGAGACCGTGGTAAACGTTGACATAAGTTGTGTTGCTGGTCAAGAGAGCAGAGTGATTTTAGTTCCATAACACATGTCCTTAGGAAAAACATCAATATTGAATAGCAGTAGAACGTACTGACTTTCTGGCATTTGGCAGGGTTAACTTATTGTGGCTTTCCAGTACTGCTTGCTGTTATTGCGCTCCAAATTGCAAGTAACAATAGGAAGCTTACCTTTCTTTATTTTCAAACAGTCCAAGAAAATGACTGTGAAGAAAATGCCCAAGCTACAAACAAGGGAAATAGTATACAACATGTATCCGTGCTGTTTCAAAGAACAAAAACTAAATGAAACGAGGAACAATTTTTGGCTACTAAACAGATATTAGCAACAGCTAGATGAAGTGTTCAGATGCAGATAGCAAGAACATTTTATATACGGAAGTCTGAACTCAGGTTGCTAAGATTTTCTGAAACATTCACTTCTCATAGGTGCGACGTTTTTAGGCATAAAGCTGCTGAATTTAGGAATGTAGCTGCCATATTCTTCACTGCTTGCTTCCTTAGTTTTATGGCTGGATTTTATAAGTGATACGATGGATGATTTTGCTGTCATTAGTGTGAAGTGGTTTTCAGAGCTAAGTTTTGTTTTTCTCCATGAACGGCCTTCTCCTTTACATACAAATCAACAAAATAACACGTGATGTGATGTCGATGAGGCAAGGTATGTTAGCTCATACTTAGAGCCAAGTTGAGACATTGCCATAGGAAAAAGATGTTGAGTTGGAGATGCTGGCCGTCCAGTTGACTGTGTAAGATTGAAGAGCAATTTGAGCACAGAAGGGGGTATGGAGCTCCAGTCAGAAGTGCTTTGGACCTGGGTGGAGTGCTGTCTGTAACACTCATTTGTTGTTCTTAATATAATAACTGTAATTAGTCAGTAAATAATGACATGTCGTGGAAGTTATGTTTGCTAATTTTGACATCGGTAATGAAAAGAAAGCTGACAAGTCTGCAGTTCTAATAACACATTTTAACTGGACACGTTATTTTTGATTAGGTCATGTGTGCTTACATACTTAATTTAGCAACTGCTCCGAGAGAATTGCTTGGGCCTGCAATTCGAACTCTTGTTCTTCAGTGATTGCACCACGTAGTGGCTCTGCGTTTGTTTGGCTTTTTTCTTTTTTCTTTTTTTTTACATTTAATGTTTGTATACACGTTATTTCAGCATGATACAATCTTCGTAGAATCATAGAATCGTTTGAGTTGGAAGGGACCACCCCCGAAGGCCATCTAGTCCAGCAATGTCCCTGCAATGACCAGGGATACCCACAGTCCCATCAGGTGCTCAGAGCCCTGTCCAGCCTGACCTTGAGTGTCTCCAGGGACGGGGCATCAACCACCTCCACGGGCAGCCTGTGCCACTGCCTCTCCACCCTTGCTGTAAAAACTTCTTCCGTACATCCAGTCTAAATCCACTGATTTAGTTTGAAACTATTTCCTCTTGTCCTATTGGAAAAGGCTCTGCTAAGAGTTTGTCCCCTTCTTTCTTACAACCCCTCTTTAGATACTGAAAGGCTGCTCTCAGGTCTCCCTGTGGCCTTCTCTTCTCTGCGCAGAACAGCCCCTGCTCTTTCAGCCTTTCCTTGTAGGAGAGGCATCCCATTCTGTGGATCATTTTTGTGGCCCTCCTCTGGATGCACTCCAGCAGGTCCATGCCTCTGTACTGAGGACTCCATGTCTGGATGCAGTACCCCAGGTGAGGCCTCACCAGTGCGGAGAGAAGGGCAGGATCACTCCCTTTACCTGCTGGCCACGCTTTAGATGTAGCCTAGGATGCTGTTGACTTTCTGGCTCATGTCCAGCTTGCCATCTACCAGTACTCCAAGTCCTTGTCAGCAGGGCTGAGCTCCATCCTTAGATCCCACAGCTTCCACTGTTAGCAGGGATTGGCACAATGTAAGACCTTGCACTTGAATATTCTGAACCTCAGGAGGTTCACCTGGCTGCACTGCTTGAGCCTGTCTAGGTTATCTTCCCCTGCTGAGCTTTTTCACTACATTACTTTTCCCAATGCAAAAAAAATTGTTTGTAGTTTTCAGTCTACAGTGTGTGACATTACTGATGGCTTCTTTTTGGCTGTCACAACTTTCTTGTTTTCTTTTTCTTTTTTTTTTTTTTTTTGCTTCACATTTTAGCAACTGATAGAGCAGTCTTCTTGTGATGTGAATCCAGTCCTATGAAAGTTCTTTGGCAAGTGCTGTATATCTGTAAATGTTTTGCTAAGTCAAGCTGTTAGGATGCTAAAGTCAGATCTCTTCTGTCGTTTTGTGTATAAATTGTTTTTATGTTTTAAGCCTTGAGAGATCAGAAGTGTTGACACTTGAAATCTGAGTCAGCAGATGATGTGATCTGGCTTGGCTGTCACAGCTGGTCAGGTTCAGTAAGTTCTAATTGTTTGAAGAGAGGAAATAAGTCACATAATATTCCTTAATTTACAGAAATGATACTTGTGTTAATATTAGAGGAGAACTTTATGGCTTAATAGATATGTTTGTTTTTCCTTTTAGTCACAACTGCAAGTTCTTTGGACGTTACAGTTCTATCAGAATTGCTTTTAGCAGCAGGATGAAGATTATGTAATAATGTTAGAAGTGTAATCGCTGTGCTGTCAGTGTTGAAGAGTATGTTTTGCTTTGTGGAAAGCCAGGCCTATTGTTAGTGAATCCATATCTGCCCTACTTAGGTATCTGTCTCATTTGGTGTAGGTATTGATGGATCTGATGGTTTACAGATAAACCTGAAAGTTAAGATTTCAACTGTTTCCAAGTGCTGGGTGCTGGTGCCAATCTGAATATATTTTTTGTAAGTTGTTTTGTAGTTCTTATATATAAAAAACTGTGGTATTCATTGCATCTTTTTGCTACTCTGCTGAAGGAAAACATGACTTGGATGGTATTTCCAGTTATTACACCCATAGTGTAGTTTCTTATGATCTAAGAATGTTTGGTATCGTTTGGAAGTGGTTAGCTTTTGTGAAATGCAACCACGTCCATGCAAACAAGTTCGAGTATGAATGTTAAAGAAAGTACGTGTTTTGAGTCGTTGCTTCAGAATGTATCCATTAGTGTAAAGTTCTGCAATCGTAACAAATACATCTGTGCTCCTTTTTGTTAAAGAATTGGGATGGTGGAAAGGTAATGGGGGAGTCTGTTTATTATATATAAGCGTGTTATGTATTTGAAGTTGAAAAGTGATTAGTTTCTTCATTTTCTTACCGTTACCAGGACATGTATACCTCTGAGAAATCTTCTCCAACAAGATACCTTGCTTTGAGACCTGGTTTGGATTACATGCGAAGAAGTTTCCAGTCATGAGTGAGTAAATTCCTTCATTTATGAAAAAAGAAGCTGTTAGTTTGCATTTCAGAAGACATGTACGTTTCTTCTGGGCTTTGGAAGGTAGCCCTGCCTTAAAAGGAGTCTGAGCATTTTTTTCTCTTCATTTTTTCAGTAATAAAAGCTGAGGTCTGGCTGGTACTATTTTTAGTCTGCAAAATTTTGATCAATATGTGCTCTGTAAGGCTTGCATGTTGGTAGTCTGGTGTCATTTTCAAGGTGAGTTCTGAAACACGCTGATGTTTCTTGGGCGAGGGGTTGGTGTTTTTTCCAGTGTAAATAAAGCACGTAACTCTGAGGGGAAAACGTCTTGGGTTTCTTAAAAACTCCAAAAGATGTGAGCACCAGTACATTCAAATAGCTGGTGAAAATCCAACATCAAATGAATAGCCTTCATTTTATGGGAGAAAAATAAATATATTGCTCAAATTCCAGGATAGAGGTCTGATCCCAGAGGAATTTGGGCACGTGTTAGGAAGATATGAGCCTTGGAAAACTGACTTTAGATCTTCTTGATTGGGAAAAAAAACACAGAAGACACCAGAGGTTTTGTTCTAGGCTGGATCTGACGGTTACGATGGTTTTGTTTTAGCAAACTGTTTTAAGTGTTTGAGTGTCTTTCATGAGTTTTGTGGATTTGAGAATACTTACTATAAATCTTGGCAGCAACATTACCTCATTACCTCGCCTTGCATCACACAAGAATACTGCTTTAGCCTCATATGCTCAGGAGTATACAAATAACAGCTTAGTTTTAACACAGGCATACTGAATCTGTTAAAGAATGAGCATGTCTGTAAAATAATTACATCCTCTCTTAGTAAAATAAGTCCATTTGCTTGTCTGGGTGGAAGTGACTAAAAGAGACTTGTTGGCTGAATTTCTTGTCAATCTAAATAAAAATAATAGTTCCTGACATCTGGAGGAACAAAGTCATGCAGAAAATTATTTTTTTTTCTTGTCAATTAGCAATTCTTTCAGTAGCTTTATTTTGATGTTTGCTAAACCTTAGGGTTCGTGCTGAGTGTAAATAGGATTCTTTCTGTTCACATATTGCTGTTCACATTCGTTTATTTTCTGATGTTTAATGTTTGCAGTCTTGCATAAATGACGTCTTTGCAGGCGGTTTATTCGTGTACCTGAATATCCTGACGTGCCAAGTGCTGCTGTGCCAATCATAATTCATTTATAGAATGTCTCATGTGCTGTCAGTGCCTAATAGATAGTCTTAAACACAACAAATACATGTGTGCCTTTTTACCTTTTAAGTCATGGGTGCTTTAAGTGTGACTCACTGAGGTATTGCTGTGATGTTAGAGCAAAACAAATGCTGTCATTACTTGAGCAAAACGCCTTTGATTTTGATGAGATTTTGACATGGTTTCAGAATGGAGAGTTTGCTTTGTGTTAGGAGGAATGAATACCTTCACTGAAAGGGAAGATAATTCAGCAGTGCTTTTGTGGTGATCTATAATGATGTTAAGCAAAATACAGTCTCTTTGCTGGAAGAATGTCACATCGAGTCTGTTCTTGCTGATAGGCTTCAAGGACACAACTGAAAAAGCTCCCTTTTAAAAATATGGATTAAAAAAAATCAGATATTTATACTCAGCTGCTCTTGGGCTACTTAACTTACAGTTTGCTGCAGAGGAACTTGGACTACAAGCAAGCTCAGTCTGCATAGTTTTAGGCTCCTCTTTACTAAATACCTCCATCTGCAATTTATTTATCATCTTAAGAGTGTATGCACTCGATCCTCCTGCCCACATCATTGACAAAGATGTTATATACATAGTGCCAGCTCCAGCTGGGTGTTGAGCCACTGACTGCAACCCTTGGAGTGTGGCCACCCATGGAATTTCTTGTCCACTGAGTGATCCATCTGTCAGATCTGCGTCCCTCTGTTTTAGAGAGAAGGATGTTGTGCGTCCAACTGCTTTGCAGAAGCCTGGGTAGATGTTAGTTGCTCTTTCCTTGTCCACCAGTGCTGTGACCCTGTTGTGGAAGGGGTTACAGCAGATTTGTCAGGTGGGATTTGCCCTTGGTAGTCATGTTGGTTGCTGCTTTCTATGAAGATCTGCTCCATTAATGTGCCAGAAACAGAGGTGAGATTGGTTGGCCTGTAGTGTCCTGGCTTTTTTCCCTTTTTAAAAAATGGGTGTTGTTTCCCTTTTTCTGGTGGCTGAGAACTGCACAGGTCTGCCACGGCTTCTCAAAGATGAACAGTGGCTTTGCAGATTCATCTGCAGTTCCTCAGAACCCAGGGATGCATCTCAGGAGTCCCAGGACTTCCATCCAACTCGGGGTATTTTGTGACTTGTGCACATTAAGGCTCCTTGGATGATCTCAAGCCTGATTTCCCACAGTGGTCAGCTCTTCATGCTCCCAGTTCCCACCTGCCTTTACCTTCTGCTGCTTGGGAAGTGTGGATAGAGCATTTGCTAGTGGAGGCTAACTGCTTTCAGGTGGGTAGAGAAGCTCTTTAGATCCTGTCCTATGTTATTCAGTATTGGAGGGGTGTGTTGATAACAGTCATACAGTTGAGCATTCATGGTAGTTGTTTCTTTTGTTCTGTGCCAATACAGGGAGTCTCAAAACTGCTCGAATGAAGGCAGTGTCTTTCAAAGCTTTCATTGCTGTTCAATGCCTTTATGAGTGCCTGTTTTTGTAAATCAGACTAAGATTAATCCATATTTCAGATTACACTGTAACGTTTTGTGCCCCTTAGGACAGTGAGGTTGCATGCTTATAGGGTGGGTAAGAGCATGCAGTGTAGCCAAGATAAATAATCTTGATTTATTTTATGCTTAAAGATAGCTTGTCAGAAAAATTCTGGCTGTGTCTGACCTGCCAGGAATGTCATGCTGCAGGAAGAGCTGGTTTAATCTTTCACATTTTCTCCAGTTGTTGACATTTAGCTACCAGAAAATGTGTGGTATCGTGATAAATTCTTATGATTATAAACTGTGCTCTTTATGTTTGGGACTTTTCCTGTGCTTTCTCCTTTGAAGAGAGGTCGGTGCAATGAACTTGTTAGAGCTGCTGCAATGAACTCAATTTGCAAACAACTGAAGTAGTTGGCAGTATATTGCAACAAGCTGCTGACATCTTCATTTTTTTTTTCCCTTTAAACGCATAGGATGCAGGGCCAACTTCTTTTTTTTTTTTAATTCTGCAATCACAATAAATTCTAAATAATAATTCTCTTCCGTCTTTTTCTGTTATTAGTTCTGTTTCCCACACCCTGAGCACTAACACAGTGCGTGCTGCTGGGAAGTGAGCCTGCCATTCTTCGTGCTTTGGTGCAGTTTGTTCGGGTTGTCTTTGTGACTGAGGGCAGGAGCACGTTCTGTGTGTTTGGAGAAAAGCAGTGTAACCTCACAGTTTGGAGTTGGTCAGTGTGGTCTGGTAATGAGGTGGGAGACTTTGCTTTACCAGTTCAAATCAAGGCCGTGATGGCGTGATTAAAGGCTGCCTCTGTCTGATGGCACTCTTGTCCTTTCATGTTTCTCTTGTTGTCTCTCTTGACCTCTCATTACAGCTGGCTCTCTAGCTTGTATTCAGGGAGGGAACCATCAGTTTTGTCATCGAAAACCAAAAAATGAAACACTTCTTTTGTTTCTTTTTTTCTCCTTTCCTTTACATTTCTTGTAGAGTATGTCAAGAACTAGATTTGGCTGCCAGTTTCTCTGTTCTGAGCAGTAAACTCGGGAAGTAAAACAAATGACTTAGTAAGGTCAACCTTACTGTCTTTATTTCTGTGTTTGCAACTGAGGAAAAGTCATTGGAATTAACAAAACTTCCCAGGCTGAGAAGTCCACTTGAGGTTGGAGGCAAGGAGGGAAAAATGGAAGCAGTTTGCCATCCCTGTGTGCCAGAATGGGCCTGAAGTGAGCTGAGCCCTGAGACAAACTGTTCAGGGAACAAACGCTGAGGAACAGGTGATTTTCTGAGGCGTTGCGAGGTGCTTGTGCATTTTGGAAAGGATGTTGCAAATAACTGTAAAGCTGCTTCGTAGTTACGGGTTATTTTCAACGAGCTGAGATTGAGAGAAGGGATAAATCCTGATTCATACACAAAATCGTGTGCTGGGGAAGGGAAATGCAAAAGTAAACCAAAATATGTTTATAATGAATAGCTAAGGGATGTCAGATTATTTTAATACCTTACAAGCTAAGGTTTTTGCTTTTCTTTTTTTGGTTGAACTAAAAACCCTAAATGCCCGTTCATAGAGTACAAGCATGAAGACACAGCATGCAGAGTGTTTTCTGCAACACTTGTTCTGATTTCACAGTGTAATTATGTTCTAGTCTCTAGAAATAGTTTTTGAAGAAACATAGGAGCTATTGCCTCCTGGTACTGAAATTTGATAGTAGTAGTAGTTCTTCATGAAAAACTGATTCAAGGTCTGAATGACAAAGAATCACAAGGGTCAGAGGTCTGGGTAGAAGATTGGAGAAAAGCTGTGTTTGAAGACTGAAGATATGTGTAAAAATATTTTAAGAGTTAAGGAGCTGAATTGTAGGTTTTATTAATTGTTATCCTGTTTGTTTTTTTCCCACCCTTTTCCATATCCTTAAATTAGGCAGCTCACACACATTGCTGACTTGTAAAAATTGCATCACTGATAACGTTTGGATTTTTCTTACGTACGTTTGTTCTGCTTTTTCTTTAAACTGTCTTGAAACTATCAGCTGTATATACTAACCTTATATAACTGTATATAGTAACACATAATTGATTGCAGTTACACCACTGTAGGGAGATGTGAATTCATGGATCAGAAGCAGCAGCAGTGTAGGAGCTCCTATATTTTTTATTGTTATGTTTTATAGTGAGAGGATAAAGCATGAAGAGTCCATGTGTACTAAATTGTACAGAGCTGTTCAATTCCTGAAACTAGCAGCTGGGAGAAATGCATTCCATTCTTAGTCTTGCTTCACTGTTATTTCTTGTCTGTATTTCTTCTGTTTTCCAAGTACTGGAGCTGATGTGTGTGCTGTGCCTGTCCTTGATGGTGCAGCTAGTTGTTCTTTAGGGGAGGTGAGTGTGCAGGGAATAGCTCTGTGACTTGAAGTGCAAATGTAGAGTGCACAGTCAATGAGTCAGAGAAACTTCTGTCAACTTGCAGAAAAGCTTTCCATGCAGCTGACTTTCCTTTGAAAGGTCTGACTTGAGGAGACAGCCAGGAGTGAAGTGAGTGCCTTCAGAATTTCAGGTCCTCCTTGAAGTGTTGCCCTTCCCAATAGAGTTGGTGGTGTCCTTTTTTTTTTCCTGGCCTGAATTCCTTCATGCTGGTGCCGCAAGGAGAAATGCGTGAGGTTGGTTTGGGTTGGGTGGGCTCCCATGAGTTTACTGCATAGCTGCAGAGCTGGTTGTTCTGCAGTACTGAGAGTGATGTTCTGGGGGTGGGAGTGAGTGGTTCTGTCCTGTGGTAACGCTGCTGTCCCTCGTAGTGTGTGCAGAACGTAGTCGTGTAGGAATGCAGTAATCTTCCCCGATACTAAGTGAGGAGAGGCATCTCCAGAGGGCTAATCAGATCTTAGATGACCCAGTTTCTCACCAATGCTGTAATTAAACCTCTCCTCTAAATACAGTGTTCGCTACTCAGAATAAAATACGAACCACAATACTTTACACCTAAGGAACTTGTTTTCTCACCATTCACCTTCTGTGACATTGGCATATTTAATGCATTGACATAATGTTGCAACTTTAGAGACCTTGTTACTTTTTTTGGCAGAGGGTATGGTTATTTAAACTGATCAGAACAAAATGAGAAAAACCTTTTGAAATCCGCCTGCAGTTAAACAGCCTTCATAGATTAATATTTTCGTAATCCTTCTTTTATTTTTGATCCCGTCAGGATCCTTAGAACTGCTTTCCTTGCACTTGGACTTTATTTTTAGATTGGAAGAGAGTTTTTGAGTTTGTGGGGCTCTTCTGTCAGTTCTGAGCGGAATGAAATACATCATCAGTCTCCACGGACTGGAGTGAAGTCACTTTCTTTAGCTTTGCAGGAGGGCCCCATCCAGCCTGGCTCTGGGCACCTCCTGGGATGGGGCATCTGCAGCTTCTCTGTGCAGCTGTGCCAGTGAGTGAAAAACTTTCCCCTAAAATCGAACATAAATCTTTTCTCTTCCCATTGGAAATCGTTCCCCGTGCCCCCTGTAAAGTTGCTGGAGAAAGCCACTTACTGCTCACTCCTATTTCCCTTTTAGATACTGTCTCTTTAGGTTTATTTTTTGTCATGTTTTCAAGGAAAAGAAGTTATTTACAACTCAGTTACTTTAAAATTAACTTTGTGTGCTCCCAAAATAGCCAAGGTAATTTTAATATATGCGTGATTATAAATTATTACCATCTAACATGTAATGAATGTTTAAATATATGATATACTTCGATATCGTTGTGTCCTATTTCTAAACTACGTGCTTGCACGTGCAGCTTCTTTCACTTCTGTGTATATATAAATGGAGAGAGTCCTTTTCTAAATTTGCCTCTTGCTGTTTTCATCCACGGCCAGTGAGGGCTACTGAATTATGACAGATTGCTTTATCAAGCATCCACGCCTTTGGCAAGATATTACTCCTCTATTGCAGATTTATTTTATTCCTTTCTTTTTTGCAAACGTAAATCTTAGTCTTGTGGGTCCATCTCTAAACTCCCAAAATAGAACGTTGCACAATGATGCCTTTATTGTGGGTTGTTGGTATTCCTGCAGCAGAAAGAGCAAGTAGCAAGGAACACTGTAACCTTGTTCTCTGGAGTGAGTATCAAGTATCCGCACTATGTAAGCAATTCATATATCTGGGATCCTATTCATTCCTCTGATAAGTCAAGTGTGTTCAAACCCACTCTGAAGGGAAAGTGTGGAAGAAGTGGCGGCTAAAATAGAGCCAAAAAACCAAGAGCTTTGGGTGTAGGTGTTTGGGCAGGCACGTGCTTCTCTGCAGTTTCAGTCACTGCAGGGAGGACTTTGTGGAGGCTGCTGCACTGAACACCGTAATGTTGTTTTAATGTCCCACTGAACTAGAGGATTCACAACTGTTCACGTTCAAGAAACAACATACCTGACTGCCAGGACGTGCAGTTGTTTTAAGCTAGCGTGACAGAGTTTCAAAGAAACTGCTCTGACCTAATTTTTAACAGGGGACAACTTTGAATTGTGGTGTGGATGGAGAGTACTTTGGGTTATTGTCATAAGCGTGGTAATGCCAGCAATTCCTGCAGAGTGGCTGGCTCTGCAGGGTTTAAATTCAAGATCTTTTCTTTGCTCTGAACTTTGCAATCTGTTGTCTTTTCTGTAGTTGAAGGATATTTGCAGATGTTTGTGTAAACAAAGTAGCTGTGCTTAGATGATACCCTATCAAGCAGCTGATTATAAGCTTCAATTACTCTCTCATTGCGGAAGCACCCTTCTATAATTAAGAGATTTTCGTTCTTAAAATGGGAGCTGGACAAGACAGCACTGGCACTTTTTCCAGGCTGTTGGTATCCCTGTTCCAGATTTCTGAAGTAAGCAGGGAGCTGTGTAGGACTTGCAGGCTGGCTTGTGAAGCTGATGTCTTCTGGGATATTTTTTTTTTCCCCCTCTCCACTTTAGATGCCATGTAAGATAATTATTATCTGGAACAGAAAGTACACCAACGTGCTGAAGGATCTGCAGTGCTTTTGGCCAATGCACTCATTAATCTGAAGGAACATTAATGTAAAAGGGCACTTTGTTTTAATAAAGCACTCGGTTTGCCATAGGAGAATGTTCTTGAATGCAGCCTTTCTATTTTGCCATTGAAAAGCTCTTAGAAAATCTGCCTAATTCCATGGCAGAGTGCTGAAAGACTCACTCAGAGCTCTTTTTTTTTTTTTTTTTTGAGCGGGAGTTGGACTTCCCGGAATTTTTTAGGGACAGGAAAATAAGTCTCTAAATAAGCTTTGCTGCTGTCATTAAGAAGCTTATTTAGGTTCTTTTTCCCCAGAATTTTTACAGCCTTGTGGGAGGGCTTTTCTTCTGTGACACCACTATGTCTGAGCTGTACAAATGCTACCGGGTCATAACCCACCTTCCCTGCTCTCCCCCAGCCTTTTTGGCAGTGAGTTTGCCAGGTGTAGCTCTGTTCCTATCTGTAGCCATGCTTTGTAGCCATGCAGTTCTGCAGATCCTGATTCCTCACACTCATAGGAGAGGACAGATATTATACTACTTTGTCTGGTTGTAAAAGCTAGGCAAGCTTTTAGCATCTTCTCAACCCCCCCCTCCCCCCCAGTTTACATCTGGTTGCCACAAGAGTATCTGAAATACACAGAGGCTGATTTCCTTCCTTATGAGGAAAGGCTGAGAGACCTGGGTCTGTTCAGCACTGAAAAAAGAAGACTCAGAGAGGATCTGACCCTATCTATAAATATTTAAGGTGCGGTAGCTAAAGGGACGAGGCTGGACTCTTCTCAGCAGTGTGTGCTGATGAGAGGAGGGGAAATGGTCCAAACTGAAGCGCAGAATTTCCTATCCAAGTGTGCATGGGAATTTCTTCACAGTGCAGTGACGGAGCACTGGCACAGGCTGCACAGAGAGGTGGTGGAGTCTCCTTCTCAAGACCCACCTGGACTCCTACCTGTGCAGCCCGGGCTAGGGAGCTGCTTTGGCGGGGGATTGGACTCGATGATTTCTAGAGGTCCCTTCCAACCCCCACAATTCTGTGGTTTTGGGGTTGGAATGGGCTACTTAAATGTGGTGTGCGTTGTTTCTTTTTGGTTGCTTTCTGTATCAACTTGATTGTCAAAGTGCCCCTAATGTTAGCTATCCTTTTTGACAAGTCTTCACAGGATAAATATCTGAGAGCTTTTGGAAGCCTTTTAAACTCTTGCTGAACTCCACAGTTTAGTTCAATGAAGGTGCTGCAAGTACTTGAACACACTTGTATGTCTAAGTTTAGTGGTGCTCTTATATGGCAAATTTATAATCAAAGACTAAACAGTGTCCTTATTTTGCTGGTAGTGATAACAGATATAGAACACATCTATCAATAGGAACAAATAAATTTACATACGAGCATTCATATTTGAACAGTACATCAAGGTGTTTTTGAACACAGGTGTCTGATACTCATCTTCAATACCATGTGGTGTCTGTTTGCCAGGAAGGTGATAAAAGTGAGCTATGCAGGCAGTTCCCTCCTCTTCACTGCAGCCCTCTGGCATAGTTGCTGCCTGCTCATTACTGCCTGGATCCACCTGCAGAGTGTGTTGCAGCAAGAGCTGAGGGGGTAAGGAAGAAGAAGAATTGAGTAACAAGAAGAGCAGTTGTATTGTGCAGTTGCAGGGTTTTGTAATGTGTGGTTTCTTTCCTTAAAACTTCTAGCAGTGAAATAATGCCTGCCTAAGTTACCTATGTTTTCTTGTCTTTCTTCTCTCTTCCATCTAGCTTTTGTTATTTGTTCTTTTTTAATGCTTGATGTTTTGTTTTTGTTTTTTATCTAGAACAGGTGGAATTAATTTCACTGATCCCTTACTGATGTTCTCAATCACAATCCTGAATGTAATGAACAGTGTTCTTGTGTGATTAAGTAGAAAGAAGATGTAAACTGTGAATGAATGCCTCTTCTTTAATCACTGCATTTCCTACTTACTGTTATTTATTAGTTTTCTATTCTCTGTCCAGGCCAAGCTTCATTCTGTTTGTGGAAGTCTTTTAAAGGCAGCTTGTAAAGGAGGATCATCTGTTTGTTTGAAAACTACAGCCATACTTTCATGCTTTGAAAATAGTAGCAAACCTACCAACAACAGCAACAAAAAAAAAGGTGGAAATTCAATTAAATTCAGTGTTTCCTGACTCTTACTGGCTCTGTAGAATCTTAGGTGAGGGCTGATGACCTTGAGCGTAGGAAAACTGCAGAAGGGTACAGATGGGATGAGTTCACCTGTATGGCACTCAACAAGGCTAAATGCTATGCACTGCACTTGGCTCCTAACAACCTCACGTAACAGTGTAGGGTCGGGGGAGCAGTAGCTGGGAAGGGGCCTAGGTGAGGAGGACCTGGGGGTGCTGGTTGCAGCTGGCTGCACATGAGCCAGCAGCGTGGCCAAGAAGACCAGTGACTCCTGGCCTGCATCAGAACTGTGGTGGCCAGTGGGACTAGGGGAGTGACTGTCCCATTGTATGTTTTACTAGTGAGGCCACACCTCAAACGTTATGTTCTGTTTTGGGTCCCTTGCTATGAGAAAGATATTGAGTTGCTTTCACGTGTGCAGAAAAGAGCAGTGAAGCTGGTAAAGGAACTAGAAGACAACATTTATGAGGAGTAACCGAGGGAATTGGGGTTGTGTAGTGTAGAGGAGACAGAGAAGAAGGAGCATTGAGGTGTCCCACAATTGACCCACACCTGGGCGAGTGTCGGTCTCTTTTCTCAGATGGTAAGGGATAGGATGCAAGGAAAAGCTCTCCTGTTGTACCAGGGGAGATTTAGATTGGACATTACAAAGAAATTTTTCATGGAGAATGTGCTGCCCAGGGGAGAGGGAATGTCTCCATCCCTGGAGATATTTAGGAGAGAACTGCATGTGCCACTAAGGGGTGTGGTTTGAGCAATGGGATTTGTTAGGTCAGACTAATGACTAGAATTGATAAGCTTGAAGGTCTTTTCCACCACAGATGATTCTATGCTTCTGTCTTTCAGAAGCCTGCAACCATATTTCATTTATTTTTGTGGAAACTTTGCAAACTATGTAGCCAAAAGTGGTCACATTTTGAGAAATGAACATGTTAAATAACAAATGGGGTTCTATCACTAGTGTAGTTTTCCAGGAAAGGCCACCAGAATTCCAGATCTGATTTCTTGAGAACATCAGGATCTCTTTGCTCATCTTTTTCCTGGTTCCCTACAATCCATTACTATCCAAAGATACTCCGTATAAAACAACAAAGATTCAGAGATTTGTTGGGAGATGGGTGGGGATTAGTTATTGGTGTTAATTTCTGTTCCAACTAAGAGTGGATTATTTAATATCTGATAAATTAAAATTGTATGCCTCGGTTCGTGGATTAGAAAATTAATTCAGAATATGAGTGAGAAAGGATAGATAGCCTACTTTACCACTGCTCTAATAGTTATTTGTCTCAGGACATATTGCTGGTCCTAGAGCTCAGTGCCTATTCATTTTGAGATATTCATTTGAAGACCAACTGTGACAGGAGAAGTCGCGGAGCAGTAACTGTAAAACAAAATGCTACTGATATTTAAGGTGTTGCTGTGACTTCGTTGCTGGGTAGGTTGTACCTAACTGTGTCACTTTTTGCAAGGAGGTACGTACTGGGAATTCACCATGCAAATGTTTTTACAATGTGTTTTTCCATCTTTTTAGTATTTAAAGAATCATTTCCCAAGTAACATACTTTATTTGCATTTAATCCTTTTAAGCTAATTTAATGCTGAAAACTTTTTTTCTTGCTTATGAAACGATTGTTAGTACTTACAAGAAAATCTGCTTCATTTTCTGAGCTATTTTGCTAAAATGGGAGGGAAGGCGAAGCAGTTCTGCTGTGCCTAACTTCTTAAACTGCAGCTTTTAAAGCAAAAATTCAAATTGGTCATTAAGAACAGCTACCTTTGCTGTTTCTGATGCTTAATTTTTTTAGTCCTCATTATGAATTGTCCTACTGACACTGTAAGGTATTTAATCTGTGAATTTTGCAGGTGTAGAAAGATGGGTTCAAAGAGCACGTGGATCCCATCTGCTAAAATCCCCATCTACTGCCCGTAACATCTACTCTCCTGCAATACTGGAGAGATACAGAGTCTTTCATGGGTATGTTTGACTTCTTTCTGGATGACAGTGGCAGAACTTAAAGCTTGATTCTGCATTTATTGGAGCAGGTAGTGGCAGGATGGAGCTCATGGCTGCATTCCCTGGATTTCTCTCTGCCTTTGCATTGGGAACTGTCTGCTTCTTTGGGTCTGTCAGCCCTTAAAGCTTGGTATCTTAACCGTGTTTAGAGTTTAGCAGATAGGGAAAAGGACATATATAACTCTGGTCTGCTGTGCTAGAAGCATAGTTCATGATTATCAAGACAGAACTGCCTATGTGTCTGCTGAGATGTGGAGAGTAATCTGTATGCAGGCTGAATTCTAACCAGGTCAGGATGATGTGAGATGGAAAAAGAATGGTCACAAAAACTTTGCATCTCAAATAAACGTGCTCAGGACTATTGTTCATATGAATAAATGCCCTCAAGCTGTTTCAGTGGTGACTTTTTTTCTTCCCCTAACTTGTACGTATTATTTTCTGCAAATGAGGGCCGAACAAACTGGTGACTTTTGGGATAGCTGCAGTGCTGCTTGGGATTACCCTGAGGGTTCATGATTTTTTTTTCTTTTTTTTTTAAGCCTGGATGTAAAGCCATGAATATATAAACACTCTAGATTATTGTAAGAGAAGTAGAATTAAGTTTTACTCAAAGTTAATTTTTTGGGTTTTTTTTTTGGGTAAACTATTGTTTGACATCTATGCACTGAGCTGTAGTTTTTTTTTTTACCTCCTGGTAGTATGCTTTATTAAAATCAACTGCTTTCAAGGACCAGCTAATTATAATAACGTTAATAGACACATTTTTATTTTGAGTGATGGCAGCCAACTAATCAGGATGCAAGTCATACTCTTTATTATGGTAGAGAGAGGTCAAGGGCTGCGCACAGTGATCCATAAAATCTAATCCTGGTTAACTGCTCCTCGTTACCACCCTGATGAAATGAATTGTAATGGGTGAGACTGCTGTATGCCCTAAATTTTTGAAGTTAAGGGAGAAAAGCAAAACGCAAGAACATTAAGAAGCACACATTGCTTAGCTAACTGGCTGCTGAAAATGCAAGTAATTAGTGGAAATTCACATGGTATGCACTGAGTATTGCAACATGACTTGAAGAGAATCTGCTTAAATTGAAGTGTCATCATTTTAGTGTAACGCTTCATCTGTTTGTCAGTGTTCCCTTGCAAACAGGATGTTTGGTAATCCAGTCAATGGCTTCCCAAGTTCATTTTTAAAGCTTGCTTTTTTGTTGTAAATGATATCTTTCAAACAGAATCAAGAAGAAAACGACCACATGTATCATCTTTGCGTATTTTATGCAGTGAGGAAGGGCAGGTTATGTGTGAGAATGATTTCTAGTCCCGGAATTCTTGCACAACTCCCTTCAGGAAAGAGAGATGTTGGTGACCATGGACTAGAAGTGTTTCTAAGGGCAGTTTTACAGACTTTAGTAGGTAGCTTATTTTAGTTTATTTATTTATTTTTATTTATCTCACCTGGAAATCATGTAAGAAACCTTTTCCAGTTAATCATCAATGAGATGGAACAGCTGTGAAGAAAAGGGAGCAACTTCTCTATTCCCAGTAGGGAATAGCTGTAACCCTTTTCTGGGTATTAACTCAGAGCTAATGAAGTGTAGTTTTTCTTTTTACTATCAGTATGGCTCATTTCCTGAATTATGAAAACAATAGTGACACAGAAGCAAGTAGGAAATGTGCTTCATATGTCCACTTTTTCTCTTGGCCTTCTCTGTGTACCTTACTGCCACTCTTTGTCAGTCCACCATCCTCTCATTACACCAACACTTGAGAACCTTGCTGTAGAAATGAGATGATCTGCCTCAGTTATTACTGCCTTCAAAACCTGTAAGGTATATTCCAGAACCTCTGAGGTATACTCATGCTTCAGTTGGTTAAGCATTTATTAAATTCTTACTGAAGATTTGAATATACCTCATTTATTTATATATATATATTTCTTTTCTGGCTGTAGTATGTTTATGTCAAAGGTATTTTTAAAGATATTTGTATGCTTGTGTGAGCTGTAAACTTAGGCAGCTTTTCGGAATAAATTTGCAGAGCAATTTAGCAATGGTGTTCCTTTGAGTTGCATGTTTAACTCAAATTGTTTGGTAACCCAACTGAATTAGAGAATGCATCCTGAAAAGATAATGATGGGAAAGCTCTTACAGCAGGTCCATGTTATTAACATCTGAGGAACCTGCAGGTTAACTTAATCAGACAATTCTATACTAAAAGTTTTGTTTAAATGTTTTGAAGTTGTAGCTGTTTCCTGGAAGTATCTTTCTATATGTAGAAGGGGAAGTTAAAAATGTCCATTAAGTTATTGGTCAGAATTCATTTCAGTTCATGTACAGAATGTGGAAATTGCTGTTCGTGTAAAGAGTTCATGTTTCATTCAGAATGGCTTGAAGAGTCATTTTTTGGGGAGAGATAATTAATATTTGCTCAGTAATTGTCTCCAGGCTTCCAACTGAGTGGACATACTTGCAGGGTGGGACAAGAATTTGGACCACTTGTCAGAGAGGATGGTTTCAGTTGTCTTTGTTTTGCCAAACCAAATACAATAGTACTTCAGAATGTTGTTACTTCTAGCAGGGGTGAGTTAATGTGCAGGGTGTAAATGAGCATAACATAATAGAAACAGTTTGTGCCTACCCTCTGTGTGTTTCTACAGACCAACGTGCATGTGGATAAATATGCCAGCAACTGTAAGATCTAAGATGTTTATGATCAGCAGCTGGAATGGAAAGAAATGACCTCTCCCACATCTAACACTTGAGCAATGGGAACAGAAGGTCTAAAGGGCAGAGAATACATCTTGAGCCTTGGTTGGGCCCGTGTTTGTTCTAATTTAATGTTTTTTGGAAAATGTAGTTGGCTTCCTAAATTGTTTGCTTTGTGTAGATGAGGCCTTGCAGTGCTATGTAGGAATTCAGTTTCCAAAAGCATTCACAGAGGCTGACAGTTATTTAATGCAGTGGTATAAAAACACAATTTCTCATGACTTTTTTTCCTTAGCTCTGTAGAGCTTTTGACAGAAGGGTTTTCTGAAGTGCCTTTGTACGTTTTCCAAATGGCATTAAAAATGTTATGGGGCACGTTCTGCAATTTGTCACTTTAAAATTACCTGCCAAAAGTAATGATAGTACCTTCACTGCAACTGTTCTCTGGGCCTCTGGTGGTGGAGAGAGAGAAGAACGCCTGAAATGCCCCCTGGATTTCCAGCATGTTTCCTGATGTGCAGGGGTTCCAGTCACATACCAGGGTGTCAGAGGTGCGTGTTAAGGGGGGGAGAAGAAGGAACAGAAAGGCAGACTTGTATTAGCACGTGCTTGCTTATGCCCAAATGTGTTTAGCAGGGTGGGTGTGAGTTCTGTTAGTGGGTCTGATGCTGGCTCTGCAGTGCACCAGTAGCTCTCCTAAAACATTACGTGAAATCTCATTGATTGATACAGATTTAAAAAGAGGATGCAGGCACGCTTCTTAAACGCTAAGCCTGGGGGACTGTGTTGCTTCTATCAGAATTAATTTTGAGAGGTGTTTTCTTTAGCTACCTTTCACTGTGAACGTCCCCTTTAAACTTTATTTGGAGAAGTGCGTTCTGTTCAGCAAGTAATTTCTTAAAATGTTCTGTAGAAAGGCACTCAGGACTGCTTGCAGATTTTTGTCTCCTTGTGCTGAAGTCACTTTAAATCCATCACCCCAGCCTGTGGAGTCGTCAGGCAGAAATCTCTCTCTGAAGGTAGAGGAGTTGTTCTGCATCAGAACAACTGAGCATGCTGAAGAGAGCTGCCTAATACTATGTAGTAATGAAACCTGTTGGAATTCCAGGGGGGTATCTGGTCTCCTTCATTTTGCTAAGGAGCGATGATTCAAGTGCTTCAGATTGTAAAAGATTTGGTGTCGCCAGCAAGACGAAGAGCAGATGCTGCTAAGAAAGGTAAGAGCAGCACCGGGGTATATTCGGTGCTCTGAGTAATTTGCAGTCCATCAGAAATCTTTGGGAGTTTGGCTGTACTTTTACGCACATTTAAAATTTTCTGTGGTGTGTAAAGCTGCTGTAATTTGGCTTTGAATTATTAAGCTTTATCATTTTGCAACTGCAGCTTTCCCAGAGAGAATCCCGATGACGTTTATTATGCTGAAGGTGGACTTTTTGTCAGCATTTGTAACTGCTGCTACTGTTCTGAAGATCTTTTCCTTCTTTTTCTGTACTAAAAATGTTTTTTTGTGTCTGGATGGCTCAGGCTGTGAAAATAGCAACTGCGTTCTATATAATCTACCATCAGAATAGCACTTAGAATCTTAACTATTCCAAATGAGAATAGAAACAAAAATAGACTTCTTTAGTGCTTATGGAAATGAGATGGACTGCAAGTACACAGCTGCTCTGCTGTTTAGGTTTTACAATTAGATTATTTTGAGATTACAGATAACTTCAAAATCCACAGCGGCTCTTGCGAGTGTACAAAACATGAAATACTCACTTATTGTTTGAAATTAATTGACGTTAAATGCTTTTTTGTTCTCCTCAGTGTGCTGAATGTTTGTTGTTTTTCCTTCTGTAAACTAGTTCCATCTTTTGTGGTATCTTGCAGGCTTATCTAATTAGGAACTCAGACACTTTTTTGTTTCCCCCTCTACTGTTCATTTTTACTTTTACATCTTAATTATTTACAACTCCTCGATATGTACGGTTTGTTGAGCAATAAACTAGTTCATAAAGCAATCTGAAATTCTGTTCCTTTCTCACTGGAGTTAATTTGCAGTGGCCACTTTATTTTATAGTGAACAGGTCGTGAATAATTTAGAGGCTGTAGCATCTGTGCGTGCCTGCCACTGCATCGTGGCTCTGTTCTGCTGTTACACGTAATCTGTGGCTAAAGGCAAGTATCTTTACTTCCCTAAAAATATCTGCTGTAATTCCTAGGAGTTAGTTAATGAAACACTTCTAAGAAAACAAAATGATTAAAGGCAGAACTGGAGCCCACTGCATCATCTCCAGTCAGAAAAGGAGGACGTAAAATCGAACGTCCAAAATTGCTTCCTTAAATTCTGTAACAATTGGTCGAACGTCCCACCCAACAGTTGTATAATTTTGTCACAGTGAATTGCTTGCTATCGGTTCTCTGGACATCTTCCTTTTTTTGATTTGTTTACTTATGCTCCACTTGTTACAGAGAGGGATAAAGGGGACAGTCAGTAGTTGCTGCCTGTTCTGAGTGTCACTAGCTAGTCAGGCTCGGTTTCCATAGATGTACGAGAGCTGGTTTAAAGAGGTTACACCAAAAATGTAAAATTCTGTTTCTTCACACTGATGCATCTGGATTGGAAGTGAAAGCCTTGAAAAGCGTTAACAAAATACTCAGAAATGAGCTGTAAAGCTTTGTGATTTTTATTTTCTTTTTATTTCAGATCCTTTGTGGTCATTATTTGGGCGGTACTCTCAGGCTGCTGGTAGCTGTGCTAATTAGGTGTCAGCTCTTACAGAATTTGGTAGTAAAATTTTACAGACGATATTAAGATCCTAACATTAAAAAAAAAAATCTCAAACATACGGAAGAAAACATTAATAAAAGATGCAAAGTGCTGACAGACTTCTGCAATAAATACAGCAATCTGAGTAGGCAGTAGGGTTTCTTTCTCCCAGCACGCAATATTAAGCATCTGGTGTATGGAAAGGACTGTATTCTCCAGAAATGACTCATTCTCATTATTGTTTTCAGTAAATTGAAAAATGTATTTGTAAAGGAAGAGTTGCTGGGAAGCCCAGTGTGAATGTGAGGTGAATTCGTAGAGACGTGAAGGATGGTATGTGAGGTGTTTACAAATGTGTCTTTGAATTAGTGTTGGTGTTAGTGTTTTGTCATCTCATTCCTCGGCTGCATCTTAGTTTTCCTGTTAAAAAAGTGTTTTTTCATTTAAATGTGTTTTTGAGTGAAGTGTAAAATTCTAAGGTCCGAATTTCCTTTGAAATCTATCCTTTGTCATGAAAACTGGGAACCTAAGGAACACCTGGGCAGCTGCTTGCAGGGCCAGTGCTCACGTGGAGTGGAGGAGGACTGTATTCCTCAGCAGGGACTTAACTAGCACTCAGGAGACAAATGTTGCACAGTAGTATAGTGTATTAATTGCACATTTCTTCTGTTGTACCTGCTTTAAAAATTTCCCTCTTTGAAGTTGAATCTTCTCACTTCATAATGACTTTTATAAATAGTATGCAGGGCTGTAGGGGGAAAGGATTGCCCTAGCTTCCCGTTTATCCAGAGCTTATTTTCAGCTGAGACCCAGAAACACAGTTATTAGCCAAGAAAATGTCATTTTGCATCTGTGGTTCAACAACAGAAGCTTATTATAAGACAAGTAAGTGTAACTACTGTGGAGAGGAAAATTCAATCCCTGTTAGAAGAGAGTCTTGCAGAGCATTATTTAAAAGGAAGCCATTCTTAGCATTTCATGGGTTTAGACATGGACTTAATGGGATAGTTGAACAGTTTGCCAAAGTTGCTGAGTCTGATTGTTTGCTACAGCCAGAGTTGATTTTCATTGTAGCTGTGTGACCCATGTCAATAGTTAAATTAGATTTCATTTTCTGTATCAGAAGAATGTGATAAATAGTTTATGAATACAAGGCTAACTCCTTGCAAAGAGGGTGCTAGTCTTGTCTCCCAGCTGCAAGTCCTTTGGTTATGGTTTTCTATGTAGTGTTTGGCTGTTGCACAGGCTCACATCAGATAATTCTTCAGTAGCCCTGTGAAGTTCTTGTAGCAAGGCATGCAGTGAGCAAAGCAGTAACTTCTGGCCTGGAATGTCTGAGGTGCAGTTTCGTGCTCTCCTAATGTGCTGCTTAAAACCTGAATGCCAAGAGCTTCCAAAAACCAAAATCCTCTACGATTGGGTTCCGTAATCTTCCAATTGCACTGAAAGCTGTGTGTGTAATTTTGTGTGTTGTTTTTACTTTTAAGATAACATCAAGTCAGTTTAAAAGGAAAAAATGTCTAGTTCATGTAGAAATGGTAACACCTGAGCTCAGTTTACCACTTTCCCTAAGACTGAGGGTTGTAAAGAAATACTAAAGGATTTGCCACTGCTTTATTTCGTGAGGCCAGGCTTTCTTAAATTATAACCACGAAAGCCTGGCTTTGGATAAAGACCTAAATCATGTCAATATAAGATTCTCTTGATGAGCATTCTAATTCAAGGCCATGTACTTCACAAGACTTGTTTTAATTGGGGAAAACAAACAAACAAACCACCACTGTTTTAATGTTATTTCTCCTGGAGAAATGAATGTGGAGTATAAATCTGTTGACTTTTTTCATCATCAAAATCCTATTGGAAATTGTTCAAAAATAATGAAGTATTCTTGTTTTACCTCTTCTCCGCTCATTTCTTTTCACAGATGGCTGCAGCGAAGCATAATTGTCATCACCTTTAGTTAGAATATAAGGAAGATACTGCACTGAAATATGTTTAGCAGATAGCTAAATCAGAATCAGAGTATTGCAAAGACATGCAGTCTTCAGAGTAAGAGATAATAGGACACTTAGGTTTGAGGGTGTGTATATTTGGTCACTGTGGTGAAATGGGCCAAGCAGAGCAGTGGTCATCAGGAATCCCCTATATTTCAAGGTGTGTGTCTTTCTAGGTTTTAGACAAAGCTTGCAAATACCTTCAGATTCAAAGTTAATTTTCATTCTGGAAATGTGGGCATACAAGGTATGTAAATGTTGGGCCAGACGAGGCTAATTGTGTATAGATGTGCCAGAAACAGTTCGCACTGCTGAAGGTTCTGCCTGAATTCACTTGCCAGATGGTACTTCGGTGGAGCCTTATATTCCAGACTCAGACTTGGCAGTCTTATTTCTTTTGCAGTGCAATCAGTTGATTAGTTGCAAGATGAATAAAATAAAGGTCCTGCAGCAGCTTCCTACGGTGTTTTCTATTATGTTTTTTTTCCTAATTGTACTGTCTCGTGGTGCTCTGCATGCTGAGATTTTTGCCTCTTATAGGAGGTTTCAGGGTTAACTGAATTTCTGGCTTTCTTTATTTCCTCCTCTTCTTCGTTCCTGCTTTTCTCCAGGAAGCATTATACACTTTATATTTCTTACAGTATTTTTTATGAAGTTACTTGTAAGTGCAGAAATCCCTTTTTACTTCCTTTTTCTTTATCTGCTGATTTGTTTCACTCTGTTAGAAATTTCCCTTTTTCATACAGATACAATGGAGGTGAATGCTGTAGAGATGTCTATTTAAAATGAAAATAAAAATCTTTGGACTTGATTTTTGCACTGGAATCTCTTAAGAGCAGAGCTGTGTGTTAGTGGAGAGTCTGCTTTCAAAGAAACCTTTCAAAGAAGTGCACACGAGTTGACTGAGTGCAGCAGGCAGTGTAAAGCTTAAAAAATTCTGGAGAAATTTTTGAGGCAAATACATGGCTGTGGTTGCCTGGCATCTCAGTTTGTGCTACGCTTGGCCTGTGGGATTTCTTTTTTTTCTTCTAATGTCTTTGGTGCTTATCATATCTCAGTGTAGATCTTCTGTGATTCCTCCTCCGTTCAAACTGATAGTTACAGAACTGTAGAATATCCTGAGCTAGAAGGATGGAGATCAAATCCAGCTCCTGGCCCCACACAGCTCCACCCCAAATCCAAACCCGATGTCTGAGAGTGTTGTCCAAGCACTCCTTGAACTCGGGCAGCTTGGGGCTGTGCCCACTGCCCTGGGCATCCCGTTCTGTGCCCACAACCTATCGTGCAGACCCTGTTCCTAACCCCTGCTGTCCTTTCCCTGCACAGCTCCATGCCATTCCCTTGGGCCCTGCTACTGTCACAGAGAGCAGAGCTCAGCACTGCCCTCTGCTCTGAGCTAAACGAACCCAGGGACCTTTGCTGCTCCTCACACACCTTGCCCTCTAGGCCCTTCCCCATCTTCATATCCCTCCTTTGGATGGATGCTTTCTGATAGCTTTACGTCCCTCTCATCTCGTGGCACCCAAACTGCACCTGGTGCTGAAGGCGAGGCCATACAGTGCAGAGTGGGACAGTCCCTCCCATTGCCTGGTGGCAGAGCTGGGCCTGGTGCACCCCAGGGGACGGTTGGCTCTTTTGGCTCCAGGTCATGCTACTGACTCAGATTCCACTTGGCACTAGCCAGAGCCCTGAGATCCATTCTTGTAGGACTACTCAATCCTTTGATCTTTTGCTTTGTGGGGTTGTCCTGTCCCAGGTGCTGAATCCAGCTCTCAACTCTTGTTAACAAAACTTCGTTGGTTGAGCAGCCAAATGCCCTCCTATTCGTCAAGATCTCTCTGCAGAGCCCTTCTATGATGAGGGGAGACAACTGTTAAAGCAGTGTTGTCTGACAACTAAGTGTCCATTCAGATCCTGAACCATGAGGATTCTGATTTGTTTCAGGCACAGGGGAATCTTGTTCTCACAAAAGGTTGTTGTAGACAACAAATATTGCACCATTTCTCATAGGTGGATTGTGTGTTGTCTTCCAGTGGAACTGAATGTAGGAAAGGGATGTAGTAGAAAGGGAATAACTCTCTTTTTAAAATACGTGAATCAAATGGAGTTCAGATTGTTTTTTTTTTTTCCCACCTCTTGGATCAGTTTCAGGAATTTTTCCATTTCTCATGACTTCATTTTGCATACATTTTTCCTCAGTCTTTTGTTTGAAAAATGATAGCCTCTTATACCCTGCGGTCTTCTGAGTGACAGAGTATTACTTTGTGGCATTTAGGTTTGAAAGAACCCAAAGAAAAATGTCAGCCTCTTCTGACTGCTTCTAGAAATACTACGCTTAAATGAGTCTTAATTTGTATTGTGTACCTGGAAATTTGATGTGAAAGTCATTTGTCTTGGTTTCAACTGCGCTTGAATCTAGTGTGACCTCTCGGTGGAAGGCAGACTATTGACTCTACATTTCCTCTTTACAGCCAGTGGTATTGCAGTTCACGTGGTCTGAAGTAGTGTAGTCATGTACTTTGTTGTTGAAGAAATGCTGTTTGCAGTCCAAATGGGAAATCTAGAATGGAAGTAAAGGTGTGCTACAGCTGTACGCTATTGTTTGAAATCATTTCATTGCAGCTGGAATGGAGAGGAGAGAGGGAATAGAGATTTTCTGCCTCCACCACGTAAAGATTGGAGAAGACTGCTAAGAGCATCAAATTCATCAACACTGTGCTAACTAACACGTCCCTCAGTGCTACATCTGCCCTATTCTTGAACACTTCCAGAGATGGTGACTCCACCACCTCCCTGGGCAGCCTGTGCCAGCACCTCACTGTTCTTTCTGAGAATAATTTTTCCTCGCATCAAACCAGAACCTCCCCTGCCACAACTGAAGGCGGTTCCCTCTCATCTTACTGCTGTTAACTGGGAGCAGAGGCCAACCCCACCCTCACCACAATCTCCTTTCAGGCAGCTGATAAGGTCTCCCCTGAGCCTCCTCTTATCCAGGCTGAACAATCCCAGTTCCCTCAGCTGCTCCTTATAAGGTTTGTGCACCAGACCCTTCGTAGCCCTTCTCTGAACTCACTGTAGGACCTCAACGTGTTTATTGTAGTGAGGGGCCCAAAACAGAACGCAGTACTGGAGGTGCGGCCTCACCAGAGCTGAGTACAGGGGGCAGTCACCTCCATAGTCCTGCAGACAGCACTTTGACGTAAGACAGGATGCCACTGAATTTTTTTGTCTGCCTAGGCACACTGCTGGCTCGTGTTCAGCCAGCTGTTGACTAGTGCTCTTGGATCCTTTTGTGCCACACAGCTTGCCAACCACTCTGCCTCAAACCTGGGGTTCTTGTGTCTGAAGTACAGGACCCAGCGCTTGCTTCTGTTAATGCTGATACAGTTTGCCTCAGTCCATTGATCCAGCCTGTCCAGATCACTCTGCAGGGCCTTCCTAGCCCCAGGCAGCTCAATACTTCCTCACAATTTGATGTCATTTGTAAATATACGAAGAGTGCACTCAGTCCCTTCATCCAGATCAGGATAACAGCAACAAAAAGATGGAGCTGCCAAGTCTGTATCAGGGATTGAACTCTAGGAAGTCTAAATTTAGCAGGGAGGTTGGACACCAGGATCTCCAGAGGTCCCTTCTAACCCCTGTAATTCTATGACTGTGGATTTATTTGTTTCTCCAAAAATAAGAAGTTCTGCCTGCATTAGTCAGGATCATTTTTTGTATCATGCACCTCATCGATATGTATATACAGTTTCAATTCATTATCTACCATGACTAAGGTTGTATCAATATGGCAAAATTGAACTGTGTTTCAGCAAGATCTACTGACTTTATTGTATTTGTGTTGAAGTTATGCCTTTTGGCAATGGTTTTACAGATAATTAACACTAGCAGCAATGGCTCTTCCTAATGGTGTCATCCTCCCTTACTTCTGCTGCTTCTCCTCGTTGCAATTTGTATAGTCATGTTGATTTAAATTGAAAAAGGGGTCTGAATGCCACCATAGATTTCTTTCTCGTTGAGGCAGTTTTAATCTCGATCTGTTTTACCAACCTAATTGCTGAGGCAGGCTCACAAATGTGCATGCCAGCTCCCAGGGGGGGTGTGAATAAACGCGGGGGTGAGCTTCCTTCACAGCGATGCTGGCTCATACAAGGGCAAAGTACTGCTGAAATTTGACAGGCAAGCATGAGTACAAGGTGTTCTGCCTCGGAGTGTTGCACATACAAGTAACAGTACAGTTGTACAGCTGGACACTCACTACCTCGTCAGCGTGATTTGTATCAGATATGCTCTGTTTTTGAGGCTGACATTCGCTGTTCCCACTTTGAACAGTAATGACTGTCTATATACATGCTTTGTGGCTATTTTTCTTTCATTTATTATCTTGAGGGTTTATCACCGTTTTCATTTCATTAAAAAATGTTTTAAATGTTGTCTCATTTGTATAGTGCCAGGTGCAGTGATTAAGAAAGGTCGCAGTGCTGCTCAGCCACATGTAGCTGTTAATGACTGACGTTAGTGTCTGTTTATTTGGTCTTTGATTATTATTTAGTTAGCATCATTTAATAAAGTACTTAGTTGCTGTATCTTGGGAAGTGATCTATGACTTAGCAAGATAGACTCAGATTGAATTTGGTTTGGCTGTAGAGAGACTATGAAAAAAATGAGATATGTTTTCCTTTCTGTAATAATGTTAATTAACTGAAATGAGCTGAAAAGAAGTGAAGAAAACAGCTCTTCAGCTTTGTGCCATGATTTTTTACTTTAATGTGTAGTGGACTGTGTTTTTTTTGGGAGGATACAGGTTCCTAAATCAATGGCTGTGCCACCTCTTCTTCCTTTACTTCTCCAGAGATGCCTGAAGCTGAGGATGGTGAAGTTACCCATTTTTGTATGCCTATCAAATAAAGTAGTCCTGTGTAGCCGAAACGGTATAAGGGGTGAAAACCAAACTCCTCTGCTACTTCCCTGGCAAGCAGTGCTATAATCTTGGGCTAGATTAACTTAGTGGTCTTTTCCAACCTTCATGGCTCTATGATTCTTTCTCCAGTTTGGCTTCAGTCTTTTTAGGGGGTGAACTGGTTACCCATTTATCTTGGAGCAAGTTTCAGCAGTGATAAAAACTGAACATAGGATGTCGGCCTGTAACTATAGTCAAAGTTGGATTTTTTGGTTCACTTGCTATAAGTGCTGTCTGCTGTTGTATTATTATTATTATTTTAATTCCTTTATTTTTTATTTTTCTCCCTTTATTGATTGTTCTGCAGTCTCTGGAAAAGTCAAATGTAAAGTAAAGGTAAGCTGCAAGCCATGAACTGGATTCATTTTTATAGCAAATCTACACAAATGTTTATTTTTCAGTTAATATCAAAATCTTCCAATGTAGGCTATAGCTTTAGGCTTTTTTTATTGACAAAAAACGAAGAAAATGGAAGCAAACTACCTGCAAGCTACAAGGACTGTGTGATTATATAGTGTTGTAAGCTGCTATTTATCCTCTTCTGGTAAGAGGCTGTCGTGTGGTTTTACATCATTCAGGCAGTGGGATGCCTCTGTGCCCTGCAGAGCCTTTTGCAGTTGATACTCATTGATTTGGTCGCAGCTGCTGCCTGAGTTGTGGGTAAGGAAAGCAAAGCATCCTATTAAATCCCGTGTAAGTATTTTGGCATTGGGAATCAGTTTCATCTTTAAATCCATCTAGACTTCATAGGTGGTATAACACATAGGGCAGTTGCTGGCCTGGAGCAGCAGTACTTACACAAAGCTCTGCTTCATGATTTCACTGGAGCAGAGGAAACCTGGTGGCTGAGCCTGAGGGAGCAGCTGGAAACAAGGAGGCTTTATTGGGTTTCTTGAAAGAAGAGAAGATAGCTGTTTCTGTGGACTTTGTGATTTATTCAAGTGTTTGCTTAACATTTTGGAAGGTTAATGGGTTACATTCTTCTGAGCTTGAGCTCGTGGAGGGGAATGTTTTTGCTTTTCTGTTTTTAGTGACACTGCAGTGGAGGCTGCCATTCTGCTTTGCTGGAAGCGTTTGTCCACTACATTCAGAGCAGAGAGAGCTCCACCTGGATCTGAACGTGGTGGGAAGGCTGTTTGTGTACCTTTCCTTCTGTAGCTGTCCTTCTGTTTTTCACGTGATGTGAATTTTATAACGACGTCCTTCCATCTAGGAGTTCTGGGGTGTGGGGGCTTTTGAGAAAGAGCTGTGAAATCCATGTCTGATATTTGCTCTGTGTGGAGGGTCTAGGAAAGCAAACTTCCTTTGATCTTGCATTTTCATAGTTGAAGTAAACACGTTTTTCTGACCTTGATTTTGGTATGAACGTGCCAATTGTGCTGAGTTATTTTTAAATGTGTACAGCTTTTTACTTCTCATGGACTTTGAAAGCATAATGTTGACTCTGCCTGACACTGTAGGGGAGTTATTTTTTTTCTTAATGATGATCTCCAACTGATCTCCAATGATCTAATGACTTGCCTGGTGAATGAGGGAAAGGCTGCTGATGTGATCTACCATGACTTCAGCAAAGCCTTTGACACTGTCTCCCACAGTATTGTCCTGCAGAAGCTGGCAGCCCGTGCCTTGGACAGGTACACTCTTGGCTGGGTAAGGAACTGGCTGGAGGGCTGGGCCCAGACAGTGGTGGTGAAGGGAGTTAAATCCTGCTGGTGATCAGTCAGTGGATCGGTGCTGGGTCCTGTCCTCGTTAGTGTCCTCATTGGTGACCTGGATGAGGGCATAGAGTGCACCCTCAGTAAGTTTGCAGATGACACCAAGTTGGCTGGAAGTGTCAATCTGCCTGGGGGTAGCGAGGCCCTACAGAGGGATCTGGACAGGCTGGGTAGCTGGGCTGAAGCCAGTGGGATGAAATTCAAGAAGCCCAAGTGCTGGGCCCTGCACTTTGGCCACAACAACCTCAGGCAACACTACAGGCTTGGGGCTGAGTGGCTGGAAGACTGTGTAGAGGAAACAGACCTGGGGATATTGGTCGATGCTGGGCTGAACATGAGCCAGCAGTGTGCACAGATGGCCAAGAAGGCCAATGGCATCCTGGCTTGTATCAGAAATAGCGTTGCCAGCAGGAGCAGGGAAGTAATTGTACCTCTGTACTCATCACTGGTGAGGCTGTACCTCGAGTGCTGTGTTCAGTTCTGGGCCCCTCACTGCAAGAAAGACATCGAAGCCCTGGAGTGCATCCAGAGAATGGCAGTGAAGCTGGTGAGGGGTCTGGAGCACAAGTCATATGGGGAGTGACTGAGGGAACTGGGGTTGTTCAGTCTGGAGAAGAGGAGGCTCAAGGGAGACCATATCACTCTCTATAACTGCCTGAAGGGAGATTGTAGTGAGCTGGGGTTGGCCTCTTCTCTTGTGTAACTGGTGATAGGATGAGAGGGAATGGCCTCAAGTTGTGCCAGGGGAGATTCAGACTGGTTGTTAGGAAATTTCTTTTCTGAAATAGTGGTCAGGTGCTGGAATGGGCTGCCCAGAGAGGTGGTAGAGTCACTGACTCTGGAAGAAATGTTTTGAAGTTGTGTTGAGGAACATGGTTTAATGAGAACTATTGGTGATGGGTGGTTGGACTGGATGATCTTGTATGCTTTTTTCAGCCTTGGTGATTCTATGATTCTACTCTGTGTTTTTGTGCTGCTAAGATGTGCACGTTTAAAGCAGTGAGAAATGACCTAGTTATTTATTTTTTGCCTCGTTCAATTTCCAGTATTTTATCCTCACACTTTGGAAATTGAAATGTAATGTTAAACGAGTGTTATCCTCTTTGCTTGTCAGTTGCACAGGATTTATTTATTACATATATTTAATACACAGCTTAAGGAGGTGACAGTTTTGTTTGTCGAATTGCGGCGGATGGGGATAAGAGACAGTGCAGAGATGGATGCTAGGAAGTTGGCATGTTTGTTTTTAGTGACATAAAATATGGTGAGTATTTCAAAGCGACAAGGTCTCAGCTGGACATGTTCTACAGCATATAATTACAGCCGCCTGGTGGCTCGGGTAATGTTTTGGTGTATGTTCAGCAGTCACAGATTTCCTGGACTTTATCTGACTTTTATCTACGCCTTGTTGAGCTTCTAGTTGTGTAGGGACAGCCTGTAAGCAAAACACCGAGGCTTCTCAAGTCAGATAACATATCCTTCTTTTTCTTTCTTCCCCTTTAGTTAGTTTTATTTAACAACAAATAAAACTATTTATTTCCCAGTGGATTCTGCTCTCTTGTTTTGTCCTTTTCATTGCAAGTACGAGCAGCTTCTTCCAACAGAAATGATCTGTCAGTATTAAACTAGCCATAAAAATGTTAATTTGAACTGAATTTCCAGATCAAACAGAAAACTTAATTAATGTCAGTTAATTAAATTCTTGGTGGAAATGGGAAAATAAGTACACAGATGCCCGGGACTGCTGCCGTCTCTTTGCTAATAAAGCAGCTAACGAAGCAGTTTCTAGCTGTACCTGGAGAGAGCAGGTCCTCGGTGGTAACAGTTTCTCCCTTGTGCCTGAGGTCCCAGGTGTTAGGTTTCGTTTTCGCTGTTCTTATCTCCCGTCACATTATTGTATGGCAACGTATTCAAACAAACAGAAGGAAAACATACACGGAGATGCCTGATTGCATGCTCTGCTCTCCAGGAGAGACACCTGTATCAGCTGTGGTGGCTGTTAGTCACGGTCACTTAACTCTTCACTGCAGGCTGCAGTGATGAGTGCCATATAAATGCCACAACCTGTCAGCTGCAGGGCTCTGCGTGTGTGTGCAAGGGCTTCATTTTAAAAGGAATACGGGCTCACTAACCACAGCACTCGTGAACAGACTCTGTCCATATGGAGAAGCTCATTGATATTCAGCTGGTAGAGTTCTGATAGCCTTGTTTGCCTGATATTACTGCAGTATCTCCATTGGATTGCAGGTGTTTTCTGCTGCTGCTTGGAAATAGCTCGAGTGTATGCTTGATGTTGAATTTGCAGCTTGTGCAATCAGTTTACAAGAGTTAACTTGAAGTTTTGTGTAGAATTAAATTGTGCCATTAGTCTCAGAGCACAGCGAGGACTCTGGGGGTTTTTAGTCGTAGAATCATAGAATATCCCACGTTGGAAGGGGCCCAAAAGGATCACGAAGTCCAACTCCTTTTAAGGCAGGAATGATCTTCATGCATGACATTGAGACCAGTTGTCCTTGAGGAGATCAAGTAGTGGGCACCAGTTGGTGTTTCTGCTTCCATTTTCACTGTTTTTTTTTCAAATCCATAACGGTCTCTCATCCTTCACAATGTGTTGCTTTGCTCTCAGAATGCTGCATTATTGAAATGCAGGTTCTCCCTCCCTAGTGCACATCAGCAGGTCTGCATATGGTCTAATACACATTTTGATTAAATATAAATGGGATGGTAGAAAAAGAAATCTCTGTTTTTGTTTTGATTCATAATAAAATAGATTGCTATTGGAGAATATCAAAATCAGATGCTTTTTTTCTGCAGGTATCTTAGTGGTGTAAGTGAGATCTGCATCTTCAGCAGTGCAGACAGCAGTCATAACTCAACGCACAGTGCTTCTAATGTCACCTTTCACTCTGTTATTTCTTCAAAAGCAAAAGGCAGAGGCTGAGAACCTATGGATTCATCAGGTTGCACAAATTTCATTGCATTTATTGTCTGGCAGATGTTTATATTCCCTGGAAATTCAAGGGGAGAGTATATGTGGTATTGTAATTTTTTTCCCCTTGTCATTGTTTTTATGTTATCATAGAAGAAAAATGTGTCATCTCATGTAGAAGTGGAGATCGATATGTAAGCAGTAGGAGGAAAGAACCTGAGTGTGGATAGGTGAACGTCACCCGGTCTGCTAATCTACCCTATGTGCTGGATGTTCCCAAAAACATTTTGACTAAAGAGGTACTCTTTTTCCATGCCATTTTTTATTTCTCTTTGGTCAGTGGTATTTTCCAGAGGTGAAGGCAAAGTTTCAGGCTCGTTTGTAGAAATATATCATTCCATACTTTAATCATTTCAGTTCACTGATTCATATCACGATTAAAATAGAAGTATAGCTTCTGTTTTGTAAATCTAAGTTTGGGGTGGGAAAGAGCAGCAGTTTGAAGGAGGGAGTTATAAGTGCAGTTCACAGGTCTCAACTGGAATTTAGAGAGGTAGCCTTGATCCAAGACTTCGTTCCTTGGTGAGAAAGGAAATACTCCGCACAAATGGGAGGACTTTGACAACATGAAAGTGCTGTGACCTTTCATAGCTACATATTTTCTGTTTCATTTCGAGCCATCATTGGCTTAGTGAAACAATTCTTTGCCATTTAGAAAGACCTTTTGAGAAATTGGGCTTTTCTTGGGTTGCTCGCAGGGCTCCCCGCTGCGTGATGTGCAGGCGCTGCACTTCAGTAATTCACATGCTGGCACTGCTGCTCACTGTCCTCATTTTTCTCCTTCAAGGAAAAAAATAAAAAGACGACCAGCTCTTCCTCTTTGCCGTGCCAGCTGTGCATTGAAAGGGCTTTAAACGTGTTGTGAAAAATGTGCTCATCTATGCTGCAGCTGCATCAGGTCTGGAGTCACCCTGCCTCGGCACTCAGTGAAAGGAGAACGTTCACAGATGGTTGTGTGGAGCACGAAGGCATGTGGATCAATAAAACTGCTTCTGCCACTTCTGTGCTATGAGTTAGTGCCATGGTTAGGGTTTAAAATAGGTGGGACGGACACTAGTTTGGAGCTTGTCAAATCTATACGCAAAAATTAGAGCTGCACAGATTCAAGTTTGCATTACTGTTCAGCTCACAGGCATTGCAGTGACCTTCTAAACCGCACAGTGATGATTGCCTATTTTACAGTATGTGTAATGCTTTGGAGAAAAAGATTCAGAGTGCTGGAACATGCATCAAAAATCATTGTCTGGTAACTAATCAGAATGTAAAGCCATTCTATAAATAGTTCAGATAGGCTCTGAAGGGAAAAATGAGCAAATACGCTTAAGCAAATCAAAGGAGGACTGGTTGTGCTGAGATGCACTGTGTGTTTAACACAGCAGTAGCCCACAGACAGTGTCAGTGAGCAGCACAGCCCTGTCGTCATGAGTGGATCTAGAGGGGGAAGGGGAAATGTGAGGGCCTGACATCCCTGTACGTTTTGGCAGTGTTTCCAGGCTTTCTCAAACCTTGTTCCTTGGGCGGCACATCGGGCAGAGTTAGGAGTGCATCTTGCAGATTAGTTTAATCTGGAAGCAATCCAGTTTGCATGCTCCCCTGTCGCTTCCCAGTATGAACTGAAGAGCAGTAAATAGACATGATCTGGAGGTTTGCTTCAGAAGCGTGCTTCTGATTTCCACTAAAATTCCATTTATAGAATTACATGGAACATCTGTAGTCCTTTACACCGGATTTATGATTTGACATTGGGTAGAATACTGTAATGATTTTCTTAGTAATAAGTAGAAGTTCTAATAGGGCTGATGTTCCAGGGGCAGAAAAGAGATCAAGAAGTGGTGCGTTAAAATATTGAAGACTGACATCTATGATTCATGTTTGCATATGCTCTGACTCTAAAGTGCTAAATTCACAGGAACATTATTGTTTGAGGTTATGTGGCAAGGTTTTGGAAGTGGGTGGGGCTGCACGAGTGAGAAGAGAGCAGGGGCTGCCCTGTGTCTGGCACAGCTGATGTCAGTCTGCTCCAAAACGAGCCCACTGATGGCCAAAGCTGATCACATCACCAGTGCTTCATCCCTCTGAGGTAATGTATTCAGGAAGAGCGTGCAGAAAACTGCAGCAGATGTGAGAGAGAAGGCTGAGAAAACGTGAGAGGGACAGCCCTGCAGCCAGCAAGATCAATGCAGGAGGAGGGCAGGAGGTGCTCCAAGCACAGAGCTGAAGCTCCCTGCAGCACAGGTGGTGGAGCACACTGTCCCTCTGCAGCCCACAGACCCCGCATGGAGCAGAACTCCATCTGCAGCCCATGGAGAGGGGTCTGTGGTAGGGCAGGAGGGCTGGAAGATGCGCCCTGTTGTACTGGACCCGTGTTGAAGCAGTGCTTGAGGAGCTGCAGACCATGGGAAGGACTCGGAATGGAGTTGTGGAAGGGTGTGAGGAGGAAGGAGTGGTGGAGAACTGCTGTGGATTGACTGCAACTCCCTCTGTGTCCCTGCTGCTCCTCTCGTGGTGGGGTGAAGGCCAAGGGAGTGAAGTTGAGCCTGGAGGAAGGGCTGGGTGGCACGAGATGGCTTTTGTTTTATCTTAGTTCCTCATCAGCCTACGCTATTTTTAATCAGTGATAAATTAAATTAATCCTCCAACTCAAGCCTGTTTTGGATGTAATGATAATTGGCGAGTGAATTCTCAGCCTGGGAGCTTTTTCTTCTCACTTTCTCCCCCTGTCCTGTTGAGGGGGAGTGTGAGAGCAGCTGGGTGAGGTCTGGCACCGAGCTGAGACTCCCCACCACAGCCACACTGAACAGATGAACAAATTTGAACTTTGCAAATGTGTTCCTGTGAGTTCTCTCCAGTCCCAGTTCCCTGGAACTGCCAGCAATGCCTAGCATGAACTGACTGGACAGTTCTGTTTTTTTTTTTCTTGTTGTGGATTACATTGCCTTCACGTGATCCTGTTTACCAGCACAACCCAGAACAATAACTTCCAGCACAGCTGAAGAAAAAGAGCATTGACATGTTCAGCAAGCACTCTGAATCCAGAACAGGATGCCTGAACAATGTCCTTCTGAATTTTACTGTGTTCTCCTCATGTCCTGCTATGTATAATCTTCTCAGGTTTAAAAAGAAAAAGAAAAGTCTTTTCCAAAAAATTCTTTTAACATTCCAACTACCCTTCTGTAATCATTGGCTTTGGAATAGGATTTACTGGTATACCAGCTAATTGTAGATCTGGTACGTGGCAGAATTGTTGAGCTCATATTGAAATCATTAGTGACAGCCAGAAAAACCCAACAGATTGTCTCGTGCCTCCTAGCTACGGAAATACAGTGATACAAGAGGCTTCCAGAAGGAGTTGAATGGAAATACACTTGAGTGTGCAATGGTTTTGATGGTGGGGAGGGCAGTCCTGGGTAGACAGGGGAAACCTCCTGCTTCAGAAGTGTGATTTAATAGTGATTTGATTTGTTGTTGTGCCTTTGGATCAGTTGCCTTTTGGGGCCGTTTCTGATGCCCTTTTAATTTAAAACAACTTTTCTGCAGTATTTTGCAAGAGCTTCTCCTCCTCAACCACTTTTTTGCTTGCCTTTTTTTTTTTCTGTCCTACAGCTTTCATCGCTTGAATTTATAGATCTCTTGTTAGAGGGGAAACATTTGTTTACAGTTAATATCATCAAATATATATATAAATATATACATATAATCTTTTCAGCTTTAGATTTGAGAACGCATTTTAAAACGAAGGCATTACAGAATTATATTACGAATGAAGGCTTTTTTTTCTTTCATTATTTTGAGTGAACTTTGTTTCACAATTAAACAACTGCAGATGAGTTTGTTTTCATAGCATTCTTCTTCATTATGAGACAAGTCTGGAAATGATTTCATTTAGAATTTGTTCTAAATCCCAGATCCTGGTGTGAAGGGCTGTCTGCCTGCGATCTGTGTACAGGGCTGCTGTAGCCAGGCCTGAACTTTGACTCCTGATTGCTGCATGATGTGTATCAGTGATCTCCCTGGCACTGAAGCAGTAATGGCACACCTATCTGAGTAGTTCCTTAAGAATATGAGATCTGCCTTGCTTGGCCTGAAGTGGTGGTGTAGCAGCTATGCCTGCTTGTTTGACCATTGCGGTAGCTTATCAATAGGGTATCACAGAATCACAGAGCTGCAGGGGTTGGAAGGGACCTCTAGAGATCATGTAGTGCAAACCCCCTGCCAAAGCAGCTCCCTAGATCAGGTTGCACAGGTCTGTGTCAAGGCAGGTAGCTCTCTACTTGTAAGTTAAGTGAATCAATTAACTTGAGATGCATAGAAGGTAGCTATTATGTTTTCAAATGGAAACAGTGTAGTTCCACTGTATGTGTACCCCTTTCATTCTGGTCAGTTTGTCAAGATTGTGTGGGCTTTGGAGAGCAGCTGTGCTGTGCTATCCTTTCATGGGACTTCCATCATTCAGAAGGTTCTCTACACATCGTCTCAGTTGGCGTTAAATTCTGCACAGCCTCATGTGTCCTGTTGCTTCTCTTTCTTAACTTGTGCAGTTTTCACAAAAAGGCAGTGTTCATGAGTTTTCCTTCAGGCTTTTTGTATTTCTTCCCTTCTCCTCCCCTCGTTTCAGCACTGTTTGTATATGCAGGGTGATGCAAAATGCTGCTCATCTAATGTACAGGTGTAAAGGAGGAAAACGTGCAAGGTAATAGGAAAATTGGTACTCGTGTGTGATGGAATTACTTGTGTAACTTGGAACAACTCCATAATTTGTATATGTAGTTTAATTTGAGCGTTGCATACCTGTAGCCTGGTGCATTAAAATACCTGTGATGCACACATAGTTGTAAAATCCCTTTGCTTTAAATCCCATATCCATTAGTGATGATGACCCTTGCATACCTTAACTTGGCAGCTAATTGTATTCCAGCGGTTTTGTACCTCATCCTCTTGAGCTGCCATTCCCTAAGTAATGTGTCACACTTCCTCCCCCAGCCCTTCCATATCCTCTTTCCATATTGTTCATGTTTGTGCTCTTTACATGACTTTTAAATTGTCACTCTTCTGTTTTTCTGGTCTCAGAAGGTGCTGTGTTACCAGGGGGCAGCTTTACTATGGGCCAGTGGCTGCTTGCTGTGCGTTGTGTCGGCATACACCTTGTGGTGTTGGAGCTAAACCACGGTGCTCAGGCTGTACTTCCACCAGCCCCCAAACTCTGACTACTGTGGCTGTGTTGTGCAGCTGTCATCCACAGCTTCAGAAGAGATTTGGACCGTTCAGAACAGTAATAGCATTTCATTACACTCCCACCCAACTCTGACCCAGTAAAACCAGGTGAAATTGGTGATGAGTGCGTGTGTTCATTTTGTGCATCCTCTGAAACTTCTCCAAAATGGATTTGTTTATCCGAAAAAGAATCTTAAAAATGACTTGATTTTTGAGTCTGCGATTCACCTCAACTCAGTAGGACCTGAGGAATGGCTGCTGGTGATGCTGCTGCAAGAAAAGAGAGAACGTCCCCCAGGAGGTGCATCTGATTCGTTCATTACAGAAACCTGTCGACCCAGTGAACGTTACCTTGGGATTAAACAGTATTTTGTACCTTCAGGTGGAAAGTTCTCTTGTTTGATTTTATTTTTTGTTCCCTGTTTTCATAGCACGGAGCAAAATAATGTGAACTGTTGGTCCTTGTTGTCGTTTTTGAGATTTGATGTGCTTTTCTAAAACATCCAGTGTTGGCAAATAGATTATATGTGAAGAACTTTATAGAGTTGATTTGTTATTTCTATATCAGGGATGAAACTGAGATATGGAAGGGGAAATAAATGGAGCTATATTTTGAGACTGAATGCAGCAGTTCTTGTACTTGTGGGTGCTCCACAGTTGTTTGATTTCTATTAAAATAAACTTTAATAAACTACAGTTTCTTTCTCTCTTCTCCTGGCCTTAACTTAGGTGGGCTGTGTTCTTTGTAACTTCTCTCAAGAGCTTGCCGTGGTAATAGAAAGTTTATTTAACGATTTCAAAAAATGAAAGAGGAGAAACATTGGGTAATTTTCACTCTCATTCTGACTTGTTTACGTGATGGCAAATGACAGCTGTACTTCTGCTGAACAGGGAGCGACTGATGAAAGACTGCTGGATTTTCATCAAGTTTGAAATCACTGGAGTGATAGCTCTTAATTGTTCCAAACTGCTGTAACTAAAGCACAGTTTATGTTCAACATCGTTATTTCCTACTGCGTAGCTACAGCTTCTGGGAACATCTGTACGAAGTTGCTGCCGTGGCTTACTGTATCACTTGGGCATCTTTAGAGTAACATCAGAAATAGGAAGTTTGGATTCTTAGGTGTACTTAAAAATTGCCTTTGGTGGTAACGTACAAAGGGAACTAAAATTTGTAACCAAAATGTTTTAAAATACATCCCCTCCCAAGTTATTCTGGATTTAATTTTACTCATGAAGTTTGCAGACTTGAATTTGTTGAACTTCCGCGCAAAGTTGATGAGGTTTTAGAAGGAGTGTAAAGAGTTGTGGGAGTGTTCCTGTGTGAGCTGTCACGATCCTGCTCGTGTCTACCCTTCTTCGGGACAGCCTGCCATCAGAGCCTGCTTTTAACCCGGGCAGGGATCCTTGTTTGCCTGATGCTGCTCTGTTGGCATGATGGGTTTGACTTTTGCAATAGATTTTGCTTCTGCAAGATATAATAGGTTTGCAGATGCTGAGAGAGATCTGCTTGGAATGAAGCGAGCTATTGAGAGCGCTGAAATCTACCAAAGTCTTTGTCCAAATGTTGTCTCAGATTGAATCCTTGCAGTTTAGGACAGGTGTTGTTTAAGGATTCCATCAGCATTGGAATTGCATTAAGGAGGCATTCTTCTCTGAACTGAACGGAAGAATCCTTTTTTTCCTCTTTAATGAGCCTGTGACAAATGGCCAGATTTTGTTTTGTTTTATAAGCAGAGCATATCAGTGAGAAGCTGATCTTCATTAGTAGCTTTACTGCATCATTGACTTTGTTGCATCGATTCTTTGTTTAATGCCTGTGCACAAGGCCTAGGCTACAATTAACCTCGTGTTTGCGTAGTAACATAGATTTAAGGTCTTTGCAGCATGTTTGTAGCTTTTCGTTTGCATTAATACTGAAATATAAGTATTGATTTTTGAGAGAAGTAACAGTGAAAGCTTGCTGTCAAGTTTGTAAGTGATATTTAGGTAAAAAACTCTTTGTAACCTCCCTATAAACCAGTAAGAAGAAATTCCTAATGATATACCTGTCGTTATATTGATTACTGAAGTCATTGTTTCTCTCCCCAGAAGGAGTTTAGAGGAAAACAACACTGCTGTCCCACACTGAAGGTACATGGATGGATTACATCCATAAACTGATTAGTTGTTATGTATAGGAAGCAAAAAAGCCAAAATTGAATTGGAGTAAAGGTGATGGGTAGAAGACAGCTGGAAGGTTTGTCTTACTGGTCTTTGGTGGATAAATGTCTGCAAGGATTGAGGGATGAATCTTCTTTTTTCCCCTCTGTGCTGATTTAACCAAATGGGAGTGCTTTTACATTCGTAAATATTTTAGCTGATGCAAACTAAATGAACACCAACACATTTGTACTCCTAGCTGCTAAATATCAATATAATCTGATTTAAATTTGGTAGGGATGTGTCTCACTTGCAGCTGCTCTGCTGTGTTTTCCCTGAGCTGGAGGCTTGGATTACAAAGTAGCCTTCAAGCTGATGTTCTGTTCTTCACTGGGAAGTTCAGTGGCTCTTTGGTATGTTTTGTTGTGTTGTTTATCAGTCCTTGAGAAGTGGAACTAGAAACAACAGCAGGTTGCTGCCTGTTGCTGACTTCCTCTTTTCATAGCAGAGATGATGAAACTGATAGCATTTTCTTCCCCAGTTACTGCTGCTACAGAACAAACTGGTTTACTCTTTATTTGACTGTGTTTGTTAAGACTACTTCATAAACAGAAACCCACGGATGCAGTGCTGTGTGACAACCAAGATAATTTCAAATCTTCAGAGGGAATTTCAGTCTTTTACCTCTCTACCAAAGTGCAATTTATTTTTTAATAAAGTGCATGGCAGATATTGTTAAGCTGCTTACTTTTCAAAGGAGGTTTGTGTTGTGTAGACACAACTGATAAAAGCAGGCAGGTAGCAAAACTTGCTTTGATGTCTTTGAGTGGACTTGCTCCAATGTTCCTTTGAGTCACTGTGAGTAGAGTTAGAGTCACAGAAGCTTGTTTGTGCCATTCAGACTCTTCATAGGATTTATTGAGAGGATCTTCTTTGTAGTCAGAGAATGGCTATAGTTAATGTGTTTACCTGCTCAAAGATGAGCAGTCTGTGGGAGACTGAGGTTCAGGTGTGGTCAGAAACTGAAGGCTGGGTTTTGTCTGCTGCTGGGGAGCAACTGGTTAGGGGATACCCTGTGATGTCTGCTCTTGTAGAAGGGAGAAAAGTCTTGGAGTTGGTCAGTAAATCTGAGACACAATAGTTAGCTCTCATTTACTGAGCGATTGCATCTGGTGCTGTATCACACAGGGCCCAACAGGGCTTCCAGCAGCCTGTTGAGCAGAGCAGGAGCTCTGTCACAGAGCATGGCAGGAGGAGCATCTTCCTCTTCTCCTCTGTGCTGCACCCGCTGTCTTTCACCTGGCAGCGATGTCTTTTGGAGTTGCTGTGAGCTCTGTAGGCCTACTGAGTAATAGCAGAATAACAGCCACTGCAGGAACAGCCCTCCTTACCTTCCTGTTTCCATCTCTGGAATTATCTGTGCAATCAGATGATGAGTTGAAGCGGTGAGCGTGTCAAAGTATTCAAGGATTGTCTGTGCAGAACAAAAATTTGTATTTTAGTTAGTAAAATGATACAAACAAAGATAACTTTTGTAACAGGACGTAGTGAAGAAGCACAGTTTGCACAAAAACAGAGCCCCTCTTTTATAGTTTCTTCCAGTGTATCCCTGAGTGTTGTTTTGGTGGCACTGGGAGCAGACACCGCCTCATTAATGATGAGTTCTAAAATAGCAATGTTGTTTGCTCCATTAATTCTGACTGATGTGGAGATAAAAAATGATTAATTGAGAGACTTAACATAATTAGTGCAGCGTAGCGTCTGACTGCTTAAATATAAGTCTGCTAATGTGGTAAGCATAGCTCTTCTTAGGAAACGTTCTTGCTTGTGTCAGAATCTAAAATATTACAGCCATTTTTCTGTTTAAATTGATACTGCTTATCTCAGTGCAGTTAAAACATTCACAGCGTAATGCGAATTAAGATGCACAATACAGGAAATGGTCAGAAAGTTTCAGATTTTCTTTCTAAATGTAGTTTTGATTGATGTTACTGGAGCAATGATTTTTGTATGTCTCTCTGATGTATGGCGTTGGGAGAACGGAGAGGAGATTTATTGCAGAGAGCTGCAGGAAGATCCTTTTGCTTTTGTATTTAGGAAGCTGGCAGAGTTGAAAGGTGTATCAACAGCGTCAACATGCAGAAGGGGTATTGTAGTTTTCAGAACCCTAGGGGGACTATAGGGCTGCTCCAAAAGTAATGCCTCCTGTTTTATGATGATGGCCCACCGTGTCAGAGGCAGATGTTGGTGGTATGGCAATGGAGGCTGAACCTTCCCACCAATATCTCGTTCCTTTTTGTTGCTGTGTGACAGACGGCAGCAAAGGGTCAGTCTGACTAAATGGTGTCTGACACCCAGCTGCATAATGGAGCAAAGGTGCGGAATTGAATTCCTCCATGTGGAACAAAATGGCACTCACTGACATTCGTTGACGTTTGCTGAATGCTTATGGACACCAAACAGTGGATGTGAGCACAGTGATACAGATTCTTACAGGCATGGTGTGCAGGCTCTTGTTCACTGATCCTGAAAGCGTATGGCCAATGGTGGTGGGATGTTGGAAACAAGTGTTTTGTAGCTGAAAATTTGCTCCATCAAATAGTGTTATTTTACTCTTTGCATCTGTTGTGGTTTCCTTGGAAATAAATAGGAGGCATTACTTTCGGAGTGAGATGTGCTTTTGTCTTGAGGTATGAGGGATTCACAACAGCATTTAAAAGATAACTTATATTAGTTTGCAGTTAAAATTCCTGAAATATTTCTGCTTCTCTGTCTGTCGATACTACTGCTGTGGCCACATATCTGGTTTTACCATCTAATACAGCAGCTGATTTGCAGATTATATTAAGACATTTATTATAAAAACTGGGACTAGCACTAGGGAAGATTGTGAATTCGAAGGAGAATGTGGGAGTAATACCCATGGGCTGTAGCTGAAATGTAACATAGCGTAGCACTGTTGTAGCCAAAGGAGGAGTTCCAGAAGATGTAACCTTTGGCTGGCAGTCTGTGAAATAACTTCGGTGTAGTAGCAAGCCTCCTGTGTTTTTCCCTGAAGACTGACATCGTCCTTCTAGTTACTTTGCTGCCAGCATTAATGTGTTACAGAAACAAGGCTTACTCTATCTTGTTGAGCAGTGAGAGTGCAAATCTGCTTTGATCACCACTTGAACAGCTGATCGTCGCTGCCTAAGTGAGACTTGTGTTTACACCTCCTTAAAGAAGAAATGTGTGAGTGAACATTTCATAATGGTGCCCTTTAGTGGGAACGAGGAGAGAAAAATAGTAATAAACTCTTGAAAAAGCCAGACACCAACCAGAGGAGAAGGGGGAGATGACTTAGACTGAGACATAAGACATTAGTTGTTGCGCAAGTCAAACCAGTCATTAGACATTAGCAAGCCTGAAATTATACCCAGCACACGCCCTTAAGATTATGTTTGTTAAAAACTGCCATAAAATATTGCGCTCATTTATTTCCCCCCTTTCAAGAGAGGAGCATTGTTCAGAATTGGCTGTACTCTTGTAATTGTAGCTTGTCAGAAATTAGCGATTGTGGTTTCTTTTGGCTCTGCAGCTGATTGTGTTAACCCTCATCGGATTAATTATCTCACGGCTCGTGACTGCACACACAGCACTTGGTGAAGTGGAATTGCTGCAGAGCCCTGCCAGTTCCTGTCGCTCCGCTTTGTAACGCTGTGAGGACGTCAGGTGACATCACACGCACTCAGACTGCAGCTTCCAGCTGGCTTGGGTGGGCACTGCTGAGGAAGAGGGTTTAATTTTAAGGTGTGCTTATTAAAGCAGAGCATGTGGAAGTAATGGTGAATTAAATCTAAGTGCATTTAGGCTCTAGTAGATTTAGTTTTATTAGATTATATACTTATTCCATTTTCTTGCCATTTTATTCTGAATTCTGTTCTTGTGGTGCTCTTATTAACTAGTAAGCATTAATAAGTCTATATTATTAAAAATGACAAAGATTGGTTAATGTTTGTAGAGCTCTTGTAGGTCTCCGAGTCAAGTACTGATTGCTGATAGTAAGAATGGTTGTTTTAAAGTTGTTGCTGTACGTTAAGACTCCTCAGTTCTAATTTCATGTTTTGGCACACGCTTTCTCTGTGGAATACTACTTAGCGAGGCTGCCTTGGTTTCCTTGCTCTTACTCCAAATCCTTTGAGGATGGTTTTAAAATTGCTTTGAGATAGCTTTTAGAGGCAGTTAATTCCACTAATCTCCAAAGTGACCATTTTCCATTGGTGACTGCTCAGCGTCTCACAGGGGATCCTGCAGAACTGCAAGTGCTCTGCTGTAATGAAGCATGATTTTTCATTAAGATGAGGGTTCAATTGTATTTCTTCAGGCAAGTTCAGTCCCTGCTTTCCTATCTTCCACCTGTTACTCCTCGTGCAATACAACTGCAACAACAAGTTCTTCTCTGAAGGAATGCTGACTTTTAAAAGCCAGAGGGGAAGGAGTGTATGTTCTTTACAGTTGGATTTGCTGTGTGTGTGCCAAGCGTGGCTGTGTATATTGATTTTCCTAATAGCTTTACTTTATCGTTAGATTTTTTTTTTCTTCTAATTTTTGCTTCTGGATAGAAGAAGAAGTTTCCTAGTCAGAATCTTCCCCCTCTCCCGTGTAGATCTTTACTTCCAGAAAAATACACAGACTAAACATGAAAACATGTTAAAGAGACAAGAAAAATATTGGAACAGTATGGCTCTTATCCTATTGCTGCCTGAGGGTAATACGGTAGAAGAGCACCAGTGTTGTTAAAAACCCTGATTGTTTTCAGGTGCTGAAGGTACTTGTTGGGAGAGCTAGCCTGGGATGAGTGCTCCTCTTCATGCTGTGTAAGCTATTTTGTCTTCCTCACTAATGTGCTCAGACATGGAAATAAGTCTTTGGTTTTATGGAACCAGTTCAGTAGCTCTGTTGTGAGAAAAATGGAAGATTGTTTTTGTATAGCAAGCTTACTACTGTCTAATAATGTAGGCAGTAAGAATGTCATGTTTAAGAGAACTGATCTGAGACTGGTATCATGTGGGCTTGGTCTAAAATCACATTACATCAGCAGACCAATTAATTGACTGTTGGGTTTGGGTAGGATCTGTAATCAGTTACTGATGATAAAAGGTAAAGGAGCTGTTGCTTATTTCCAGACTTGGTGCTCAGGGAGGCAGTATGTGGAGGAAGATCAAAATAACTGAAGGAGTTATTATTTTTAAATTCCCTAGGGGATAAAAATGAAAAGAGTAGTCCTATGTACTTGGTCAGATCTTATGTTTCTGGCATTTTAACACTTTTCATGGTGCAAGGAAGTCAGAATCACAGGTTTGGTTGGCAAGGACCTCTGGGTCCATCTGGCCCAAGCATTGCTCAAGCAGGGACACCAGGAGCTGGGTGCCCAGGGCCTTGTCCAGGTGGCTCCTCAAGATCTCCAAAGACTCTACATCCTCTCTGGCAGCCTGAGCCAGTGCTCTGACACCTGCAGGTACAGAAATGCTTCCTGATGTTTACCTGGATCCTCCTGTGTTCCAGTTTGTGCATGTTGCCTCCTCTTTCAAGCCAAATTTCAAGTCAAGTGTGTGCTTCTGACCTGTTAAGATTAAGAAGTTAAGTTGGTAGTTGCGGGCCGGGTCTTGGCTGAACCATTGCATAGCAGGTGGCATTTTGCTTGAGAAGAGCCCTTGTGTGAGGCCTAAAAACTCTGCAGGAGAACGGCTTGGTATGTGTGCCCTTGAATATTTGACATGGAGTTTTGTTTTTCAAGTGTTGGGTGTGCTGACTGCTCCAGAAAGCAGCTGAATTCCAACGATATTAAATCTCAAATTTGTACTGCTTTCATCCAGGAAAACATTCTTATCACCTCCTGACATCCTAAGTATTTCATGTCCCCAAGTTATCCATAACAATAAAGCAGTTCTAAATAATAATAATAGTGAAGTAAAATTTCCATCCTGTAACCAAGAAATACTAAACAGTTACAGAAATATAAACTGTATTCTTACAAGGTTTCATTCCGTGGGGTCTTAAATAAAAAGCCACAAACAGATCCTTGAAGCCCCGTTTCTATTAAGTTCTTTAAATAAGATGCTTTTCTTGTCAAATACCAGCAAGAATTCTTACCCCAGACCATAACAGTGATGTGTTACAGGAGCAGTGTCCTGTGAGGCTGTTTGTTCAAATCCTCTTGTTTATTATCAGCCGGGCTGTAGGCTGCAATGGATACCACTGGTATGTCGCCTGCGTGACACTCCTTGCTAACAAATGGCATCTTTGTTTGAGTGTGTGCAGTTCTTGTTGCTGTAGAGGGGCCATGCCTTGAAAAGAGTGAGCTGATGCCAGATAGCTCGATTCCATGGAGCAATTGCTCCAAGTGGAAGAGGAAAACTTTCCCCTTTTACTTCGGGATGCAGTGGTTTAGAATGTGATCTAGACATAGACAGATTTACTTCATGAGGACTAAAAGCGAGTTTTACGAGGACTGGGCAGAAAACTTCCATCTACAGAATGGTAAAATGCCTTTTTATTTTATATACCAGACTTTAATCGTTACCTTTCTGAAGATACTGTGTACTAATTTCCTCCTCTTTAATTCTGTTTAGTGACAACTTTGAGTTTTAAATACCCAGTACAATTAAGTTATGTGGTTATGTTTAGTGGTAGAAGAAATCTAACTCCCTTATTTTCTGATGGTATATTTTTCCTGAGAAGCTATTACTGTATAAAAGGCACAGTGATAGTATTTTCTGTTTTGACTCTTTTTCGCTTCCTAAAAATAACATACACGAGAAGAAAACTCAAGTATAATAATGTTTATCTTTTTCCCTGTAAAGCAGAATATCTGATATCTGTCTGTAGATATTTACCACATTTTTCTTCCTTTTAAATGTTGTCTACCCACAACAAAATGCTATTAAGTGTACGTCATGGGTCATGGCTTCTCCTTCATTGTTTGTGAGAAAGGACTTGAGGGAAAATAAACAGCATTGGTATGAAAGGGACTTTCTGATATGGCCACAGATTTAACTAAAAAAACAACTTTTGTCTGTTGCTCTGATATGTGCCTTGAATGTGTAGATACACAGCAGCTGTTGGTAGTGCCTGCAGATGGGAATGCGTGCCAGTGCAGCTCTTTGTGCAGTGGAATGTGCAATGTGCAAACAAGCAAGAATTTGAGTGAAGCAATGGAAAACAAATTATTGTGTTCCAAGTCTTTGGGGGGTTTTAGGTTACTCTGCAGTTGAGGAGGCAATGGGGGTGGGTCAGGAGAAATTGCCTTTTCAGAATCTGGGATAAAGTTGCACAGGGTAATAGCAGTTTACTAACCCTCATGCAATCAAAAACAGGCATTGTTTAAGTTCATGGTACATCTATAAATGGCAACTGACGCTGCTGATGCATAAACATTGTAGCACACCCTGTATTTCCTCACTCCTTCAAGGTGTGTGAAGCTCTCCATGGTACTCATGTTGTGCTGCCTCGATGAAGAAGCTGTGCTTGGTGCTTTTTACCTTTCCCCTTATCTTTACTGTGCATTTTTAGTCTGTTTAGGGAAGAAGCCTAACTTGTGAGGTGGAGCCACCCAAACTTAATTCACAGGAAGCTCTGCAGCTTGTAGATGGCTCCACACAGGGCCACCCAAAATCCAAACCCTATGTTTGAGAGCATCGTCCAAGCACTTCTTGAAGTTCCTCAGTCCTGCTGCTGTCCCTGGAAAGCGGAGCTCAGTGCTGCCCCTCTGCTCCTTGTGCAGAGCTGTAGCCACCATGCAGCCTCCGCTCAGCTCCTCTGCTCTGAGCAGAGCAAACCCAGGGAGCTCAGCTCTAAGGCTCTGTGCTGTCTGTAGGAGCATACATCTGGCAGCTAACGTTTCTCCCTGTGGAACAGAAGGGAACGTGTAGCATGAAGATGAGAGTAAGGCAGGATTATTTCTGTGTTGTTCAGTAGCTATCAAAATGTGACTTTCAGTTAATGTCTGGTATTTTTTTTTTGGTAAATATTTCTGTCCTTGAGAAAATGTTATTCTTAGTTAAGAGTTTCATTTTTACATCCATTTGTAGGGTGTGTAATTATTTTCCTCTGAAGTAATCTGTTTTGAATTTGATCTACTTCTTTGCTATTAAGTCACAATGACACTTGATCAACTCATGTTAGTCGAGCGTTCGTTCAGGAGAGGGATGTTATGGTTTTTACCTTGCATTTTGCAGCCTTTTCCTGTAAGCTGACTGTACTTGCCTTTCTTCCTTAGGATTGGAAGAATATGGAATTGAGGAAAAGTTAACACTTCTGCATGGGACGCTTAGAATTGCAGCTGCTTAATAGGAACAGGTTGTTTGTAGTTAATTTTTAATAAAAGTTTGTGTAAGAATCCTCGATATTGCCAACTTAGTTTATTTTAATTTAATGTGCTGTTTTTCAGTTCTTATACCAGTAGACTGAGCTGGACGAGGGTTTTGAAATTTTAAAGAACCTCCAAAAAACATGGGGGTTTTATTTTCAATGTGACTGTGATGCACACTGCCTGATAGTGAACAGCAGGATAACATCCATAATTCATCTGTAAATTTGTTGCTTCTAAGTACTGCTGGTGTCTCTAGATGACTAATTTCCTCTATCAGAAAATAAATACAGAAGACAAATTAGGATTGTGTCCTTTCCAGTAGGTAGGGCTAACTTACAGTTTTTACATACCACCACATCTTTCTGTTCCCAGAGAGGCTGTCTCCTTCGATTCTTGTACGAGCTAAGGACGTATTGTTACTAGAGTGATGAAGGACCAAAGCTTGTATGCAGGGCTGTTTTCTTGCTTTATGGCACTGATGACAGTCACAGATGTCTAATTCATCAGGCCTGATCCTTTATGAGTTCAAAATTAGTGAACGGTAAAATGAGACCAGAACTTACCCCAGTCTCAATATCCTTTTGAGAATTTAAATCCATCTGTGCTGAAAAGTAAAATCACCTGATTTCCAAGGGTAAAGAAGGTAAAGGGTAAAATCCTGGCTGTTACGTTGGTCCTTTTTAAGGTCATCACAGGCAGGGATTTTCTGTCCAAATTTCTGCCTGTATCGATGCTTCCAGTACTTTGCATGCTGCCTTTCAAAATGTATGAACTTGTGGTATTTGTAAAATACAGGAAGCAGGTCAGTGTGACAGAGTGATGAGGAGAAAATACTCCAATGGGGAGCATTACTCTCATTGTACCCGTTATGCTGACAGGTTTTAGGGGCTAGCATGCACTGATCATTGCTAATTTTAACTGTCAGTTGGCAGTTTCTATCACCACTGATTATGCTATGTTTTAGGTTGCTGACATTTCCTCAGTTTTTAGTCAAAATCAGTTTTCTCTACTACTTAACTGACTGTGTTAATATCAATCTCACCTGAGATTATATTCTTTGCTATGTAAAGTGCTGTTGATCAGCTGTAAGGCTAATTCTGGCTAGGAAATTTAACCAATCTAGTTTCACACCTTTAACTACGCTCACAGAAATAAGGCCATGTAACACCAATAAGACTTTCAAATGTGTTAACTGTTTTTAATTTTGTGTAATGAAATCATGAGCAGGTTGCTGAACCCCATCCCTGGAGGTGTTCACGTCCTGGTTGAATGTGGCTCTGAGCAACCTGAGCTCATGGTTGGCCATACTGCCTGTGCTAGGGGGTTGGAGCTAGGTGGGTTTTGAGGTCCCTTCCAACCTAAGCCATTCCATGTTTCTATGTATTTTTCTGCCAGGGAGGATATTTCATGCAGAATTTGTTCCCATATTTAGCTTTTACTTAATCAGGAATCATTGTGTAATTTCTAACTTGAAGAAATTTAAATTATTCTTCTTGTAAGAAAAAATACGCTGTTTATTTCTTGAAATATAACCTCTTGTCCCTGTTTCAAGCTGCTTTCCGAGCTCTCAGCGTGAATGGATTAATGTAACGTTAAAGTATGTCAGTGCAGCTAGAAGGTTAAGATGTTTCTGGCAGAAAGTGAAGAGGATTACTTTAAAGGCACTGAATATGATAATTTCCACACCAAATGTAATTGAATTGTCATGAGGCACTGAGCGTGTCGAACATCGATGTGTGTCCCTTATGTGGGGACCATGAAGGTAAGCCACAGAGCATAAACATGGACTGTGTTTCTGGTGCAAATACAGTTCTGCATTATTTTAATCATATATTTAATTTCAACTTCTGTTGTTTAAACCATTTGTATTGTAGAACAGCCCTGCACTTTCTTATGAGTGTGTTTTTGAATACAAGTAATAAAGTATTTTTGAATCCTATTAATGAAAAAATCCTATGGCACTAGCTGCTTGTTTTGCTACTCTTACTCAAATCAGGTCTCATCTCTTTTTTACTGGGAAAATAGTGATGGCAGTATTTCCCCATTTCTCAAGGCCCAGCAGTAATCATACTTTAAACAAACAGGCCTTCTCCAAAAACCACGAGAAGCAGTAAGGATTAGGGTAGCTCGACTGTGGAGTTCTCTCAGCAGGTAATGACTTTCTCAACAAGTGTAAACTTACTTTTTAAAACTCATAATTGATCTTCTCTGAAGAATTAGTGTAAGCAGACATCTGTTTGCATCTTACAAAAGGAAACAGAATTCAGTTCTGATTGTGATTCCTTCAGCTTCTCACTGTGAAAGTAATGCTGAGCTTCAGGTACTGCTTTGTCAGTGTAGATTTGGTGGCAATTTGGCAAGTATGGCGTGTCAACTAGCAAAGGATTAACAAATGGATTGGAGTAATTGTGTTGGGAATATATAGTTGTTAATTGTACGTGAGGTTCAGTTTGTGTCCCTATGTGGTGGCGTTGCTGGGGAGGACATTCTGGAATGGGGTTTTGGTTGGCTGTAGGACAGGTAGCCGGGGTAACAGGGTCCCACAGTAACTACAGAATTGTCAGGGAAAACCAAACATGTAACCAAGCTGCTTCATCTGTTGCTATCCTCTTAAGCTTGGGAATGAATAAAGGTGGATCCAGCACAAAGAGGAGCAACAGGAACATCGCTCTGCTCAGACAGCACTAGGGGCTGACAGCATGAAATGAAGCACTTCGCTTATCGCCTTACAGGGAGGAAATTATTTATCAGTGCAGTGGTGTAGAGATGCATAGCTTCAAAATGTAGCAGATGTGGTTCTTAAATTTTAAATGATTACATAAATAAATGCATGCTGGTTCTGGTTTACTTTGGGAAAAAATGACAAAGCCAGATGTCCTCACTAATAAATGAGAGCAGGATGATTGGGAAATGATAGTGACAAACAGAGGGGAGCCAGAATGTGAGAGCAAAGTGTGGAGCATTTATTTATGATCAGACTTCTCATTAGGGGAGATATGGGACGAGCATCATTGCTGCCAAGGCACGGGTGTACGTGTCTGTGATGGAGGCATGCTGTGGTTCTGTCTGCATTCCCCTAAAGAAACTTTTAAGGGGAAACAAGTGGAGAATGTGCACAGTCACTTCACTAGCAGACAGCTTTGAAGGCCACTGAGGAACTACTTGTTTACTCTCTGAGAAACATGTAGATGATCTTTAGTAACGGAATACCCCTTTGAACAAATAAATGTGTTAATGTTGCTTGCAAAAGAGATTTTTTACAGACTTACCACTGACTTGACTTGATCATCTGATGTCCAGTTTTGTCCCTTAAAATTTGGAATATTGAAGTGCAGCATGTTCTTGAATATTCAGAATAGTGTCTGCATTACCTTTCCTCTCGTGGTCCCTCTTTGCATTTGTATCCAACATCTGTAGATGGTTTCTGCTAAGGGAGGAATGCTCAGGAGCCTAATTCAGTTATACTTGCACTCTGTTTTGTGTTTCCTCCATCATACCGGGTTTCTCTGAACTTGTAACTCCACCATTGCAGTAATTTGTGCTGTACTTGTGGTGCACTGATGTCCAGTGCTTACCTACACACCTATTTATTTTACTTGCTTATCAACTTTCCCATTGTCATGTACTTATTCCGTCTCTGGGTTGCACGAGTTGCAGATGTGATCCTATAGTGACCTCTTTCCCTGTTTTCTGAGAAATTAGTCTTAGGAAATTTCTAAGATAAAGTTGTACAGTATTTCTTGATCATTCGTGGTATTCTAATCCCCCTGTACGAGTCCTGAAAATACTTTAAACTTCAGTTATAAAACAATAGTGTATGTTTGGGTTCTCTTCAACTGGTTAAACGTTTCTGGAATTGACAACTAGTAGCTTTTACTACTCTCCTGAGTCTTTCAGTTAGTGGGTTGTGGGGTGGTTTTTCCCATTTTTTAAATGAATTCATTCAGTAGCTTTTTTGTTGGAAAGTGGGGAAGATTCTGAAGTCCGAGTTGGTTGTCATCCACTAATTATATTTTCCTCTGATCAGCATTCAGGAGGTGTACCATGGTCGTATTTTGTTTCGATACAGTTGTTTTGGCATTTCTTCATACAAGTAATTACTCTGAAGTCAAGATTTATTTTCTAAGTATTTAACTGCAAATTTTTTGCTCACGAGGGAGAGAATCTGAACAGCTTTATTATAATCCTCCACAGGTGCAGATGCCGAGCAGGATGCTGCTGTCAAACTTGCCCAAGAACGAGCAGAGATAGTTGCCAAGTATGACAGAGTAAGTGAATTTAATAATAATTTAAAGACACTTTATAATTAATTTTAGTAATATTTCTGTTTTAAAAGCGAATCACGGTTTCCCACTAGCTTTTGTTTATTTTGTTAAAATACCCTGTGTACTACTAATCTTGTGATTTTGTGATGCACTGGCCTGTGGGTGAGTTAAATTCGCCCTCCAGAGGGATATTCTGTATAATCAGCTCGTTTTTCAGGTGCGTGGCAAGTTGCCTTGGGGCTACTATAGGGTAGTGTAATGTTTTTAGACACAATGAAAGCACTGTGTTTGAGAATGCTGAGTGAATCTATAGGATCAGAGAAACACTCCTTATTTAATTCTGTTTATGGTAATAGAAACGCATCATTACAGAGAACTTAATAGATAAGTAAATGGCTTTGTCAGATCATTATGAGGAATTAAAGAAATATCCTAGGCATTATTTTTAACTACTTGTCAAGTAAAAGCGTGGCATGCCATGTGCCTGGAATGCCTATACTATATTCACATGTTCTTGTAATGCTTTTGGGTTTTGTAAGTGTCCTTGGAGTACTGTGCCACAGGCTTCTTTGTAGAATTGAAAGATTTTAATGCCACACTTGGTAGGGTCTTGAGCAGTGTGCACTTAGAGCTTTATACGTGTGTGACTTTTATTCTGAGTGGTGGCCTCTCTTCACAGCCACTTACCTGAATATAGTTCGTATGAGAAGAATGTGTATTTCAGTAGGAGCAGGAGAAAGGGACAGCAATGAATGCACACAGCAGTGGCAGAAAGAGGTTTCCTGTGATGAAAACACTGGTCCTGGTGGCTGATAGAGCTGTGCTGCTTTGCTAGTTTTGGCTGGTCAGTTTAGTACCAGTGTTCTCCTACTGTACTAGTTTACTACTAAAGTGTACCAAAGATTATGGCACAGTCCTGCCTTTCTATGTCTTAATTTATTGTGTTATAAAACTTAATTTGAAACTTAATTTGGTTCTTTTCCCACTCTTCCTAATAGGGACGAGATGGTGCCCAGATTGAACCATGGGAAGATGCTGACTATCGCCTCTACAAAGTTACAGATAGATTTGGTTTTCTACAGTAAGTAGCTATACTGAAAAGAGAATAAGAGTTTGTTACTGTTACCTTTTATATTTTTTATTGTTGTACCTATTTTGTGAAAGGATTTGTTATACCTTTTTGTAGATCTCTTGGAAACTTTGCTGTGCACATTTTTTGCTATGCAATTTTTCACTGTGCTTTTCAAAAAGTTCAGTTTTTAGCTTTTTTAGTTCTGATACGTGATCCTGTTTGTGGACTGAACTGTTTTTTGATTATTTGGGTATAAAAATTGGTAATCTGTACAGACATTTTAAACTCAGTTAAGTTTCAGATAAAGTTTGTTTTTAAGTAGCTGTGTTACAGGAGAACAAACTTTTAAGTTCTTGGAAGGAAATTTTAAAACGTTGACCTTTAATTAAAAAAAAAAAAACGGTAAGATTACTTAATAACTAAGTATGTATAACTGCATGTCCTTCAAAGATGAATCTCATTTAACTTCATTTTTCTTTTTTTTTTAACTAATCTTTCTGAAATCTCTTGCTGATTTTGGACCAGACATTGCATCATCAAGAAAAGTCAGAAAACCAGAATCCAGTCTCATTCCCCTAATAATCTTCAATAATCTCCTTTTGGCAAATAAAGATGGTAGCATTAAATTGTATTAGAATTTCTGTGGCTAGCAAATGGAAAAATCCAGTTAGCAGAAACTGTATGCAAATTGACTCACTGCTTCTGATAATATCCAGTCAAGAGTCTTTGCCTTTCTTGGTATTTGGCATTTGTTTGAGTGTATGAAGTGTCATTGTAGGCATTCCTAATGTAGCGTAGACGCCAGAATGATTTCTTTTGCAAAAGTAAAAGAAGTCACTGCTAAGTTCACCGCTGTCTTCTATGGAAACAGTCAAGACCTTCAGATTTCCAAGTGGATTCTTGATTTAAGTAGCCATGCAAACTTTCCTGTTACTTGTATTAGAGTATTTTCCTTCCTGTAAATTAAGCATGGAAAAGTGTTATTAATGTCTACTATAATTTTTAGTGCTATATTATCTCTTTAGGACTCTTGGATTTTGTGGCTTCACTGTCATATCTGAGGTGCAGTGATGCTGCTCAGCAAAAAAATGTTTGTCAATTTCCAGGCTGCTGTGACACTGACTTTAAACTACCTACGTCCCTTTCCATCACACTTTCTTTCTTGTGATCAGACAGTGTAGATGTGTGTACTTCAGTCATTAGACAATACTTCCTTTCCATTAATATAATTAATCATTAATATGAAGTCCATGCAGTATTCACATAGGATGGCAATTGGAAAGATTTGTCATACATGAACACTTCACAGATTAGCAACATATATGAATATTCCATGTCCTCACTAATTCTGTGTTACTCTTGCTTACATGTTGACCTATGTCTCTTTGTAAGGCAGATTTTGCCTGAGACTGCTATCAGGGCTGCTTTATTATTCTTTAAAACAAATTCATTGCAAATGACAGTTCTGTTTTCCCGAGGAAAAAATTCTCTTCTGATAGGAGAATTACCATTAGGGCAAGCATATCAAATGCCTTTTCAGGGAAAGATGTTCTCCATTGCAGTATAGACTCTGACTATGGTCTGAGTTTGCTTATACTGCAGTACTGACCCTTCCTGCTTCTAAAAGAATTTGAAACTAAGCAGCATGAGGGCATAACCTGCCAAAAGCCTCAAAAATTGCCATAATGGTTATCATCCAAGGCTATTCACTGAAACCTCCAAGGTGCCAGATCAGCATTGCAGTGAGAGAGTTAAAAATCTTCAGCTGATTGCATATTGTGTATTGCCAGCAATTCCTCACTGAGCTGTCAGGACTCATGAAATCCCTCCTGACCCACTGCTTACAGTGTGAGTTAGCAAAGCAGTCTGATGCACATGGAAAACTAAAAGTCTGGAGACACTACCAAACTTCATAGAATGGCCTGGGTTGATAAGGACCTCAAACATCATCTAGTTTCAAGCTCCCTGCCATGGGCAGGGTCACCAGCCTTTAGACCAGGCTGCTCAGAGCCACATCCAGCCTTGCCTTGAATGCCTCCAGGGATAAGGCATCCACAACCTCTTTGGGCAGTCTGTTCCAGTGCATCACCACCCTCTGAGTGAAAATCTTCCTCCTAACATCTAACCTGAATCTCCCCTGTCTCAGTTTAAAACCATTCCCCCTTGTCCTGTCGCTATCAACCCGTGTTATTCCCCCTCCTCTTTATATGCTCCCTTCAAATATTGGAAGGCCATAATGAGGTCTCCCCAGAACCTTCTCTTCTCCAAGCTAAACTGGCCCAGTTCCCTCAACCTTTCTTCAGCTTTTGTTGAGATTTGCAATGATGTGTAATCTTGCTGACAATGACATCTTAAAAAATGCTTAATAGCTGAAAAACATCTTTGTATCAGAGGGCTGCTGGCTGTGGGGAGCCTGGCAGAAATGGAGCTTCCTTGCTCAAGCGATGGCTCTGGTTACCATCAGGAGTTTATAATAAACTTCTTGGTGTGTCCTGTTTCCTTGTCTGCGTGTGCATCCAACATTTAGCTGTTTGGGCAAGGTAGCAAGGTTGTTTCTTTTTTTTGAGTTGAAGCACTCCAGTAACATTCCACATTAAAGACAGAGAAGATGGTGGAGAAAATAAAGATGAGATACTTCGAAGGAGCAGTTTCAGTCTGGATTTATGATTCTTTGGTTGTTCTGGTGTCTTTATTTCTGTGTCAAAGTAAGATATAGTAAACTTAGAGAACCTGAAGACACTTTTATTGTCTTCCTGAGGTACTGGTAGAATCACAGAGCTGTGGGGGTTGGAAGGGACCTCTAGAGATCATCTAGTCCAACCCCCAGGAAGTGGGGAAGCTGTTCAGATTTTGTTTTGAGAGCACTCTGAGTAGCCAAGGGAAGATGTCTTTTTATGTAAGAGTTTAGAAATTGCCGGTGAGTGGGAACAAATGTGCATCAACCCTGCAGGCAAACTGTCTAACCTTGAGGGTAACCTTCTTGTAAGACCCACAGATGAAATATCTGTTGGGCAGTTTTGGTCACCTCTCATGGTTGTTGTGGCGTTAATGTTTGCAAACTTTACAGCATTCTGCTGTAAAATTTGGACAAATATGCCTTAGAAATATAAGTTGTTCTACAAAGTGCTATTTGTAATATTTTTCTTCCATAAATGAATATGGAAGTTGTATTTGACTTTGGATAGTAAAAGGAAATTGATGTGGCCAAGCTATTGAAACAACTGTTAAAGAGAACAAAACAGAGCTGATGCCTTGTGAATTCAGGGAACAAGAAACAAAGTGCAGCAAACAGTAGAAATATGTTATTGTAAGTATGGATTGTTTGAAATTAATTACTGGAAGTTGGATATGAGGAAAGAGATTTCCAGTGAGCATGCAGAGCTGTGATGTAACTCCCTGAGGGGCTGAAGGGATCTCTTTCTTGGGATGCTTAACAACAGATGGTAAAAAATGGAGTGATGCACAGATGAGGAGTGCTGTCAGTGGGACCGACTGACAGATGTGCCACGCTCTGGGTACAGTCTGGGTCTGGAAGGTCATTTGTTAGGATAGAAACAGGCGCTGACCAAAGGAGCTGGTGTTTTCTAGACGTGTTGGTGCCTGAATGCCGTGAACTAGGTTGTCTGTTGTACAGCCTGACCGTGTATTTGCTTAGCTCTGTAAGACTGAGGATGTATTTGAAAAGGTTTACTTTCAGTGCCTGTTTTCCAATGAAGAAGGCTGTGTCAAAGTTCAGAGTTCCACAATGTCTTTAGCTGTCTCTGAGGGACCTGAGATGATATGCTTTTTCATAGCTGCAATTAAACTGCGCATGTGCCATTTCAACCAGTGCTCATGCACTGCAGTGCAACATTTCCAGTCCTGTTACATTCATCTTGGGGCAACCTTTTCCATGGAGCCTGCTTTGGCAGGGGGGTTGGCCTCAGTGATCTCTGAAGGTCCCTTCCAACCCCTACAATTCTGCAATTCTGTGATCTCAGTTTGAATTGCACAAGAAAGGTGAACTAGAATTGCTTCATCAAAATACTTTTTAATTCAGTCTTAATTGCAGTAGCATTGTTCATCTTAGAAACTCATGGAGACTGTTTTCAATCAAGTACTTATGGTCTTTCTCAATGTCATCTGGCGTGTGTGGATTAGTGCCAGCTAAAGCATTATTCAGATGCATGTTTGTCTATGGAAACCTATGTCAGGGAGCTCATCTTAGTCCTGAGAGAACGGAGAGTACATTTCTGAACGGTGGGATTGCCATGAAAAATGCCTGTCATTTATAAAAACAAACAAACCAACCTTTTTTCCTTCAGGAAGTCTAGCATCAGCGTTTCTCTGTACAGTCTACCGCTCTTCTGATAAAATTGGATATTCTTTTCTAGAAAACATGTGCTTGAAACTGTATCTGACTGATACAAATCTAGCACACTGTATCAAGGGACCACCTCAGTGCTCAGATAAAGGTTCATCTCTAATCTGTGTCTTTTTCAAGCAAGTAGTTTAGAAATGGGAGAAATGTCTCAGATGTCTTCACAGGTAGTCATAGCAAAAAACTGTTCCAGCTGTTTTTGGAAATGGAAAAAGTGGAATGAGTCTGATATTCACTGAAGAAAAAGTTGTTTTGTATTTTTTGTCACGAATATGTGATGGATTTTGGGTCAACCGTGTGTCAAAGCATTTCATTACCTTTCTTCAGATTTAATAGGCAAAAAAGAATTGTGTGTTCTGATTATGAAATGAAAAGACCAGAGCTTAACAATAAATAATAAAAAAAAAGAAATTGAACAGAAAACATAAAAAAAGCCCTCAGCACCAGGAAACCAAGCTCTAAACACCCTACATCCATCAAAAAACAACTAATCCTTTTCCCTATTATCTTGAAATCTGCTGAGACATTGAAGTATTCTTAAGCTTTTCACTGTGATCTCTTCTGTCACCAAAACATCACCTTACGCATGCTTCTTCCATTTGCCTTTCTTTTAGTTTTAGCAGTTGTTATTGTGGAGGGAATAGCTACAGTAAATAACCAAGAATTTCTTCGTGTTTTGAAGCTAATAGCAGACATTCCAATAATACCTTGGGATCTAAGATTTCCTCCCTTCCCCCTCCTTGAATTCTTCAGGTCATTTCTTACTGCTTTGGGATGCTTAAATTAAGAAAAGAACTGATACAGTGTTCACGGGGCAATGGAAAGTCCCCTATTGCTCCTAGGAACATTATAAATACGTAAATGTATTTTTGTGAATGTATTCTCGTTTTTTTTTTTTTTTTTTTTTGCAAAGCTCTCAAGCCAGCTAAAGGGATGAGAAAACTTAATTCCTTTTATTTCTTGTATTGTGTTAAGGTTAGTGGCCTTGTGAGCAATCACTAACTGTGGTTTGCAAAATGTCTGAACTTTGTGCTTGCTCCCAAAATAGGAGAGAAGCTGAAAGCAACATATTGCAATGCAAAGTTCAACCCCAGGTTCATGCAGTAGCTGATCATGTTTTGGGGCTTTCAGCACCAGGCCAAAAGTCAGAGCAGGATTAGTGCTACAGCACTACTGTATTTCCTAGGATGACATGAAAAATTGAAGTTCCCTCTTTCCCTCTTTGAGCAAATCTGGAAAAACAGAAGGCATCATCTTTTGTTTAGGTCTTCTCACAAACACATCTGAATGCTGCCAGGTTCTGGGCCCCTTAGTTTTGCCACCTCGATTCTTAGAAGGGGTGTTGTTCAATGGCATCAGCTTGGATCGTTCATCTGGTACCTGTTGGAACAATTGAGTTCGGTCCTTAGACTATGACAAAAAAAAAAGCAAAAAATAATCCAGAATTTACACTGTAAAGTCTTTTATATATTAGCAATGCTTCTGTGTGTATTCTTTTGGTTCTTCTATGTATCTGCCTCTATATATTACCACTATCTTTCGTAAGGACTACACTTGTTTCAGTATTGGGAAGAAAACTATCATTACTTTTTGGCATTGAGTGCAACTGAAGGCTGTTTTTTAATAATCTAAGTTGGTAATGTAGATTATGGCAAATATGTTGACTAATACTGTGGAAAGCATCATAACAGTGTAGATCTTAAGGCACAAAATGGAAATAACAGGAGAAAAAACATAATTACTGTAGATTTTCAGGAACTTTTTTGTCACTGATTGGTCCTGTTACTCTTTTGATAATGAGCTGTAGAAAGTGTAAGCTGTCACAACACGAAAACATCAGCAATTATTTTATAGACTCTTCATTTAACCCACAAAACAGAAATTATTTTAAGATATTATCTTAGCAAATCAATATGCATTGATGATTATCTTAGTCCATAAAACTTGTTAATATTTTTTGTTACTGTAGTTTGATTGATTTGCCTTAGACAGGTTTTTCTCTTCCTGACTCTTCAGTGAATAGACGTTGAGGATGTATCCTGACTGATGGTGCAATGCTGAATAACATCCAGGGATCCTTATAGTGATGGGTGGATCTGAGGTTGATTCCACTTCATGTTTGTATTTTTTTCCCTAGCAAAGGATAAAGAGTACAATAAAAGTACTAATGGTAGAAAATACACTTCTTTTTCTCCCCCCTTTGTTCATAAAGCCCTCTTAATAGTTTGAGTCAGATTCTTGTGCTGCTTTTGCAGTAGCTCCACAGTGGCTTTCATGGAATTGTACCAATTTACAGCAGCTGAAAATCTGACTCATACTTTATTCTTTGTCCCGTGGGTCCAGTAAAGCTTTGAGCTGACTTTCCAAAGAGTGTGCTAATGCTGGCAATGTGTGTCTGGCAGCACAATAATCTCAAATAGCAGAATTCATTCCTTCTTTCACTACGATTATGTAGCTTACCTGCTCTTTTCCATTAAATGCTATTCTTCAATCGCATTACATTTTTATTAGCTCTGTAATGCATTTCTACGGCATGCTGCAAAAAGGAAGTAGCAAAGCAAAGAGATGAAGAACTGAATGAAGAACTGTGAGAAACTCCATTAAATGTCTCCAAATGAGGCTGCTGATATTTTGCCGTTGTTATTACTATTGTTTTCTCCCTAAGTTTTCAAGAGGATATAATAGGATGAACAAGTTCGTGTCTCTTTCCATTTCTTGATCATTTATACAGAGCTTCACTTTGTCTCTAAAACATTCTCCATGCATTCCTTAATACTTGCTATGCTGTGTTTGTAGAACTGCATGTCCCGGAACAACAACCCTGCTGATTTGAGTAGGTTCACAGGTGAAGTGTCTTCAGATAAGAGGTTTAAGGGCAGGTCACGGAGTGTTCTCAGCAGCAAAAAGAAGTTACTGAACTGCCAAAACATTCTGGGAATGGGCACTAGAGAAGCATGGTGTCTGTAATTGGTAATAATGAAATAAGAAGTAGAGATTTTTATATCATTTTAACTGTAGTCGGCATAAAGCTTAACAGAAGAGTGCTAACGTTATTCCCTGCACATTGCAAGGGAGTTGGACTAGATGGCTCTCAGAGGTCCCTTCCAGCTCTGAGGCTTCTATGATTCTGTGATTAGAAAGGTTGGAAAGGTATCGTTCTTAGTGACATGCAGCCAGTATCCTTAATTCTCCAGGCACAATCAGGATTGCCAAACTCATCAATTAATGCAGTGATAAGTTAAAAGCAATGAAATATTCATTCTTAGCAGTTCAATTATAAATGTAAATGTTATTTCATTTTACATGCTGTGGTCATTCACTAGGGACTTGCTGTTGTTCTCCTTTCCCCTCTTCTCAGCAATTGAGCTGTGGTCAGACCCACCTGTCAGGGCAGTGGCTGTGCCCTTCCCTCTCCTGGGAAGGAGCTGTGCTGGGTTCAGCCTCTTTCCACTGCCAAAGACAAGTTTCTTTTTTTAAAAGCTAAAATAAAAATATTCAGGTCTCAAATGTTAGAGTTACAGTTCTGCTAATTTCCTTTTCTGTTAACAGGAGAACGTGCCTCATTTTGTCTGTAAAATTTCTTTATAGTAAATCTTCATAAGCCACATGAAAACTCTATTACAGTCTTGCACTGAGTACAATTGATTCTGCTCTAATATGTGCTCCATTTCCCTGGACTGATTTTGCTCTGGAATATTCATTGCTAATCAAGATGTTGAGGAACCACTGTTTAAATAGTCTTCTTCTCCTTTTGCCCTGATATACATTGAGGACTTTTTTTTTTTATTTAAGGACAGAAATAGAAGTTTTATTGGGTTTAGTAACTGCGATTCAGAATGTTTTTTTTTTTTAAGATTAATCTTCCTAACATTAAGCAAGACCAATTCATTTTTTTCCTTGCTTGCTTTCTCAGGGAACTACTTCTGAAGTAATATATCAGTAGTGTTTCTGTGTGATAACTGTCTTGAAAACATGGCAGTGCTTTCAAGTAGATATATAGTAAACATTAAGTAGGTGATTTTGCAGATTTTGGGACTTGATACCATTTATCAGTTGTGGAACACCTGATAGGACCAAGTGGATCTTTACATGGTACACAACTGTGAAGTGATGGGGCTAAGTTTCAGAGACTTAAATAGAACTGACAGCTGAATAGTATGCTGAGCTTACATCTCTGCAAGAGATGCGATGGACTTGATCTCCATTGTGTCCATTTAGGGTTGCATTTTCTCGCTTGTTTTTTAAAGGCTGATAAGTGTTTGGTCATTTAGTCAAAAGCTGTTCCATAAAAATGTACAGAACTGACTGACCTAGGAGGGGTGAGGGAAAGCAGACCTCCTCTCCCAGGTGATCATTTGTGAGCTTCACAGAGAGGCAGCCAACCATCCCTCACTGCAACAACAGCTTAAGCTCCTGGCAGCTGGATTGGCATCTCTTGACCCAGAAGGAGAACAGAATTCTGGTATCCTTTGGTACCTTTACAAAAGGTTCATCTTAGTGAAGATGGTGTTTTGTTGTTGTTTTTGCTTTGTCAAGAGAGTGTGAAAAGTTGTGTATTTTCTCTTCCTGTTATTGGGCTTGCAGTCTAATGTATATTTCTCCTACTTTGCATCTAGGTTATTTGCAAGGAAATAAGGAATGTTTATTTACTTTTTAGCTTTTTGAGCTATTGGGATATTTTTTTCCCTAAAACTGTATCACAAATGTGCTCATTATTTTAGTTTGTTCTCAAGACTGGAGTTGAAATTTGAATTTTAAATCCATTCCTTGAATTGAGTTAGTGCAGGCTGTCACTTAACAATTCTCTGCAGATTCAGAAAGAAGTGAAGTGAATGCAACCTGGCAGATATAATTGCAAACACGGAAGTAAGCTGCAGGATAAATCTGCCATCTTCGTACAAATAGTGTGGTTTTGTTAACAGCTTCTATTTTCTGATTTGAGTAATAGATCACCCACTGCATATTGGGAATTCATAAACAACTTCTTTTTATGAGAAGAGGAATAAGACAGCAGAACTGAAACAAAAAAAATGTTGAATATGGCAATATATGATTTAATTTATATAATACATTATAAAGTAGCATGCATTGGTTTTAAGCTACTGCTTAAGCTCTGAAACATATGGGTTTAACACAGTCATTATCACCATACATATTTCCTGCTATATTTAGCATCCATTAAAGGAAGCAGGGGATAGCCTGAGTGTGCTTCACTAACACTGATTATTAAGAATGCTGCAGAGAGGTCTGGGTGACAAGTTGTTGGGTTGTTGGGTTGTTGTTTTTTTAAGTGCAAAAGGTGCCACTAATCTTGACCCACCTTGCTACCTTGCAGACCCACCAAAATAGATTGTTAGACTGCTGAAGATTTATTATAAGGAAGAAGCAAGTGTAGGTACATAAAGCATGAAACTTCAACAAATACTGCTGCTGGAAGACTACTGTTGTATTTAACTGATGTAGGTGGGGATGCACTTTGCATAGCACATGAATTTTAGCTCAGATGAAGCCACTAAAATGCAAGTCCCGTGTAGTTATTAATACATCATTTAAGCAAGCTGTACAGTAGCTATCCTTCAAGCAGTACTTAAAAGCACTCTACATGTATATGCTTAAAGAGAAAGAAACTTTGTTTAGATGTTCATGTATTGAGTACAATTCAGAAGCCATGTAGAGAGATTTTCTTTTTCATTTGTCTTTTAACCAGTTTAATGTTGTAAGGTGGCTTTAGCTTTTTATCCTTTTTTAAAGGATACTTGGAATATTATTCTGAGAGGACTTTTCTGACCTCAGTGTTTGTGTATGTTTAATTAAGATGACATCAGAAGTAACTGGAGATGTTGCTGTGCTCAGTTTATATGGATTATGTACTTCCTCAAAGGTCTTCTGATCCCAAACAGGAAAAATTTTAAGTTTACATATAGAACATGTCTTTTGCTAAAGATGCAGGGATATACTGTGTATGGCAGCAAGAATGCAGGTCCTTTTTTGTTTTTTTGATAAAAATTGATGAGTCATTTTTGTATATTGGCAATAAAAACTTTGTAGTGAACTCATCGCAAGCAGAAAGGTACTTCTAAAGTCACCACTTGAGATTTAATTGAATTTGATATATCTTTTATCTCTGAGAGTTTGCAGTGCTGCCGACTTCTGGGTAGCGGCTACGAATTCATGGCATTGTGCTGTGCATGTTGGCAGCAACATCAACAGAATCCACAAATAACAATTGTTAACTAGAATCTGGTCACAAAATCACATCTGAGTCAATCTTTTGCCAGCACCAAATTATTTCATGCAACATATTTCCTGATAATTATATTGTAGGATATCACATTGGCTTGCCCCGTATGTTCATTAATTGCTTTGGCTTGCATATGAATTTTAACAAAACTTCTGAAATCTGTTTCTTAATCTGCTGCAGTCACCACCCCCGTACTATGCAAAGGTTATTTGCTGGAACTCAGTGGATGATAAAAGTAGTGGAGCTCCAATTATTTTGGTAGACACAGTCAAAATTGTAAGTAATATAAATAAAATATGTCATGGAAGGAAGAAGGAAGAGATCCGTGGAGTTTTGTCTGTGCAAAATTCACAATTTACTTGAAAACACAGCTTATTTTTCTTTAATATTCCCAGAAAACGTTTCTACCTATTACTGATTTTGAAGATTATAATGCTACCTCTAATTTCCACCTCAAGGTTGGGAGATTAAATCAGTTCTTTGAAATCAGAATTTGTCTGGAAATTTACTTGTTTGGACTAAAAGATCTGAATTCAGATCTGTCTGAATTGTGCTTTAAGGGGCAGAAGAATTAAATCCTACATCTAAAGAAAAGCATAAAATTGAAGTATACTTTGACGTGGACTTACAATGTTTAATTGTTTTTTTTTTTCAGCTGACTTCAGAAAACAGTTTGTTGCCAGTTTTGTGGCAGTAATGTAATGCAGACAGGCATGAATAATCAGTCTAAGTAGCAATGTTATGTATCTGACAATTTTCTCAGGCTTATGTATGTTCCCTAATGTAAGACTGTGAAACACAGATAACCTAACTTTTGATATAGATATAGCATATGACACGAGGCAGTAACATGAAAACGATACGTATAAATACAGAATAAGGCTGCATTCTATTGCAGTGCACTGTTCTATGTATTCGTAATATCTTTTATTGCTTTGGCAGTTTTATGTGCCCTGTATCAGAAGCTGAAGGGGAGGCAGACCAAAGAGAACAGCTAGTCAGAATTCATTTCCCAATGTGATGATACTAATTTCTGTCTAATAATACTATACACTCCTACAAATCACTCTTGACTAATTATGATACAGTTTAATAACTGTTCATGCTTGGGAAGATTTACTTTTTCATAATACATTTGAGTTCTGAAATGTTTATTAATTGCAACAACCAACAGTTTGAGTTATGAATTATACAGCAAAATGTTTCTGTCTGTACTCAGGCTTTTTCTTAACAACTCAATTCTTCCCTTCCTCCTTGCTATTCAAATATATCACAAAGTAAGTTTATGGTTTTCACTTCCATAATTCGCTAGAATCATATAATCATTAAGGTTGGAAAAGTCCACTGAGATACCTAGTCCAGCAGTCAGCTCATCCTCACCAAGCCCACTAACCGTGTCCCTCAGTGCCATTTCTGCCCTTTTCTTGAATACCTCCAGAGATGGTGACTCCACTCTGGCAGCCTGTTCCAGTGCACTGCTGCTCCTTCTGAGCAGAAATAATCCCTGTCCCTGGAGAAGAGGGTAGATGAGGCCCTGAGGGACATGGGCATGGTGAGGGTGGGTCAATGGTTGGACTGTGTGATCTAAGGGGTCTTTCTCCAACCTTAATGATTCTGTGATTATTGCATAATTCTGTAGCTAAATATCAAGCAGTGCTATCATCAATTTGCGGCTGGGATAATTTAGCAAGGCAGTTAGGAGCCTGCTTCCCAACACAAAGGATCCTTCTGACTTTTGTTTGTACGTCAGTGGTTATTTACAAAATCACCCTTAATCAGTTGTTGTGAATGGTCCACTCCTTTGTGAGAAAATGAAATTTGACTAATCTTTCACATGATGAGTTTCCACGCCAGATTAGAAGATATAAAGATAAACTGTCAAGTGGTACCAGTTCAGCTGTGCCTTGTGGGAACGTGTGGGGCTCCGGAGCCATCAGCCTGCTGTCTTTTGTGCTGCTGACAGCACTGGGAAATAAGGAGTCTCTTGTGTGTGCAGCCAAGTGCTTGTGCAATCTTGCAGGGCCACAAAGAATGCAGGGACTGTATGCTCCCCATGCTGCAGTGGTGAGGCTGACTTCTGCGTGAGATGGAGCAGAATAGAAGAGCTCAGTTGGAAGGAACCTTCAGAGATCAAATCCAAGTGCAGGTGCCTGCAGCTCAGGGGACTGCTCAGAAATTTGGTGTGGGAAGAAGGGATCACTAAAGAACCGAAAATTTAAGATTTGAAAGGCTTAGTAATCTTTGTAGTTAAAAACAAAGCAATTAAAAGCTGGAGTAGATTAGCAAGTGGATTTTTTCTTCCCTTTTGCTAATTATTATTATTGTTCAAATCAGTTTAGTTTTAGGTGACAGACATTGTCAAACACAGGACCTACATTCAGTTTGATACTTTAATCATGTGGCAGTGTGGCCAGTAATATACATCACTTATTAATTCAGGTAGTAGTGAATAACGACTTTTCCTGGTGTGTCAGACACTGAGGCTTTCATGGGATTTCATTGGGTTTTGATGTTACTCTTCAAGATTTTCACATGCTTGGAAAGTGCTTTTGAATGACCTGATTATTCTTTTTGCAGTGCTGTTCAAGAGAATGGGCTATCTTGGCTAGTAAATTAGTTCCTAAAGTGTGCACTGTAAGCTTAGACTTGGGGGGACGAGGGAGATGTCTCCAAGAAGGTGTTGATTGCAGCAAGATTATTCATTAGGTGAAGTAATCAAAATACATTTAACAATTCAGATAAAACTGCTGAATTTGAAATGGCATCTTTGAAGTCTTTAAACAAAATAAATGAGATCAAATATAACGTAAGCATTTTGTGTTAGACTGTTCTTATGCTAACTGCAGCGACAGAGGAGAGATGGTAGATTTCAGTTTCCATTTCTGCTGTCGTAGTCTTTCCTGGTAAGGATTTTTTTTTCCACACGTGCACGGACATGATACTGGTCTAAACTGGAGGGTTTTACTGTCCTCACCATAGACAGCTATGGTGATGTGTGTAGGAATTCTTAATGTTTTTAAAGACTTAATAGGGACTTTTCATTTTTTCTTCTTTCTTTAGTCCCTTTTAAGAAGGATTTTGTTATTTATCTGATCTGTAGAGCAGAAAAAGGGAGCCTTGCTGCTTAGATGAACTGCTGTGTTTTCAGAAGCTACAGACGATGCATACAAAGGAAGGAAGTCTCATTTGGCATCAAAGTGATCCAGTTACTTTTGATATGAAAACCATAAGTTTTCTTTGGTAAGAAAAACATAAGTTGGAGCCCTCAGAATAGAATTAAAATAAATCTGAAAACGTATCTGTTTAAAAGCTCCTTTCTGAGGGTTCGCTTCATAGCCTGTATTTTTAATTGAGCTTAGATGTGGAAAAAATATTATAAAATATTAGATACTTACTAATAAAATAGATTTATTTATTTATTTATTTACTTATTTATTTGCTACCTCCTCCCGATTTATCAGAGCGAGTTATCTGCATTTCTTGGAAACTAGAGGGTAAGTCTCCCAGATCAAAAGGTCTCTGCCTTTTGCAAGGTACAGTAGTAAGGAAGGAAAGCTTTTCTTAGGGGTATTTCCGTTGTATGGGCAAATAAACATGGAGTGAAGATTCTTAAATTTGGAAATAGCTAGATTTCTAAATAAGAACATGAAGTAACTAATTGTGTGAGAAATCTTTGTTAAAAAAGCATTAAAACTGCTTGAGTGCGTTTAAAGAAAGTTTGTTTCATTTCAGTAGTACAGCACAGGGTGCTTTAACGGGAAAAAAAAGAAAGAGTATTTGTTTTAGTAATTCTCTCTTGAAGCTATTCATAGAATTGTAGTTTTGTTTGAGTTGGAAATGACCATTAAAGGCCATCTGGTCCAACTCCCCTGCACTGAACAGACACACACATAGCTACATCATATGCCCAGAGCTCCATCCAGCCTGACCTTGACTGTTTCTAAGGATGATGCATCCACCATCTCCCTGGGCATCCTGTTCCAGTGTCTCTCCACCCTTAATGTAAAAAACTTCTTCCTTATATCCAGTCTAAATCTCAATCTCTCTTTTAGTGTGAAATGATTTCCATTGTCCTTTCAGAACTGACACTGCTAAAGACTGTCCCTTTCTTACAGCCCCTCTTTAGATATGAAAGGCCACTCCCAGGTCTCCCTGGAGCCTTCTCTTCTCCAGGCGGAACAGCCCCTGCTCTTTCAGCTTTTCCTTGTAGGAGAGGTGTTCCATTCTGTGAATCATTTTTGTGGCCCTCCTCTGGACACACTCCAGCAGGTCTGTATCTCTCCTGTACTGAGGACTCCACATCTGGATGCAGCACTCCAGGTGAGGCCTCACCAGTGCAGAGTAGAGGGGCAGGGTCACCTTTCTTCACCTGCTGGCCATGCTTCTTTTTATTCGGTCTGTTCTGATTTAGAAGGTTTAATATAAAAGTAATTATATTTTCTCACTTAAAACGTGAGTTTCATTGTGTTTAAAAAACAAAATCCCAAAGGTTTCTGTATACCATTGTAATAACAGTCTGAAGTTGACAGTTCTTGTTTTACTCCCTACAGCATATTGCGACTGGAAATGATTACTTGTAAGAACTTATTGAGAAATGATTTTGTACCAAGATAAGCCTAGAGTAATATTATATATATTTTTTTGTTTTCAGTCCAGAGGAGCTTCCTGTCCACGATGCAGCAATAGAAAAAGTAAGTTCAGCGTCTTCCACTTTTTTAAACCAAAAAGTAAACTTTTGAAGATTTATGACTACTTAATATAAATTACTCTGAAATTAAGAGATGAAACATTTTAGAGATGCGCGTTCCCAAAGACACATGTTCCAAGTCCAAAAAGGACTGTGATCCTTGAGGCCATGTGAATGAACACACAGATCCCTTGGGGGCCCATGCAATAGTGTGATTAATTACTCATTGCAGAGAGGTACAGGCTTTCCTCACCCATCACACGATGCTGTAAAGCAAATAGAGCTATTTAACAGATCACACCCAGTTCTGCCCCAAAAGGGGCTCAGTTGACACGCACATGTCTGGGGTGAGACAACCTGTTTGTATCTGTAGCTGCCCTGGCTGGATGCTGTGTACAGGTGAGGTGGTACCTTTGGTGCTGAGGTATCTGCTGCCTTCCCCTGACAAGTGCAGCATGCTTTTCTCTTGTGATAAATGGTGACAGATAAGCTGGCTGTCGCTCACTGTGGTATGATGACCTCCATTGTAATGCTGAGTTGACTAGCTGGGTGTGTTCTACAATTGTAAAACATGCCAAACATCCATGCAGGCCCTTGTTCAAAAAGCCTTTTGCTTTTGGAGGATGCTGGAGGACAAGTTTAGGAACTGATGTTTTAATAATGTGGAAAGCTTTTACTAAAACCACTGGAACTAAATTTCTACCAAGATGTGTTCCTTTCAGTGCTATTGGCATTTTCTGTCAGGCCCTTTTTGTCTCCAAAGCTTGATCAGTTCCATACTGATCTTCTGTTTCTTCAGAAAACTCCTGAATTATTTAAAACTGCAAGCTTAACGTTATTCCTCTTCACAAATGAATAGAGTGCATGGAAGAGATGAAATGACTCGTCTTTAAGGAGGCTCAACTCTGAATATTAAGAGCAGTATTTCCAAATGCAGTTTTCTTCTCCATAGAAACTGCAGAATCAGTACAGGGCTTGCAAGAAGTCTTTCTCATAGAAGAAGTGAACTTCTGAGTTTCTGTTTTGTGCCAGTTCACATATGTTTCTGCATTCACAGCCTGAAGTAGTTGCATTTTCATGCCACGTTCCATTATGTTTAATAACATAGCAAGCCTATATGTAATTTCATTTGCATCCATTGGACACAGCAGGGTAGTGAGCCTGTGAGCATAAACATTAGACAACTTACAATTATTATGGTACATGTGTTTTGGAGCTCTGTTTCACTGTGACTACGTAGTAAACGTTAAATTATTGCATTAAAATGGTGTCTCATTTTTTGTCCCATACTTTATTCGTGCTATCTTAGACAAAATATAGAAACTGCACTTACTGGATCAGTGTTAAATTGCAAATCTAGTTTACTTTTATAATCATATAGTAATGCTCCTGTATTAGATTCCTAGTTATACTCCTGATGATATCCTGACCTCTGCTGGTTTGAGGTTTATCTGTCTTTTATCAGTGGCAATTGAGTCTTTGCCGTTTTCAGGATACCATTCACAGAGTAATTAAGTGTCATGTTAATGTAGGCTAACACTAGAAGCTTTCTGGGCAATATCTTTTAGAGTCACTTAATTGGCAGAATTATGTATGCTTTCCTTTTGACTTTGCTGTGAATTTTAAGAAAGGTTCTTAAGTCGCACTTTGAAGTTTGCAGCTTTAATGTGAAGCATTGTGTATCCTTGTGAATTTTGAATGTATTTTCATGTGCATTCTGGTGTAAAGCTCAAGCAGGATTGGCACCAGGTGTCTCTGCACTCATGTTTTTGTGTGCTGTGCTTCTGGAATGGGCGTTATTACTGTGGCTGCAGAGTACTTTTGATGGTTTGTTTACACTGCTGGACAGTGGATAACTGAAGTGCATCATGCTGTTGTCCTTACATTATGAACTTCATGCAAATCACACAGTACATCTGAGGTAAAATTAAAGGAGAGAGGATAATCCAGAGGACAGAAGTGGACAGGAAAGAGACCTCAGGAATTTGGAGTCTGTGTCAGACTGCTATTGTCTGAGGCTTTTGCTGAGGCTTTGCTCTGAGCTGTAGCACACTTACTGTCTGTGGAGGTAGGGTACTGCATGCAAAGTGAATGCCTGCCAACAGAGCTTCACACTTCTTTTCAGTACTGTATTATTTACTGACACTAGAGTGAGAGGCCTTCTCTTTTTCAGTTAGGGATTCTGTTACTCCCAATGGCAAAAAATGCTTCAAAGTATAAAAAACAGTCAGAAGACTGATAAATGGATTTGGGTTTTTTTGGTGACAAGTACATGGAATTTGTCTAAAAGAGCAGCAGCAGCATCCCTCTACTCTGCAATGAGCTGCTTCTGATCTATCCATGTTTCCAGTGTTGCACCTGTTAAACATGAAAGTGAACATAATTCCAACTGAAAAAAAGGCTGAAAATTTTTCAACAACTGAGCACAGGAATAATTGCTGTTTTGACTACAGTAGCTTCACATGAGAACTGGGATAAATTGACACAGAAGACATAAAAGCCTGAACAAACATACAATTGAAGTGAGCTTCTGGCTCAGAAGACCAAATATCTTGAAAGTAGATCAAAAGTACAAACAAAAAGACTTTAGAGCAGATGGGGATTCATTTTTCTTACCAATTATCTGAAAAACCTGTTGAGGGCAGAGACCTTTTCTAACTTAATAGCAGTGTTATTTCAGCAGAATAAACTATTCCTAGAGAACATCTGCTTCAGAGATGTTGAAAATGTTTGTTTCTTAAGGAGGTTCGGTGTGTGTGGGGGGGAATCAGAAACAATCATGTGGAACATGAAATTTGGGAAGCACTTTATCTACCATTAAAAAATATATGTGTATGTATATATATATGCATATATATATATATATATATGCACATTTATATTCAAAAAAATGGTTTAGAAATTGCTTAGAAAAGCATGGAACCTGAATGAGGACGTGGGCAGCTGATTGCAGCGCAGAGTTGGATAAGTAAGATTAGAATAGAAGTAGCACTTACTTCCACATAAATTATGCTTTTGTCAGATGGACTGAATTCAAAATAGCTTTTCAAGAAATATCAACAGCAAGCAAATTAAACCTCTTCTGTCCTGTACACCTTATGGACTGAATCATGGCTGGAATGGATCTAAGCAGTCGTCGAGCTGCACTTCCATTAGGGGAAGGCTTTAGGCTCCTGAATTAAAGAATTCCTATGCTTATCTTGTTGTCAAGAAAGAATGCATGAGATCTGATAAGGAGTAAAAGCTAGAAGCAGAATTACAATTCACTTGAGACAATAAATAATAATTTCCATTTTTGTTTTCCCTGGCGCTTCCGATACAGTTAGTGAAAGTATAAACAGTTTTCCAGTATCTTGCAGAGCTTTAATATGACTTATATTTTTAGAGATTAATCAATACCTTTATGAAACAAAAGATCTTCCCCGTCTTTATGAAGTGCTGAATTTGTAGTGGGAGGTAGAGAGACTGTCCTTTATGAAAAATCTGCATATTTGCTTATGTTCATGTTTGAAGAGAAAGCAGTAGGCACAGATCAGCTTTCTGCTTCAGCTTTTTCTGTGCTAAGCCTCAGGTGAAAAGCATTATAAAACCAAAAAGTCCAAACACCTCTTCTCCCCCGTTACAGAGATAATAGTTTTCTAGGATAATCATGTACAAAACCTATTTTACAACATGCAAAATGTGGCTGTAGAAGTGCCACTTTGGGAATCTTTTTATCATCAGAGCTAGTAAAGTGTGCATTTTTGATTGTGAAAAGCCAAAGTGCCATGGACTAAAATGGCTAATTCATGTGCTTGCTTGGTTCCCAAATTCAAGAAGCTGATGGCAAGTGTAGCTGCCTTTAAGGTTACTGCGTTGTCCTGTGCTTTTAAAGCCTTGTGGAGCACAGAAGCACAAAAATCACATTTGTTATGTTATCCTAATTTTTTTTTTAATTCTTATTTTATCCCCCTGTTGCTGAAATATTCTTATCAATAACCTCTAAGCACCTTCGTTAAGATGTAGGGCAGTTAAAGTAAAAATATACCATCCAACAGTGAATTACAGCAAAAATTCAGAGCTTTTCAAGACCAGAAATAGTTCCATTTTTGCTGCCATACTTTATTCTTGCATACACTCACACGTCCTTTATTTAAAGCTTATGAATTGGTACTGAGGTCAGTGTGTATTGATCTGCTGCATCACCTGGAGTATATGAGTTTGTTTCTGTCAGAGTATGTAGTGCACTTTTAATTTGCGCCTTTTAAGAAGGGATGGTTTGTGTGACTGCTGGAGAGCAGTAGCTAATTGTGTCTAGGGCAGGTCTGGCTAAAGATGACCATCACTGTAGAGTCAGCTAATTTAAAACGTTTGCAGCAGAAACTGTTTGCCTGAAAAATCACTTAGTGTGAAAACAAATTGAAGTGCATTTTGTATTTGCCAGAAAAGGTGTAGAGGAGAAACTTTCTTAAATGTAACACTTCAAACAGCCTCCCAAGCAGACAGTCTAAGAGAAGAGGAAATCATTGTCAGCACCGTGGAAAGAGCTGTGTTTTCTAAGAGGAGCTTATGTAACTAATATTACTGTTGTTGTTCTTAGGTAGGATCAAAAGTTGATGGTACTTCATTAATTTTTTTCTCAATGTTTTTGGAAGTGCATTCAAAACGTCTTCACCTTGAAAAGATTAACAGATTCTAATTTCTTTTCAGCAAAAACATCTTGAAATTGAAAGAACCACGAAATGGCTTAAGATGCTGAAAAGCTGGGAAAAATACAAGAATACTGAAAAGGTAAAGTTATGCATGGTTTTTCTGTTAGTTATTACTTTCAAGTGAATGTGTAACCTTAAGTTAGGCTTATTCTCTGATCAGTGAAAATACACGTGGAAAGAAAAAAGATCTTTTCGCTTCCATAATGCTGTAATGCATTAAACAAACAAACAAAAAGATCCAACAAAGCAAAACAGTCCCCCTCCCTCCCTCCCTCCCTCACAAAAAAGCAAAAGCAAACAGTGGATAAATGCAATAATTTCAAAGGACAGCACTCTTTATTCGTAGTAATAATTGTGTGTTGCATTGCATTGTGCACTGTGAGTTTGGATCACGTAGCAGATTGTGTTTGTGCGACTGAGGAATCATTTTTAGAGCAGGTGAAGCGTTAGAGCTGCTCACCTTCTCTTGCAGATAGTTTGTGTTGTCAGAAGTTATTTGATTACACTTTGAGAGTGGGCAGCAGGGAGAAAGGGAAGGCCTTTGTAAGCTTAAAAAGCATATTTAAATGGGAATAGCTGAGTTCTGCAGGAATCATCAATTCCCTTTCCCTATTATGAATTTTAATTTTCGGGTGATTTTTTTATCCATTTATTTGCTGGATATAGTTGTAATTAATATTGAAATTTAAATTTATTCTTTTGAGGTACTGGTGCCATCTTATTAAGATCTGAGGATTTTTTTTTTTTTTTTTGTTATTAATCTTCTATGGTTTCTTTTTTTTTAATGTTTTTGCAACCCAAGTTTACTGATGAACAGCCTAGGATGGCTTGCAGTCACTGTTCTGTGGAAACTGCCTTGAATAACTCTCCAAGGAAACTGATTAGTCATAACATGGGGCATATAGTTTGATGTTTAAATTATCATGCTTGCCAGCAAAGATATCTTTAGAATATCACAAAATGCATGATTTCTTTGCTAAAAGGAGGGTTTCATTGAGTTTTCAAGTAAAAAGTACAGGAAGCTGTTCTGTGCCTTGTCCTCCTTGGAATAAGTCTTTTTTTTTTCCACATAACATATGCAACTCCCTTCATAGTCTCTAAGAGAAGCCATTTTTTGATAGTATGAATGGGATCTACTTTTTAACAGAGTACATTCAAGCTTGGTGGGCTTTTGTCTTGACATCAATATGGAAGAACTGCTCAGGGATAAATCCCTGAAATGTGCTTGCAGCTATGTAACCATAGCCAACAGTGCCACAGCATTTCTTGATTTAAAGAAATAAATAGATAAAAGAAGTAAAATGATTTTCTATGTAAAGTTACAGGTGATTTTTTTAAGTAAAAGAGTCGCCTGCTAAAGCTCTTGGCACTAGTTTGGAGATTTTTAGTTACAGAAGTATTTTGAACCTGCTTGGATAACATGTAGTGGTCTGGGGGTAATGCAGAAGTTGGGTAACATTAAGTACTGAGTGCTTTTACTTGCTTTGAAAGGTAAGTGGGGTCTGTGCATAGTTTCTTTACTGTGAGTGTAGTCTTGGTCATCTGCTTGGTAGTGAAAACATGGAGGAATTTTCTCTGGGGAAAAACTTGCAGGAGAGGCTATATTCCCACCACTGTGCTCTGTGGTGGTTTTCATAATATTTCCTGTTCTGGCTGTTCAGTGGTTAATGCATGAGATATGAGGCTCCCAGAATCAAACTTCTTCTCAGTGGGGCTTAAAAATTGCATTTTGTTGAGGGGATTCTGGCGATGCATTCTGGTGATGCTGATCTGCCTGTGTTTTGCTGAGACAGAAGACAACTGTTGCACATCTCAGGTCTCTGCTTGGATTGGTGGCATGCAGAATTAGCTTACTCTCCTACTCTCCTTTGTTTCACTTGGTTATTTTTTGCAAAATAGAAAAGCTTCAGTAGGAGAGATTGAGACGAGGATATTTGTTAGGTTGATAAGCAGAGAAATAGGAGATACTACAGTTGAAACAGGAAGAAATTTACTTGTCCTCTACTCATGATGTCTGCAGTCTTGCCTTTGTTTTTGAGGTGCCTTTCTTGGCTTTTCTTAAACATACCAAAAGCAGTTATTGCTGCCCTTCAGGGTATCGCTTTTAAATCTAAAGCAAATGCATAAAAAAGTGACTTTTTTCCAAAGCTTTTCTTACAGTCCTCCTTTTTGTGCATAGCTTGTCTGGCTTTGTTTCTTTATTGAAGTGACTCACTGATCTGAAGATATGTTCACAAATCAAAAGGATGCTCAAAAAACCCTGTAGAATAGCAATGCAGTGTGCAATGAGTATGTAAAATACCACCTTTCAGGAAACACAACAGCTCTGTGTTGTCTAAGCAGCAGTGGTCTTCCTCTTCAGCTGCCAGTGACATTGATTAACTGAATGATCCTCTTCACCAGGCATGTGGAAGGTAAAGCAGATCAGCTGAGCAGAAAGAGCTTCAGCTCATGTAACAAATTATAGACTGAACTATAAATAGTGGCATGAATAATTCAATAGATTCATAAAGGGTATAAATTTTACTTCAGGCTAGGAATTTTCATTGATTGTTGGACCACGATGGAGCACACGAGACATCAAAAACAGAGATGTTATTTTCTTGCATCAGAACATAATATAGAATCAAACCCTTCCTCCCAGACAGCATGCAGTGGAAAACAGACATTATTTGCTGCTCCTCTTTATGGAAAGTGATGTTCTTACGATTGTATGAAATTTGCAAATGAAGACAGTTTTTACTTTTATATGTTGGAAGAATACACCAATTTCCAACCCCAGTTTTTGATGAGCAGAAGTGGTAAGTTTTAAGTTGCAAGAACAATTCCTGACTCTTGCTTTCTGTCTTCACTTGATTGGATTAAGTGGTTAACACTAGAGGAGCAAATTACTGAAAAAGAAAAATGAACAGCCCGTCTTTAAAGGGTTCACTTCACCTGACATTCCCATGGTTTCTGTGCAGTCAGTCTGCTCCTGAAATCACAACTGTTTGGAAACAGCACTGAAGGGAACATTGCTGCAACGACAAAAAGTACAATAATAATTTTGTAGAGTTATAGATGATAATTGTAATGCTGGCTTGGTTTTGAAAGTGACGTTCTTCAGAGAGGGAGAGAAAATAATGGTCTCAAGGATGGAGCAGGCAGTACAAAGTATTGCTCTTCAAGAAGGCACTTCTGTACTGAGCCTACCTAACATGCAGCTACAATAGTTTGGGCTTGAAGGAACCTGTTCGTGCCATACATATACTATAAATGAATCTGTGTCTTTGATTACATTATCCAAAGCTGTCATATACCTAAGTGCAAAATACAGTTTTCTTTTAATTCTCTTTTGCAGAGCTGCCTAGAGGCTGCTTCCTTTCTGCTTGCTTCTTTCCTTCCTAACTTTGCAAGGAGAATTAATAAGATATTCACACACTGATGTGTTTTTATGTGTGTGTGAGATGCTTCAATTTACATCTTCCCTTAATCTTTATTGCAGAAGAATATCTCAGGAGAAGTGGGAACTCTGGGGACTTCATCTTGCTTTCCCATTAGAACTTCTGTGCTTTAAACTTTCACAGCAAAAAAGTAGGGGGAGGGAGCAGCCTGTGACCGCAAGGAACTGGAGAAAGACTGAACCAGAAAAATGTCAGTCTCTACCATCTTTGAGCAGTGAATTATATGTAATGAAAGAAGACGTAATGGAAGTAAGCACATGCTCATCTTCATAACTGTGTAAGCTCCTTGCTTCCTGTGTGATTATTTAGGCATCTTTTCTGTGGAGTGATCGTAATTCTTACAGACATCAGTCTCTGAAATGTGGACCTGTCCTTGTGTCTTTGTTTTGACAAATATCAATCACACAAAGCTTTCATCTCCCCATCAGTCATTTCTTATGCAGGATGTGTTGGAGAGTAGCGGTTTGTCTTTCATTGCAGTGTTTCTCTAGCTTATGCTTTTATTTTCTATTTGTATTCTACTGCTTAATAGCCCAGGGTACTATCAACCACCACGGGTTTCGAATCTTTCCTGCTTTAGTATGATCATAACTTTCATGAAAGATTAAATAAAACTGTTACATTCCCATTTGAGTATTTCCACTGAAGTATTTCTGACTCTTGCTGTCTACCTTCATCTAGCTGTGACAGAAGTCACTTAAATTGAGAGAAAAAGGAAGAATTGAAACAATCAGGGTAGCTGGCAATTTCCAGCTGTTCTGGCATTCACGCAGAATATAATAATCAAGTCTCCTCTTAGTCTGGAGTCTGAACACAGAGCCCTAATGAAGAACCCTCTTCACATGCCTCAGATTTTTTTGAATGAGTTTTAGCAGCTCTTGAATTTGCACTTTTTCTTCCTTTCATACAATCCACGGAAGCTGAAGAACCTCTAAAGGAGGCAGCCTTTATAAATATATTTTCTTTTCATTATAAAAATGCTTTATTGTGGGCCTTCAGATTTTAATTTTGATGTTTCTCATCACTGATTCTTTTTGAGGTGGCAGATCCCCTCCATGTCATGTGTAGCTCTTCCCATCATAACTGAAGAAGCTTTATTTTCAAGAGAGCCAGTTTGCTAACTGGCAGAAGCTAGAACGCCAGGTCCTGCTCTTAAATGTGTGCTGTGTGATGGTGGCCTCATTTCTTGGCCAGGAACCAGCTAGGTTTATCAACTTTAAAGTTTGGGGCATGGGAAAAAGGGGGAAGTTGTAGGTTTTCCAGTTTTTTGCACAGAGGCCTTATTGAACTCTTGGTGATAGCATCTTCATTATTTGAGGTGGTGGCTAAGATTTCTGTGGGATATTCCAAGTCTAATAGTTTTTGTTTGTTTGTTTCTTTTTTCTTTGTAAGCTTTTTAAAACTCATTTTGTATGTGCTCTAGTTTCACAGTGGGAAAGTGCATATGCAGGTCCAATTTCTTTTTATATGAAAAGCTCCTTTGGAGTCGGAGTGACAGATCTGTGCGTATGTGCCCTGTCCGTCAAAATCAGCAACATCAGTGATAATTCTTAATGTTTGTAATGAATGTCTTTAGCTGAATATCAGGTTAGAGATGACAAAGAATTGGAACCTACGTTTTTAAGTTGTGTTCACGTAGTTCTGTCTACTGAGGACGCCTATTTTTTCCTCAGTGTCCTCTAATGATGGAAACATTCCTGACTGCACCGCACTGCTGTCTGAATGACACTTGTTTTCACTGAACACTTAGCTGAATTGCAAGATAATATGCTTGTGTTTTGTTTTGAGCTAACTATCTTAAAAAAGCCTTAATTTTAATGAATTTGTTGAAGACTGTTTACTTTTTCTTCTGCCCCTAAGGAGATGAAATAAACTGCTGAATTTCCTACTTCTTACTTTAATTATTAATTTAGAGCAGAGTCTTGATTAGGGTTCTGCAAGTATATAGACTTAGCTTGCATTTCTCAACATAAGTTAAACTTACATGGAAATGAAAGACAGCAGAGGGCAGTAGCATGGCACTTACAGTACAGATGTTCCATTGGCTAATAACCAGTTTGCTCATGTGTATGTTCCTTAACTGTTTGATGACTGAACAATGGTGAGAAATGAGTTTTGCTCTGAAACTTGTATTTCCCCTCCTCCAGGCCCGTGACACAGTGCAGCCGTGTGGATTGTTGTTGCATAAAAAGAAACGTATTCACACTTGTTCCCATGTTGTTTGTGTAGTGGAGCCTGTGCTGTGAAAGAGTCTCATCTGGACTTACGTTTCTAATATCTGACAGACAGTGAAAATCCTTAGCATTGTGCTATGTTGAGCCTGTAGGTAGGTTCGTCTCATGTTCTGGATCAGCGGGTAGCTTGTTTCCTTGCCTAAATAAAGGAATAGATTGAACAGCAGATTTGGCTGATGCAGATGTGAAATGCAGACGATGGGAAAACTGGAAAGTCATCTCCAAAACTGGCCATTTTTCTCCTTCAGCTTTCTCTCATAAAGTAATGCCTACAGTTTGGGTGATCTGGATTTGTTTTTACTATTTCAGGAAGAAACTAAAGTCACCACGGCCTATTTCTGACCTTTAATGTCTACCCAGCCTTCTTCCAAAATATTCTTTTAGAACAAAACTCTTCTTGAGAATTTCTTCTTCAGCCTATTCTGTTCACTAGCAACCTGACAGTCGTTGGAGACACTGGGTAATGAGTCACAAAATGATAATGGTCTGGCAAAAAGGCTTGTTATCAAGATACACTATTGTAGTGTGGGCCTGAGGAATACAGCTAAATGTCACTGGGGGCTTGTAGCACTCCTTTCAGGTTAGCAGATAAGGTTGGAAACCAGAATGAGCTAAATTTGCCAATAGACAGGCTAATCTCTTTGCAGAATGACACCACTGCAATTGGTTTTGCTTGGCTTTCAAAAGACTGAATTATCCTTTCTCTCAAGCAGTTATCCTCGTGTCTGGGTTGACGTACACTGAAATCCTCAGAGCAAGATATAGGCTGTGGATGTACATCTGTAGACGTGCACTTTGTAGCACTGTGGCTTATTCTTCATCCTCACAGTAAAAAGCTGGAGTGACGTTGTTATGCTGCTGCTCGAGATGATGCTTCTTAAACCATTTAAACAGCATTAAAACACCAACATTTCCTTAAAAGGGCCACACCTCATAATGGATTTTGTCTTGCCTTGAATATACCTTTGCTTTTTGAGTTCTCTGATTTTCCTTTTCTCAGACATGTTTTCAGAAAGCTAACCTTTTCTTTGTGAGTGCCTGAAAAAAGGCAATAAGATTCGGTTGTCCAAGGTGTTGCTTACCTTGGCTCTCTCCTGGCTGCATAAAGCCAAGTCTGAAGACAACGAGCCTGTCTTTCTCTGTTCAGAAGATCTTCAATGCTCCTAAATGTTGCAGCAAAGAGAAATGCCAATGGGAAGAGAAGCTAGGAAGACAGTTGTCAGTGCTCCTGATTTTTCAAATAAACCCAGTGAGAACTTGCCCATTGAATCAAAATGGAAGAGCAGTGACATGTCACAGGCAAGACTGACACAAGATAGATAGCTTATATAACTGCTCTAGCCTTGCACAGGTGCTGAGTTGTCCCCTTACGACCCATTTCTAATACAAGCTGTATGTGTCAGAATAGGCTGTGTCAGGAACAGGGAATTTAATGTTCAGTTTTACAGACAAGAATTCTTTGTGGAGTTGTGAAGTCATTCTGTAGTCTTAGAAACTGTAACTGGAATAACTTGTGTGTGTTGTTTCTGTGCAAATACATTTTCCTAAATGCACATTAAAACGTGTCTTTATTAATTTAGAAATATGGTCTGGAGTCTTTAGTTTGACACGTGTTTGCAGTGAGCTTATGCTCGTGGTGGTACACATACATACGTTGCAGTTCTGCAAGAATACAAAAATGAGCAATGCATTTTTGTACTGTTAATTTTTAGAGCTTTGCAGTACTGCTGATTGCCTTTCACCATTCCCATTTATACATTATAATTATGGTGAGTTATTTCTGGCATGTCCTGAAATCTTGTCTTGCTAACAATCTGTTTTTTGTGCATCAAGTCTAGAGTTCTTTCTCCACTACTTTTAGAATAGATGTTGCGTAGCAGAGGTGGTACAGTTTTGATAGGCCTTCATACTTGGTGAGATCTTGATTTGTAAGCATTGCCTGTGTGTCCATTTTGTTCTCTGTTCCTTTGCTGATTCCATCAACGCAGGCATCGCTGGACTCTTACTCAAGAGGTTGAGATGGTTTGTTCCCAGCAGGTCGTCCCTTTGCCAGGAAAGCTGATTAAATTGCCTTTTTGTCTTTAGCACATTGCATGTCACTATTTCTTTTATTCAGAACTTTGTGAATTGTGATGCATCTGTGTTTTCTTTTCTTTTTGCAGTTTCACAGGAGAATTTATAAAGGAATCCCGTTGCAGTTCAGAGGGCAAGTTTGGTCTTTACTCCTTGAAGTCCCTAAAATGAAAGAAGAAATGAAAGACTTGTACAGTGTGAGTTGTAAGAATTTCCTCTTAATTCTGAAATTAAGAAAAAAAAACAACAGTGTTTCAAATAACTTTGAACTCCACTGTTTCTTATTTTTTTCCCCTGTGTATTGGAAAACACTTTACCAGCTTTTCTTTTGGTTCTGGTATTCATGTAATTAATTTGATCTTTCCTCTTCAGATCCTTGTTAAAGCCCCCTTAAAAGCAGAGTGAAACAATATAAGACAAAACCCCTCTCCTCTGAAACAAAAACTCTTCTTTGAGAAATTTCTATTAAAGAACTGCCACACCAGCTGATTATCAGTGAGAGGAGATTTCATTATTCTCGATGGAGTGAGGAGTTGTTGCTTTCTCCATCTTGTTAAAGCCAAGAGGGCCTCTGGGTGAGCAAGTTGGCAGACTTTATGCTGTGCTATCTCTGAGTTGAAGCATAGATATCTGTTACAAAGTACTGTCATTTAGTTTATTGTATTCTCAGAGGTGTAACTAATACAGAGCTGTTACCCACCAAAAGCTACAGGCATGAATTGACCAATTAAGCCTATTCCTACTTGGGGTGTAAAGAAGAAGCTGTATTACACCTCAGCCCCCACCCAGTTAAAGCTGCCATTGAATTATTCTGGTCATATTCCTCTAAACTTTTCTTCTCTAACTCTGCTTTTCCTATGAATGTGCTGATTGCCATCTGGGCTCAACTTCAGACCCCAAACTATAGACTGAGGTTTGTATACAGGCCACTAAGTTAGGCAGAAGGGCAACTGAGTCTTGTCACATTGTCTTTTGCTCTCATTCTTTCTGAACTCAGAGATCATAGGAAGACAGTTTAGCTAACAGAAAGGTAATATGGCATTGTAGAGTGTTTAATTTTTTCCCCACTGGAACTGAAATGTAAAAATGTCCAGAGTTTCAAGGAAATGTATTGCTTGATTTGATTTTTTTTTTTTATGGCACTCTTTAGGAGCTGACACTTTGGGTCTGAGCAGACATGGAATCTTATAAGGTCATGAAAGAAGATCGATTTTGGCATTGATGTTATCTAAATTTTGGTCTCTGTGATCTTCTTCTTGAATTATTTATCACTTCTTAGTCTGACAGGCTGCTCTTTCTGACTATTAGATTTTGTTTAACTTCATAAGGGAGACTAGAGACAGGTCCAGAAAGGATAGAATGGAATTCACGCTGAGCAGTGTAGTTGTGGGAAAGAATACTGAGTACAACTAAAAGCATTTAAAAGTGTTAATTCATATTAAGAGATTATTGATGCCGTTTAGTGCAAAACAAAGAAGTGTCTTTGTAGTTCAAATATGGTAGTAGAAAGAGTTACTTCCATCATAATCCTAGCTTGTTTGTTTGCGATAAGCTTATTTAACACCTCTCCACTTTCCCCATTTCCTGAAGTGATATTAATACCCATAATAATTCTCATTTACAAATTGCACACATGAAAGTCAGAAGGAAAATGCATGGTTGTGAGGGAGGAGAAACAGGTTCTTGCAGTTCTCAGTGCAGGGCAGTTACCAGTTCTTTCCAGGACTCTAGATGCCCGCTCTAGAGGCTCTCATTATGACTAGGACTCAGGGTACTTCTTTTCCTGTAGTTCCAGTAAACTGTAGGCTCTGGGACCTTACACCATCTTAAAACTTTCTGATCACTTCTTTTCTGTGTGGTGGACGAATCACTCTGGATGTTAGTACTTCAAACCTTTTGTCTTCTTGCAATCAGAAGCTGTAGAATTTTACCGTATTAATACCGATGATTAAAACAAATAAAAGCCTTTTCCAGTGTAATGTTTTGTAAGTACCACATTGAAGAAGTGTCTCACATGCTTGACTTTTAGGGACAGAAGCAAGCATGAATGAGTAAATGTCAAGAGAAAATTATTGTAGGTGTTAAAAATAAGAAGGTGGTCCAACCCGTGCAGGCTTCCTGAAGTTTTCGTTTACGAAAATTGACTTAACTGTGAAACATCAAAGCAAGTAGAGGTATTCTACCATTAAATTAGTTAAAACAGAAGGACAGAGTAAATGACTGGGGAAATGCCCAGAATCATCCATAATCTATATTTAGATAGTTACAAATCTGCCAGTTACTTTTACTTCTGCTTAGAGAAAAAGACAACAAAAGCATGAAAACGACCCTCAGTCATTTCAGGAAAGTCCAGTCTAGAGCTGTTGTTCCTGAACAGTGAAATTCACTTGCAGTCTTTTTCTACTCTTGCTCTTACATGAGAAATAGCAATTAGAAATCAGCAGTGTTGAAACACAGGGGTCTGGCAGTGAATGTTGTCACAAAAATGTATGCTGTGGGGTTGGACTTTTTACATTTGTGCTACATGAATGTGCATTTGACTCAAAAAATAGATATATGAATTCAATAGAATGAGTTTCTGAGTTGCCATTTTATGCTAAAGATATAAATCACACATGTAAGTGTACAGTTAGGTTTCTCCTTTTTACAAGTTTACAGTTTTAATCTTCTGTTCTTTATTGTAACTTATGTTTTTTATTCTTTTCTTAGAAATTGAAGTGTCAAGCACGAGGGTCTTCACCAGATATTAGGCAAATTGATCTTGATGTAAATCGAACATACAGAGATCATATCATGTTTCGAGACAGATATGGTGTTAAGTAAGTAAATTAGAAGTTTTGTCTGATAATTGGTTTCTGATCTGCCTCAAAACTCTTTGATTTGCAAAGGAATTTTGAATGTGATTTTCAAAGCAGACTTGTCTGCGTGCCATGAGGTAATCACTATTACTGCTACAAAGCCAAATAGTTACTTCCAACCCACCAGTGTGCACTTAGCATGAAGTAGTCAGTAGCATTCCAAAGAACAGTTTCTAAACTGTTCTTGATCCATTTTTAATAAGATTGTAAATAATCATGAAGTGTCAATGTAATAGATCACGATTATTACACAATCGTTAGGTTTTCTTTCAAAACAAAAACTTTTTACATTGCTAGTATCTTTTATCTTCTCAGAGAGTTTGGCCTTCCTTTGGATTTTATATTCCTCCTCTCCTACTTTCTAATTCAGAACCAAATAGAACAGTATTTTAGAAGTGAGCACTTAGCCACAAATATAAGCCTTAATGCTAGTGAGTGCCTTCAAAATATTTCTGCTGTTATTTGATGAACAATATTAAGCAGGTGTCATCACTAAAAATGCTTAATAATGAAAAAATAAGTGGCAGCACAAACAGCAGCACCTCTCCTACAAAGAAAAGCTGAGGCAGCGGGGCATGTTCAGCGTGGAGAAGAGAAGGCTCCAGGGAGACCTTGTTTCAGCCTTCCAGTATTTAAAAGGAGTTTATTAGCCGGATGGAGATTGACTTTTTACATGGTCTGATAGTGATAGGACAAGGGGGAATGGTTTTAAACTAAGAGAGGGGAATATACAGATGTTAAGAAAAAATTTTTCACTTTGAGGGTGGTGAGTCACTGACACAGGCTGCCCAGAGAAGCTGTGGATGCCCCATCCCTGGAAGTGCTCAAGGCTGGGTTGGATGGGGCACTGAGCATCCTGAGCTGGTGGGAGGCAACCAGCCCACGGCAGGGGGCTTGGAACTGGATAATCTTTAAGGTCCCTTTCAACCTAAGCCATTCTGTGATTGTTTCAAGCATGCTGCATCAGCAGCCTGCTGAGATGGAAAGGACTGGGAAAATTTTCAGTTTTTTCTTTCCAAGACATTATCTACAGTAGTGTACTGTTTTCAAAAAGCAATACTCAAAGAATTATGAGCTTTAATGCGATAATAAAAGAAACATTTTCCTATACTATTCCTCTAGGTATTTTGCAGACAAATTCTAAGTAGGCATGGGAAATTTCTGTGATGGTTGCAACACAGGATGTAGTACAGAGCAGAAATTCACAAAGCTGAGAGTGCTGTTTTGTGCAGACACTGTAGGTTAGTTATGTTTGTGCTGTGTTATCTACATTGGAGCTGATGTGCCTTGCCTCTCAGTACTACTGACACAGTGCCATGCAAAAAGTGGCTGTATTGCATCTGAGCCTCACCTAGTTTTAACCCATACTTTTTAAGGCTAAGCAGAAGCTCACTACCCCTTCAGTTTGGGGTTAACACAGACAGAGCCAACTCCATTCCCTCTGGTTGTGTTGTGAGCATGTTGTCAGTCTGAAAAAAACTTTGGCTGTATGGATTTCATACTTGGAATAGAACTTGGAATTACTGTACGTGCATTATACATTACCAGCGATGTGGATGAAAATTTAGAGATCATTCCATGTTGCAAAGAAATGAAGTCTTCTGGGTAAATCAATAGCTTGTTTGACCTCTCGATAGACTGTACATTTTTGAGGGGTTATTCTTTTACAAGTCTTCAGTGATACCATCTAGTGTTAATAGTACTAAAATTACCATTATTTTTATATGAATGAGATTTACTCTTATGTTGGGTTTCATATAGTTCAGATTCCCTTTACTGATCACAGAGGATTCTCATGGATGCTATTGCAGCCTAAATATTTTATCTCATTTTGTCCTTGTAAAATAAGACTGAAGATTAATAACTGCTACTTCATATTACTTTTTTTTTTTTGTCACCTATTAGGTAAACTCTGGTTTCTGAGTGAGGGAGAAAAAAATAATCTCGATATTTTGGTCAAATTCTCCAATTGTGCTCTTCCCCAACAGAATACAAGCAGCTTTAGCTCAAGATTTCTTTTTATAATCTCCGAATATCTGTGTCTATACGTTTGATCTGTTACAAGCAGAGGGAATTTCACTGGATGTGAAAGTATGCAAGGCTCAGGAGTTAAACTCTAGCAGTTGCAGTTGAAAGGAAGCATTCACATTTCCAAATTCCCTTCCCAACGATCACAGAATGCAGGTGTGAGTTTAAAAACATGTTATGAGAAGTCTCCATTATTTTGATGTCTCAGTTTGAGAAGCATGGAGTTTATGTATCTTTGTCCTGCTGCATTTTCAGTTTAGTGCAAGATGACTTAAGCTGTTTTTGTAGAAAGCAAAGGACAGAGCTCTTTATGTACTTCAGAGTTAGAATTGCAGGGTTTGGTGTACTCTGGAAGACTTGAATGTAGGATGGAGAATACCAGTTTCTAAAGCAGGTTTTAATTTAGGGGCCAAGGTTAAGACACCTTTGTCCCCACTTTGTGTTTTTCATCTCTTCTGTGTAACTGTTAGCAGTCAGTAACAGCTGTCAGTGCTCTGCAAACAGAAATTAGGTGTGGTGTGCTTTTGTCATTCAGAATAAGTCAGTATTGACGTGTGCCTCACTTTCCCCTGTTTGTAATAATAACGATCTGACACCACTGGTGTCCCAGCAAAATATCAGAAAACTGCTAAATACAACATTGGTTTGAAATCAGAAGGACATACCACTGCTCTTTAGTACCAGACAAGTTAAATTGGAGAAACGGGTTTCCAAACTATTAACTCATTTTATGTTTTTCTGTTTTACAAAACCCAGTGTTACAGCATTTTCTTTTCTACCCTTATTTCTGCAGGCAACAATCTTTATTCCATGTTTTAGCTGCATATTCCATATATAATACGGTGAGTTGTGTACTTTCATGTTTGGCTTCTCTGAACGTACTGTGAGTTTATTTGCAGTTCTGTATCCTCTTCTTCCCTCCCCCTAAAAAAACATTTCAGAGACCTTTGGAAATGCAGAGAAAAAAATGATTGATCTTTTGACATGTTTTGAGCTGCTGCATCTTGAGTATCTTATCAGACAGACTGAAAAGTATATAGAGTTTAACTGAAATTAAGTATAGTGTTCAATAAGAATAATGAATTTGTGCTGTGCTGGAGTTTTATACTACTGCTGTTTCTTCCCATTATGTTACTTGCCTTCAGTTAAGATCATTTGGGTGATGGGAAGAATTGCAGAAGGGTGCATGTAGGAGTAGCAGGCATTTTGTAGCCTGGAGCATTCTGACAAATGGAAGGTGTTAAAGGCTGCATCGTCCTCACTTAAGCCCCTTTTTAGGTGTGCTCCAGTGTACATGGTAAAGTACATTCTGGTACTAAATATGGTCCTGACTGTAGTCCTGGATGAGGACTTTTTGAAGTGGAGTTCCTAGGCAAGGGTTAGCTTACTTATTTTGTAATGTCCTTTGGTTACATGCTAAAAATAGAGAAATTCTATCATGTCCAGATTTAATTTGGCTTTAAGCTCTATTCCCTTGTGCTCATTTTGAGCACTTTTGAACAACTTTTGTTTTGCATCCATTGGCAGTTCCTTACAGTTCAATGTAAAAATATCCAAAATTGTGAGTAAGAGCGAAATTGAGCACTTATTCTACTTAAGTATCACTTCATTTCAATTTTCAGAGTTCTAAGCAATGTGCCTTTTCTTTCCAGTTTCAGTCTCCTCATATTTGTTTGGCCCATAAATGAAGTTATGTTGCTGGCATTTGTCGCCTTTCATTTCCTATGTTATCTTAAGCTTTTTGTTGGTAGTGTAAGTTCTGGGAAAATTCTTGAATTTATATATATATTTGTGTGCAGCATTGGACTAATGTCTTCAAGTTGTATGAAAAGCACTGTTTAAAGTCAACTGTTACAATATAGATGAAGGGAATACTGCAGCTTGTTTTTAATTTGCTGTAATGTTGTATTTTTCTTCTCAACGTGTCACAGTTCTTATGCTTTGTTTTTATCACTGGAGCAAAGTTCTTAAAAATAACATTTAAATCTGAAAAAGATTATTCAACTATTTATTCATTCTCCTAAATATTTTATCAATGGAATTACCTGAGCAGTGAAATGCTAGTGACAATTGGTTCCTGCCATAAAAGTCATTATTAATCGTCAGAGGAGTTGCTCAAAGCTAGCATTGGAACATTACTTTTTGTTTCTTCATGTTTAATTACATCTGTCTTCTGCGTGCTGCTAAACTAGAGCAGGCTTATAGTTCCAGGTCACTCCTGAAAAATTCCATGTTTATCAGAGGAGTGTAAAACAAGACAAAAGAATATTCCCCCTCCAGAGCCAAATACATCTAAATGGCAAATCTGTCCCTTCTGGAATAAGATGTTCTAATTATTTGAAATGATTAGTAGGAAACCTAATTTAGTGCATTGGTAGAGAGTTCTAATGAGAGTTCCTGATTATTTTTCAGATGAATTGTTAAGCGTCATCCCTTCTATCTGTCAATATTTTAGATATTTAGGAATCAAGTGTGTGAGGTGGTGCCGTACTTAGGGAATGCCATGTGCCATCAAGACAAGCAGCCTCTTCCCTGTGCAAGCTCAAGAAAAGTTAACAGCTCATGGGTGTGGGGGCTTTTGTGATTTTAATATTTTTCACTCTGTAATTTTCAGGAAGTTGGATACTGTCAGGGAATGAGCCAGATCACAGCTTTACTCCTAATGTACATGAATGAAGAAGATGCCTTCTGGGCCTTGGTGAAACTTTTCTCGGGTCCAAAGCATGCTATGCATGGTATGGTGTGTCACATTACTTAGTATATGTTGGGTTTAAACTGATTATTTAAGTTGTGAATTATTTGAAAATTGAACCATGTTGTTATGTGTTTGTGTTCAGTGTGAAACGTAATTGGGGCTTCATTCTGGGATGCCATTGGATGTTACCAAAGCTCACATAGTTTTTAATAATTGTTTTTCTATGTGGTTTCAAATAGTTCTTAATGAAAATCAGATGTCACCTTTCCACTTAATCTCTAAAGGAGTGTAACTAGTTGAAAGCTGGTTATGTAGATGTCTATATAGCAATAAAATGCTAGTGGAAAACTAATACAGAATGTGTTAAATAACACTACAGCTATTTTATCACTTGGCAGGGCAGGAATCCATGGGAAAATAAATAAATGAATACACTATTGCACTGTAAGCATTAATGTTGAGTTTCTCAGTTTTCTCTTTGCCTCATCCAGCATTTCCCACACTCTGTCTTGTTATTCATATATTACTGGTTGCTCTCTCTTTCCATGTTGAATTTAGTATGACCTATGCATGTTGCATGCCCACAGGGATGGAACAACTCCAGGAATTCCAACATCTTTTGTTAATGACATAATGGTTCAGAAGGCTGTAGTTCTTGGGCACCTGAAAAAGAAAATAATATCTAGAACTTGGTTACGGGTTGTGTGTGTGTATATATTTGTATATAATTTTTTGTTTAAATTCTCAGCAGGCTCTGGCTCCTTTTCCCTTAAGACATTCTCATACCATGGTAGCTTCTTATCCTGTTTAGTGTTCTTAACCCAGTGTGCTAGTTGGCTTATTTTTGGTTGTACTTCTACAAAGCTATTACCTTTTTAACCCCCCAAAAAAATCTGAAGCAGGGATCAATGTCATACAAGAAATTTGAATTTATAAAGAATCAAAGCATTGCTTGGAGCTTTACACAATGATAGCACAGACTAAGAACATCTTGTACAAGCCTGTATCTCTAGATCTGGTAGTAATCCAAAGCCATAAAAATACAGCTGCGTTGAATGTTGAGCTCCTCAGTGATCACAGAAAATGTTAGATGTCCTGGAAAATGAGTTTAAATCAATTTATTATATATCAAGTCAGTGGATCTGATTTTGTTACCTGGGAGCTCTACATAGGCACCTTTTTAAGTTGCCATTGTCAATTAAACGGGTGGGATTTTTTTTATCAGATTTGAAGACTTATAGTGAGACAAGCATGGGATTAATTCAGACTGATGTTATCTACCACAACTAATCTAATAGTAGTCACTAAGGGAAGTATTGATGTTTTACTGTAGTTGCTTAAGCAGAAATATGTGTGTATCCATACATGAACTTGAGAATATTGCTATGAATATCTGTTCAGATCCAGTGCTCTATTCTCAGAGCTCTGAATTCCCTTTTTTTTTTTTTTTGATCATGTTACTGTCTTTATAGTAAATAAACTTCATGGTTGGCTTCTTTTCTTAGGTTTTTTTATTCCTGGTTTTCCAAAACTGTTGAGGTTTCAAGAACATCACGACAAAATACTGAATAAGTTTTTGTCCAAACTGAAGCAGCATTTGGTAAGTGCTCACAATAAAAGTAATACCAGTTTGTAGTTTCAGTTCAAGTTAACCCACTAGGTTAAGGACACCTGAAAGCAGGCAAAAAGGAACAAAAGTGAAGCTCCGAGGCAGAGGTGCTGTTGCTTTTGACACTGTGCACTCTGGGTGAGCTGCTACCATAAACAAAAACAAAGCTCACTGGTGCAGGCAAAAACAAATGAAAACCAAACAGGACAGAAAATAAGCCACCAACAGTTTGAGAGCAGTCTAGATAGATCTTTGGCAGTGATGAACAGCATCTAGTATGTTCCTATTCTAAACTAGAATTTAATGTCTCCTTTAGCTTTTTTTGCTGTAAAACTTCTCACCATATGGAAATGGACAGATCTGGCTAGAAAAAAGAAGTGTAAATTAGGACCAGTTCTGTGTCTGACTTGACTCTGAAGTTGTAGCTGTTGAAGTGTGTGTGGGATGATGATTCTTGTCTAGAATTACTGTCTTACTCTGATTTTTGAGGTTCGCTGATTATTTTTTCCTGAAACGTGTAATACGACAGGCATAGAATGCACTACTCCAAAACTGGAATTCTTAACTTTTCCGCTTATGCTCTGCCTTTTCCTCTGCCTGTGCAAACAGCATGGAAGAGCTCCACAGGAGTGTAGGGAGACTCTGTCCATGGGCTTACATGCCAGGTAGACTATATAAGCTCTAGAGGAATTGCACACTTTAGTTAAGGAATTAAAATCATTATGAGTCTAAGCACCATTTTTGAGGTCCTGTTCTTGGTCTTGTTCAACCTCATATTGTGCAGCCCTCCCATTTCTCAGGCTCTCTCTATGAGGCCTTTCTATGCTCAAAGGAGGCAAAAGCCCCTCTGAGTTTATTTTGTTGAGAGAGGATTTATTCTTCTGCTACTTTTGTTGCAAGAATAAGATGAAGGCCTAAGATACACTAATGCCTCTGCATCTCCAGATGTATTCCTTAAGGTTTGAAATTATGAAGAAAAAATGCAAGGATAGAAATCATGTTTGTTCAATTAAAGCAGCAGTATTTCATGTAGCCAAAAAATATTGATTACATTGGCCTCAAGGCCATTCAGTACACTGATTTTTCGTGGGCATTACAAAATGTTACTTGATTTTTGTGAGTATTTTAAAAACTTTTGTGTTTTTTACAGGACTCTCAGGAGACGTCCACCAGCTTTTACACCACAAAATGGTTTTTCCAATGTTTCCTTGATCGTGTGAGTTATGTTTTCCATTTTCTTTTTCTGTTTTTGATTGTGGATTTGGACAGACTGTTTTCAAACTTAATTCTTTCATTGCAGACTCCCTTTACATTGAGCCTCAGGATATGGGATATCTACATACTTGAAGGAGAGCGGGTTCTCACTGCTATGTCATACACAATTCTGAAGTTACATAGAAGTAAGAAATCTTTTGAGCACTTGAATGCTAAATAGACTTCCAGCAACAATTCAGCATCAAGAAACCACCAGTGCTATATCCCATTTTATAGCATTGTTTGTCCAAGAATGTCATTAAAATGCAGAATTTTGGTAGTCTGACTGAATGATCTTTTATTCCATCTTTTTCTGCCAGGAAAAGTAAGATTTGGAGTTCTGAACAAAAGCATTGTCCAGAGTATTTATGCCTGCCCATAGTGCCTGTCTGTCTATGCCTGCCGCCATAGCATGTGAAGTTCCAATTCTGACACTGAATGTTAGCCTCTGAATATCCTTAGGCATTTCTCTGGGTGATACCTTGTAGCTCAAGTCTGATACCATTTTCCTGTGCTGCTTTTGCATTTTTTAGTGAAATCAATTAGGGATCTCTTTGCAGAATTGATGTTTTAACTTGCTCACTAGTTTATCCTCCTGAAACTGTATTAGCATGCAGTTACAGCCTTGAAAGCAAAACATTTGTGTGGGAAACATGGCCTTACAGCTGTATAAAATGGGAAAGAAAAAGAATCTGATAACTATAAAATGCCTTTCAAAGTATGACCTGAATTAATTGAAGTGGCAAATAATGCCTGAAGCAATGGTTCTGAACTGCCATAACCATTTCATGGGAAGTTAATTCAGTTGTGAATGAGGATACCTTAAATGTCAAATTTAAAACTGTTCTACTGCTTTTGAAAGCTTTTAAATAAATGATGTATATTGTGAAGATCTTTACCAGTGTTTTCTAAGTTGAGGATGCAGGCTGAAAAATGAAGACCTGGAATTGTTGCACTTAACATAATTACACTGAAGGCACGTGATTTGTATTTAGTTTTTAGAAGATGCTTCTTTTTGGAAAACATTGTTCTGAGTAGAGATTAATAAGTAAAAAGCATTTCTGTATTAATTTGCAAGTGCTGATATGTTCTGTAGATTTTTAGTGTAGAATTCTATTTTCTGCTTAATTAATAGGATTTTTTGTTCATTTTAACAACAAAAGCATCTGATATTGTACATACAGTTTTTGAAATTTTATGTTCATAATCAAGATGTTTTTATTTATAATAGTATTTTCTTCTTGTTTAGAACATCTGATGAAATTACAAATGGAAGAGCTTGTAGAATTTCTGCAGGAGACTCTAGCTAAGGATTTCTTCTATGAAGATGACTATGTAATAGAACAGCTCCAAAATTCTATATCAGAATTGAAACGAGCAAAGTTGGATTTACCAGTAGCTGGTAAGATACTTGTAGAGATGCATATTTAGATACTTAGAGCTTTTTACACCTTGTCCCTTTTTAAAGTGTCGACTCATGCTGTTAAAGTCTATGAAAATGGTTGTTTCTTCATCACTGCATACTTATTTCCTACAGAATATTTTACTGTTTAAAATCAACACCTTTTATTTAACGAGTCCGCTATTTTTTCGGTCATCTTTTTGCTTACTGATTACAAGCTAATGATGCATCCCTGATCTGGTCACTTTGATTTATAAAATGGAAATATCAGAGTTCCCAGTTATTTGAAGCAACACTTTTGTCTGAGAATACAAATAATTTTGTAGCTTGAATAGCTATGAAACAAACATCAGGTCAAACAGTTGGCCCAATCCAGTTTTTCATTTTTTTGCAAGTGATGCACCCTCTGGGTGTTTAAGTCAATTATCTTCTTCATTTTTGCTCAGCCTTTGTATTAATCCATTGTGTTCAGTTGCAGAGCAGTGAGTTTTGTTTCTCAGGACATTACTTAAGAAATGTCTGTAGGTTCTGTCTGTACTGAGATTCTGTTATCTTTTCTATCACCTTTCTATCCTCAGTATTTGAATTGCTTTTTCTTGTGATTATGCTTAGTAAAATCGTATGTGAGAAAGAAACATGATTTAATATAGAAAAAAAATTTAGCAGATACAACCTTAACTTTTAAGTTGTTATAGTTAGTTTTCAGCAGTTAAGAAACATCAGAAGGTCAGAATAATGGTTGCCTATGTAGTCTGGTGATAGTTTCTTCTTGAAGCTCTTTCATCATGGAACTTCATTTTTCTGTTTCAGTACCTTATTGCATGCACTATTTCAGAGCTCTTTATCAGAAAAAGATACATGTTTCTTCTGGTTCTTAGCGGATCAGTCTCTCAGACTCATGTCAGACACTCCTTGTGTTTGTTTCCCATCATCTTGGCTTCTTGTCCCAGTTTATCTTCCTCCACATTTTTACGCTTTTCCCTCATTCTGACTTTTAACTGCACATCTCCCATTGTGCCTTCTCCCACCCAAAGCAGAGGTCTAAGTCTTGCTCCTGCTTGTCTCCTCATCATTCTTGTTTCTTCTAGTCCAAATACTTATTGTTTAGTGAGCCTGCTGATCTTCTTTGTGTTACTGCTCGTGCTGCTTCTTCCCCTTTCTAATCACAGCTTTTCCATCCCGCTTCTCTCCATTTTCTAAGATAGGCTGCAATGTTTTCTTATTTTTTAGAGCAACTTTTCAGCACTGCTTTTCAGTTGTCAGCTTTTGTTAGACATCTTGTCTCAGCTGATGCTTGATCACAGTGACTGGATCTGAGTAAATATGTTAATGAACAGCTTTGTCGTTTAGCTTCAATTCCAATCCATCGTGGTAGAGGAAGATAGGTGCATTGGAGTGCTCTCTGTTAAATTTTAAATACTGAGTTATCAGTGATTGCATGTGCACAGTGAAGACTTTTTGCTGCCTTTCAGAAACTCAGCTTGTTTGTAGTTCAGTAGATTTTTCGAGGATGTGGTCACGTAAATATCATCAGTGTGGGTTGTCTATTTTCTGCTTGAAAATGTGGTAACTGAAGAGTTAATGGAAGATTTTGTAGTTTAATATGTGATACAATTCATGTTTTTTTCCACCTGGAAAAATAATGTAGATGCAACGTTATGGGGAGTGTTTCTGTGGAGAATACAGACTTCACTGTAAATTTTCTTGAATGAAAAATAAATAAATAGAGGAAGGCAGTTACTAAGTGATTTATGTTTTAAAGTTTTTCTTTTGGGAGAATGTAAAGTGCCTTCAAGTGAAATTTTGTTGGAGAATACTGGGTCTTAAAAAACAATTAAAGGAAGCTGTATGTGATGTTAAGGGCCACAAAGTGGTTACTGTGCAATGCAGTAACAGAAACTGTGTGATGCAGGGTGTTGCCTTATGGAAACCAAAAGCAAAAGTTAATGAATACTGAATACATCATATTGAAGCCAGATGTGGTTGTACAGTTTCTTGTTTTGTATGTCTGAGTTTTGATATGACTAACTGGCAGGACAGTCATTCTTTTGATCCACATTGTTTCTTCCTTTTGGAAAGCTAAAAGGAACATAAGTTGTTTGGGTTGTTTTTTTTTTTTTTGCAACACGGGTGAGGAAGGTTGAGCGGTAAAATAAAAATAAGAGAAACAATGCTAAAGTGGAGTGTATTTTGTTACTAGATGAGAAAGTGAGCTTTTTTCTTTTCTCATTTCAAAGTAGTGTGGGAGAGCCTCTCTGTGGGATACTTTAGCCAGGACTTGCTGGTAACATTACTTAGCTATTCACAAAAATAAATACCAAATACCTTTATCCTAATCCTTGGAAATCTAGTTGATTTCTCTGCTGTTATCTGTAGTTAGATGAATCTACCTCGTTGTCTTTTTTTTCTTCTTTTTTTTCCTTTTCATTTTGGTTTTACCAATCACTATCATCAGGCAGTAATGTTTTTGCACAAGTTCTCAGGATTCTGTAGACATTCAGCTGTGCTCACGTCTGTCTCATTCTACTATCTTTTCTACCTTCAGTCTCATTTTACTACTTTCCATTTAATTTCATACAAAATTTATGAAAGCATTATATGTCATGCAGTAATATGCACAAAAGTACCAAACTGTTCACTTAAGTATTCCTGGTAGCCAGAGACAAGGATGTTTATTTTAATTTTCTCATCTGAAATCGAAGTAGTACTTCCTGTTGAATACTTTCTTGCAACAATTGCATCTCTAAGAATTAAAATAAAAATGAACGATCAAAAAATATCTCCATCTTACAGCTGCTTCAGTATCAGTCATCCTGGAAAAGCAGTGAGCTAATTGATGTCTGTGGAATTTTCCATCTGACATTCTTTATTAGGCTGTATGGGTTTTCCTGCCCTAATAAATAGCGGTAGAGTATTAAGAGGTAATTTTTATGTTCCTTTAAGTAGATGGCTGCTTATATCTAATGTAGCTTTTTCTGGCATGCTTCTTCCACGACTGTATTAAGGAGTTCCTTTTTATCTTCAGAGCACAGAGGAGAGAAGGGACTTTGTTAAACACTGTGTCACTGATAAAACCCTTGAGGAGCACTGCCAGAACATTTGATGTTCCAGGAGCACAGCTGTATTGATCAGCCTGATTTTGGATGTCAGCTAAATGCCTTTGTCAGTACTGGAACTGTTTTACATAAAGCAGACCCACAGATTTTATGCATTTCTTTGTCAATTTCTAGTTTTAAGTACTGATCCACCTGAGGTGGTCTGTACTGCAGCCTTCAGAGAATGGCTCATAACTCTTCTGAAAACCCAGTGTAGTCATCTCCGTTCCAGTGACTGTATGGAGACTGAAAACTGAATGGAGAAGGATGCTGCTTATTGTCAAGCCCTAGGAGGGGCAGACTGTAACATTTATACAGTAGACAGTCCTGTAAGGTACTTCTCTGACATATCCTCAAGCAGATTTAGTAGAAAAGACAATTAGTATTTTCTAGGTTGTCTGGAACATTATGATGGGTGTCCACTTCACAGGAGATTCTTGAACAGCATGTCACTTAAATTCATATGACTCCTGTTTATATCTTCTCAAGGAGCCAGATCTGAGGTAGAGTAGACAAATCTCTTCTTCCATTCAAAGGTGATGAAAAGAATTTTGCTGGTATACGCAAATTTCTTGATGCAGATTCCTTTCCTGACTTTTATTTTAAAGGAGCAGCAAAATTCTTAAAGTGACCCACATTTTGATACAGGATGACCTGGAAGGAGAGGACAGAGAGATCCTGGGATGGACGTTTTTTGTTAAATGAAAATTTAATAGACCTTACAGCAATGGAAAAGGCCTTAAGTCAGAGATGAAGGTCTTAGATTTAATTTTAAGGAAATATTGCCTAATTTGGAATCTGACATTGTTCTTCTGATTAGCAGTACTATTTTAGTGCCTGGTAACACCTGCATTAAACTGTGATTACAGTCTTCTAGTTCTCCCAGTCTTTTCCATATTTAGCAACAATTAACAAAATTTGAATTTTACATTTTAATTTTGTAAATGTATACCAGCTCCTTATCTATAGAGGTAAGTTTCAGTAGATTAGTTACAAATGCTTTTTGTGCAGATATTTATCTAATATAGATACTCACCTGTGACAGTGCAGAAATATATAAATGCTCTGTTAAATAATGTTGTTTTTCTGCGCTTCATACATCCAAAATAATGCAGCAAATCATACAATATAATGCAATGCAAATACCTAAGTCAGCTCGACTTGTGTTTCTGATGATGTATCTCTTTCGGTTGTGTTTTGTTTCAGAGGAATTTTGGATTTTTCACTTGTACTTGAAGAATACACAAGTAGCAGTTTATATGATGTGCTTCATGTTTTAATCAACTAATTTTTCTGCCTTGGTTCTTGTGTGATGTGGCCTTACAGTGTTATGAAGGAAATGGGCATATGGAATTTTACTAATATAATTATTGTATTATTTTCAACAAATTTGGGACATTTGCAAAGGCTTTGCATCATTTAAAAAATGCTCACTTTTATAACTTGCATGCTTTTGTCCAACGTGATCCAGATGGTTCTGCTGGTTATAGTTCATAGCACAAGAAAGTGTGTTTTCCTGGAAGAAACATGAGTTTAGGGATATGAAACAAAGTGGTTACTTCTACATTTTTTTTATTTTTTATTTTTTTATAGAGACCGTTTCCAAGCCTACAGCTTCAGATCAGTGACCTAGTTTGTTAACACATCTATTGTTTCTCTAAATGAAGATGATTATAATTTTTTTTTTTTTGTTATTGTCAGTATTACAAAATTGACCTAGTATTGGAAAAGTAAGGAGTGGATTTTGTTCTACCATTATCAGATTCTCAAGCAAGATTTCATTTCAGCATTTCCTACTGGTGTATAAAAGAGGAGGAAGAGAGAGTGACTTTCAAGCAGCAGTTTGAGCTTTTGGTTCAGGCACTTAAATTTCTTAAAAATTTACCTGGACTAGTAAACTGAACAAGTAAGATGGGAAGTCACTGATGGAAAATAAACGCAAAATATCAAGATGTCATTTTAAGAGTTGTTTTTATGACCATTACCATCCTTGAAAACTGTGTTAGAACAGTCAGAGTGCATGTATTCTGGTCCTGAAATTAAGGACTAGACTGCTATTCACCAGAGAGAGCACTTAAAGCACTTTACTCCAATTATATGTCTGCTATTCGATGCATGAGGCTGTTAATGCCTCCTGAAGCAATTATCTGTAACAGTCTTGTAGTTGAGGTTGACTTCCACTGGGTGGTGACCAAGACTTGCTGGAGCAGGAGTAAGTCAGTAGACCAAAACTTTCTTTAATATGACTTGATTTTTTTTTTTTTTATCAGATCTGTTTATATTTGCTTTGCTCCTTTTCATGTTAGGCAATATATTTATCAGCAGTGAACAAGCACCTGATTGTTCTTTTTCCATTTAAATTCTTTCCCTCTACTTTTCTCCTCCACCCCCCCATTTTTACCTTATTGTGTTTGTCATTTACTTATTTTATTCTATGCTGTGTACAGACCAGCTCAATCACTGCCTTTCTTTTGAATGAAAAACAGAAAATCCTGTAGTGCCAGTTCTGTGGATTCTAATGTAAGCTATTATGTTTGCCTTTTGGGAAAGCCAGTAACTAAGCTGTGTCTAGGAAGCTGTTTTATTGAAGGAAGATGGGGAGAGAAGATGCATTTCTACATCTTGTGCTATTATTGTCAGCTTGGGAAAAAATCTGGTTTCCCAGTTAGCTTCAGAAGACAAAGGTGTGTTTGATTGTGGAGGTTGCTGCCAAAACTACCTCCAGCTGAACTGGACAGCTTTGTCTTACATCCCAGCTTAAAGTGCCTTTAAATCTTGGATGTAAACATCGTACATTGTACAGAAGATTACTTGTCCCAGAAGTACTGTTAGTAGGATTCCAAGTCCCTCCGTTCGTTTAGCTTCAGACAGGAGGGTATGCCTCTAATGTGAATTAGCTCAGACTGAGGGTTAACAGCACAAACAGATTCAATGTAATGTCCTTGAAAACATCTAAATAAAATTTCTGCATGTTCAGATCTCAGAAATGTGAACAGTGAGTTTAGCTGTCACAGAAAAGACGATGGCTGAGAGCTGCATGAGAGGCATTAGGCATATTTGGAGTGGAAAATGGGGAGATAAAAAATACACAGCTTGTCAGAAGAGCTGGTGTTTTTGCATGCTTCTCTGGCAAGGTATCTCTGTACCTCTTAACAGTAGAGATGTTTGTTGTGATTTAATTTCTTACATTTGCTTTTGCATTGTGGTTTCTTTTCTCCTCTGCTCCCTGCTTCTGTTCCTTTGCTTTCTTTCTTTCTTGCCTGTGTGTAGCATCGTGGTTTTTTCTTTCCATTTTTGGTAATAGCAGACTGCTTAAAGCATTCGTAGACATAGTCTGCATGCTGTTTTGTGCATTTGAGGAATGTCTCCTTGTATTAATGTCCGTGCTATAGATGTGGTTATCCTCTACCTGTTTAATTGTGTGGACTTTTCTAAACTTTGGGAGATACTTATTTTTTAAAAGAATAAAATACTTTGGTAGTTCTACTGGAAGTGGCAGCTGCATGTGTGTTTCTACATATGTATGTATCTGTATACTTAAATTAGAATTAAATATCTTTTGTTTTTATTTTTTATTTTTTTTTCAGTTAAATTAAACAAATTAGTTTTCCTTTAGGGGGTGACCAGTTTGGGGGATGTCTTTGTGCTGCAGCACTGTGGATCCTTATACAACTCTTTCCATTTAATGTTTCTTATGGTAGGAGGGGAGGACAGCTGAAGCATTTCTTGAAACAGATTTAAGTGTATGCTTTGTAGGTTTTGTTAGTAAACTGAGCATCATCTCTAGCAGTATGGCCTTTCCTAATGTTGCAGGTGCAAATATGGTTGATTTAGCAGCTTCCCTCAGTTGCTTCAGACTGAAAGCAAGTTAAATTCTGTGGAAGCTTTGTGGCTAAAATTTAGAGCTGTTTTTCTTTTCCTCATTGGCTCCTCCCTCCACACATACAAATTGTGCCATATTTTTCTCTCTGTGAGAACTCTAAGCTCCAGTGTTATCAGACTATTAAAAGGTAGAGGCCTGTTACAATGCTGTTAGAGAGCAGAGGTTTTCTTCTAAATGAACTCTTGTTGTCTTGGAGCACTTTGTTTATTGCTCAGTACGTGCTTTAATTCCAAGCTCTAAAAGTTTCACAGCAGAAATGTTAAGACTTCGGGTACTTCACACCTGTAATTCATGTTCTCTCATGCCTTGCCTAAACAGTGTGGACCACATGTACCCAACTGAAACATGCTCTTTTACCCTCAAATGCAAAGGAAAGATGACAGAAAGCAATCTTCAAAGCTGCCTAGATAGAATGCAGTAAGAATGTCTGCAGTATTCTCACTTGGGTTTTATTAGAGCTTAATGGTAATTAAGAAACCTTAAGTATGTGAAATCAAAATAGAAAAACTCCCACTAAAGCCACCTTAATTGTATGACCAAGTGTATTTCAGAGGATCTCATATTGCTCTGTGTGCATTTCTTAGAAAGTAAAAGCTGGAAGAAGGGAAATTCGTTCATGCCTTTAACTTCTTTGTACAAATGAAGGAAGCATTGCAGGAACTAGAGCGACTGATCTTGTGTTCAGGCTTTTTTCACATAGCCTGAATGGCTGAATTACAAGGATGGAATTAAAAATCATTTTACTAAAATAGTTACAGCACACATGGACAGGAATTAAATAAAGTACAGATGCTGAGGAACCATTTTCTAATAGCATTCTGTAACTGCCATGGAGGTTATACATGTAGCAGCATATAAAGGCTCTTTTCCATGTAATTTGGATGACAGATATCTAGTACGTACCTTGAGTATTGTTTCTTTTTTCAGGCTTCATGCTATTTTAACGATTAGGATTAGTGAGATTGGAAGCATTGTTACATGCGGTTTCAGTTGTGGGAATATTTATTATGGACAAAATTCAGTTTTATTTAGAAGATAGGATCTTCAGTTTTGCTTGCCACTGTTTGTGAGCGCAAATGGAACCTAAATGGTGCAAATGCCTTTTGCCAAACTGACAGTAATGGACAATTTTGAAGAGATTGGTGCAGAAGAGTATGTTGCCGAGCTGTTAAATCATTCATTTGCAGCATCCATGCGACTCATTCATCTTCTGTTTTGCTAGTGATGCACTGCTGGGGAGTGCAAATCTACAGATCTCTGCTTCAGAGTTTAGCCTGATTTGTGAATCATGGGCCCCCACAGAGATGGAGAGCAAACTGTGATGCTTTATTTCCAAGACTCACTCATTGGTGCCTGATGCTAAGGCCCTACCACATAACCTGTAACACTCTTGTGTATGCTGTACATCACAGAGAATAGTGTGCCAGGTGTGAGTATTTAACATTTAGAACCTTCCATTTGGAGGAGTGGGGGAGTTTCATGAGTAACTTTGTTTGCCACGGCATAGCAAGGTGGACAGTGAGCACTTTCAGTGTAAGAGATGAGGTTTTATATCTCTTAATACTTGTATGATCATAATTGAGCAGAGGGTAGCTAGGGGAAAATAAGAGTGGAGAGTTTTTCTTCAGAAAACCTGGTTAGGGAGGATTTGTTGTATATAAAATGAGGTTTCTTGAACTATGTATTTCTAAAGGAAAGGATGCGTTTCCATATGAGCTTTGGCCTTCTGTGAAGACTCTGAATACCAAGAGAAGGGTAGTTTAATTGTTTGGCAAAGTGAAGCTGTATTTTTTTTTAAGTATTCTATTTGGATATCTTGTCGTGACACATAGCATCATTGTATTTCTCTCTGCTGTCTTCTTGCTACGTCCTAGCTGGCACAAACTGTAAGTTTTCATTTAGTTTATATAGCAACTGATCCATGATAATAATTTGTTATGCTATTGTAATAACACTGACCTTGGCTGCTGATTTTCCTCTGTGTACCTCTGGCATGAACCAGTCACCAGTGATTGAACTCATGCTATCAACTGTAAAAATGAATATGGCTGTCTTTCTTAGTGCAGTGCTCACATCAGGGTTAGAGATGTTTTTGTCTTCACTCACATGAGCCCTTATAGACAATTAAAGGGAACTAGAGAGAGTGATGTTACCTTTAAAATCTTCAAGATCTTTGGTGATGGAGGAAGATTGACAGTTATTGTCTTAAAGGAGGAAGAAGAATGAATTAAACTTATTTATAGCTCTTTTACATTGTTTATTTTGCATAGCCTTTAAGAATAGCCATATTTTTTTCCTCTGTACAACAGAACTTTTGATAAAAACGTGCACAGTAGGATTTGCTTGGCTATGCTGACTTTAAAAATTGTTTGTTTTTGGAAATGCTGAACATCAAATAAAATTCAGATTAATAAACGTAATGAGAAGGATGTGACCTTTTCTACTTGTAATGGGGAAAGTAATGTGTTACACAATTAAAGAGGTTATGTGCAAGTAGATGTGATAAAAGATTTTGGCTAAGAACATGAAGGGTGTTGCCTGCTAAGGAGAGTCTGGTCTGGAAAATTTGTTGTAAGTTGTTCTACAAACAAAATTCAGCAATGAAACACGTCTTTAGTCTTTCTGTAGTGGCAGTACAGGTTATTCTGAACATTTACTGTTGGCTATTGTGATGTGCATGGAGGGGTACATACAGAATAGGTAATGCAACCAAAATATTATGTAGGGAAATGATTTTTGTTTATTTGTTTTTCTACAGCATTGTCAGGGAACAAAAGCTTGCCAAGAACGCGTTGGCTGTAGAGGGAAAGACTAGAATAACTGGTTAAGATGAGAGCCTAAACAAAATCTTTGTTCAGTCTCAGTAAAATACCTCTGAGGTTTGATAGAATGGTGATCCAGAGAGAGGACTAGATAATTGAATTAGTTATTTTTAGTTGCACGATCAACAGATCAAAAACGACTTCAATTCAAATGTGAATTTATGTTATTACTGTTCTTATTTTAGGTAAAGAAGATGAATTTCCAAAGAAGCCGCTGGGGCAAATTCCATCAGGACATCAACCTGCTATTCTTAATTCCACTCCAATGCTTAATGGACAGAATAGCACTGGTACACAAACAATAAGAAGGACAGAGAGGAGACCGTCGCCTGTAGAAGAACGAGAAAATTCACCAAATGATCGAAAAAGAATGAATTCACTGGAGAAACAACCTTCCTTAAAACAGCAGAAGTCTCGCCCAATAGACGCACAGAGTAGTCAGTCTAAAAATGAGGTAGATGCCAGAAGAAAACCTCAGCCGACAGGACAAGACAACTCAAAACAGTATGATAATGCAGCTGCTAACCAAAATTCTAATGCTACTTCACATACACGAAGGGAATTTGTACCTAAGTGGAATAAACCATCTGATATCAAAATAATTGAAAAGACTATGAAACTGACTGCAGAAGTGAAAGGAAGGCCAATAAATCATTCTGTTTCAAGCTCTCCACCAAGTCCTACAGAAACACAGCCTTTGAATGTAAAACAAAAAATGAGGGTTTTGGATGCTGATGAAGGTAAGCGTGGGTCTAATGCATCCCAGTATGACAATGTTCCAGTAGCTGATAATGAGAGTGAGAATCCTGTTGAAGAAATGCTTGAGAGAGTTCATTCACAGAGTCCTAGGCATGTAGCATATACTAATAGTCCAAGAAAACAAACTGAGAAAATACCTGTTCCATTAAAAATGGCCAACAACTACACCTCTACTTCACAACCCCGATCTCCAAAATATTCATTGCAATCTGATGGACCACCTCATGGACTACATGCAAAACAGCCGCTGCCGTCTTACAGCAATCCTCCTACTTATCTTGGAAATTCTCCAAAGCATATCTCCAGCATAAGCAATACAAGTTCTATACCTCTTCATTATCATGGGAATCGAACCAGCCCTCCTGGTAGGCCGTATGGCTCTTTTATTTCAGCAGATTATTCTCCTGATATGTTACAGGTGAATTCCTATCCTGCTGGTCGCCAAAATTCTCTTTCACCAGCCCCTACTCGGATAGACGTAGCCCCTGTTGATGTGTACACCAGCAACTTGAGATCCCCTACAGGTGTCAAATTCATAATGCCTCCGGTGGATTATTTACCAGAAGACAGGAAGTGGCCTGATGCTGCTTACGTGTATAGACATGAACCGTACAGGCAGCCCTGGAGCCAAGATGTCAACAAGGGCCACTTGGATAATTCCCAGAAATACCAGCGTTTTCAGTCAACGCCTTTTCAAGAGCACAGTCTTCCTGCTGTTTCTGTGGATAGCCCAGTAAGATACAGGACTTCACCAACCTTTGAAGAGCAAGGTTCACCACAGTACCAATATTCCAATCCATCAGCTCAAGTCCAACACTTCCGAAACAGAAATGATGGATTATCTATGCATGAATCTGTACTTCTCTGAAAATGTCTGCTCTTATTAAAGTGGCAAGATCCAAACCCAGTTATACTTTACTGTGTTAGTAGTAGTCCACCTAACTTCTTCCTTGAAATGTGGACAGTTCATGTGACTCTGCAAAAAACACTATTCAAAGGTTCAGACTTTTCACTGAAGGCTAGGTGAGTTCTTAGACCACTGAAGCTGTTGAAAGTGATCTGATGCACATAGACATAGCAATAGCAATAAGATCATACACGCAGTATGGCTAATACTGTCATTTTTCCTCCAATTGAAATGAGTTGTGTTATGATCTTTCTGCCTAAAACCTAACACATCTGCGAGTTTTATTTTGACTGACATTGTTAATGCACTGTATTAAGTTTGTGTATGCGTGAGTGTGCGCTTACATACATAAACGCATATGGAAAAGGACTAAAGAGTTGAAATGTAAATGCATTTAACTTTGGACGGAGGTTGTGAAGTACTTTTGTTTCGTATTATTTTTTCTTTATAATTTATTTGAAAAGCCATTCATTTTGAATGGGAATTTCTGTCATTTTTATACAGCTGCCTCAGTGTCCCGGTATCTGTTCTGGGCAGGAGAGATACTTTGGGATTATTAATTTAAATTTATGTGAGAGTTAATTTCCTCTCCTTTGACTACTGTTTGTCATTTTCCTCAGCAAGAAGGAGCAGACAGGCAAGAAAGCCAAAAACATCTCTATAATCTGGCTAAGAAATGGTGCTTAAAATTCAGGGCAGTCTCCAGTTTCTTAGGTGAATTGAATGTGGAGAATTTTTACCTTTGCACCTAAATCTACCTTCAGAATGTCATATATGCAAAATATCGGAGCGCGGTAAGAGTAATGCCACATCCAGAAATGGTGCTGCACCCTTCCCTTTTTGCCACGCTGTGCTGTCAAATTAAACAAATTGGTTGCAAGGCCAAATCTCATAGGTGTCAGAGAATTACCAGCTCCTTGACATTCCTAAGAAGTACATGCAGGAGTTTGAGACTTGGTTGTGACTTGATATCCCCCGAGCTGTGTGCATAAGCAATGTCCTTTCTCTTAAGCTCTGTCATGTCACTTCTATTTTGTTTCCCCCCTGCTTTCCCCCCCACCCCATGCAGAAGGCTCATGTCTGTGATTGGGCATGTTGCTCCTGTGCTTTCAGGCTGCTGAGAGAATGTGGTTTTTCACCCTAAAATCAACCTGACTGTTAGCAGGAAGCTTAGACTCCTGGTAACATAAGTGTTTTTAATGAGCGTTTGCAGCTTCTTCTGCTTTGTGTTTTCCTATCATTGACTGTGAAATGGGGGTGACAAAAATGCAGGTAAAAGTGGCCCGTGTAGGATGAGTGCTGGGTAGGAAGTGCTGGATGCACCGAGCTCTCTTTGAAGCCAATGGGAGTTGAGGCAGATGAGGATCTTGCCAGAAGAGGTCCTTGGAGTGCTTAGCAGGGAGATTTTCTAATGCTTAAGGACCAAGCATTGGTATCAACATCAGTTTCGGATGGTTTTGAAGGTTGTCTTATGATCTTTTGTTCTGTAAGATTTGTTAATTAAAAACATAGAAGTGGATTACTTTTTTTTTTTTCCTTTAAAGAATGAGCTTTAGTGCCTATTATTGCTGCAGGTTGGCTCTGTAAGTTTTAAGGTACATAAGTAAAACGATTTTTACAAAAGGAAGTAACATTTACTTAGTATATTTCAAAAACCTTTTTGTGTATATGATGTGTCTGATGTAATTTTTAATGAACTGGTCAATTTTATATTTTAAGGATGGCAAACTGCAGCGAAGTAATTGTAGCAAAGCACTACACTGAAACTCTAAAATTGTGAAGATAACTATGACTTGGGCTTACCTTAGTTCTGATTGCTTACAGCAGCTTAGAAATGTATGTATATAATATCGTGGCTACGTGTAATAATCTCAGTGTTTAATGATGGTTCTGTAATTCATAACAAAGCTGTACAATTTATTTGTGCAAGCAACACGAAGCTCCAAAATATGTATCAGCAGTAGTAAATACTGTAGATTTTTATATATAAAATATATACACACTATTTTCTTATGTCATCTGCGACAGTTTTATAACTGTGTATCCTATTTTGATGTGACTGTATTTTTAACATGTTAAAATAATAATAATAATTCTATTGTTTTGTCTTTATTTCTTCATTGTCTTATAAGCTCAGAAGTGCAGTTTTGCTCTTCTCAGCACAAATGATTGCTTTCCATAAATGAGTCGTGTGTATATATGTATTTGGTGCATGTCCTGTTTTATTTGTTGGTACAGGTTTATTTTTAGGCTGAGCCATATGGATGCAACCTATACAGTGCTTTTGCATTATTACAGAAGTAACGAGGTTATTGATTGTAGTTTACTACACTGCTAAACCTTAACCTATCATTTGTGAAAGCTCAGAGTATAAACTGTGATCATAATTTTCTGGCTGTGTTCTAATAATCTCACCCAATATCAATTCAGAATAAGAGAATTATTGGAATGAGAGACTTTGCATTGATCAGAGTGTGAAACAATAGTCTGACTGTGGCTGTGGTGTTTGTTGCATGTTTAGAGAGCTGTATTCAGCTGACAAAAGCCTGGTGTCACATGTTTGTAGTGCAAAGTCTGCTTCTGTTTCATTTAGCTGGACTAACCAAGCTAAAGGTACCACCAGATTCAAATCCATTACTGATGCCAGTAACAAACAGTGAGGAGTGAAGCAAGGCAGTGCTGTGCCAGTGTCTTACTGTGTCTTGCTGGTGGAGGGAATCATTCCCACGTAATGGATTAGATATCCTCCTGAAAGCTTCTCTGTCACTGTCTGCTTTGATCTGAAAACAGTCAAGCAGTAAGTATCATAATACTTGAGACCTTTGCTTCCCATGCTTTCTTCGTAATGATTTTCTAAAATGTGCCTGCCTTGTGCCATGTGAACCATAGTTTGTTGTCTGGCTCTCTTGGGGGTTAGCGAGGCAGTTTCAAGGCAGGGGTTTGGAGAGCAAGTAATGTCTCTCCACTAACACATTGGAATGCAGAAGACCGAATAAGGCTAGATGCTTAACTTCTGCAAGGCCAAAAATCAGCGAAATGAGAATGTAAGAGCAAAAGGGAATCAGTTGTGTGGTGTGAACTTCGGTGTTTGCTTTTCCTTTGACCGATGCCACGCTAGAATAAATACACAGAGTTCAGTGCAGGACTGTACAGCAGAAGACTGAAATCCTTCAAGTTACTGGGGCCTTGGGAAGAAGTTAGGAAGGACTGCAGTCTCACTGGCACTCCTAAGCTTTTCCATGAATGGGGTTTGATTATGTGATCAAACTGCTTCTCTCTCTAATCAAACCACGTGCGTTGTTTAAGCGAAGACAGAAGCCTTCCTACTCCTGCTGTGACCCCAGGGAAGATTCTTTCCTGACGTCAGTTTGGGTGATGAATTTGAGTCATCATCGCTTGGACATCTAAGGAAGAAAATATGACTTCAGGAAAATGATCTCAATCTTTTCCTTTCCCCAGATCCAGCTGTGGCCTGCCTGTAATGCTTCAGGGAAGGTGACACGGAGGAAACAAAAAACCCCTTTCACCAGAAGTCTATTAAAGAGAGTATTTCCTCCTAATCCCTGCTGATGACTACCGAAAGCCTCAAAGCATGATATTCTTTGCAATTATTTGAGAGCGATCAGATCAATGCAGGCAATTTTTTGTTTTTACCCAGGGCCATAAAGGAAAGTCCTTCGCAGATGTAAATACCGGTTACCTCCATAACACCTGACAGCAGAATTAATCCCTGACTGTAAAGCACCTGCTATATCCTCACTACGAATAGAAGTTTAGTAACAGTAAGGGATTGTAGAAACCTTGGAAGCTGCAGAAGAGAACTGTTTTATCGTTAGGCAAAGATACACCTTTGTAATAAACCAGTTGTTAGTTCCAAAATTAGATGCATAGTGTAAACAGCATTGAAATGTCAAAAGACAGAACAGCCTTCCAGTGTGAAGAAGCAAATCCAAAGATTCCCTGAGGTATGTATGCATTTTCCAAGGAGATTTCTCTCAAGAATCCTATCCTGAATTTCACATCGTACTCGATATGACTTTGAAATGGGCTTGCAAATTACAGACTTTTTTTTTTAATCTCCCCCTTGGGTGGCATTACATCGCATTCACAAAGAGGAATACTATTTAAAATATGCCATCAAACGCCCACCGTTCCATCTCCAGTGGAGTACATTCTGCTTTCAGTTTTTCAGCGAGAGGAAAATGTAAATTTTTTTTGTAGCCCTTGCAATACTGCATTTTTGCAAAGCTCTGTAAATGTAGCATAGTTACAGTTCAGCAGTTCCTTGACTAAGTACAGTTGGGCTTCTGTTTTGATGATATGAGGTTATTGTGTGGTTTGCTGAAGATTTTTTTTTGCTTTTGTGGTGATATTAAGAGGCTCCCGATGCTTTGAATGGGCCAGTTGCAATGAGAAGAGGACTAGGCCAGCGAATGGAACTGGGAATATAATTGTGATTGTTTGAGTAGTCTTTAAATGGTTTCCAAATCTGGTGAGCTTGGGAAAAATGCCATTTTCGGGCTTCTTTGTGCCAAGAGGACTTCCTGCCACGCCAGGGAACGCAGCAGTCCCTCCCCTGAGTGATTTCATTCTCTCAACCCTCACTGACTGCCTGTCCTAGTGCTTATGGAGTTAATAGAAAATCAGTGGTGCTTTTAGAAATGGGCATTTTGAATAACCTGAAAATGAACAGAACTTGTTCTAGATTTTTTTCCTTTTTAATTTAATTTTTTTTTTTGAGGAAGTGGAGTATGTTTCTTTCTCTGTAGATTTTATTGTCAGCCTTGTCAGGTGAGCTGTGCTCGATTCTTCTGTCTGCTTCCTTCCTCTGATAATGTGCCAACTCTTGTTTTTCAGAGGTGTTGCGATGCCTTTTTGCTGCTGTTCATTGGGAGCGTGATAAAGCAGTTAATAACAGATTGCTGTTTGCCTCTTCAGCCTTGCCTCTCTCTAGACAATGTGCAAATTAAAAAATAATAATCATCATCATTTGCATTGGTCAGAAATTCTCCAGGAAGGTTTTTCTTACAGAAAGCAATTTAATTTAGCAGAAGGTGAAGGACACGGTAGCATAGAAGCACTTGTACAGTCTCTGCAGTCCAAAGCCATAGTTTGCTTTTGCTCAGCATCACGCACCAGAAGCTGTATCACATGCAGCACCAATCAAGTGTTTTTGCAAAGTGCCATTTCGTGCCACTGAAACGTGCCAGCTCAGACTGGCAGTCGGTCAGATGTAGCTACAACAGGCTTGATTTCCAGGTGATACTCTGCTTTGTCAGATTCTTCTATTTGAAATGTGTCGCAGAATTGAAGCTGGTGCCTTAAGCCACTTCCTAGCTTAGGAAGGCTGGAAGTGAAACTTTCTCATTCACACCATCCAGACTTAAAAGCTTTGCATTTTCCAGTTCAGCAGTATCTTCTGGAATCATCTGCAGTATTGTCCCTTAGGAAAAAACAGATCTCTGTCATTTTTGATAACAGAGAAAAGAGCTCTGCTAGATGATTTAGTCCAATCCATGTCTTTTTATTGTTGTTTTTTGTTTAGCCTTTCTGTTCCCAGACATTTTCCTCACTGATAACTGACATCAGGGCTGCGTGTCCCTGAGCCAGTAAGTGATCTGTAGTACTAGCATCAGGTTGTGTGGCATTTCTAGGCAAGTTGGCACCCAACTGTGGGAACTGAGGTTTTGCAATATGGTTAAGTGGGGTGCTTTATTGTCTGAAGGGTGTAGTAGAATCCAACAGTAACGCGTGGGTTTTAATGTTAAAAATCACAAAGCTTTCAAAGCAAAAGGGCTGGGTTTTCAAAGGTGGTGGTACTTAGCTGTTTTTACGTTTGGGAATGGAGGTGAGAGTTCTGTATAGTGGGCTTCTTCCCCTGAAAGTTAAGGAACACTGGAGAATTCAGTCAGAATCCCACTCTCCTGAGATGCAGTGATGCATGTCAGTCATTTTCAAATTACTGGACACATGCTTGGTACAAGGTACCCAGAACAAAACAGGTTATCTTTCTAGAAAGTGATTTAAAAACCATCCCATTGACTTCAGTCTTCCTCAGGGGCGACATATTAGTCAACTTCCAAAGAAAGTAAGAAAGTGGCAGTGTTGAGAATCTTCATTTGGTGTCAGTTGATTGGGGGATCAGGCCTAGCCAGCATAGGTTTGTGAGGGGCAGGTCCTGCTTGGCCACCCTGATCTAGCGACCTGCCTGGTGGATGAGGGAAAGGCTGCTGATGTGGTTGGTCTTCTTTGACTTCAGCAAAGCCTTTGTCTCCCACAGTATTCTCCTGCAGAAGCTGGCAGCCAGTGCCTTGGACAGATACACTCTTGGCTGGGAAGGAACTGGCTGGAGGGCTGGGCCCAGACAGTGGCGGTGAAGGGAGTTAAATCCTGCTGGTGATCGGTCATAAGTGGTGTTCCCCAGGGGCTGGTACTGGGGCCTGTCCTCTTCCATATCCTCATCGAACTGGGATTGTTCAGTCTGGAAAAGAGAAGGCTCAGGGGAGACCATACAGCTCTCTGTGACTGTTTGAAAGGAGGTTGTAGTGAGCTGGGGTTGGCCTCTTCTCTCATGTAACTAGTGATAGAGGATGAAAGGGAATGGTTTCAGGTTGCACCAGGGGAAATTCAGACTGGATATTAGGAAATACTTCACTGAAAGAGTGGTGAGGCACTGGAATGGGCTGCCCAGGGAGGTGGTGGAGTCACCAACCCTGGAGGTGTTCAAGGAACATTTAGATGTTACGTTGAGGAACAAGGTTTAGTGAGAACTATTGGTGATAGGCGGGTGGTTGGACTAGATAATCTTTTAGGTCTTTTCCAGCTTTGGTGATTCTATGACACATTTTTTCAAACTGACTGTAACTTCCTCATATTTTACTTCCAGTAGAGGTGTCCGTCATATTTTACTTCTAGTGTCCACCTGTTGGCTACTTCAGTGAATGACTTTTCTTTCTGATGTCATCTTGTCACGGGCCACCTGCTCCATATCAACTCATTGCATTCTCAAATCCATCTCAAAGTCTGTTCTTTTTTTTTGCTGTCACTTTCCTTCAAATAAATCACAAAAGAAAAAAAAAAAAAAAGGATAGAATAGCAATATGAGTATAATAAGCCAACTATAAATGCTTTCAGCAGGCCTATCTGGTGGTTGTGCTGTGCTTTACTGTATGCAGTAACTACATCATGAGAAGTGACATCTGCTGAATCTGAAGGACTGGGATGTTAAGTGGCTTGCTGAGTTTTTCCTTAGGCGATACCATGTGCAAGTGGGAAGTTATGCCCCTGATTTGAGAGCTCTCTGCTGGCCAGCACACAGGAGCCAGTCAACCTTTGTTGGCTGGCTGGACTCGGTGCTCTCTGTAAATATTTAATCATACATAGCTACTGAAGGAAGGAGAAACAGTCTCTCAATCACAGAATTAGTATGCTCACAGCTATAGAAAGTCATTTGTAGCTGCTGGAGTTCACCCATTGTTCAAAGCTATACTTCAACCTTTTTGATGCTGTAAATCATAATTTTGCTCTGTAACGTGTAAAAATGTAGCATTAACCTCAGGTGTTCCCTTTCCAGTGCGGTTCTGCAGCAGGGCTGGCAGCATACATTCTGCCTCTGGCAGTAGTTTTACTGATGTGCTCAATTTCTGTTGAGCACGCCTGGTCTTGCAGTGAATGAAACGATTCCCTTGTCTCCTGGAAGGGTTTTCACAACTGCTTCCCCTCCCACCTCGCCATGTTCTGTCCAGATGACACCAAACACTAATGAAGAGGGGAAGAGTGTAAATTCTTTTTGACTTAACCATCTGCGGAGTCAGGCTGCTGGAAGTGCTCAGTCTGCTCTCCCCAGAGAAAAGTTCTGGTGGTGTAACTTTGGGGAGGAAAAAAAAATAAAAATAAAAACAGTGTTACTCTTTAAATGCCATTACTAAAAAAAAAAAAAAGCAAAACCAAAAAACATAATTTCAGTGGATGGGTGGGGTGTCACACTGTGCACACATTCATCATTGTAAATGCTATGTCTGAAATGCTTTGAAACGCTTTCAAATCTTGTGATTTTGGGCACATAAGCAGATCGCTTTGGTAACCCTCTTGTTATACTCAATAGGAGTGGTCAGGTGGTATTTTCCCCTCTTCATTTAAGTGGTTTCATACAGAGACCTTCAAGTTCCAAAATAACATTTCATGCCACCTTGATTATTACTTTATTGTTAACTCTAAATGCAGACTCCCTCGTCTACCTCCCCTTTTAGAAGTGAATCATGTTCTGTTATTTAGAACGACCCTAAACAGAGACTTCAGATTTCCAGCTGGATTAATGGGGCTTGGAGGAGGGCAGCCAAACTTCCATGACTTCTAATCACCATCGGATTGGATTAGTAAAAGAAAATTCCTTAACTACCCATCCGCAGATGGAGATTTGACTACAACTTTGAAAACACTTGCATGTCAGCTACTAGCAACATAGCTCAACTTCATGTTTTTGAAATATTTCCTGTACTGTATGGTCCTCTGAGTGCCTTATGCAGAAGGATGTCCTTGTGTGCATCCTTTGCTGCAGGGAGTTCGGCAAGTCGTAGCTGGTAAGTCAGCCACGTCAGGAGGTAAGCTTGCCTCCAGAGCTAAGCTTGAGACTGTATTTCCATCTCCAAGCCTAAGCCAGAAGCTGCAGAGGTCGTTGGGTGACTGTATGTTATTTGTTACGGGCTTTATATTTTAGAGTAAGGAAGGTGAACTGCCTGAACTCCTGTCTTGCGATTCTTTTCTCTTTGTCTTTAAATAAGGCAGCAGCATCAGTTGTCATGGGGTTGGGATTGTTTCCAGCCATAAGGCAAGTACTCGATGATGCAGTGCTGAAGGGGAGCTCTCCATGACGATGCTCCTAGAAGGAAGTTGGGTCTAATTATTTCAAATGACTGAAGCAGGTGAAAGCTTCTGTGCAGCTTTTCAAGTGGTTTAGCACCTGCTATTCTTCCAAGGAATTTGAGGAGCCAAGGTCCAAACTACTTACAAACACAAGAAAGAAATCCTAACTGTATATTCTTGGCACTTAACAGATGCTCAGTTTTACCATTAGCCTATAGATGAGTTGCTTCACAAAACCTTCCCAGTCTGCATCATCTGTCCGTTGCTTATTTTCTGGTGTTGTTAATAACAAAACCCTGCTGTCTTTTTATTTAAAGCTCTATGTGTGAATCTTGGCAACTCTTAGGAACAAGTTCCCTCTTTGCATTTTGCCTTCACTAGGAAAAAATAATCAGCACTTCTCACCTTAACAGGGCTCTTAAAGGATGTCTGCAGCTTCTAATTCCAAAGGAGTCTTTGCAGCTGCTGAACAGAATGTCTCAAATATTTTTATCTGATCCTTTTGTGCTGAGTCTAGTCTGACCCTTTGGGTTTGTTTTTGACCTGGGGCATTGTGTTTTGGTCTCTGTCTGCTTTGTTCCTCTACCAACTAGGAACTGAATGAGACTCGCAGGATGCTTTGAGGTGGGTGTACCTCAGCTTCTCATGATGGTGTGCTTGCACTACAAGATGAGAATGTTTTTTATGAATTCAAAAAGCTTTATTAGAACATCAGCTAGAATACTGAGTTATTTTAATTAGAATTCAAAGTGACTAAGAGCATTGCTAACATTTAACTCTCCCTGCCCTTGCCTGTGGTGTCTTTTCCTGAGCAGGAAGGCAGCCCTCTGGTTTCTCAGAACCCCTGCCTTGTCTGTCCTTGCTGAAATTCCACTCTTAGCCCTTTCTGCTGCCTGCCCTGATCACACCCATCTTAAACATGGAAACAGAAACCATCAATCCACGGTCATGGTTGTCACAGCTTTGAATGGCTCTTCTTTCTTGATGTTTGTCCAAGCTTTCCTACTTCTTAGCTTGTGCTTGGTCTGTCCTGGGGGAAAAAAAGCCTTCCTGGAGGATCTGCAATCCTCCAGGACTACATATGGAGTGTTGGACTCACTGAGCTCAGCAGAACAGGACCAGTAAGAGTCGAGCCAAAACTTTACTGTGTATGAGAGAATTTTTCATCAGCAAGTTGAAAAACCAATCGGTTTTTTGCCTGTTTAGGCTTGAGATAAACAACTTTGGAGAGGGCTTCGTACTGCTATTAGTGCATTTTGTGTTGGGTTGGCACTGCACAACAAACTCTTCTCACAGTTGATTTCCATTTTCTCTTTTCAGTTCCATTTCTTTAAGTTTTAACTTCATTCAGGTTTGTGTTCTGGGGGTTTTTGTTTGCTTGCTTGTTTTCATTTTATTTTTTTTTGAGGGGAGATGTTTGTTTACTTTTTGCATGCACAGATCTGGGACGCTGCTTTTGTCTGTTCAGAATCACTGAGCCAAGTGCTGGTGCTCTGTGAGTTTCTGTGCCTGATACCAAATATTTCCGTCTCTTCAAGGTAGATGAACCTGCCACTCTGTGACTCATTAATTCACTCTGAAGAACATTTTTTAGGAGTTTTCTTTTGTAAAGTTGTTGTCTAAAAGCGTATATTTGAAATGAGATTGCTATTGTAACTGCTCCGAGAGGCTCAGAAACCTCATAGCCTTGACATCTGAAGCCTTCCAGAAGAAGCTAAGTGGGCTCCGTTTGAAGTGGTTGAACAATGCAAAGATGCAGCAGAAGGGAAATGAATTGTATTAATTCTGCCAAACTTCAAGAAACTTATTATATTTCTGAACATTCTTTACAGCTTTGGTTCAGAGGTCTCAGGTATAAAGGAGCATTGAAATCAAGGACGAAGATGCCAACAAAGACTTGGGGAAGATAGAGGATCCAGACCTCCTGTGAAAGTGAGACTTCTTCATTCAGGCTTCTTTCAGCGAAATAAGGGTAATAATGAGAAAAGCACTCAGCAACATCTCTAATCACAAAGGCTGAACAACTCTCTGGCCTCCAGTACTGAAAGGATTTCTTCATTATTAGTTAAATATAGTCATGGTCAGTTGTCATATGAGGTTAGAGCATGTGACTTTGGTAGTCTGCTGATTCCATTACTCGATGCTGTACAGGCAGGATCCAGCTGTGTATGTATGCAGTGTATATATGCATACACAGAAATTATTGGCCAGTCTTGAATATCAGTTGTTTCTCAGCAGTATTTGATATTACTTTTATGGATAATGAAAACTTTGAAGAAAAGATCTATTATTCAACTGTAAGAATGGGAACAAGTCAAGGAAACTTAGACATCTTCTGCTTTTACTTGCCTCATCTTAAACTATGTGTTAATATCATAGAATCAGAATGATTTGGGCTGGGGAGAGCCCACTCCTGCCATCGTGGAGACATTTTCACCAGATGTCATTGTTCAAAGCCCCATACAATCTGATCTCAAACCCTTCCTATGGTGCAGCACCCACAGGTTCTCTGGACAACCTGTTGCAGTGTTTTACCACCCTCAAAGCAAAGAATTTCCTTATATCCAACATAAATTTAGCCTCCTCCCTCTTTCAGTTTAAAACCTCTGCCCCTTCTCCTGTCTCTTTTAAATGTTAGGGGTTTTTTTTTATTATTATTTATTAATTTTACTTTTTAATAAAGTAATCAGGAAACTAAACACTTGTTTCTCAGGGAAAGATTAAGTAAAACAAACTGGATGGAAACCCCTATGACAGAAGAGAATCCATAATGGTTTGGCTTCTAATTCTTGGTTAATAATATCCTGAAGTCATCTCTCCTGGTTTCTCAGAAGGATTTCGTTGTGTTTGGTTATGCTCAAATTTATTTGATTGCTTCGTTATCCTTTAGAAGAAAACAAAAAACAAAACAGTTTATTCTGTAAAAGCAAATTCTGATTATTTGCAGCTATCCAATCTTTGCCATCTACTAAGATCTTTCATGAACATCCGCAGCATTGATAAGGTATTAAATAATACTGATCTGAGAGTCAGTCCCTGTTGGTAAAAAAAAACCAACCAACACTGATTCATATCTCCCACCAATGCTGTTAAATATCATTGCCTTTTTGTATCACTGTTTATAATTTTAACATTAACATCTAGCATCAACCAGGATTTTTTTTTCCCGAGTTACTTTATTACTCTTAATTCTTTCAGTTTACAGACTTTTGACTGAATTCTGTAGTCTCCATTATTTGTCAGTATTTTAAACTTGGATGTACCTCTTTGCTGCTTCTCTTTGCTTTTTATCATTTTCTTATTGAAGGATCAATTCTTTTTAACTAGATGACTTTTTGCACAATGTGTTTTCCTACCTATCTGCTGGCTTTTCTTGTTTGGTTGGTTTTGGTTATCCTTGCTGTCTGATGGAAGACTTTGAACAATATACTGGTTTTGTCACCATCTCCTGCTCTAAATGTTATGTTCCCAGTTAGGTATGCCAACAATTCCCTCATGCTTTGAAAAATGTGTCCTTTAACAATTCCCAGTGCGGCTGTCAGCAGCGTGCCGAGCTGCACGGAGCGAGCAGCACTAAGTTACAATCCCAGGAACCGTGGCCAATTCTAATTTCTTGATAAAAGATTTACTCCTGGGAATGGAATCCAATCAAACTGTCCTTCAATTTCACATCATGAAACCTTTTTTCCTCTTTCTCCAGAAACTCTAAATTTTGTTAGTTGGCCACAGGCTATGTCCAGCAGTGCCTCCTTGTGATAGATTAGCTTTTCTTTCTCTGCATTATAGACCAATTTTTAAAGAATAATTCAGCTTATTCTCTCATGATACATGGTTATGTTATGGATGCCAACCTTTCACTGCTTATAACGTTTAGTATTCAAACACCCAGGAGTCTGCGTGAACATCTGAGAGCTGTAGGTTGGACACCTGCCTGGGAAGAGCTGAATGAAAACTTGATAATGAATTTGAGGGGCAAACAGCATAAATTTTTTTCTAACTGGCCCAAGATTATGAACCTAAGTGGAAATGTCTTTGTGCTGGTGTAGTGCTAGGAAGCCCTATGTTTGATATTAGAGAATTATCAATTAATGCTTTAAAAATACTTGCATCTGTATGTGGATGTGGCTCAACTAATATTTATCCAGAATGTTTTGCATAACAATTGCTGGGTGAGCTTTAGCCCTGATGAGTGTTTCGATGCAAACTCAAACTCTTGGTGTATTGTCTCCAGAGCCCTTACAGCATTCAGTCCTCTAGGCGAGTGCTGCTGAAAGCCCTCATCCACTGCTGCTCACTGCTGTGATCACTCAAAGAATGCCGTTCTCGTGTCTGGATGTAGGTAGGTGCTTGCTCTTTCTTCTCTGGCTCTGGGAACAATCCTCTGCACATTTCCACTGAGTGTGCTGTGTTTGACCTTTCCTCATCGTCACAATTAGCCCTGCATTATATTTTGGTATTTTCTCTTTCTATAAACCCCTGTCTGTGAAAGGTTTTATTGTGTTTGCTCACTAGAGGTAGCTTAGCTCACTGTTCTAATGCACAGGCAGAGTTAATAATATTTGTACCAGGAAGCATATCCTATCTTCACAATGCTGAAGGATTTATTGTCACTTATAGTCATATTACAAATGTTTATGGTTTAGAATTTGTCACCGAGAAAAGGCTAATTCCAGATGTGGCACTGTAGATTTGTGATGTTGTGCAAAGCAGAAGTTATTTTTCATATTTATTAATGCTGCTACAGCTACAGCCCAAAGGCAAGCTCTGTCTGTGCATCACAAAATAACCTTGTGAAGATGAGCAAGATTTGTAATGGCTTTGGTCAGTGGCTTCTTGGATTCATTTTGTAGATGAGCCAAGGGATTTTCATTTCCATACACAGATACCACCTTCAGAAAGCATCTGATCATGAGGGATCTGGAAGAACTGGATGTCCCCACTAGTTTAGAAGTCAGTACAGAGAGGCTGGGAACAGGGCAGACACCCCATGTGGTGGCTAATAACGAAGAGACAAAGTGGCGGAACATAATAAGGACACACAGCAGACTCATTCTTTCAGATCACCTCTTGTTCCTGCTAGGTGATACATTTGTGTTTTTAAAAGCAACAACAACAACAAAAAGGTTTTGGTCAGAGGTTTTTCTGAAACGATTTTGTTGGATGCATTTGGACGGATGAATTACAAAAATTCTAGGGGCCACGAGGGAAAACTCCAGAAACTTTCTTCTTCTTTTAAATACATACATACATACATACATACATACATACATACATATATATATATATATATATATATATATTTCCATACTTTTGGTTACCATTACTAGACTTTATGGTGGGGCAGGGGGGAAGAAAGCTGGTGTTTAGGAAGGGAGTGATAATGCAGCTACTGTTGAGCATCGATTGCAAGATCTGACCACTTTTGGAAAGCCAGTTGTGTTGCATTGACTTGACCTCCTCATGTTCCATTTGTTCACCTCTGTGTTGCTTTGAAATATCTAGTAGACAGCCCAAATCCAAAGAGGGGATCAGATAGAAGATGAAGGGCATTGGTGGTGCAGGAGGAAAAGCAGTGTTGTTGCTGGTTCTATGGTGGGAAATAAAAACTGAAAGAACATTCTTTGAGTGACACAGGGGCTCCAGATGTGTATAAGCAGACCTGGCCAATTGCTTTGGGGCTCAAGCACAGGAACAAGGCAGGTGGTTAAGTTAGTTAGCAACACAAGTTCTCTACTGTTCCTGCAAAATGATGAAGGTCTCAGGAGTCTGAGGCTGGTCCTGGCTTTCCAGCTGGGAAAAGTAGTGTATTCATAGTGTCTGTACTCTTCTACATGCAGCAAAGTGGCTCAGTGGAGCTTTGTAGCACAAGCTGCTCATGCTGCACATTACTCAGGGATAGTCCCGTGTTTAAATCTTGCCACTGCAACCCTGTGAATTATGCAAGGGACTGGATACTTTAAACTGAGCTCTAATTCCCAACCCTTGCATCAGCTCTTGTAGCACATTGCTATAGGTGAGTTACTTCAATACACTCTTTCTGTCTCCATTTCTTACCTATAAATCACACATGCCAACATTAGGTGATGCAGCAACTTCACAGATGCAGTGAGATGTTTGGGTAGAAATGCAAAGAACAACAGCAGCAGCATCCCACTTTAACTCCGTGCCTGGGATCTTTGAGTATGATGTTTATTTAAAAATGCATCCATAGCAAAACATTTACCAAGCTTACAGGATATTTCAGGCTTTATCTCACTTTAATAAAAGATAGAAGGTCCAGGGAAAATATTTCAAATTATCATATGAAAGGCAGTTTAAGATGAAGGGGAGGTTACAAAAAAGTAAAATAAGCTATAATTTTCTGTCCAGAAATGCTAGTGCTAAATTATCACTCAAATGCAGTCCAGCATGGTGGCAATTCAGAACTCCAGGGGTCCTTATCTCCCATTTCTCATGCAGAAACTGTTGCATATATTGTCGTCAAGAGCAGACTAAATACAACTTGAGCTGCAGCACTCATTGGCGTCAGTGAGAAGAATGCTACCAGGCGTGACTTTCAGCAGGGCCTTCAGATCTTTGTTAGGTTTCATTGTCACCTTGAATTAAATTTATTTAAGGGTGTCTTTGTAATGTCTGTGTTATTCTTTAGCAGTATATTAGCAATACACAACAAATATGATTGAAGAAGGAGATTAAATGTTTTTATGTCTTTCCTTCTTAGGAAATGTTGGTTGAGTGCTTTGTCTCCTATTAGCATCTCTTACTAACCTTGTGCCCATCATACCACACTACAAGTTGATCATTATGCATTGCAATTATTATCCACTGGTGGGTGAACTAAGAACACCCAGTACATAGATCTTGCTGAAAGTAATGCCTCCTGTTTACTTCCGTGAAATCTTCAACAGATACAAAGAGCACAATGATCCTTTTTGATATAGAAAACTTTTATCTACAGTATGCTATTTTTCAGCTTAGTCTATGCATTTTCACCAGCAATGAACAAAAGCCTGCATGTTGTGCTTGTAAAAACCTGCACCAGTGGACCTACATCACAGCTTCAGTGATGGAGACATTGCTAGGAAAATACTGCCCATGCTGTCCATCTTTCATCAACCCAAACAAATGGAAGTCAGAAGACACCAAATCCAGACCACATAGTTGATAAAGTATAGTCCAGAGAAGAGTGTGCCATGGTCTTCAAAGCGGTATGGGACCTGGTGTTTCTGTGTTACAAGAGAAAAGTTGTCTTCTTCTCTGGCCTCATGGTGGAAGCTCAAGCCTTAGTCAGCATTGTGATGTAGTGGTCAGAGTTGATGGTTTGTTCAGGTTTCAGGAAATCCTGAAGGATCACCCCTTACCTATCCCAAAAGACAGTGCACATCACTTTACCCACTGAGGGCTGCGCCTTGAACTTTTCCTTCAATGGGGAATTCATTTGTCATTCCTTCATGGACTGCCATTATGTTCAAGTTTAGATATTGTACTGAGGGACATGTTTTAGTGGGAAATATTGGTGATAGATGGACGCTTGAACTGAATGACCTTGGAGGTGTTTTCCAACCTTGGAGATTCTATGATTTTGATTCTGGGTCATAGTGATGACACCACATTTTGTTATCAGTAATGATGCAGTCCAGGAAACTGTCACCTTCAGGCTTGTATTGGCCCAGCAGACTCTACAAACTTGCATGCTTCTTTCAGTTCCTGTGTGGGCCACCTGGAACAAGCTTAGTGATTTTTCTAATGTTGCCACCATCGTTTCCAATGCATTGAAGCTGATGTTCAGCTCTCTCCATAGTCTGGCTATAATCCATATATTCATGTGGATGAGCTGATTGAGACATGCTTCTTTTCATGGTGTTAACAGCTGTGTATGGCTGTCCAGAACGTGACTTCTCTTTCACATCACTGTTCAGGTTCTGTTCAGCTGTTCTCATGTGATGTTTTCATGGCGCAATATTTGTAAGCAGAGCCAAACTGAGAGCTCGCGAAGGGCAAAATCTTTAAGCTGCTTAGGTGGCCACATAGAACATACTGGAAAAAGTATAGGGAAAGGAGGGAAGAATAAATTAGATAGTTTAAATACCCTTAATTTAAATTTAGGCTAGTAGCACTGAAATTTGAAAGGCATTCAGCCTGATAGCTTCTCTCTAATGAAGCTTCTTTGTTGGGGGTTCTGGGAATCTTAGTTCATTTTCTGCGCTGCTGAAAGCTGTGTCACGTGAGGCTTTCCATAAATTGGTTCAGGAGCTGGACTGATGGATCCAGGACCCAGACTTAGGGGAACACTATACACATATGCCAGACTTCCATTAGCATCTGTGGAAATCAGGTAGATTTCAGAATTTTCAAATTGGAGGCCTTCTCTGTATTAGGTTTATGTGAACTGTGGAGATGCAGGCGAAGTCCATGGAGGAGATGACAAATGCTGTGTCCCAGGCCTGCTGTATTCTCCAACTGCTGGACCATGGGGCCCCTTAATGCTACTTTGGCTAAGTCGTACAGTTTGTGCATCCTTTTCCCTCTGTCCTGTAGTGGAAATGTCACTTGAGCGTTTATGTGAACATAAACTTGATCACTGCAAGGTGATTCATGGGGTAGGATACACAATGCTCCCTTTGGTCTCCGAATGTTTCAGCCAACTGATAAATAATCGAGAACCTTGAATGTTCCTCTCTGCCCATCTGTCTCGTCAGAACGCTTTGTTTGAATAGTGGTAATTTATTGGTGAGTGCATTAAAAGCCAATCACTGTAATGTCACGGGCATGAATTACCACAGTATGTTCTGTCATTTGGTGGCTTTTTCAATGCCAAACATCAGAATAATCCCTGTGCATGCATGTGTTTTGTTGCTGTTGTCTTTTTGATCCCCATACATTTTCAAGCAGACTAATTAAACGTTAAGAGTGAAAAATAAAAGTTTTTTTCTTTTTCCCTCCTTCATCCAAAACCCACATGTCATTTCTGATTAGAGCTTTTTAGGTAAGGGGAAGTGGAGGTGGGGGACATCCCTCTTTTCTTTCCTCAACCGTATGAACTTAAGTCCAAACTTCTCAACCTTTGTACCTTTGTTATTATTTTCAGCTTGCCTCGGTGAAGGCTAATGCTACGAATGTCTGTGGAGCCAGGTCCTTGAAGAATAGCTTTGCAAATTGGGATTTTGTTTTGGAAGGTCAGAGTTTCAGAGTCTGCCTAGGTTGGCCTCCCCTCCTGGCAACGACTGCATGTCAAATGATTGCACTCTTGAACCGTGAACTCCAAGGCCTGCACTCCCACTGCCACTTGGCAGGAAGAAGAAATTATTTCTGTATGGAATTAAGTAGTCTTCTCTCTCCCTCTGATTTTAAAAATAATGTTTTAAATATTTTTTCCACCTCACATCTTCTGAAGTTAGTTCTACTTCCTGCGAGTCTGGCAGCCTCCAAAAACAGTTAAGAAGAGACCCTTGAGGGCAGGAGCTTGACAATCTTGCAAAAGATATAATTTTAATCTCATAGACTGTTTTGGCACACTGGGTGAAAACAGGCTTTGTCCCTGGGATGAAAAGTGAGGGGTAGAAAGCCAAATTCTATCTTCCAGTGATTATGAAACAGGCTAAAGTGACACAAAAGGCATGACCAAATTGGCCATCTTAATCCACGTTCTAATCAACTCTTAAAGGCAGGAGAGAGGAGAAATTCTCCATTTGCATGTAGTGTGTGTTCACGTCCCATCTGCTTTGACCTGCATCACACAAAGCTGAGTCTGAAGGTTTCAATGGCTTCTCCTTCCTCCTGCTCAACCTTTGCCTGCTGCCTTTGCTGGCTTCTGTGGTCTGCCCCACAGGGCAGTGGGCAGCTCCCTGCCCCCACACCTTGCTGGACGTGTTGTCTGATCTCTTGTCACCCTAACGGAGGGTCTGCTTCAGCTCCAGTCCCAGGTTTGGTCTCTGTGACCTGCAGACGTTCCCCACAAACCAGAGCCCTCCATCTGCTGTCCTTCACCCCCCTGAGAAGCCCCAGTATGCCTGAGTTTCAGGGAGTGATGTTTGCCTTTGTGTTGAGGGCAGCTTTAAGTTTAGGCTTCGGCAAAGAATGTGGGGTTTGGCGTGCTCTGTAAGTCTGTAAATTTCTTCTGAATTATCACAGGGACAAGGAGAGCCTTTTCCTAGAGCGGTGATGCCGTCAGGTGTTTAACCTGGCACACATCAGTCATGTAGATTTAGTCCAGACTTGATCACAGAATCGCAGAACTGTAGGAGTAGGAAGGGACCTCTAGAGATATGTTGTCTTTTTTTTTTTAATCTCTCTCATATATTTTAAGGTAAACTGCACAGGTTTGCCCCTGAGCTCTATAGCAGTAACTACACGCACACAAACAATTCAGAGCTCTGCCGTTGTTCCTGGACCCACTTATCATGGTGTGGTACCTTGATTTGGGAGCTGCTGTGCTGAGGAGCAGCTTGGCAAACAGCGGGTTAGCTTTCCCAGTCTGTGTTGCATACACACAGCTGTGCCAAAGACATGGGTAAGGGTGAGGGAGCGACATGACACTGCGATAAGGAGAAGCTTTTAATTCGTTTTGTCTGTGACCTGAATTCGGGCCCCGTGGCCGTCGTGTCAATCTCGTGGTCTCGTCTGTTAGCTCACTGACGTAAGTCACAGTGACATGTGTGTGCATCAGATGCCCTTCTCTGTGGCTCCAGAAAGGACACTGTGGAGCAGGGGGAGTTACTTGGGGATTTAACGATGCTCATCAGTTAGTTCTGTTTTCCAGTGACATGAACTCTGGTTTATCCTAGTGTTCAGAGGGCATGTGACTGTGCACGTCACAAAATGCAGTGACTTTATCCTAAGAGGGCAGCTAATGTTGTAGGAAATCATGTCTCTTCTCTACTGCTGTGGCAGCAGATGTGCAGAATCAGTACATGACTTACTGAATCTTCCCTCTGTACTCAGCTCTGGTGGGGCCACACCTCAGTACTGTGCTCAGTTTTGGTCCCCTCTCTACAAGAAAAACATTGAGGCCCTGGGCATGTTCAGAGAAGGGTGACAAAGTTGTGAAATTCTGGAGCACAAGTCTAATGTGGAGCAGCTGATGGAACTGGGATTGTTCATCTGGAGGAGAAGATGCTTGGGGGAGACCTTGTTGCGCTCTACAACTGCCTGAAGGGAGGGGTTCTGATAGAGTTTGACCTCCCAGGAAACAAGGACAGGATGAAAGGGACTGGCATTAAGTTGTGCCAGGGGAGGGTCAAGTTGGATATTAGGAAGAATTTATTCTCTGTAAGAGTGGTCAGGCACTGGAACAGGCTGCCCAGTGAGATGGTGGAGTCACTGTTCCTGGAGGTGTTCAGGAAAAGGGCAGATATGGCAGATGGACATGGTTAGTGGGCATGGTGGGAATGGGTGGATGGTTTGACTTGGTGGTCTTTTCAACCTTAATGATTCAGTGATTCTAGGAAAATAATGCAAAACGCAGATGTGCTCCCGGTGAAGGAGGCTGGACAAGGCACATCCTTTGTGGTGAGTCAGAGAACTTTACCTTGGCTGTACAACTTTCTTACTGTCCTAAGACCCTCTTGTTCTGAGACAGTTCGTGGAGGGGCAGTGGGATCCTATCTCCTGCTCCAGAAGAGGTCTGAGCTTCTGGGTCACTAGAGGAAACCTAGGCAACTTGTCTGCATCCTAACTGAGAAACAAGAAAGGCTGCTCAGGGAACTCATGCTCAGAAAGCCCTAATTCGTAGATCCCAACAGGCATGTACATGAAATAGATGTTATCCACACAGTCCTGCTGAGACGACAACATTACTGAGAGCAGTTGCAAAACTCCAGACAGCTGGGTAATTACAGTGGCAAAAATTATGTGTTTATGTCCCTTCAGAAGCCTCAGGTGATAAATGTTTTGTGGATCACACTCCTATACTCCAACACCCGAACTCTGTCTGCATTTCCTTCAGTTTGTCGTGCCTTCAGTGGGCACAGACGTGGGATGTACATGGTCTGGGCAGGCTGCTTTAGTTTTGAATTAACTTTTCCAAAGTAATCCTAGCTCTCCTGTGTCCTTTTCACAGGCTGTCCCAGCTCAGCATGAGGGGAGCTCTGTGCATGGTGACTCAGCTGCACACCTGCCCTCAAGCATGACAGGGCTGAACATTTCTTGCTGTGCACTTCGTCTCCAGGCATGTTGCTTCCTGAAGTTAAAAGAAAATAAAAGCAATGCTTCATTGAAAATAAATCCTTGTAATGTAGGTCTCCAGCACCACCTGGTCTTCCATCCTCTTCCTAACCTCTTGCTGGATAACGTTCCCCATGCTGATTGTATTGGTGTAGCGTGTAGTGAAGTACAGTAAAGGCGAATCTTCTTGTGACTCGATGTTAGATTCTTCATTTCAAGAGGTTCTTACAGACAACTTTTTGTCAGACTGATGGAGGATGGTGGGGATGGAAGAGAACTTCAGGGGAAACTATGCAACTTATCCCTGAAGCTCCATTCTCCTTTTCTGTGGTGCTTTTATGTAATGGCATCCGGCATAGTTTTGGGCTGTAATTTCAAGAAAAATGTTCATGACTGAGCAGCCAGCTTGACAGAAACTTCCTCAGGAAGCCACTGACTGTGCTTAGTTATTGACAAGACACCTGAGATGGGTCATAAGCCACTCAACGTTAGAGCTGTAATATCTAAAATGGAGAAAACCTGCACATGAGTAATAGTGATCCTGCACTGTTTTGTAACATCTTTGGAAGAATGTAAAGTTACAAATTAAAAGCCATTTATTGCTGTTTACTCCAGAATGGAGATGTAGGGCAAATAATGTTCCTCAGCTAAAGACAATTCTTCATTCTTCTTGCAGAAAAAGGTACATTTTTTATTGCTTTTTGTAGGACTGCTCCTACACTATTGGATGAATACCCCAGTTCAGGGACAAGTACTTCCCATTCTTATCTCAAGATAGCTGTATTATGTTTATTCTTTTAACTAATTTTTGATTTTTTAAATGAATTTTCCTGCTCAATAAGGAAAATTCAGTGAACCAGATGCTAGTCGTGTTTGCATACAAGACAATAAGGGGCATGTCCAGAAGTGACTAGTGGTAAAATGAAATACAAGTGATGATGAAGCCAATAAAAACAGTTTGACAATATATCATACCCATCTCCTACTACCACTACCTGATTCTGGAAATTCCAACTTTGATTATGTGCCTCTTAGAATCATGGAATCACAAAGGCTGGAGAAGACCTACAAGATCATCCAGTCCAACCATCCACCTATCACCAATAGTTCTCACTAAGCCATGTTCCTCAACATAACATCTAAATGTTCCTTGAACACCTCCAGGTGTTCCACCACCTTCCAGACAGCCCATTCCAACATCTGACCACTCTTTTGGAGTAGTAGTATTTTTTTCTAATATCCAGTCTGAATTTCCCCTGGTGCAACTTGAGGCCATTCCCTCTCATCCTATCACTAGTTACGCAAAAGAAGAGGCCAACTCACAGCTCACTACTCTCCCTTCAGATAGTTTCAGTCTCCTTAAGAGAGTCCCCCATGCCTATAGTTTTGCTGCTGTTCAGTGTCAACATTTAGGCTTTTTATATGTTGAAAAGCACAAAAAGTTAAGATCTGAAGTCCTGAGTAACTTCATTTATCATCTACTGGGCCTAAAGTGAATTTTTGCTGTGTGCGTGTATTTGGGAAGAATATTTTCCATTCCCTTTCTGAAGTGCTCTGATCTCCCTCTGCCTGTTGGAGGTGAGGCAGATTCTGGATTCAGTCCCTGTGGTGCAAAAGCCTCAAAACAAAACTCGACGTCAGCTAATTGTGAGAGCTGAAATTATTTATGGGCCTGGCCTTCGAGTCAGAGCCTCAAAAGTCTTTAAGTACCTTCGGGGATCTGTGCGCAGGATACCATGGTGATGAGAATAATATTTGGAATTCAAGTCTTGTCTACTGTGATTTAGCAGCTGGAATGGGCAAGCAGCTGATTATGACCATAATGGAAATCATGCCAAAAACCTGCACACGCACAGTTTGGAGTGTTGGCTTTTTAATCAGACATATAAAACTCTTGTTATCTTTCTTAAGCCTTGCTGGAAACAAAATTTGGAAAGAAAGCTCCTGTTCAATATTCAATGTCCCTGTGCAATCTGAATCTTCACCTATACAGCTGCCTTTCAGAGAAAGTCCTCGCCAAAGGAGGAAAGACTAGAATGTAAATTATTTTCTTGATACTTCTATCTGTGACTTTCATTTACATCCACCACAAAACAAAAGCTAAAAAAGCAGATGATTCCTACTGCAGATCTGTACCAACATTGCTGGAATTTGGCTGAATCTGCCACTGTTTTCTTCAGGCTTTATAAAATAAGAGCTCTGGAGACAACCTAAAAACGTATGGTGATTTTTTACTCAAATGAAAACAACTCTATTTGTTAGCAGGCCATGGTAATTGTCAACACAGCAGCACTGTTGCAGCACTGACAATATCTGGAGAGAGTCGCTGCTTTTTAAAGGATGTAAAAAAGGCACGGCTATGTGTTCACTGCAAGCTGTGGACAACGGATCTGGTTGTTCAAAGGGCAGCAAGAGGCCCAAAGGCTCCTGATGGCATCTCATATCTGATCTGCTCTTAAACATGAAGAGCTATGTTTCCCAAGAAACCACAAAGAATTCCCTAAGGTTGTGAAAGCATTTGAAAAACAATCCAACTTCCAGATGATGAATAAAAAACCCATTGAGAAGGGGCTTGAAGGAGTAGATTCTAGCCCTGAACTATTTGTTTCAAGTACACACTGTGGGCAAAATGCTTTAGCTTTCCCTGGTGCTTCCCACTCGGATGACAACACCAAAGCAGTGATCATCTCCTTACTGCAGTGAAGGTATGTGAATAGGTAGATATATGCAGAGCTGATCTCCACAACCTAACTTTCTAGCTGGCCAGATGCAAGGCAGCTCTGTTTCTTAATGGAATTGGTGCATGACTCTCTGAGCTAATATGTCCAACTCACAGGATTCTCTGCAGGATGATATCAGACTTGGGACCAAAGACAGTTCATGTTCAGCCAGATCATAACACAAGTCTATCAGCCCCAACCACGTGGGATTCATCTGAGCAAATAAACTGGTTGTCTAGTCTTGTTTTGGCACCGCAGGGAAATTGGCACATTGAAGGCATGATTCATCTTGCCCTGAAGACAGTATCTAAAATAGGTCAGATGAGTACGCTGTAAAAGTGCCTGCTCCTCTTCACAGTTACAAAGGATAGGAGGCTCAGTAAGATGCAGATGTCTCTGGTGTGAATGTTTTAAATTAGGCAAGGCAAATCCTGTCTGTGCTGTATTTTTTTAAATGCTGTGTGCAGTGGATACTCTGGTCTCAGATTGGAAGTACTTGTCCAGTTTAAAAGGATGGTGTCCTCAAGGGCCCTCAAAGAAATACATATCTGTGCTGAGATGAAGCTTAATCCAAAGCTCTGATGTATCTTTTCCTAACATTTAGCAGTTATAAATTACCAGCATTTCTGTGTTTGGTCCTCTCCATCACTTTTGTTCATTGACTGTATTCAGCGCCCAGAATGGTGGTGGATACTCCATCCATGGTGACATTCAAGGTCAGGCTGGTCAGGGCTCTTAGCAACCTGATCTAGCTGTGGGTGTCCCTGGTCATTGCATGGGATTTGGACTACATGACCTTTGAGAGCCCCTTCCAACTCAAAGAATTCTGATTCTGTGATACTATTCTATTGATTCAAAGATTTAAGAGATACTCTTACAGATTTCTTCCATTACTTTGTAATCATTGGGATCAAGTAGCGCACACATTTCCCCCTTCCTCTATAGGACTTACAATAATGAAAATATGATGTTGCTTCAAACACATATTTTCTTCCTTCCTTTTCTTTTTTTCTTTGTTCAGTATCAGTCCATAAAGCTGGGACCATACCACAGCTAGAAAGAGATCTTTTGAGTAGTTTGGTGTGTCATAAATGTAGATTTCTAATCAATTTGCACTAATAGCTATGGAAAGCAATATAACAAGCCAGGCCTTTTCTGTCTCTTTCTCTTTCTTACATTCGAAAAAATAAATCTGAACAGCGACATAAGCGAGCCTTGTATAATTACTCTTCCATTTATATTTCTAGACTTGTCAATCTGGCAAGCGTTGCAGAGCAGGATTAAAAGCTTTCTCCTTCTCTTTCAATCAGAGATTTCATTTGCTTCCGTGTTGTACAGTAAATATAATCAGTTTGGCAGGAGATGGTTTTGTTTTCAGAAATGTTGGCTTCCTAGTCGGGGGCGTCCTTATTAATAGCCCGGATAGAAGTCAGATGCAATGAATCCCAGCACGGGGTGCTTCTACAGCCCTGGCAGAGTGTATGGGGATGTGGTCAAAATGGGGTGCCTGGAATGTGTCCCCCCAGGAAGAAACCCAAAGGTCTGGGGTTTGGACCAAGTGTTCACCTGTGAGAACTGTGTGTACTTTGGAGCGGCTTTGTAGGTGAGACTGAATTTTCAACCAACAGTTCTGCTTTGGATGCTTAGATATCTCTGAGCCTAGACAGCAGCAGAGCAGGGAGTTTTAATTGTTGTTTTCTGAATGGTTAAGCACCTAAATTCCGCTTGCAGCTTATTTCTGTTGTCTTTGTCTTTCCTTTTTCACATAGATTTGCAGGCTCTGTAACTCAATTTCCAATGCGTAGCACAATAAAAGGGAATTGGAAATACTTTGGTTGATCCTTGACGACAGCTGGTATGCAAATGCAGACTCATACTGTCTCTCATTACAAAGAAACCCTAAGTGCTTAACTTTCTAACTTCTACATGGTCAGACCCACGGATACACCCGTACTTCAGTGCTTTCACAGATTGTTCTGTTTCCTAATTCTGCCTGCAGATCAGAAAGATGTCAGATTCCTTGCAGTGTAAGTTCTTTGCCAGTCCTTCATTAAACAAAAAGCCAACCTGTCCTTAAGCCCATTCAGAGGTTGTTTTTTTTTTCCCTTATCTTTCCCAACTTGTTTAATCGCTTTACAAAAACAAAGTGTCAGTTTGTTAAACTTCTGACTGCAAAACTCAGCCTAAGCATCAATGTTTCCATTCACTAATAAACATTCTGTGGCGGGCCATGGGTAGTTGTGAAGATGAGATGGAAATTAGTGGTTGTCAGTGGTTGTGTTGTCAGCTGGGGTGGCTCCAGCGGAGATCTGGTCCTTGGTACTGAATCCACACAGGGAATCCACCTGCAGAGAGAGAAACCATTTTACAGCTTGCATGTAGTCAGTGTGATGGGTTCTCAGGGCTCTGCTGCATTCTACAAGGCACTGAAGAAATAAATGAAGAGCAACCTTGCAGTGTAGAGCTCATGGTTAAAGTGGAAAACAGAGAAACTGCACGGGAGAGGATGTCATGCATGGAAAAGCAAGCTGGTTTTCAATGCAGGTGAGGTTTCTAGTGTTTTGCTGCTGGTATTGGAGGGAGAGAAAACAGTGCTCGAAGTGGGGTCCTCTGTAGAATTGAACTCCTGAAAAGTAAGTGTTAACGAGCCAAGAGGGCGAGCAGGGAGGCGAGGCTGCAGTGACAGCAGCAGGGATCCCATCCTGCATCCCACCCAGCGCGGCGTACAAGCTGCTGCACAGCCCTGCAACCAGCCAAAAGTGGAAGGAGCCAAGGAGCCAGCCTGGGAGCCAAGTGCGGATCCAGCTGCCACTTTTGGGGAAGGAGGAGGGGGGATGGACTCGGAGACGTTGCCATGCTTGGCACGCGAGCCCAACAGCCTGGCCAAGCTTGCCCCTTGAGTGCCCCTAGTTGTAGGCAGAGCTTCTGAAGCAGATAGATAAAGAGGTTGTACGGGGACCACTTCCCACACAGCAATTAACAGGAAGAGACGACACCAAACGAATATTTCAATTGCACGTACAGGAGGTGCCAATATGTTTTGCTATTCTGCAATTGTGTTCTGCGGGTGCCAGCAGGGCCATTACAGTGAAGGGTCTGTTCAGTTGGCATTTCCACTGGAAACCTAATTTTTGAAAGGGGTTATAATTCGGCCATTTTTAATTAACGAGGGGATTAAACTTGGCACACGGGTACTCAAGGGCTGTTTGTTGCTGTTTTAATTTATTTCTTTAATCCAATCTGTTAGGCTCATCCCAAATAACATTCTTTGTTTCCACTTAGTGAGCCTGACTTCAAATATCTTTATTCATATAGGCGTGCCTGTATCTATACGTAAAGGAAATAAGATTTACCAAAGTGAAGGATTACTGTGGGACAGGTGGGCAGGTTGCTGAAAGATCTCTTATTGCCAAGGCTTCTGTAATTCACATAGTATGCCCTCAAACAGCATTTGCAAAAGAAGTTGCCATTTTTTTTTTTTCTGAATCTCAAACCTCATTGAATTTTGTTCATTTGGGACACACAGATTTTTCTTTTTTTTTTCTTTCTTTCAGACTCAAGTGTTGATCATATACACAATATTTTGATAAATAAATATTAGTAGCCCTCAGCTTCAAAAAGAAGCAGGCAACTTGCTTATAACTCGTTATTACAGTATGTTAAACCTTCTCAATACTATGACATAGTTACATGTCATAGGCTGGATCATTCTAAACCCTAAAGAGTGCCGCAAGTCAAGCCTCTCAGCTTTCCTTGTACAGTCTTTCCTTATACAAACTTTTGATTTTTTGCCTCTTCACCGTGTATGAATACAGCTTTCAAAAGAACATTTGCAGACTGTAACAGATTCTGACACGGACTTGCAGATGTCGGTTGCTCATTCTTCACAGAAGAGGCATTTTATGGTCTCACCAGAAGTCACACATTGGGTCAGAAAGTCGGCAGCCTTGTCTCAGCTTTGGCCACAGGCTCTGGGCAGCTTCTGGAGTTGCTGAGATGGTTTGGGAACAATTTCTGTCTGTCTGTCATGTCTGTCAGGTTGCTGGATTATGGCCATCCCAAATGAGATCTGTCCTCATCCTACAGCTGGTTTCCTGTCTTTGGGAATAGGAAAAATGGAAATCTGTAATATGAAGCAGGTAAGTTGCAAATAATGTCATGCTTTTTGATTTCTAGTACTCAAATGGGATTCAGCCTGAAGGGACACCTACATTTAGGTGTCTGTGTATGCTTAAGTCTTCAATCTCCTGTTATTTTCAGTGGACAGGAAGACAGTCAAGAAAACAGCTCAGCAGACCAGACGTTCAAGACTTTATTTCTTTGACCAAATGCAGATGTCAGTCCAGAAGAGCTTAGGTTCTTAGGACCTGCCAGCCCTGTGCCTAACCTTAATGTTCAGTGGAGATGACTTGCTTTGTGGTCTCCACTGGCTCTGATGGAAACCCAGGCACCAAAATCACAATGTCACTTCAATCAGGTGCCTCAGAGGTGAGATGCATCCCAGCCATCAACTCACCACCTCCTTTAGTTTTCAAGTAATACACCCCACATCGCAGAATGTGTGGGAATTTGAGGATGCTTTAATTATATTAATGGTGACAGCTTTTTAGGTACGACATAAATTTTATATGTTTCTAGTGACATTTGTAGCCCTTCTACCAGGTATGCTTCCAGACTCAGCTTTTGGCCAACCATTGGGCTGCAATACAAGGCAAAACACATAAATCTGTGTATTTTTCTCAAGTTCTTGCACCTTCCCTGGCCATGCTGTGGGCAGCACTGCGGGCTTGCTGCTGGTGGCCTCCAAACTTGAGGAAAGTGTTTTGTGTGTGTATGTGTGACAGTAAGCATAGAGTCACCATGATGATCATGATTACTTTTGGCAATACAAACACCCTCTGGACCCATTTTATTCCTTTCAGAGGTGACGTAACACCCAGAAGTTCAAGGCGCTGTTCAATAAATGGTATTAGTTGTCAAGTCCTCTGGATGGGAAAATGTTTTAGTGGCTTTGGTTCCTTTCTGCTGGTAGCAACTGAGTGGGAAATGAAGACTGAGAGCATGTAGTTCCCCTTCTGTCAGGGGGAGGGCTATTCCTTCCTTTGGGATTTAGGAAGGGTATTTTTTCAGGAAGCATGGCGATTTGCATGGGCTGGGGATTGTTTTTCTCCTACAAGTCATTTTGTCCCAGAGCAGTGAGGACACCGAAGGGGTACAGCAATTACTGTTCCCTGTGTGATGGGCTTGTCATCTGTGGTAGTACAGCTCCCAGGGTATGAGCGTTTGTCAGTAGAAATTTCTCTGCAATTTCCTTGACAGGAGCAGTGAGCGACACACATTCCCTGGGGAATTTTTCCACTTTTTTACTATTCTTTAGGCTTCAGTGACATTTCCCAAGTCTAGTTGTTGGAGCCTCAGGTTCAAGTGTCTACACTGCCCTGGACCACATCCCAGCAGGGATAATTTGGCCCTCCAACCTTCAGCAGTGAATACATTGACTTCTGCAGCTCATGGCATGCATCATGTGGGCTTGAACTTCTTGTGCAAAACCTCATAGCCCATAGTGGAAACCTCTGTCATTAGGTGCTCAGTGGCATCGGGCCCAGAATCCTTTCTCACCCCTGTAAATCCCAACAATAGCTTAAAAAGGAAGATTAAGCAATTTTCTTGGTAAAGTCATGGTAGTTGACAGCATTGAGCAGCAAATGCAAACTACATAAAAACAGCTGCTTTTCTGAGTGCATTGACATTGTTTACAGTTCTGTGGCCTGAATGATGACATGTAATTGCAAAATCTTTGTTCATCTGTGAAAATGTAGATGAGGTAACTCTCTGATGACCCTTAGTAAGAGTGAGGGTGACTCCAGCTAAGCAGGGTCTCAATGGACAGACTATGAAATGTTCTCCATTTTTGTTATGGCGAAAAGAAATAGGAAGCCATTTTTTTTTCAGCCTGAAGGTGTCAGCACAAAGGCTTTGATTTTTTGGTTGCCCCTGGGCCACCTGTACTTTGTCCATGAGCTTAAGTCAGTTCCCAGGCTTTCAGCCAGCTCATGCTCCCCCATGTGCAGCCCCAAAGGTATCTCCAAGAATTCCTTCTCAAGTCTTCTCTCAGCTCTACAAGGCTCTCACTACCCTATTTCCAGCAGCCCTCATGCTCTCATATCTCCCCATGCTCCAACCCAAACTGGGATGGGGTTACTTAAAGCCTTTGTATTTCTGTCCAAAGGAAGAGGAACTGATCTTGCTTACCTGAGATCTGTCACTGACTGTGGTCAACGCTGAATGGGTCAATTTGTAGCCTGAGTGGTAGTCTCTGCGTCTGGGAACCATGCTGCTAATTGTTTTTTTTTTTTTAATGCCCTGAGTGAGAATAATTGAGAAACACTGTGTACGAATGATGTGAGATCTCCATCTGTTTTGCTGCCATCTTTCTGCAGGGATGCCGAAGGACCAAGGCAGTAAGTAGGCAACTTTTAAATCAGCTAGATTCCTCTTGCACCTTGACTCCTAGTACTCATGGTGCTGAACTGGGCTGATTTAGCAGGTCTGTAAGGGAACAGGATCAGGAGGAAAATTGTGGCTTATGTGTCAGCCACTAAATAAAAAGGGAGACCTATCTTATCTCTGTATTATTATTGTTATTATTGTTGCTATTATTATCATTATAATTTGACCAAAAGCCAACTGATGTCCTCTCATTATGTTATTAAAATCAACTCTTTCCCTGTGCACAGCAATCTGCAACCCAGGGAAGATAATGAATTTTTGATAAAGATATGCTGATAAAGTTGTTAATTAGTTACTCATCTTTAAAAATACAGCTGCAGGCATCTATAGAGATCTCTTTGTTGGAGTAGTAGGCTGAAATGCATAGATGCCGATTTCCTCTGCAGGGATTTCACAGTGTTCTGATTTTTCCTCGGAGCAAGGTTCATTTTTTAGGTCTGTTTTACAAATCTGTTACGTCAAAATATGATCAGTTATATGTGCACAACATGCAGGCCTCCACCAACATCATATGAATATGAAATCTGTTGCACCGAGTGCCATGTACTACAGAGATCACAGGCATGGGCTGATGGTTGGATTAGATGATCTTATTGATCTTTCCAACTTTAATGATTCTGTTATTCTATGATATGTGTGTACATGTCTGTGATTACACACACATACATATAAGAATTTATATCCACGGATGTGTGTGTGTATACGCAATTATATACACACAGATTTATATATACTCATCTATATTATAATAAAACAATATTACATTACTTTTTGAAATTAAACATTACTTTTTAAAATAATTATCTCTGATTTGTTCTAGGAACTCAGCATGTGAATGGTGAACTGACCTTGTAGGGCTTAGTTCTAGGAAAGTTTTCACTCTCCCTTCACTTAAAATCTACTGTTAATGGTCTATTAAATATATCCAGTTTGCAAGCTGAAGTTGTGTACTTTCCTGTGCATCAGGCTGGACATTAGGACACGTCTTCTCAGAAAGAGTGGTGAAGCACTGGCACAGACTGCTCAGGGAGGAGGTGGAGTCACTGTCCCTGGAAGTATCCAAGATAAGGATGGATGTGGCTCTAAGGGACTTGGTGAGTGGGCATGGTGGGGGGAGATTGATGGTTGGACTATATGGTCTTAGTAGTTTTTCCAACCTTAATGATTCTGTGCTCATATGATTCCACCTGAACTCTCAGTAAAGTTTACTTTCAATAGCTATCATTTGCCATTTAAAAGAATTGCATAATCATGTCATTAGTTCCTATGCAAAATATTTCCTCTAAATTTAACTACGGTTGTGGTATGGCTGTTAACGTTTTCATTGGATTGACACCCACAAGCCGCAAAAATAACAGGTGACAAGGTTAAAAAATAAACTTCTCTTTCAACCACTCCACCCAACTAAATGACAAAAAGTCACAAAGAAAATGTTCAACACATCCAGTGGGCTTTCTATGCTCCTTTCCATCAAAATTTCATAGAGCCATAAGGAGAAAGATTTTCACCCTTTCTGATTAAAAATAATTGCATTTCACAAGTGCTATGAATTAAAAATATTCTTTACTCAATGAAAACAACCAAAACCACTTCTAAAATACTACACTGAGGAATTCCATGGTATGCTATGTTACGTGGCAGCAGAGATTATTAGAGCTGTTCATTCCTCAGTCCTAAGGCTCCTGCAAGTGGTTGGAAATTTGTTTTTACAGCATTTCTGCAACACATTTTTCAAAAGCAGTCCTGACATCTATTAAAAAACAAATCAAAACAAAAAATGCGTACACACACACACACAAAGAGCAACAAAAACCTATTTTGGCAACTTAAAAAAAAAATCCAAATTGTTTCAAGTCCCCTTTTCTGTCTTGTTTTTGCTATGGTTACTCTGCTCAAGAAGCCACTATTGCAGAAGGAAAATCTTTGCATATTTTTTCCCTTCTTTTTATCTGAAGCTTTATAAAATGATTATAAATCACACCAAAAAAGATTGTCAGTTTTCAGTACTGGAGCCCAAGCCAAACAATAATTCAATATGACATTCTTCCTAGGTCAGTCCCGACCAACAACAAACTACCTTCCTTTGCTACAGCAGTTCACTCTCTGCTCAAAGATAGTTTGAGATCACACAGAAGATTTCTTATCAACCCAACAGTATTGTGTCAGTTTGAGGTCTTAAAATTTCATTTCACAATAGAAAGCTGAAAGGTTTCATTCAGAAAATCTCAGAAAAGAATAAATTATTGCCAGCTTTTGGGGACGCTTTTCTGCTTTTTTTTTTTTTCCTTTAAAATTTTCCTTTCTGATTCCAACTTCTTTGTTGAATCCAACTAAAATCTGAATAGTGTCATTGGTTTACCTGTTGCTGCCCTTTTTGGGAACAACTTATCCCCCATAAGCTCACTGCCTGGCAGAAGGAACCGTGGGTGGAAATGCGCAGGCAGGGATTTGGGGCCGGGGGTGTCATTTTCACAGAGTCAGCGTGAGTTCAGCAAAGGTTGGCTGTGACCTAGAGCAGTTGCCAGCTCATCTGTCACGGATGTACAAAGAGTCGGTGGTGACATTTTTCATCTGTCAGGAAACATGCTATCCCAAATGTCACAGGTCACTTTTTGGTGTTTATTTTTTTTGCTAGCTGTTTCTTGTTTGCAGTTGCAATGGTCAAGGATAGTGAAGTTCTTCCCGCGATACTCACCTCCCTCTCACCCAAGATTAGCCCTTATCTGGCCATTGGGTTCTGCTTCTTGTAACCAGGAAATGTAACAGCACTTTCTCAAACAAAGAGAGGAGAAATGAGTTGAGGAGCCACAAAGACCGCACAGATCCCATGCAACTCCTATATACAACATTTGTTTCAAACTACCTTGGTTCAACAGTGTCCGTGGGGAGTTTTTTTTGCTCCAAATAAACGTATTCCGCTTAAAACAACCCATCCTTATAGGGAGTTGCTTTTTCCCAGAGCCTAAGCCACCCTGAAGACATGAGAGCTTTGGGAATGTGTCCCTCGTTCAGTGACAAGTTCACATGACAGCTTGTTAGGGATGTGACAAGTGATGGTGCCATTTCTATAACAGCACTGAGTAGCATGGGGGAAGATAGATGCTGGAGTGCATGGGTTTGCAGAAACACTGGGTTGAATCTGGATGCACATGGGACAAGATTATGTAGATGCAACTCAAATTAGGGGTACTCTGAGGGACTGGAGATGAGAACAGAATCAATTCCCAGCCAGCACCCTTCTTGTAAACCCCAGTCCCCACCATCTTTCCCCCAGTCTCTTCAGTCAGTTCATCAGCCCTGACTAGGCCTGGGTTGCCAAATCCAGACTCTGTTCTCACAACACTGTCACACTTAAGGTCTTCTCTGACTAATCATGCCCCATTCTTATACCCTTTGTAGCAGATGGGCTCTGAAGGCCACTCACTGTCTCTGAAGGCATTGGGAGACTGGCAAAAATGGAGGGACAGGCACACTCTAGTTTATTTTCAGTTTGTGTACACGATATCCCCCCTGCAACATGCAGAGGCTCAAGGCTGGCAGGTGGGTAAGGACTGTCTCCTTGCAGGCCCTGAGTTGGATGATTGGAGATCCTAGAAATCCTGACCAAAGGGCTCAAGCTGTGTTCAGTTATGTTAAGAGGGATCTTAGCATATTTAAAACTTATCCAACTGTGTGCACTGTTCACAGATAAGAGGTTTCTTCCCTGGGCCATGGCTCATGCAAGGGGTAGATGGATATTGCCTGGGTCACTAAAGGTGATTTTGCACTGTTGTCTTCAGGCAACGTGAGCTCTGCCATGCTGCTTGAAAGCAGCCTGGTAAAGGGTGTCTTTAATCTGTACCTCATTATAATGGTCATATGGCTGGTTTGGGGCAAGAACAGCATGATAACAAGGCATCCCACAGTGCTGAGGACTCAGTGGAGATGACTGTATCTGTGGGCTGAGGGAGAAATGAGTCCTCTGGCTTCAGATTTGCATAATGGATTTTATACCTTTGAAGAAAACAGGTTGCATGTGTCAGGAAGTTCACCTGAGCTACCTACCTGAGATAACAAACACCAAATACACCAAATACAAATCATTTGCTTACCTGTTTTCAATCTAGGCCTGAATTAATTAAAATCATAACAAAGAATTAAACATCAGATGAAGCCCTGCTGTCATGTCTGGCACTGTAAGGTAGTCTGGGTGGGAGCTCATTTCAACCTACTGAGATCTCTTCCTGAGGAAAAGAGTGGAAAGGATTCAATAAAAGAGATGTTGGAGTGGGATTTGGGATTAGTAGATGAGCCGTTAGGCTCCTGCAAACTTAGAGAAAAATCAGGCTGGCTTCCACTGGCTCTTTCCCATGTGCTTGACTCCTCTCTTTGTATTCCAAGTTCTTTGAGACATGGAATATCTCTCCCCCATTCATTTGTGTGCTGCCTTGGGGCTGTTACTGTTATAAGCAACATTTCCATTGAACTGAAAGTGCTTCAAGTATGGAAACATTTTCTGAAATGGATCAACAACTTTTAAACCAAACTACTGTATTTCTCAATAAATAAGCTTGTCAAATAATTAATTTCAGTTTGATCAGAACATTTTACTTTGAACCATTCCCATCTGAAACAGGTCAGTCTTTTAAAAATTTTATACTTTTTTTTTAATTTCAGTCAAAATTTATTTTCAAGTTAAGGAAATTGTTGGTTAAAGAATTTCAGCAACATCCTGCTGCCATTTCTGTTTTATTCTGATGCAGGAACTGCTAATCTTTGTGGCTGTGGGTGGCTGGGTGCCAGTTACACTCATGTACTGCAAGTGGATGAATTTTAGTAGTGAATTGAGAGATCCCAGTAGCCATTAAAGTCAACGTTCATCAGCAGTTACCTTATTATAGTGGTTTAGAGAGTGCAATTTTCATTTCTTGAAGAAGAAACTGCAGTAATACTGTGTCTCTTCTATCATATGAGAGTGTACTGGAGCTCCCATTAATCACTATAAGTTGCTGAGAGATCATAGGCAGAGCAGCACTTGAAAGAGCAAAATACTCTTAACGTTACAAACTTAAACAGGGAAAACTCAAAATTGCTGTAAAAAATCAACTTCAGAATTGGAAGGTGTAATTACTATATGCTGCTTGAGACTGGGATTTCTTGAATGATAAAGATTAACAAATACAGGCTGTCTTGGTTCACTGTATTTACTTCATTTCTCACTCTTGGTCAAATCAATGTCACTGAAGACATACCCCTATGAAAATGTCGAAGGTTGAACTCTGGTCAACCCCTCTTCACCACGGCTCCTTTCAAGTAGCTGTAGAGTGTGATAAGGTCTCCCCTGAGCCTCCTCTTCTCCAGACTGAACAATCCCAGTTCCTTCAGTCACTCCACATAAGACTTGTGCTCCAGACTCCTCATCAGCTCCGTTGCCCTTCTCTGAACATGCCTTTCTTGCAGTGAGGGGCCCAAAACTGAACACAACACCAGACCCAAATACAGGGGGATGATCACCTCCATGCTCCTGCTGGCTCCACTGTTTCTGATATAAACCAGGATGGGAAACAGCAGTATAGAAACTATATCCTTTGTAAGTCAAATAAATAGATCCTTTATGCTGCAGTGTCCCTAGGAGGGGGATATGTCATGCCTGTTATTTTTGGCCACCATAATGACTTTTGTATAGCAGGACATTTTCAGGTTGTCCAAAAAGGACAAGACTATGTAGGCCGCATGGGAACTCCTAAGCTGGGTGGTCTGTTTCCCAGAGGATGAGAAAGGACAATATCTAGAAGCTCAATGTCTCCTTTCATGGCCATGTAGCCCAAATTCATGACCCAGTATCTGCAAATTCCCAGTGGGTGTCGGTGTGTCTTTTTTTTTCCTTTTTAATTGCTTACCCTTACTTATCAGCTAATCTCCACTTAAATGTGTTTCTCAGTCTGAAGAATCTGCTAACCATGTCTGTGCAAAAAAAACCTGGGATTCAGCTCCTGTAGCACTGCTGAGTGCCGGGCACCAAGCACAAAGTGCAAGGTTTGTGCTGTGTCATCGGCTCCCTCTGTCACTAGGTATTATTGTTTCTCCATGGCTGGATGCTTCTATCTTTTAAAGCAGAACAATCAGGAATAAAGAATGCCAAATAAGAAATGAGCTATGAAGGACAAATATTTCCATTTCTGCACAAATAACCTGTCCTTGTTAGCCTTGGGTGATGGTCTGTGTGCAGAAAGAAAAGAAAAAAAGCCTTATCCAAGTACCTGGATGAACAAAACATTGGCTACATGTTTGCTTGTGAAAAATAGTCAGTTCCTGGCCTACAGGCCCAGAAATGATCATTGTCTTATCTGCTTTAGCATCCTCTGTAGGAAGCCCATTGTTTCCACCCTATTTCCTGTTTGAGGTTATGTCAGGCTTCAGCTTTCCCATCTGGTTCAACCATGCACACAAATTCCTACAACTCACGATGACATTTATCTTAATAAAGATTACACTGGCAGGTCAGAAGAACTTAAAGTTGTGTCTGTGCCAGGGTTTAAGCCCAGGAACTGGTTTTGTATTGTCCTGAAAAGATCTGAGCCTTTTCAACCCTTGTTAGTCACAATTGATCACCGAAGAAATGCAATGTCTTTGTCTCTGTACTTTGGAGTGCTTGATGACAGTTCAGTGCAGGAGATAAAAAGATCTGTCTGTAGCTCTGATTAATTAAGAATTTACTGCCGCATCTTAAGCACTAAGTGCTGAGGACAGTGAACATAATATGTAGTTAGTTTATGACATTGATTTTCCTTGTCATCTATGAATAGCCAGAAATAAGCTTTAAAAAATGGAACAATGTTGACAATAATTAAATAACAAGTAGAAGCCAGTCATGATTTGATTCTGCTTCTGCTGAACTGAGGTTGGTCATTTATGGTTTATAAATGCAAGCGCTGCTGATTCTGGGAAAGCTTTGTAAAGAAACCTATTGCTTTTCCTTTTGTCATGGAAAGAATAATATGAATACATTTGGGAAAACGGGGCTAAAACATTATTTTACCTCACACCCAGGCACAGGAGGATGCTTCTGAACACTGCACTTCAGACTCTTGTTTGAACAAAGCTATTGGCTGGAAACAGAATCAACTAATTTCTGGTTTCTATTTATGATTCAAGTATGTTAAACCATTTTTTTCACGTATTAATTCAGTCTGCATTAATTGTGTGTTCATATTTATGACCCTCAGGCCTCATCCTATTTCAGAGATTTCGTACTTCTACTCTAAAAATGGTGGACATAAAAGTGGTGTGTTCTTACCTTTGTAAGCCTGGGTAATTTGCGTGTGTCGAGAGTTATGTTTTCTGGCTGAGGAAGAACATGCAATTTTTACTACTGTTAGTCCCGCTTACTAGCTGAACTCAATCCTTTTCTATCTTCTGCATTATCCAAAAGAATTGATCATTAATTTCTAATTGTAGGATCACACAGTATAATCCCACCACCATCAGGCTGCGCTCTTGCTTATCGATGTGTAACCTCCAGGAGACACTTTATTACTCTTGATGGATGAGCCTGGAAGAGCTCATCTTGACTTTCAGATCCTAAGCTGCATTTACAGCCCTGGAAGATGAGAATCTGGAGGAGAAACATTTTGCTAGTAAACAGAGCGAATGAACATACAATAAACCACTGAGACACAGTAATCCCAGAAACCCATGACACTATTAATAATGGGTCCTTTTGAAAGTGAAGCCACACTTCATGCCCCAAAGCCTCTGGAATTATGTTTGGGTAAGCTGCAGACATCACATTCCTTGGAGGGCAATAGCTTGTATCTTCTATTTCTCTGATGCTGTTTTTATTTTTTCCTGTATACAGAGATGGATACACTTCCCTTAAGAATCCTCATTAAAGCAGTTTCAATCTTTCCTGCTTTATACTTATTGATCTTCAGGGCAGGGCAGATTTTCTGGTTAGTGGAAAACTTTAGGTTTTTGAAATTAGTTTGTATTCTCAGAAAGATGAAAACAGGATTTTTGAAAGAATTCCCAATGAGAGAGTGGGAGTGTCTTTACACGTTCTATTTCCCACCTATTCTAGCTCTATATACAGTGCGTTACAGAGTTACTACTATGTGTGGAATAAAAAACTACAGCATCCATACTGGTTCCAGATTTGAAATTGAATGAAGTTCCCTGGGGCAGTTGCTCACATGGGTTCATCTTCTCTGTCATTGCCCCCGGTCCTCATTGCCCAGTTTGAGAGTATCTCCTGAAACCATTTCTTTTTCAGCAGTCTGGGTATCACTGTGTGTGGCTGTAGGGAATGACTCCATGCTCTTGAGCAGCCCATGCTCAGGTAGGGTCCTGTGTTATTTTCCTCCAGGATTTGTTAAATTAAGCATGAAATTGCTTCAGAACCTTAAAAGTACTTGGATGCCCTCTGCCTTGAACACCTACTACAGGTGTCACTTAACAGAAAGACCTGAGTGCTTACATGTCCACCAGTGCCTGTGAGTGAAGTTCGCGGTACCCGAATTGCAGCCTCAAACACTGTGGTTTGGACAAAACACAAGATACCCCTTGCCCACATCCCACCTGAAGGTGCCAAGTATACAGCTGAGATGTTGCTCTACTGCTGTGCTCACCACCCTAGCAGTTTGCAGTGCTTTGATAGACTGCATCTGTGAAAACTGGTCTTCTTGCTTTTCAAGTGTTATGGGTTATTATGTGAACAGTGTTGCAGCTGGAACTGTAATAGACTCGTAAGAATTTTTTTAGTTTTATTTTTTAACAGATTTGGGGGTTGAGTGGATACTACATTATGCCATTATTATAGCTTCAACATTATTGCTTTTCTTTAACTGGCATTGTTTATTATGCATGCACTGAAGCACAAATGTGGAACAAATGAATCTGATATCAAATTAATGCTGCGATCAGGTTTTTCCCCCCTTTCCTCTTTAGTTGCCATAACAATCTGTGATCTTGAAGCAACAATCAAATTAGAATTGCATTAAAGGTGTTTACACCATGTACACTCTGTCTGCCATTATTATTTTTCATTGTAATAAAAGCATTGAGTGTTTGCTTTGGAAGAGAGCACCGCCGGAGCTCTTGCACTGCCACATCCCACATTCCTTTTTGCAGCCATTCATATTCTTTTGGGGAGTGGGAAAGAGAGGAGAGAGGACTGGAGCTTTTGGAGGAGGGGAGATTTTGTTTATGGTTTTGAAGATAATTTTTGTCTTTTACTTCTAGAGTGTATTCCTGAGCATGCTACCTTTGGATTTCAGGACCTCTAAGGAAAGCATCTCTGTTGACTTAAACACAATGCAAATTTCCCCTCCTTCTACTGTGATGGAAAGTACATCTCTTGGCTCTTCCTATTGCTGACATAAACCTCAGTGTGTGAGGAAGAGATTTCATTGGCACATATGTGCGTATGTGCATGGGTATGTATGTGTGTTTAAACATACATATATGATGTAATCAGCTCCCTCTCCCCATGACTGCACAGGCAGCTGCCCTTGGGGATGACATGAAAGGAAAAAAACATGACAGATGTTAGTCATGTTGCCTAGTGCATGACTTGAAAGTGCTCTGGTAGTTCAGCAATGAGCGCTATGGAAAAACATTTACAGAACAAAGAGGCCATTATCTCTGTGTCTTGACTGTGCAAGGCATCACGGAGTCCCTTTACTGCTGCTCCTATCCAGACTGGCACATTACTCCTTGCTGTGACATCTTTCTGTGCTGCCTTTGTAGATAATCCTTGTGATAAAGCTCCTTTCAGGAAAATGGGAGTTTTTCGTTTTTAAATAGAAAGTGATCACCTTATGCTGAGGCCAGCCTGGAATAGAAATGCTGCGAGATTCCCTTCTCCATACGCTAAGCTTGCTCTTCTCAAATGCAAACCATTCTTTGATTTGATTTTATTTTTTTAAGTTTCACCTGGGATCTGTCTATTTATGATCATTGTATGAGGTTATTTCCCTGATTAATCTGAATGTAAATCATTCAGCCACAAGCTAATTCTGGCTAGCACCGATATATCCTCGAATTCTTCATTTCAGATTCTGTGCAACAGAGAGAACTGTTACACTGGGCACAGGGATGCGGGAGGTATGATAAAAGAAAAGAAAATGTTATGTAGGCTGAATGAGGAATGTAGTTAGCTGTCATAAATCTCTGGACACAAGGTCTTCCCAGAGCTGGGCTCATCCAGTCATCTCCTCACCAACTCCCATCCTAAAGATCAAAGAGTGGGGATTAAGCAGTGCATATTTTGCATTGGCATGCTGCTGGGGATTAGCTAGCTAGGAATCACCTAAGTAAAAATCACAGCATTATAATACATGGAAGAGACCCTGGGAGGTCCAATCTGCTGCTCGGGTCTGGGCCAACTTCAGTGGTAGGTCAGGTAGCTCAGGGCCATCATCAATCACATTTAGAAAGTCTATGAGGATGGGGATCCAACCTACTTTCGAGGCACTTGTGTCCTGCTTTCCTCTGGGACAGTACTCAGCTGCTTTTAAGGCAGCTTTTCCTTCCTTACACCTCATTGGTATTGTCTTTGCAGCAAATGTTGTGCTTGTCCATCTAGTTTTTTGTTCTTTCATTGAGTCTCTTTGATAAGCGTCTTACTCTATCCTCTTTGTATTACCCGTTAGCAGCTAAGAAGAGTCATAAAATCCTCTCTCCTGCTCCCTTGAGCCAAACTCTTCACTGGACTGAGCAAAGCCACCCTCTCAGCCTTACCTCATACCCTGCGTGCTCTGGCTTTACCATCATCTTGGACTGTCACCTGAATGGCCTCACTGCAGTTTCCTGATCATTGCTTCATTGCTGGGACAGTGTCCACAGCACTCAAGCTGTGGTGCCTCAAGAACCAAGCAAGTAATCAATTCCTTTGATGTTCTGGTAGAGCAAAGGAGGTGCTCTGGGATATTTCTGCTACTGACTCTATCGATGATGGTTGTGCTCCATCCTGCCATCACACTGTCTGGCTGCAGGGGCTGCCTCTGTGATAACTCAGTTAAGACTCTTAGAGAAGGGTATGGGTCCTAGCTGCCATGATAACTCAGTGCAGGTTCTGGAAACGTGACCAGACCAGTTTTTCAGTGCACCCTCAGATATCTCCTCACCCCTTGCTTCAGGGCACTCAGCACACTCAGCACTGTGCTGTGAAGCTGTAACTGCTTGGGAAATATGAACTGGGTGATCCCTTCTGCTCTAAACTGGACAAGGTCCACAGGGCATCATGAGGAAAACCAAAGACAGATGCTGACCAATGCAGTCTGTTAGGGTATAACAAAATGAAGGCACTCTTGGATTAGCTCCAAGATGACACATATTCGATAGCTGTGTCAGAATAGTTCTATGCCCAAGAAAAAACTGACCAGCATTGGTCTAGATATGAAGATTACTGAAGGTGAGCATATACTGTTTTCAAGATCTGAACGTGCATCCTTGCGCAGTGGATCCAGCTTCTTGGAGGGAATGTGGTGGGTCACTATGCATGGCAGAGAGATGTATGGGCCATCACAATCCAAAGCTTCTACATTTTAGAGTGAATCCTTTCTTTACTCTAAGAGCATCTGCCGTTATTCAGAAATCAAATACAAATCTGAGAACTCAACTGCTATCTTGTTCTTCAGATGACCCAAATCAGCTGGTTTGCAACAATGCTTTCATACAGTGATGTTGTACTTATGCTTTCCTTTGAGTGACTTAGTGCTACACAGAGCAGCAGTGAGGGTACGCCTGTGATTTATAACACGCTTTCTAGTTGAGGGTATGTACTTATCATGTTACAACAAATGAATGATTAATAGTTGCCATAGCAATGATGAGAACTTGAAGTCTTTGAGCACTACAGAGTCAAATGCAAGCCTTGGCATATCTTTGCTGTGAAGCAGTCATGGAGGAGTCTTAAAAATAGAGGCTCAGGAGCCAGCATCACTTATTAACACTTCAACATCCTATGGGGAAAACATTAAAAAATAATCATACGCTTATTTAGTGATGAAACAATAACAACAACAACAACAAACCACCAGATGGGAAGGTCTCACTAGAGGCTTTTCACTGTAAAAAAGGATTTTTTTTCTTCAAAATCTACTTTTTATTTTCTAATGCAATTGAAAGATGCCATTTTTTTTTTTTTTTCACTGCTAGTCTTCTCCCTCTTTCTGCTTAGGTTTGCTTACCAACCAGCAACAAGAAGTCTTTGCACAGATGCACCAGTTTGCTCACCATTATTTCCTGATGTTCTGTGAGGGAAAATACCACTCAAGCATTTGTGGGGACACCAGGGGATACAGGCATTTTCTGCAGCTTATGGCTGCTTGCTCAAGACCAGGCTGGCCACAAAGCCCTCTGTATTCAACCTCATGAAGTGCAAAATGCAATGGTCAATGAGGAGCTTAACAGATGCAGGAGACCCAGACCCAATGACAAGTAAAGTTAATTTGTGTGGTTTTCTAACAAGCTTAAATTGTTCCTCAGAAATGGCACTATGCAGGAAAACCTTTGACTTGTTTATCCTCCCCTTGTGTTGGCTTTTTGCAGTACTTAGCCTGGGAATGAATATTCAGCAAAAGCATAAAATAAAATGGTGAGGTCCAGAGTGGCAAAGCCCCTCCTCTTCTACCTGATGCCTCCCAAGATCATTTCTAAATGAGTCTCTCATAACCTGCAGAGAGCAGACTTAGTGGCCTTTAACTACTACAAGAACTAATTAAATGAGAGGGAGAGAATCTGAAACCACTGGGACATGAACAAGCTTTGTTTTGTTTACGGGTACACTGAGAAATTCCAGCTGAGTATGTAGAAGATGAGTCAAATGATTTATCCAGGAGATCAGATAAAGAGCAAGGCAGGAGCTATTGTGCCAAACTAAAGAACATGCACAATATTGTTTGGCATCAGTGTGCAGCTATTATCTTCCAGTGGAGGGGGAAGAAAAGCAGTGATGAACATATCCCCCCTTACTTCTACATTTTCCCACCCTTGGGGCCATGTCTGCAAACAGCTCTGAAGCATCAGGGTCTTATACTGTAAAACTGCTGTAAAATTATTTTTCTTCCTTCCTCAGCCTCTGTTGGTGGTAATCCGAAATCCCTGCCAGCTCTTTGGAGTGCTGAATGTTTGAAGGCACATCTCAGCAGTGATAAATTAAAGAGAAGGATGTGCAGTGCCAGAGTGAAAGGTGACAGTCAAAGGAAAACAAGGAGAAACTATTTTGGTGTTACCAGAACATTATGAAGCATTATTAGATGCTACCATTCTGGAAGCCAAGGTAGACTGGAACTTCAGTTATGTCCCATCAACTCACACAGCCAACAGGCACCCAAAAGCTTCAAAGGCTTGTGAGTGTCACCATGTGCATGCCTCTCCTTGGACAAATGTCTGACGATTGTATCAGTGCTGGCAGAAGGCTTGGCTACGTTAAACTCACAAGATCCATGAGTGCTCAAGTCCCCATTGCAGGCCCAGTGTGCTCTACAGAAGGTGCAACAGCAGGTCCTGATGTGTCAGCTTCACTGTGTGAGATGATCAAGTTCTCTGCCTTTTTAATTAGGTCAAGAAGAACATGATATTCCAGCAGCTTCCAGAACACAAGGCATATAATTCAGTGGTAGTGTGGGAATTGCTCCAGAGACAATGTTGTGTCTCAAATGTAATTCTAAGCTTTGAACACAGTTAATGAAGCCATTAAGAGGAAGCCAAATTTTAGCCACTTTGCTAAACCAGCTAAGCTGCAAGGCCCTCAGACAGGTTAGAATTGATGTCTACAGCATGAGAATGTTTTGCTGTTGTATGTAACGAAATTGTCCACTAACAATGGGCTTCACCCAAGGCAACATTTGGCCACTGGCAGCTGCCTTTGGTTGCCCATGTCCATGTTGAGAGTATCACCTCATCTGCAGCCAGAATGGGCAAAAATCATCCCCAGTCTTAGAATCATTGAATTAAAGAATCATTAAGGTTGGAAGCAACAAGTTTGTGTGACATTTCTGAGGGCTAAAATCTTCATAAAATGGCAAAATGATCACTTCGGGGAGAAAGTTTTTGAACAAGTTTTTGTTCAATTAGTGCAACATGATTTATGGCTAGGTGAGCCCTCAAACACTGCCTGTAATTACAGACCTGTGACTGCAAAGCAGGAAGATTATGAAGGTTAAAAACATCAACATTTTTTGCATGAGAAGGAAGTGAGCAATTGAAAAACAGTAGAGGTAAAAAGAGATAAAAGGATTCAAGAGCGTGGCAGATAGGTTTGTACCAAGACACTCTTTAATGAAAGGAGACAGTACAGCAAATGAAAGCAGATATTGCTTGGAGTAATATCAGAGATCTTAGATGTAGTTTTCACAAATAACTTTCATTTTAAGGGCCAGCGCTCTTTCTCTTCAGTCCCAAATTTACCTGCTGTGTTAATTCAGTGTCCTCTCACATCCGTTGCTGAAAATTAATTACTTGAGTAATAAGGATATAAAATTCTTCAAACAGGTTTATAAAGAGAGTTGTTTGCACTGAAGTTGCACACTGCATTCTAAGTTTCCAGCATGAATAAATCTCTTTATGTTCAGTGCTTTCTCACACACTGTATCCCACCATTGTGCCTAGAAGGGAGAGATGACTACAGCCTCTGGGGATCCTTGTCTCAGAAGGGCTACTCTTAAAGACCATTTTCTACTCTTTGCAGTCCTAAATCCCAGGGGAGGAGAAAGCTTCCCATGCTGCCCCAGAGGCAGGCCTGCCCTCTATTACATTTCACTGTAAGGAAATATTTTTCTGATCTTCAGCCTTTATGTCTCACTTGCTTAATTCCTTCCCACTGCACCTAGTTAGGCTCCCTTGTAAAAGCCTAAATAATTAATCACCTCCTTCACTCACTTCAGACACTCGTTGCCTACAGAGCAGAGAACAAGAATTACTCACAGGAGGAAGAGGAAAGGGAACTGGAAAAGGACCAGTGGAGAGGTGAGGAATGGGAAGAAAATGATGCTTGGCATACAATTGAGGCTGCTGGTAAGAGTAAAAGGGATACAGGAGCACTGCAGTTCCTGATTTGTGCTGTTTGCTTTTGCATATTAATTTAGGAAGGCAAAATTCACCTCCTCATGGGGTCCTGAAGTGTTCTGCTGAGAAGAAGGCATCTTCTCAGATGCCTGTCAGTCCAAAACAGCAGCAGTGCACAGATGGTTCCCCAGACATGACCAGGCAACAGAACATAACACAGCGGTGAACGCACCACAAAAAGCAGCCCTGAAGCCATTTAAATGTGCTGCCAGTCTTTGGGAGCAGAAGAAACCTGTTCAGGGAAAGACAACTCTGCCTGTATGCACATGAAGGACTTTGAGAACTTCCCACACTGATAGTAATATTCATCACAAGCTTGCTTTGCCTTCCCAGAAGCCTGTCACAGGACAAGGCTGTCTTTTTCTGCCCAAAACCTATTTTGAAGTTGTTCTTTTTTTCTTTTCCTCTGTGTATTTTCTTGCCTTAGAACTTGAAGGTGAACCCCGAAGTGCATTCCTGGAGTGCAGAGGCTACTTCCCACCAGAAGGCAGATCCCAGCACATTATGTCCTGCTACCACAAGCTGAATACCCAGCCATGATCACAGAATCACAGAATGGCTTTGGTTGGAAGTGACCTTATAAAGATCATCTAGTTTTAACCCCCTGCCATGGGCAGGGTGCCTCCCACCAACTCAGGCTGACCATGGCCCCATCCAACCTGTCCTTGAGCACCCCTAGGGATCATAGAATCATAGAATCATAGGGATTGGAAGGGACCTCAAGAGATCATCGAGTCCACCCCCCTGCCAAAGCATGCTCCCTACACCAGGTTGCACAGGGTGGGGCACCCACAGCTTCTCTGAGCTGTTGAAGTCATTGCTCAGCGCCAGGATCAGCTTTTGTTTTTTTGATGTGTAATAGTCTGACACATAACTGGTGACACCTCTCCAGCTTTCCCAATAGGTGTACAGGGATATTCAGACAACAAAGTGCCTCATTTAGCTGAGCTCAGGGTTGTCCACACAAAAGGCCTCATGTTGTAGTAGGCAATTTGGCACCAGTTCCTTGGATTGCATTACACAGTGGAGGTCCCCTGGACTGCATTTTACCAAGGAAGAGAGAGCAGTCAGCAAGCAGAGCAGGTAGATGGCTAACTGATAATAGGAAACAAGAAGGCCAAATGAGCTGGAGAAAATTAGTCTGGAGGAGAAGGGAGAACTGGGAAAATCTGATTGTCCTCCATGCAAGGATGCAGTCCAGCTGCTTGGTGTTGTTTCTATGGGCTGTGAATTTTATATTTATTTGCACATGTGAACAGGACCTCTTATCCAGGAGCCCTGTAGATTTATGGCTGGCATATACTCCTGCACCAGGCACATGGAGGAGATTGTCACTGACCCAGTGACAAGCCATCTTGCTGAGATACTGAAGGCTATACAGTCAGATTGTGGAATAAGTGTGGATGCAATTTGAAGACACACCTCCCAACCACCCACAGCCCTGTTGCTGTTGTTCAGAAGCTGGATGCAGCTACAACTCTCCTGTGGGGTGACAGAAACACTAAAAGGGAACACACGGACCTGGATGGGACACAGCTAGGGTTTTCTTTTTGTTGGGAACCTTTTTAGAATAAATGAGAGCTGTCTAGTAAGTAAACATCCCCGGTCACACAGAAGGTGCAAGGAAGGGGATGGAGAAGTGGAACATCTTACGTGGAATTTTGTGGTGGCACTTGGCCCATGAAGGTGATCACAGAATCCACTGGCTTGGCAGCTGGTGTTTGGGCAAAAAGAGTAAATGAAAGCAGACTTGCCTATGTAATCTCATCTGCTGGGCTTGTTTCAGCTCCTCCATCCATATATGTCTATGGTTTGAGACAGGAACCTGTGACATGGGAAGCGGCAAAGACAGTTCATGACCCTTTCCTCCTCCTGCACATATGCTAATCAAAGTCTTTGTGAATTTTCTCAGCATTTTTTGGACCATAAGAAGTGTGAATGTTAATTTTTCCCTTACCCTACTCACAAGACTGATGGAAAGCTGAAGTTTGCTGAGGGTGTGGGGAGAAGGGTGAGCTGCAGAACAAGCTATGATGAGGACAGGGAAGCTGGAGTTCTTCAGAGTTGTGTCACATTGTATGCTCGTGCTTGCTGAAAGGAAGACGGTGTCTTTGGCTGCTGGCATCAGACTGACAACTAGTTAAGAAAATAACATGTAGGTGGATGAATTCCTGTCACTTGCAAATGCGAGGATCTTGGCCATCCTGGAGCTGCTGCAGTCACTGCTTTGGCTTCGTCACTATGATGGATATACAGATGCACAAGTAGCTGTTTGTACCAGTGGAAATATTATCTAAGCACATGCTTCAGAGCATGAGATAAGCACCAGTACTAGTCCTACCTCCTAGAGTGTGTCCTGAGATTGTTGCGTAGCTAGAGTTATAATGCGCATAAGCTAAACTGGCAAAAATTTGTATCTGCTAGAGAACACTATTCTTAGCACCTTCTGGAAAGTCCTTGCCTCTTTATTCTTATTTTGGGATGAAAATACGATGATGAATGGGTGGAATACCATGACTTCCTATCTATCTCCTCAGACTGAAATTGTGTCAGGTTCAGCCACCTGCAGAAGGACAAAAGTAAGCCAAGGTAAATGCAAGTGCAACATCCACAGTTCACTGACCCATATCCCTCTTGTCAAGTTTGCAGATGACACCAAACTGTGGGGGGAAAACCAATTGCAGGGTTGCCTTTCAGAGGAACCTCAAAGGTGAAGGGTCAGCACAAACCCTGCTGGGGGTCCTTCAGTGGAGGAAAGCACAGGAAAAACTGGAGGGAGGTCAGAGGCAAGCAACAGCAGCCCCCAGGATCTATGAGGAGCTTATCAAAAAGACTTAGCCCAACTTTCTGTAGTGGTGCATGGCAGGAGGATGAGAAGCAAGAGACATAATTTGAATCAGGAGTTGTTAAGCCTAGGTAGCAGGAAAAACACTGTCACCATGAGGACAGTCAAGCAGTGTAACATATTGCCCAAGGAGGCTGTGAAGTTTCCTGTATTTTGTTTTATCATTCCTATGAGCAGGAAGCTCTAGGGTTTATTTCTCCTCTGCAAGCCAAGGTTAAGGGGATGTTCCAGTGTTTAGCACAATTGTACAGGGCTCAGAGACCAAGGCTGGAGTGGCAAAAGTGACATAGCGACAATCCCCAGCCTCCTCTACAGAGAGTAAGCTCTAGATCAGAACCTAATTCACACCTGTTCTTAAAAGAAAACACACAGATAATTAATTTTAGGGTCTTCATTGAGAGCTTCTGCCCCCTCCAGCCTCAGAGTGGGGACAGAGGCACACCTAGGTGGCAAAGCAGCTCACCTGAGCCTTGGTTACCTTTGAGGGAAGCAAGAGTTTCCTGAAGATCCACAGTACCTACAGCCAAATAAGAATAAAGCTAATACCAGAGGTGCACTATAAACCACGTAAGTACAACTCTTCGGAGTCTAGCTCTTCCGTCATAGGGATATTCTATATACATCTATTCCCCAGAAAGAAGTCTTACTGCAGTTGGTGGTTCTTTTCTGTACAGTTCTCATTTAGGACCTGTGGGGCATCACCTGAGACTCATTTGTTAACAACAGGATTTCAGCTTCAGACACCCGCAAATGAGACCTCTAGAGCCCAATCCTGTTTTCTAAACACAGGCGCCAATGCTATTTGAATGGCCCTGGAGCACTGAACATGGTCAGGCTTAGGCAACTGAATAAAGGACTGAAAGTGGGATTCATCCCACAGATCTATCCTTTTTAACCTTAGGAATCCTTAGCTAATTATTGGGAATGTCCTAGCCTATGTCACTTCAGAGCCCTTCTTAGATGTCTTAGAGATTCCAGGACATGTCAAACAGGACTAGATTCCTCCAGTGTGACCAACAAATCGAGCCATACTTGTCTACTTTAGGGCAAGCAGAATAACTCTGGTTATCATTGCTCAGCATATGAGTTAAGACTCTTGGTTGATTCTATAATTCTATGATTGGGGCATCTATGAGCACATCAGGAAGGGTCTCTGAATTGGTGTGTTGTCTTCAAAGCCTGGGTAGTCATGCAGAGCTTGACTGAATTTCCTAAACAGAAGTGCTCCTATTCACTTCTCACAGCCCATGGACAACCAGCAACAACTCCAGACATTCCTCCTTTCCCTGGTCTTAGCCATGTCCTATAGGGTGGAACGAATCATCTTCAAGATGAACTTATCTTAACCCCAATCAGCAGAGACATATACAGAGTTAGGTAGAGGTGCTGTGCTGAGGTTAAGGTTCCTGAGCATCTACACTGATTTCTCAGTACCTTTATGGTCTATGCCCAAAAGACATGACTGGGAGACCATGTGGTAGCACTGTGGGATGAAAGAGCATCTTTTGCTTTTGAGCTGTTACTTAAACCAGCACGTTGCCTTTCTTCTCTTAACTGCTGCAAATCCATTTTTATCATATTACCTCTGTAATAAGGCTAATGTTGGGTCAGTTGATAAGCTCAGGCTTTGTATGGTTTCCACATCTGCGTATTCCCTAAGTGCTAGTGGCAATGTGAGCCAAAATCTGGCTCACATTTTTAGTATTTGCCTCTTCAGCATTGAACTTAGGTTTATGCAGATGGAAAAGCTGTTAGACTTGATGAAGGAAAAGAGAAAATGTAAAGAATTATCTTCTTTCACATACCTAAATTTCAGGAGAAGGATAAAAATCTTTTGGTCCAAATCTGTAGTAGTCTACTTAGCTACTGCTTGCTCTTAAAGACACAGTATTTTCAAGCATGCTGCCCTGGGTGCCTTGGACTGGGAATGGAACAAAGAGCTCTGATTCATTCACAGAAATCTCGAGGACCCCACAAGCACAGTGGCAGCATCCCAGACAACAAAGGATGTGCTGTTCTGATGCTCACATTCATAAAAGACAAATGGGTTAATCCAGCTCATAGTCGTGTGGTTTGACATTGCTCTTTGGCAAAATAAAGGAACTACTAACATGGGTATAAAGAATAGAAGACATTAAAGAAGAGGTAAACAATTAACACCAATCAACATGCTTTTAGGGAGGAAAGGTTGTCAAACTTGATTTCATTTTTTGATGTGATTGTAGGTTTTGGCTGATAAAAGTAATTGAAAAGATGGAATATATTCTGAGTTTGATATGTTTGACAGCGCAGCAGATCCTGATTAAAATATTAGTATTCTACCCTATCAATACAAAGCACATAAAATGGATTTAAGAACGGTCTGTCTTGTCAACAAAGAAGCTGTCAGAGAGGAATCACTATAGGAGAGTATTTTTTTAGAGGGGTTCTGCAGGGATCAGTAATAGGTCTGAATGCTATTGAGTGTTTTCACTGATGACCTGAAAGTAAATATTAAAACTGCTGATAACATTGGAAAATAATGAAGAGGACCAGGAGTTACACAAAAGTGCTCTTAGTACCATTGTAAGCAAGCTTTTGTGTCCAAAAACAAGCAAGCAGATCACACATGCAGGGACATGGAGCACAGGGATTTAGGCATGCTAAAGAAACAACCCAAACTAATTCTTCCAAGATGGTATTTCAAGGCTTTTGAATGTTATTTCTTGCAAGGACTGATGCAGTCTCTGACTGTAATTCAGAGGAATAGGGGGGAAATCTTTACTTTCTGCATGTTGCATCACTACACTTCATGTTGAAATAATGCCTCCAGGTCGGTTACCTGAAATCTAGAAAGAATGTTAGGAAAAAAAGAAGGAAAAAACCCACAAAATTTGCAGAAATATCTCAAAAATTATTCAGGGACCAAAAAGCCATTGTTATATGTATAAACCCTAAGAAAAAGATATATTTATTTTCTAGAAAGGAGGATTGAAAAGAAACATGAGACCTCTTTATGAATGCCTTTGGGAGAAAATAATAGATGCAAAAGGACTTGTTAATGCAGCAGGACTGGGAAGGAGCAGAATCACCAGAGAAAATATTTGCAGAAGCAAGAGCAGGGATCCAACAGGCCACACACCTCTGGAGTCAGTGGACTTTCACCCCAACTCTCAGTGGCTTCAGATGAAGATCAAAACCTTTTGATTATCTATTTGTTAACTTGATCAAGCATGAGGTGATGGGGAAGATGTCCTACCTGTGAAAGATGAGACTTGGTGAGACAAGAAATGAGGAGCAGCTGAGGGAATTGGGGTTGTTCAGTCTGGAGAAGAGGGGAAGCCTGACCACTCTCTACAGCTCCCTGAAGGGAGGCTGCGTTGAGGAAGATGTTGGTCTCTCTTCTCAGCTGACAGGACAAAAGGAAATGTCCTCAAGCTGCACCAGGAGAGTTTTAGATTGGACATTAGAAATAATTTCTTCATGGAAATGGTGGTGAAGCATTGGAATGGGCTGCCCAGGGAAGTGGTGGAGTGTCCAACCCATGTGGTATCTAAGTGACATGTAGCTCTTAGAGACATAGTTTAGTGATAGACTTGGTAGTTGTAGGTGATTGTTGGACTTGGTGATCTTAAGGGTCTTTCCCAACCTCTGTGGTTCTATGATTCTATTTATGGGTCCCCCACTATGTAAGTGCTAAAAGCCACAGAGCTGTGAAATGTTAGTTTAGGGAGCTGATGAACCCACCACTGGCTCATCAGGACTTCACCCCTGGTTTTCCTTTTGCCTCCTTCCCAAATCCTTCCCTCCATGGACTCCACCCTGTGGCACCATGCAAAGTGAGTAAGCCAAGAGTAAAATCTTGAAGCCATCTGCTGGAGGGACATGAGATAATGCTAAGATTTTACCTGGTGTGTCCTCAGGAAGGTTTTCAGATGGGAAAAGGGCGGCAAAACTTTGTATCAGAAGTTAGCATGTTTTCCAAACCATCAGCTCCTCCTTTCCCAATTGATGCACATCCCAGCAGATGTCCCCAGAGCAGCCTGGGGAAGCTGGGACATCGCTCCCTCAAGGACAATCTTCAGGAAACTACTTGCTGAGACTCAGATGCTTCTTTGTTTATGAAACAAAAGTCCACCAGACCTATCACCAATTGTTTATGCGAAAGAGCACACTCTCATTAATGTTAATGGTGCTTTAGAGCATAAATCCTTGCTAATTGATATAGGAATGTATCCCAGAAGAGTTTACATTACTGCTGATTTAGCTGATAGATATAAATGTGTGAGAGAGAAATATTAGCATTCATGTAAAACAATTAGGTTATAAACAGGGGCGAATGATTCAGAAAATGACTGCAACTTTCCACCTTCCTTTAATGGATAAAAAATAAAGTCTGCTAATGAGGAAAATTGGAGGGAATGTGAACAGAAGCTAATCGCTGCTGTTACTTAGTATTCGTAATATGTCAGCAGGGCTGGGTCCCCATCTGTGGTTGGTGCAGAAGTGAGATGGACAGGAGCATCCTGCTCCCCACCGTCCTCAGCTCTCCCCATGGCTTTGTGGAAGCTGTATTTTAGGGTTACCCATCCAGCAAGGCTGGCCACCTGATGTCAATACCATCGGCTCAAGATATGTGAATAGAGAATGATACAAGCAGCGGATAGATTTCCACAATTTAATATTCTTTTTTTTTTTTTTTTCCAGATAATATAATGGCATATGAAAAGTGAGGCAGTAATGCAGTTCAAAAGAAAAAAAAAATAATAAAGCAACCCCCACCGCTCTCCTGGATCTTTCTGCCAAAGGCTGACATTACTGTAAGTTTGCTAAGTACAAGCAGTCCAGGCATTTCCATAAAAATCTGACTGTGCAAAAAGTACAATTCTGTGGCAAATGTACAGCCGTAAAGGAATAAATTTTTTCAGTGTACTCAACAGTTTCTGCTATTAGACTCCCACTTAACTCATGGGTTTTGATGTGGAAACGTTTTCCTAAAAGAAGGCTCAGATACAGGATACAGTAAGCCACTCGTCTTCCGCAAAAAGATGCTTCGACCTCAAGTGCCGAATCTCTGAGTATACCAAGTTTCATTTTTGCTCTAACCTATCCAGAATCGAGAGGAAAAAAAGTCACATACCAAAAAGAAGTATATTATTGTTTGTGGAAGAAATAGAGTATTATTTCATTATATATTCTGATTCACGTATTTTAGCTATTTCATACCATTTTAGTGCAAAAGCAAGCATGTTTGGAAATGGATAGAAAGTTCTGCATTTTGGCATCTTTTGCTGAAAGTCACTGAAAGGTAAGACTTTTTCTCCCCGCACACTAATTTTCAAGGTCTCAGTTATTAGTGAAATATATCAAGCGGATTATACAACATTTGCCTGGGTACGGTTAAAGACCATATACCCAGTAAGATTTCATATAACAAAAACGTGCCCAACCCTATAAACATTTTTTTTTCCATTTAATGCTCATAAAATTTTACAGACAACAGAATCCTTTCTTAAGCTTTATTTAAGAAATCAAATACTATTATAGTTCAATATATATAAGACACATCCAGTATTGTGTTCCTGATAGCAAGTGCATAGATTTTAAGATATCATTTTTATATTTTAATTTTTTTTTATTTGTTACTCAGTAGCATGTTTCATGATCACACGAAGGGATATTCCCAGTGATTTTGCTAAGAGCATGAGAGAAAAACAAGAACACAGCAAAGTAGTGAAACTACAACAGAGATGAGGAACAGAAACAATCAGGCAAACTCTCAGTACAGTCGATTCCTGATAAGTGAATAATCTGATTGCTTGGTCACAATGCTTTATTCACTTATCAGGAATGATTCACACTACATTTTGTTAAACTGTTTTCCTTAGCCTAATACCTAAGAGTCACACTGGGCAAAGGCACACACACTCTGGCAGGCTATTCTTTAATCAGCAAGTCTTGTGACAGTTTGGTAATTTCCCATGGCGATACACATATAGCTAACAAAGAGACATTTTGCTAACACTGCAAGGTGCCTTACATAATTGAAATTAAAAGCATGCATTTAAGCAGGACAAACTGTTCAGCTGCATTGCTTTAAGGAACTCATTTTTCCCCATTGTTGAAATTACAAAAAAAAAAAAAAAAAAAGAAAAGAAAAAAAGAAGGATCTGTCTCTTCCAACCCTGAGTATTTAAAAGAAATTCAACTAAAGCAAAAGTTTTTGTTTGTTTGCTTTTTGTTTTTTGGTTATATTTTTTGGGAGAAGAGCCCCTCACAAACCTCTTCTTTCTTTCCTAGAATCATCAAGTTTGGGGAAAAAAATAAATATCCACAACAACAACAAAAATCCCAGAGACCAACTCTTAATTTATCATTCATGCAAGTCCAAACTTACTCAACTTAATCCACTGGAATCAACACAACCAGAACCAGGATCACGAAACCTAGAGGTGTAAATGACTCAGCACACAGCCTGACCATCAGGATCTGCTCCCCTGTCCTCTACAGGCCTCTCTGTGGTTTTGGATTAAACCTAGAGCTGCAGGAAAGGCTTTTGCTTGGACCCCTAAGAACAGGCCCTACAGGACAACACTGGAGCTTGTTTGGGATGCACTAGGGGACATGGCTTGGTATGGGACTCGACAGGTCAGGCTGATGGCTGGGCTTGATGATCTCAAAGCTCTTTTCCAACCTAGACGGTTCTGTGCCAGACTCATCACCTCTATGCCTTCCGTGGAAAAGTTAAAAAAATAAAAAGTAAAAATTGCCTACTTTTTAAAAAGAAATAAAAAATAGTTCTAGCAATATCGACCAGGCCAACTCTCGAGCCACCCAAAAATTTCAAAACTCCAAGGTCATGGCTGCAAACCGCAGAGCACCCAGCGCCGTGCCCCGTGCCTGGGGCTGTGTGTGTGTGTGAGCCAGAGCCAGTGTGCCAGAGGGACCAGGGGACAGGAGACACGAGGAAGGAGTGTCCATTGGGTCTCATAAGAGCACTTTTAAGTGGTCTTCGATTCCTGAGCATCACAGAAAACGGGACAAAGGAAAGGGACATGGGCATATGGCTTGAATTCCAGAGAGCACTTGACAGTGCTTCTCTCTCCTCCTTGGGTTTGGTTTTTGTTATTTTTTTTTTCTTTTTTTTTCCTTTTTTTTTTCCCCTCTCCAAATTATAAAGCTTGCGATCAGACAGGAGAGAAGAGAGACTTCGTAAACCAGAACAACAGAGAATTTTTCATGCCTTTTATTTCATCATGACGGATGTGGGGAAGAGCAGAGAGGTTCTCGTGAGGAAAAAAATTATAAGAAATGAAAAAGTAAAATAAAAAAAGCTGAAAGCCAACTTTAAAAAAAAGAAAAAAAAAGTGCTATGGTATTTCTTTTGTTCCTGTTTGAGATTTGTGTAATACTATTAGCCAACGCTGAGAATGATCTGCTTTGTAAACCCACAGCAAAAATATCACCCGTTTGAACAACAGGAGAATTTTTCTCCCAGAGTTTTGTTTTGTTTTGCTTTCCCCCACTGGCTTTTAACAGAGTCTCTCTGTGCTCACTTGGATTTTATTTTATTTTTTAAACTATGATATGTATAACTGCACGTAACAAGCTTCTTCACCTGGTAGGCTTCTGCAGGCTCTCACAGCCCTAGTTAAGATGTGATTAGTTGCCAAGGAGTTTGACTAACACCAGATGCCATCAGATTACTGTGCAGTTCGAAAGAAATCCCAAGGCTATATTCTCCTTTTCTTGAATGTTTCATACGCTTCTGCGAAGCGGCAGCATGGTATTTTTTTTTTTTTTTTTTTGAACGACTAGGAAGAATTGATCTCCATAATCCGCATTTTGCAGACTGACTGGCATGTCAGCAAAAAGCTTTTCACATGGCTTCTGATTTCTGTGTGTGTTTGTGTGCATAAGCTTTTACAGTTAGAAGGCTCACAAAAGCTATCTTCCGTACGAGTTTGCAGGAAACTCATTTAAGATGCTTCCCGCTCAGAATATCCAAGTGATAAGGCATGACTAGGGGGAGGGAGAGAGAGAAAAAAATCAAAGAAACCGTAACATGGCTAAAATGTACAAATCCTCTTTTGCCCCCCAATCAGATATTCACTTAGGTGGAATCGACTGTATCTTTTGTACACAACCAACAAATAGAGAAAAAAAACAAAACAAAACAAAAAAAAAAAAAGAAAAAAAAAAACAGGAACGTGAAACAGTGAGGTGCGTAGATGTATTACCAACACATAATGACCACCAACAATACGAGACACAAAGTAGAGAGACAAGTATTAGGAAAATGGTTTAATATTGGAGACAGAAGCAAAAAACTGCATCACACAATAACATACGTTACAAAAATAAGTCTGACTGTTTCAACTACACGGTTATGTTCACAATGAGGACAGAAGAATCAGAAAAAACTCTGATCTAAACAGCAAAAAAGCAAACCCCTAACGTTTTAACTAATACATTTATCCACGCAAAGTGACCGAGTACTCCTAATTCTAATTACCTTATTGTGTAACTGCACGATACAGAATAAAAAGTGAAACTTACCGCTTTTGTTAAGACAAAATTCTAAACACTAGATATAAGCAAAGGGAAAAAAAGAAATCAAGCCAAAGTTTTTAATTCTCTAAACAAAACCAACTCTCTTTCTACCGTCCAGAAATCAAACTTGAAAATCAGTCATGATCGAGGGGGCCCACGAGAGTAAGCCACAAAAATTTCCATTTGTTTTTTAATCTCCAGTATAAAAAGTTCCACTGGTACAAAATGCGTAAGTACAATCAGGTTGTAGAAATAGGAAAGCTTGCTTTTTTTTTCTTTTTCTTTTTTTTTTTTTTGGCTCAAATTCCATCAAACAACAAAATTCAAATGCATCAATAAAACAGAAACAATACTCAAATGGTCTTACAGTTTCCACTAGATTGCATTAACTTTGGCTTTTCTCAGACAATACTTAAAAACTAGTTTGTAATTCTAAACAAAATGATAGTATTATTAATCTACAAACAACAATTCTCACAGCACAAAAAAAACACAAATACATAGTTCTGTTCTTTTTTTTTTTCTTTTTTTTTCTTTTTTTTCTTTTTCTTTTTGTATGACATTATCCAAAAAGGTAATGAAACTACAGGATATTTTTTTTCCTTTTGTTAATTAGCACTTAAGATAATAAAAACAGAAACAGTAAAATGATTCCAGAGTAGCACAAGCCAAGGAACTGTAACCCCTATGGTGAAAGAAAGATGAACTTGTTACTCCTTTGAGGACTGCCATTTCATTGCAATTTGCTAATTTGTTTGAAAAAGAAAAAGCAACTAGTCTAGGTTTTTTTTATTAGAATTTTGTAAAGCAATTTCCCTTGTTTTTCTTCCTCTCCTATTAGGCCCTTGCACCCTTGCAGCTTTTTTTTTTTTTTTTTCCATTCAATATTTTGAAAGAGAACTGGTAGATAATTTATCTCCAAGGAGGTGTATGTTTGGGTTTTCATTTTGGTACTCAATTTTTGGAAAAATAAAACAAAAATAAATATTTCAGTATGGACCCATCTCACTTGTCTGGAAATACTGATCTGTTCTTCCTCTCCCACTGCTAAGCCAGTATCTCACATAGCATAATTTGGGGCACCTGCCTGGGTCTGCAGCCAATGCAGTTATACTGCCCAAGGACCAGAGACATCACCGCTCTTGCCAGACCGATAAACCCACAGGACACACTAGGGCACCTAAAAAAGCTTTGGAAATTTATACGATGGGTACAATGAGAAATAATTAGTGAAACAGTCTAAACAATCCAAATGATGATCTCATATTATATATATATGTACATATATATAATATAACGTAAGTGAGATGATACTTTGAATATGCAAAATTGCTGCAAGTAGTACAAAATAGCCCTCAAAGGGTGTAGGAAGGCCCCAGCAGTAGTAAAAACATGTGAGAAAAGTATAGATCATTTATTTATAAGTGCATGTGCTATAAGAAGGAAACTTTTTTGCATCACTAGAGGCTAGTCCTTTCCATCCCAGGGCTCTACATAAAGAAGCATTTAAGTTGGGGATGAGAGACAAGAGTGCACCAGCTGATGTTGTTCAAATAGGGCTTCATTTTCAAATTGAGATGGCATTGAATATAATCAGATAGAACTAGGAAGAAGATATGGCACTTTATCATCAGAAGCAGGTGCTGCTGTTCACACACATTGGATTGGCAACAAATTCTCTGTACTGGTAGCAAAGAACCGAATTTGGTTGTTGGTTACTACTTGTGTGGTAGAAATGCAATCTTATTAGACTTACAAGGCCGTGAAAAGGCTACCAGCATCTCTTTTCTGGTTCCTTACACACAGCTTCCTCCAGCAAACACCCACATCAGTCACAAATGTATTCCCACGGACTACTGGATGAGTAAAGTTACTCCTCTCTATACGAGTGTCTGCAGGAGTAAGCCGATAGATCTCCGTTACAGGTAATGGCAGATAACATCAAACATTACAGTGTATGTAAACTTTATCCATAAAAAGTAGTTTAACTGCAGTGCACGTTGAATTTTCACCCAGGAAGATCTAGTGCATCTGATTTAAGCAAAAGTTCATTTATTTAAATTACAAAAATATTTTTTTTTTCTCCTCAAGGTTTTCAAATGGTGGATTTACCACTCCTCTCTGGGAGTGGTTCACACAATAGATAATTAAAGATTTGTTTTATTTTTCTTTTATTTTATTAATACTGAATAGCATATTCCAGCAGCATATTAAAAGCTCTTTAAGAAAAGACAAAATCCCCAAAATCTAAAAAGGAAAACCACAAGTTAATTACTGTTTTAAATAATTTTAGTTATAGATACAGAAGAAATTTAGACAGCAGTAAAATAATTTTGTCCTTCAGATCTGCCCTGTGCATTGTTCTGATTTCAACCATGTATTAAATAAACCACAAAAAAACTAAGTATATATATATTTATATATATATATATATATATAAAAATAAACAGCAAAATGGTGAATGTATAAAAGGTATTAACACTCAAGACAGCTCTGGGTGGAAAGGGTTAAAAGTTCAAAACTTTCTCACCTTAGAGGTTTCCATACAATATGAAGAAAATACATTGTGAGGTTTGCTTTCACAGCATTGATGTGTGCAGAGTGGTTAAAAAAGTGAAACATGGGCACTTATACAATGTTTTACAAAAAACATCAAAGAGAAATAACAAACAATAACAATTTCAGGCAACAAGACCACAGGATAGCAAGTTAACAAACTTTTTAACCTCTTTTTTTCTTTAAATATTAGGGATTTATACAAAACACATAATAAAATACCCATGTTATCAAATTACTTCACACAAGAAACACACTGAAGCTCTAGGAAGAAAGTACCTTTGGAATTTGGCACTATAGTTTCACTGATTTTTTTTTTTTCTTTAAAAGAAAAACCGATCACATTTTGCTGAACACAAACACGTCTAAATTGTTCACAATAAAAAAATGACATCAATGCGTCACAAGCCAACACAAACTTATTCTGGAATATTTTTAATTTTTTTTTTCACATGAAATTCTTTTTTTTTTTAAGCAAACAACTTTTTTTTTTTTTGGTTTTTTATTTTTGAATCTCGTTTTTGTTCTCGTTCTTCAAGTAAACCAATTTTAAACTCGCCTTTTATAAACATAGAACACTTAAGACCATAAGACTCATGATGAAACCACAACTTAATTCACAGAAGCACCAACGTAACACATTTTACAGTAACCTTTCTTCTGTACATTGAAACAGTATAAAATATAGGTAATTTCATGTGCATTAAACCATGGATTGTCTAACTGTGAGTCAGTTCAGCAAAAGGTGACACAAGTAGGTAGCATTTGCCCTAAAACAGGGTAAATATTTTCTTATACTAATCTACAAAAAGTGGTTCTATATATATACTTTAATGAGAAAGTGAGCCACCTAAAATGGCCTTATCAAAAAACTTTACACTGCCTGAAAAATGTAAAAACTATTACAGACCTCTAGAGACTTAAAATCAGACAGTTTTATTTCTCAAACTGTTTTGGAAGTAGTCTGTTAGAAACCAACATTCTGTGCCTCTGGACACATATTGCTATTGTCACCAGTGACCAGGCAGAATGCCAATCCCTGTATAATACTTTCAAGTCTGTTTTTTTTTTTTATTTTTTTTTTACGAAATGAAAAAAAAACAAAACAGAACAAAACCCAAAGGAAAAAGAAAAACAAAAGAAGGAAAGAAAGAAAAAACATTTTGCCACAGGTTGTCTTTAAATCCTATCATTAATTTATCTAATAATAAATTTCAGTCTTGCGTGAATGCAGCAATGTTTTTTCACATTGACTTCCCAGAATTCATAGCTAGATGAGGTCACATGCAAATTTCAAAGGTCAAACTAGATCAAAGGTCAGTAGGAGAACCAAATATGATGTGAGGTCAGAAAGACATCAGAAACAATGACGGGACGATGAAACTTTTTTTTTTTTTTTTTTTTTTTGAGACGCCACAGGGACATGCTAGGCAAACGATGGGCTAACGGGCATGGAGATGTCTAGGGAAAAAACAAGGAAGAGGAAAAAAGTTACACAGAATCTATGCAGCACAAACAAAATCACTTTTATGGGTGCAGGAGAAAACTAATGCAAATCTTTTATCAGTAGAGTCTATGAGCTGTTCACACAATTTGCATTAACTTACAATACTTGTCAACAACAGCACAATGGAACCCCAAAAGAATCCATCTGAGAGGAGTCAGAGAGAATGGATTCGTCTTTGGGGAGAAAAGAGAGGAAAGAACCAGCTTCTACAAACATAACATAAAGGTACGGGGAGGGAAAGAAAGGGTCAGACAACTGAACTTTAAACTAGGTAATGGAAACTACGAACAAAATAACCAGACAAATACAAACAAGAGGATAAAAGCATGAACTGTAAAGGGTGTAGGGTTCAACAATGAAAAAGCGCCCATTCTTGGCACAATTACTCTAGAGACTACTTCAAAGGATCTAGCTAGCATAGAGAGCTGCTCTTTAGGTATCCAATAAGTTAACAATAGGCAATAAATAACTTCCATTATTTCTGAGGCAGTAAAAATTTTGTATAAAAATAGAAATGCTTTTTACAAATAAAATTTACAGGCCTGTGGCTTTCTTTTTTTTTATTATTATTATTAAATTTATCTCTCAAGAAACATCAAGTATTGTCACTCATTTTATTTATTTTTTTTTATTTTAAACCCTGTAGCTTTAGAAACAGATCTCTAAATCTTTTTTACATTAATCCTTTCCAAAAAAAAAACCAAACCCAAGAACTTAAAAAAAAGTGAAATATAAAGACGACCAGTGTAAAATCAGACTAATATATAACAATACATTGTTTTGAACTGAGAAAAGAAAATCAAATCAAATCTTCTCAAAAAAACAAGTTGATGTAGTGGAAAGACTTGCTTCAATTTTTTTTTTTTTTTGTTGCAAAATAAGTGCTTCAACTGGCATGAGGCCATTTTCTTTAACCTATAAACTGCTGGTGCCACCCTGGTAAAATAGGATCCATCCATAGAAAACAACTTTTATTGTGTGCTAATGGCACCAGGGTTCACAGAGTTAAATTGCACATTTTTTCGAGTGTGTGTGTGTGTTGCTTTGAATTTAAAGACGTTTATTTTTTAAAAAGGAGATAAATTATGCTGCAAAACAAAATACAGTAACACAACTCAGTAATTACTTGGCGAGGAAATGTGAGCCAAGTGTTATAAGGACAAGTGGGGAAATGGAAGTGGTAACTGTAAAAATAACTGTCTCTTGGTGAAGGTTGGCTATATGTTCTCTCTTAACCCCCCTGCAGAGGACAGGTTTGCTCATGGGACTTACCCTAAGAAAGCTAAAATAAGAGCAGTAAGCATCTGGGGTTAAGATCAGTAAGGTTTGCTGTCATTTTTGGAGCGTTTCAGCTGAACCTTCAAGCGTTTCATGCCAATCTGAAAGCCGTTCATAGCCTGGATAGCAGCTTGTGCAGAGACTGGATTGTCATAGCTAACAAAACCTATGAGACACAGAACGGAGGCGGGAGAGAAAGCGAACTGTAGGTTAGAACAAATTTCAGAAGGCTTTTGTTAGGATTTTATTATTACTATTTATTTGACACATTTATTTCTCTTTCAGTTGTTTAGTTGATCACAGTTTATATCCTACTTCTCTCTTTTCCTTCTCCTTTACCTTTACAATATTTCTTTTCTAACTGGGATGCAGTTGTCCAGTTTTGGTGCAATGCAGTTTCCCAATTCTTTTTTAATTCACCTACCTTAGAGACCATAGATATTTATCACTGTAACACTTTTCACTGTAATATCTACATATATCCCCGCCTACTTGCCCAGTCTACTGATGTGAAGCTGAAATAGAATGCTTGATTACATAAACAAAACCCAAACTTGGATGCTTGTGTGCATTCACACTTCTGAATGTAAGCTCATGAGCACTGGTCCTGGGTGGTATTACACAGTCATTTCCTTGGGCCCAGCCTGGGACAGTTGCAATATTAATATTTTGTATTTTTGCAGCTCCTTACAGTTCAAGATCTCAAGGTACATTAAATGTTAATTAATTCAGCCTCCTGGTACCAAAAGGGGTATGCAAGGATTGAAATTAAGCAACATGATAAAGACGATGGCAGGGCTTGATGAAAACTCCAGATCTTCTGCTCCTCAGTTGTTAGCACTAACTGGGGGGGATAATGCTTGCTCAGGTAGTTCAGAATGGCTGGCCTGGCTCTGCTTTCTTTTCCCCAAGAGACTGAAAAAGCTCTGTTCATAATGGACTCAAATCTCCCTGATTCTGGAAGCTCAAAATTCATTTTCATTTCTGGGCCTCCCACTTGTAATCGCAAGGCTTGCCTAACTGCTGCTCTGTCTCTGCTCTGGCTAATTACTACTGCATTCCAGCCTGCTATTATGCATTGGCTTTGCAATGCTCCCTCTTCTTTCCACTTGAATTTGCTTTAATACATATCCCTTCACCCTGTTAAAGCATGGCTCCCATACACTTTGTTTTCAATAGTAACACAGAACCTTCTCAACTGCTCTCTTCTGTCAGCTTTCTTCATTTGTGCTTAGTGCCTGCATCTTTTTCTGATTTAAACCCTCTTTTTACTGTCATTTTAACCTGCTCTTTTATGGCTCTTACTTACCTTGCACTGCTGCCCTCTTTCTTCTTCGGTGTCAGAGTGATACACTTTCCTCATTGTAAAGAAAAGGACCCCTCTTTAACAAGTGATTTGGTCCCTGTCTGCCCTCCCTCCTTCACAGACCTTCCCTCTAGTTCACCTTAAATCACCTTCACCAAACTATTTACTTTAGACTCTTCTCTGACAATTCAGGTTCACTTCTGATCATTTCACTCAAAAAGCACTTCCCACTTAAATCTCTGTAAACCCTCTCCTGGCCAAAGCCAATACAATTGATTCATGTGGCTGAATAGTCATCACCTCCTTAACGGATAATAAACATTCCTCTGTACCTTCCTTGGTTTTACTAACTTGTCACTTCCTCACTTTTTTCACTTGATCATTTCCTCTCAATTTCATTGACATGAAATCACCACTCTCTTCCTTTCTTCCTTTCTTTCCCCTGCCTTCTTCTTGATCTTATCTATTCACATGACTCCAATCTCTGTCTTAGCACTGCGCTCTACTGTCTAATTTCATCAGCTCACAGATCTCAGTCTCAAGCTCTAGAGTTTCCTTAGGGACAGAATAGATATCTACCATGAGTTGAAAGGCAGCTGTAGTACCTTCATGGCAGATACTATATAACCGAGGTGTAGTTACTCTTACCCTCCTTGACAATTCATCAATTTCCTTTACAGCATTTCTGACCTTCACGTTGTTCTCTTAAGAGCAATTGGCTATGAAATTCTCATTATCATAGTTCCTTTTTATCTTAGCTAGTCTTAGTGACCTGAAAGTTAAGCAACTGATCTAAACTAGTCAACAGGTGGCATCTATGAATGGTGAGTAAAGAAAAGTAAGCACACCCAGAGGCAGCTTTTCTGCCCACCATTCATGCCCTGAAATGAGACGCTTCCCTTTTGACAGAAGAACAATAAGCTCAGGCTATGCTTACCTTCCAGAGGGATGTAATAAGTCACTTCATTCAATGTCTCTTTAATAGCTTCCTTGACACAGCCACAAATTCAAACATACATCCTCTGTGCTGCACCAGTGGAATCAGCCTTTATCATTCAATTGTTATTCTGATTCACAATTTGTCTCCATACATAGAATACTATATCTACATTAGCCCGTTACACTTTCATCTTGTCCCTTATCATCAGCCTTCACTTCTAAAGCTCGTGGAGGAGTCTGGCATTCTCTCCCTTTATTTATCTGTTTCTGATTGCAACCGTTCATCATTTTTTTTTTTTTTTTGTCTGAAACTTAAATTGCAGGTTACATGGGGATTGTGTTTCTTATCAATTTTCAAAGCACATGTCATGATGACTCTGATTTTTGTTTTAAATCTCTTGGTACCTCTGTAACCAGGATAAATATTTTTAATCATTTGAGTAGCAATTTTGCTGTGTGGCAGACTGCATTTACACGTGGATGTCACTGGATCCCTTCTCCCCTGCCTTTCACATTTTCTCATTTCTGTTATTTTAAGATTTATGAAAAACGGGAGAGAAGCCTGGAGAGTGAAACTCTTTGTCTGCAGAATCAACTAGAGCTTATGAGAGCTCATGGAAGAGTACTTTCAGGGGTAGATGGACTGTCCTGTCATCCTCATCACTATTTAATCTCTTGAGCATTCATCAGAGCTGGACAAGAAAGCAAATAATACCAAAGCTCATTTTCCGCGAAGAAAAGTAATTTTTCATTTTGTGAGGCAGTGTTACATAAAAGCTTATCATTGTGTATCACTACCCTGAGATTCACTGGGAATATACCTTCCCTTTCCCATTCTGCCAAAGGACAGCCTTGGACAATCTTTTCACCATTCTAATGTTCATTCTCTCCTTGTCTGTAATTTGATTTCCAAAAGAGCCCCAGCCACACCAGCCAAACAATAAAGAATCAAACCCAAACTGCACTATGAGCAATGGCCATTACAAGTCAGAAATGGGTAATTCAGATGCACTATCATTGCAGTTTTGGGTGCGGGTACAAAGAGGAAGAGGAAAAAAAAGCTTCTGAGACACAAATATGGGGCTGAAACAAGGAAGAAATGAGGTGATTCTTGCTTAGTAAAACTCACACAATGCGTACAGACATACAGTACACTGAACTCACAGGATTAATTCTGGCCTGTGATCAGCAACATCACACAGGTAGTCACCTACTGAATCAGAACACCTCAACTTCCTCTGCCAGTGCAGTACTTTTTGCTTTTAAAGGAGAAATCTCTCACTGGTGCCAAAATATCTGGGGAAGGAAGAATGAGGAATTGCAATGTTAGTGAAACCTGACTAATGCCAAAAAGACAGAGGACTGCTCCATCCATTGGGTGTTGACCCCTCTGTTTTCCCTCACACAAGATTGCCTCAGTTCATCATTCTAAGTTAGGTAATTGTGTCCCATAAATCCAGACAAATGTGTAGGTAGGTAATCAAACAGTAAAAGGAAACTCACAAAAAGCTAGTGTGGGAAGTAAGTTGATGAATTGAGCTGCCTGCTCAAAGTAATCTACATTTTTTCATTAGTGATCACAATTGCTGCATTTCGATTAACACAGCTTGATTTGACATTTCATCAAGATTCGTGGAGACCTTAACAATGATTTTGTCACCCCAACATACTAACTGAACTAGTTCCAGATCAATAGGAAATCATTTTCAATTCCACTTTTCAAATTTGCTACAGCCTCAGGGACTCTTTTTAACCCATTGCAGAAATATGCTGGACTATATTAGTAAAATATGAACAATATTTTGTAAAGCATAAACAGGGACCAGAAAAACATGGGAAAATGTAGAAAGAATGTTGTACCTTTTTTCTAAAGTGAATTAACTTATCAGGTGTGCTTGGGGCTTGTTTCAGACTGAAGTATGACTTGAATTCCAGTGCAGTAGTATTTCTAAGTATCATGATAAATGCTGCTCTTGTTTGGATAGTGTGAGTTTAGATAAATTCATCCCTTTTCAAAATGTGTTAAAGCCCAACAGCTGCTCCTGAATGGCACTTGTGTAGACAAAACCTTTGACAGACACATTTTAACAGAACGTAGATATAAAAATGTATATGTAGTGATAGGCAAGCTAAGAAACATGTATTATGGTTAATGGGGGAAACCTTAAAATTAAGGGATGGTGCTGTGCAAGGAGTAACAGTTCCAGTATGAAGAAGTTTTTGAAACTAAAGGGATTGTCACGACTAATTTATCATACATATAGTTGCTCGCCTATACAAGAAAGAGCTGTCATTTATCTGAAGCTCCAGTATTCTGGGTCAAACCTTCACACATTTTTCTTTCAGATATTCTATCCTCCTCCCATGCTCTCCTCATGCCTTGTGTTAAGATCACAGTTATCAGAACAACAATCTAACAGATTACCACTTGCTAACATTCTGTTTTCCACTCTGTCAATTCACTAAACTGGTGCATCTATGTCATTCAAAGAACATCAGCCTCCCTGACTAACCCTAGAAGTTGTTTTATCCCAACACATAATCTTTTCTTCTGTTGCAATCTAGCTTTCTGGTAGTTCAGAGCATTCCCTGGGAAACCTGACACTGATCAGTTGGTGTTGCCTTCATTCCTGCCCTAAGGTAAGGGGCGATGCTGCCCTTCATAATGCATTAGAGCCTGCCTGCAGCAGTTATAGCTGCATATCTAGACATCAACTGTCTGTAAAATGTTCTGAACTACATGTACAAGCCATTGAAACACTAATTGCACAATCTTGTACTTAATTCAGAAGAAAGAAATTCCTGTAATGTAGAAGTAATGGGTTAAACATAGAGCATTCTTAAGTGGCTCAGCTATACAATAGAGAATAATCAGTTATCCATAATAAGGCAGCTTAATAGTATACTAAATGACATTCCCCCACATAGGGTGTAATTAGTTTCATGTACTTGACACATTTATGTGAGATGTCAGACTGGAAGATTATTATTGTTTTTTTCACATCCAATTTTTAGTTAGAACTAGTTTGCCTGTGCGTCTTTCCATTCACTTGAGGATTAACAGTCCATTATTTTGGGAATGAGATTCCAGTATGACATTTCTCACACTGCTGTTAATTTTCTTTCCTGACCCCTCTTCAGTGCAGTGCATGTGGTTCTTAATATTTAATTTATTAAATTTGACATACCAAAGCACTTGCTCAGATTGGTCTGTTTGTCAATGAAGACTTTAGCAGAGATAACATTTCCAAAAGGCATGAACATCTGCAGAATGTCCTGGTCTCCAAACTCCTGGGGGAGGTGGTAAATAAAGAGGTTTGCCCCTTCTGGACCTTTAGGAAAACAAACAAACAACAAAGTATGAAAATGGCTATTACAAGAGCTATGTTTAATCTGTTTTTCCGTAATACTTACTGAAAGTGATGGTCAGAAAGCATTTCACTTTCCAACTCCAAAGGAAGAAAAGTAAGTGGATCATCAAAGGAACAGAGCTGAAATGCAGCTCTTTAGAGCATCCTATCTTGCAAAGTGTTCACTTGATACCACTACTACAAAAGAAGTTAAACTGCAGACTCTTTCTTCAATTTACACAAGTGTCTTTCAGTAAAATTAGGGTTAGGAAAGCAGGTACACAATGGATTACTCACTCACAATACTCCAAGATCCGCACAAAGAGCCCCATGCTGCTTCAAACACCTACATGGGTTTGTTTGTTTACTCCTCCATTGCAGGAATTTACAGAAATGCAGTGAGCTGAGCTCAGAGTTGAGCATCACAAATCTAAACTAAAAGGGCGTGAAGTTGGTGGGGATGGGAACAGAAAGGGTAAGATAAAGCAAACCTTTTCACTTGGAAATCTGGGAAGTCAGAGAGAAAGATGCTAAGAACTGAAGAGCCTGCCCTTTCTTAAAATACAAATTCCCCAGAGAAAGCTCTATCCCCTGGAAGAAACTTTGTAAAATAATTCTTTTTTAGAAGTTCAAACTCAAGTTGCTGGGTTGAGATTAGAGTGGCTTTAGACAAATTGCGATTGAAAAGGAAGGGAGAAGTTGTTCTGAATATTTTTCTTATGGCCTGGGATACATACTATCGGTGCTATTGGTTTAAACCTGCCCTCTAGCAATAATAGTGCTGTTTTTTATTTATTCTCAGCGCAATTTTTCTTTTATAGTAATATACTGGGAATAAGGCATTAATGTAATCTATGATGGAACCAGACACGTGGTCTTCCCACACAGACACTGGGAGCAGGGGAACAAACAGTTTTTGATAAAAACATGTATAAAGTAACTCACTTAAATATTCCCTTGCTTAATTAAACCTAAGTGTGTATACGATGGGAGGTCTGTGGTTTTCAGGATTGGAAATGGAAGCACACACCAGATTCGTGGGATACCTTCCTCAACAGAGTCACTAAGACCCACCTCACTCATAACTGAAGAACCAGGCTGCTGCCCTCTCTCAGTCTGAAGTAAAAGATTGACATGTTTGCCCAACACAAGGTGTAAGTGGCTTAGAAAAAATATTTTTAAAAAGAAAAAAATTTTGTTGGGGAGAAAAGAGGGAAAAAGAATTTCATCTGTAACTTATTTCTTCTTACATCAAATAAACTATAATTTTTAATATTTTTTTATGTTATATAAGAGTATTACTGATTTTTAAATAGCAAGCAAAACTTATTCAACAATGGTTTACAGCATGCACATGAGACAGTTCACTGTGCTTCAGTATTTAGTACTGATACCATATTTTGCTTTGGTGTTTTGTTATTGACCACTCTTCACCACACCATGAGAAATCATGTTAAGAAATAAAACGAGAGTTGTCACTATTCACAAATGGAATTTATTCACTTTATCTTAACCCCCTACTTAAAGTAATAAGACTTACAACAAAACAGGCTGTGTTTTTAAAAAGACAGTGCCAATTCAAAAAGAAAAAGCAAGCCTACACTTGATAGCTCATATACTGACAAAAACAAATGGAAGAGAATCAAACTGTTTTTAAGTGAGTATCTTAGAATGACATCAGATAAACAGTTTCTGGTGTCAAACAGCCTATCATCACAGAACAAAGTGAGTGAGATGAATGACAAAAGCAGAGAACACGACAAAATTTGAAAAAAGGTAAATAAAAATAAATTAAAAAACAAAACAAACAAACAAACAAAAAAACCCAACACCTTCCATTTACTACAATCCAAGCTTCTAGCAGTAAATGAAACCACAAATTTAGAGAAAATATGCATTTTAAATCCACAGTGTCCTCATAAAACAACCAGCTGTGGGAATGCCGAATTTATCTTCCTAGGAAACACCACATCCCATAACAGTGTAAGATACGATATTAAACGAGGATAAAAATCTTTCTCTTGAGGATATTACACTGGCTTTATTTCCAAAGCTTATCTCTGGCAAGAGCAGTAGTGGGAGCACAGATACAATCTTAGAAAGCATGCAATATTTTCCCGTCCTTCTAGAATTAGCTGGAATTCAGGATGAGAGAAGGGAAAGCAATGAAAACAGAAACAAAACCCCAAAATGCCTAAGTACGGGAGAATGGAAGAGGGGAAGGGGGAAAAGGGTAACCTCATCTTACTAAACATTTAGTAATTAGTATTCATTTATTCTTAGCAGCAAACTCCTGAGGTTTGTTTTGCTCTACTGGTGCAGGGAGAGGGGCAATCATTCCCTTAAGCTGCATCCCTGCAAAACCCAGAACTAAGCAAAGAACCACTCGGACCAAAGCCAAGTCTTGTCATTGACACAGAAAACTTAAACCTAATCAGATTAAATCCGTTATCATGGAAAATGGAAACCAGCACGGAGTGCGAGTGAGGGTCACCTGCAAAGGAATGAATTTTGCAACTGATGCCTTTTTATGCAGCAGTGCTTCTGGGGCAGAACTGTCAGTAAGGCATGGCAGAAAGGAGAGATGGTAAAAAATAAAAGAGAATTACAGTAGAGATTGCAAAATGAAAAACACTAATCAGGGCAAGAGAAAATGTAAACTTCAAAGACAAGGCTATCTGAGATCTCTTGTTGAGCCACTGTGAAGAAGTTAAACCTAAGACATGGCTGTGGGTATGCCAGATTTGTCTTAGAATCATAGAACCGTAGAATGACTTAGGTTGGGAGGGACCTTAAAGACCATCTAGCACCAACCCCTGACATGGGCTGGTTGCCCCTCAGCAGCTCAGGCTGCCCAGGGCCCCATCCAACCTTGCCTTGAATGCCTCCAGGGATGGGGCATCCACAGCTTCTCTGGGCAGCCTGTGCTAATGCCTCACTGTCCTCTCTGTAAAGAGTTTCTTCTTGAAGTCTAATCTAAATCTCTTCTATTCTAGTTTAAAACCATTCATAGTATTATAGAATCAGAATGGCTTCGGTTGGAAGGGACCCCAAGGATCATCATGTTCCAAACCCCCTGACACAGGCAGGACCACCAACCTCCAGACCTGGTACTAGACCAGGTTGCCCATTGCTGCATCCAATTTTGTCTTGAAAACCTCCAGGGATGGGGTAACCACAAACTGTCTGGGCAGCAAGCACCTCACCACTTTCAGTTCGCCCTTGTCCTATCACTCTCAGATTGCTTAAAAAGTTGGCCACCCTCCTGTTTATATGCTCCCTGGAAGGCCACAATGAGGTCTCCACTGAGCCTTCTTTTCTCCAGGCTGAACTAGCCCATCTTCCTTATTTTGTCTTTGAAGGAGAGGTGCTCCAGCCCTCTGAGCATCCCTGATGCCTCTTCTGGAGGATCAACAGCTCCATGTCTTCCTTGTGTTTGAGACCCCAGCAGTCCAGATGAGACCTCACTAGGGCAGGTACAGGGGAACATTCCCCTCCTGCTCCCTGCTGGCCTCCCTGCATCCTCTGTTGGTACAGTCCAGGATACTCTTGGCCTTCTGGGTCTTCCAGGAAATACCACATGCTTGGTTGAGCATGGCTTAGCCTGAAATGGCTAGATGCTTACCTTCCTTCTGGCTGCCCGCGGCACTTTGCTGCTGCAACAAGCTCTGGCTGTACAAGGTGGGCAGCGCAGCGGCAGCATACTGCTGGATTCCTGAGTAGGCCTGGGTGAGCGCGTCCATGGTGCCGGCCGTACCATTCGTCAAGCCTGTTGCGCCGAGTCCTCCGTTCAGGGCCGCCATACCTGAGAGCATTTGAGCAACTTTACAAAAAACCCAACAATAGAGAAAAGAAATTGCACTCGTTCATTAGTGCTTTCCGAAAGTTGTTGGTATTATATTGACACTGACAAAGATGGCAGTGCATGCAGCTCGGCGTGGCACCAAATGGGACTGAAAACAAAGAAACACGACTTTGGCATCAGGATCACTTCAGCACAATGGTTGCACAGTCAAACGGACTTACATGCAGCCTGCTACTGGCAAGTACTACAGCTCAGTGCTCCCCAAACCCTCTCTGCCCATCAACCTCAATCCTCATGCTTCTTGGGGTGTTCAAGGGCAGGACCCACTCAAACTCCATCTTTGAGAGTTGGTCACTTGGGAAAAAGCATGCTGGGAGAAAATCCACTCTCCCTGACCAGATCTCTATCAATAGGAGGTGACCATATCATATCAAGGATGCTTTGTTCATGCCAAGTCAGCAGAGAACCCTGATTCACATCATTTTGAAACAGCCATCCACACCACTCCAGGCTTTCTCTCTTGGATTTATGGTCAGAAGATGGACAGCGATGCTTTGCATTTCCATCTTCCTCCCCCAGCTACTCTTGTAAGGACAGAATGGATGAACAACAGTGCATCTGTAGTGACTACAAGTGCTTCATCCAAACCAAGAATCTTTTACAAAGAAACAAAAGTGGTTGGTTCTAGCAATGTGTTTCTTTACTCCACACTGGAAGCAGAGCCATTTAATTTTTTTCTTCAACACGATTCCACATCCTGATAAATAAAAGATTAATTTGACTGGGATGACTGCCAAGGAGGAAATTCAGGCTGGATTGCTAGCTGTGCATAAAATGGCATCCCTCATCCATGCAAACAGCACTGTCTGCAAAAGAACTCCGACTAACTCCTGGACTACAGCCTCTTCATTACTTCTGTACATCCTCATGGCTCTGAGATGAGCCACAAAAAAGTTAACAATGTTAACATTTATTTTTTTCAGAAATTCCAGAAAAAGTTAATTTTCCCCTTTGGCAGTCAAATAGGTAGCAGGATTCAGAAATCTGCTCATCGCCCACACTTCTGACTATTGTCAAATAGAGAGTAAGTGCTCAGCAGGTCTGAGAGGTCACCAGTGTGCAACTAGCTACCCTGTGCTCTTCATTTTTTTAGCAAACTGCTCACAAACAACTTATCAGGACTTAATCAGGCCCCTCAAGGCACAATAAAACAGTCACCAGAAAAATGGAGCACTTGGAACCACCACCGATAGCTTCTTAGTCATTGACTGTGTACAGTCTCTGCTGGCAAAATGATGGGTGGAGGTAACTGGTGGAGTTGTACTGGGACCCAAAATATAGGAATATTGAAAAGAAAAGGAGGGCTTAACTTCATAGCAACGATAAAAGGCTTCTATGTAAATGGGAGAAAAGTAAGGAAATTAAGCAGAAGACACTTTATAGTGAATGAACAATGAAATCTATTACATTAGGAAACAATCTTCTTCAAGGAAAGTGGAATAAACCTTATCACATGAGTAATTTGGAGATAGAAAGAATACTGGAGGGAATTATCCTGAATTGACAGAGGAGGATAAAGATGCTGACCTACTAGTTTTCTTCCATCTCTTATGAAGATTCAGAAAGTGTATTCCTATGAGTCGCTGATAATCAGGACAATTGCTCAAGTGGCACCTTTCTGGCTCCACCAGTCTGTTCCAATTAGGAGAACTGTACTGCATAAATTATACCTTTTGATATTACTATAATTTGTGTGACTAAACACTTGACAGAGATGTGATATTCGTAGCTTTGCTTAATAAAATGTCTTGCACTTTGAAGATTTCTCTACCCCCTCCACCCCACTTCAGAGCATTGCTGTATTCTGATAGGAGATACTGGCTGCTGCTATGAACAAAAATCTTGGTCAGAGCAGGGCCAGCTATTCCTTGTATAATGGTTCCAGATGTAAAACAAAACCTGCAAACCACTATCGCCTAAGAACCACCTTATATCTAAAAGACAGGATATTTTGAAAATGAAGATTCAAACTAATAATGGTGATAACGCAATGATTTGATTCTGAGCCTGACTTTAACTTACTCTGATGATTCTGCACTTAATTTGTGTCATTGCTTGCATGTGTACACACAGCACTAATTGAAGTAAAGGCTCTTGATAAAAAAAAAAACAAACAAAAAACACCCCCAAACCAACCTTGTATCTCTCCCTTTATTATAGTGTTGAAATAACCTGATAATAGTGGACGCATTAGGATAACACGTTATCTTTTGTGAGTCATCAGCCTATTAGACAAACATGCTTTGTGTCGCTGTGGGCAGCATCCTCCCCCTTCTTTCACCCAGAATCAATAGCCCTACCCACCAAATGATTTCAGATCAGACAGCAGATAGCCCCTGCTCAGCACACTGCTTCTGGGAAGGGCACTTCTACCGCTATCTCAGTCTAAATACTCTTCCCTCCTGAGCACAGCAGACCTGAAGAAAGGTCTCAGAATTTTTTCTCTTCTCCCTTCTCCTATTTTATGAAATCTGTGAGGTCCACATTTCTGCCATCTATTTATCATATCTACTAATGCACCTCAGTCTGATATTAAGCTCTAGTCTTTTCCTTACATCTGCAAAATAATCATTTCAAATCTCTCATTCATGGTGTTCTACTTTTCTTAGCTACATAACACAGAAATGACAACACTTGGCAAGTCCAAAGGTCTCTCAAAGAGTCTTCCAAGCACCTTCAAATCTGCCACAGATAATTTTATCTCCATTTTACAGATGTAAATATGGGGATAGAAAGGCTAACTGCCCTGGGTTCAAATACAAATATTTTGTTGTAGCTGTCCAATATGCTGAATCCATGTTCTTCTTTCTTGATTATTTACATTTACTTGCCTCAAAGAAGACAGTGTTGTCATTTTTAGACTTTTCAAGCAGCAGATGACTGGGCAAATCCTCAAATGTACAAGGGCTGCTCCAAGTGTAATGTATTCTATTTTATTATGTTGGCCCATGACATCATAGGCAGATGTTTTTGGTACTGCAGCAGAGGTTGAACCTTCCCACCAATATTCCATTACATTTTATTGACGTGTAATGGATGGCAGCAGAGAGGTGGTCTGACAAAATGGTAGCTGACACAGAAGTACAAGTGAAGTAAAAGGCGTGGAACTGAATCTGTCTGTGAAGAAAAAAATGGCACTTATTGATACTCATTGACTTGCTGAATGTTTATGTAGACCAAACAGTGGATGTGAGCACAGTGAGGCAGTGGGTGATGTGTTTCAATAGTGGTGACAGTAACGTTAAAAGCAAGTCATAGTCTGGATGGCCAAGCACAGCTGTCACACTACAAAATGAAGAGCGTCTCAAACAGTTCATCTTCATGAATTAGCTAATGGTGGTGACTATGCTGAAAGATAGTGCTCTGTAGCTGAGAAAACAGTGTGATTATGCTTTCTGTATCTGTCATTGTTCTCATGGAAATAGATAGGAGGCATTACTTTTGGAGCGACCTATGCACGCACAACTGTTGCTTAACCCTTGGAGACATCTGACTCGCCGTATTCCACTTGTAGTTTTAAGACCTCAGACATGTTTCTACAATGCGCCTTTCTACAATGTGAGCACTACCAGTTTCCAGAGCTCAGTCTGATTTCCCCAGACAGGATCCAAAAAGCAGACTGAGTTCCCTTGGGAGCTCAACCTGGAAGATGTTCTCCCAGTGAATTTTACACACATGGACACAGTTTCAACAGAAGAATATCTCCTTCAAAACATCTGTGAATGAATGCACAAGACCAGTGCAGCCTTCTGATTTGTTCTGGGTTTATGCTAAGCTTGACTGGTGCTTTGGTCATTCTCATTAGTTCCCCAGCTGAAAGCATATCATTCAACGACAGCTTTTTTTGCACAATTATTTCAGGAACCTTCATGACAAAACAATGTTTGCTTGTGACCACAGCACACTGTGAAACATCAGACCCACTGAACTTGGAGTTTCTTGAAGACAGAATGTGAACAACTGGATCAGAAATGGTCACTACAGAAAGCACTGTCTCATCATTGAAATAGACAGGAGAGGTTGTTAGCACTGGGACAGTGCTCTGCTATCATCAGCATCACAAGCAACTGAAACTGATAATCTGTGTTCTCCTGAGAGGAACACATACCACAACACAACATATGAGGAAACACTTTCTCCTCTTTATATATCTCTCACAGATGGATATACTTATGTATATAAATAGACAGACATGTTTACATACATTTTTTAAGTATGAGAGCTATAAACATTCTAGGCATGTACACACTCTGCAATCCATGAAGATTTGGGACTGAAGCCATTGTTGTTGAGTGTATGGAAGCAATGGTGGCTTCTAACAAGCTGGAATTTAACACCAGGTTGTGAATACATCATTAATACTTCAAATGGCACATGCAGGTAAATTTGCACACACAACACTTGAAAATACTTTTTGAGAAAATGTGAACTCTTAGCTTGCAGCATTGCAAGAAATGTTAAAATGAACTGCAGAAGGATTTCCATGTGAAATCAAGAGCTCATAGGTGATTAATTCCTGCTCAGTGTTGATGAAGGGAATGTTATCTTGGAGTGCTCCAGTGTGCCCGGGTTCTTAGTATTTGTGGGAGGGAAGCAGTGGGATGCTATACGCTGCTCTTGATATTGTGACCGCTTAAAAACAATGTAGAGCACAATGACTGTTTATCAGGAAATGGATATTTAATGTTTTGTTACTTATGACAGTGTAATTCTCTTATTAAGAGAGCACGTAGAAGGAGGTAGTAAGCTTTTCATACATGCCATTGTCAGCGGCTTGTTTTAATAGTAAATTAGAATAAGAAAAAAACTAACACTGGCATTTTGGGACCTAACATACATTCTTTTCTTCAATTGTTCTGAAGTCATCTTTGCTATAAGGTTGTTTTGTGTGAAATATGCATGTCCTTGCCAGAAGCAAGATCTGTTTTACACAAGGCCCCATGCAACCACTCATCATTGCTACATGGACAGCCATTAGCCCCCTTCCTTCCCATCTCCCAACAATGACAACCAGAGATCACAGAACATAAGGACTGGGTGAGCAGCCAAATAACAGTAACAAAAAGGACATCATGCAGAGCATCAGAGTGAGCAAGTGATACTGAGGAGGACATCCATTCCTGGGGGCACATTATGATGGGTCATGGACTGTCAGTGACCAAGTAGATTCCTTGCATTGCTGAAGGAAATGCAAGGAACAACAGCAACTAAAAAAGGGAGGAGGAAATGAAGCTGAACCAATTTCTTCCGTTCAGGCAAAGGTGAAGTCGTCATAACTGATACAATAAAAAAAATTCTTCTCTGGAAAAAACTTGACCGAGGCTGAGAACAAGAGGATGTTCTAACAGCTACCATGATCTACTTAGCTTAGTATGTCAGGGTTTAAGGCGCCATAGGATAGATGCTCATGCTTTGATATTACAGCTGACTGATGGTACTGTTGTCTTACGCTTGCCAATTAAAAGCCAAAGACTTGCCTTCATTTTAAAAGCAAGTATGCTGCTCTCAAGTCAATTTGATAATCCCTACAAACATTTTAAAAGAACTACCTCTGTGGCAAGCGTGCCTCTCTTAGCATGATATTTCTGAATGAGGTTTTGTGCATTGATGAGATATGTTTCCAGACTCCCATAACGAAGAAGGAACTTTTCCTATAACCTAGATAACCAGATTCCCTGGTAGCATTTCTTTTACCTTCCATTTGCTTGTAGGAAAAGGAATCATTTTGCGGGGTCCCAAAAGACTTCACTTTGCAGAGCAAATTACTTGAAACTTAAAGACTCCAGATCTGTGTATGTAACATGAATGGAACTAGACCAGCTTGACCACTTGTGCATATAGATCAAAAATAATTGTATAGTCACTTTACAATTGGCAGTTTTTGTGGCAGGATTATTGGGAAAGGCTGTCCACCACAGCAATAAATACTCACTGTTTACGGTACCTGCTAGTGCATTAATATTATTCAGTCCAACAGTGGCTCCAGCCAGTCCTTGGAGAGTACCCAAAGAAGTCAAAGAATTCATGGCTGCACCAGCAGTGGAATTAGCAGTTGATGCAGCCACTAAAAAAAAAAAGAAAAAAAAAAAGAAGGTAAAATTAAGGCCATATTTTGATTAATCACAAAACAACTTACAATGACATTAAGTGGAACAATGCTTCTTGGAAGCAAGAAAATTTATCAGACCAGTAGACTAACCTTGCTCAAAATGTTACTATTATGACTGCTCATTGAAAGTGTTGATGAGCCTTGAACTGAGAGTCTGGATCATAAAATTTAGCACTGTGCTATTTGCAAACATAATACAGAAACAGTAAGACTGAAAACAGACGCTTTTTCAAAAGTTTGTCAACCAGGCTAGCATCCCAGGGTGATCAGCTAACCAGCTGAGATATTGCCACTTTTTAAACACCATCACTGAAAAAATTGAATTCCTTGTTGTAATTTTGTCATACAACAGATTTTTATCACAGGCCATTCAAGTAAAAGTTAAAATATTCTGTCAGACACTACTCTCCAGTTACAGCTACAGGGCATTGCATGAACACTATTTGAATGCCTGAAGTTTACAAAAAGAAGAATTACAGGACAAACACAAAAAGTAACTACTTACTGCAGGCTTTTGGTCTGGTCTATGTATGCAACTAGTCATGTACATGCATGCCATGATACTCTATGCTTCTACCAAAGCTCTGCCAGAGGGAGAGCTGAGGTTTAGACAGATAAAAGGTCTCTGCTGCTGTGATGTTGAGACTCTTCTGAAGGTGGGAGAAAAATAAATCCATCTAAGCTATATATTTAGGCAGAGAAAGAGACTGAATCTCTTGTCATAGGAAATATGGGCACTGTAGAAATGTCTATTGTTTAGGATAAGTAGGATGAACTAGAAAAGTTAACTTCGCCTGTAGAGGGACCTTGAATAGCCTGCATGAATAAAAAAATTAACTTACAGATACGTAAAGTTATATCAGGTAAATCACACTTGCAAAAGCTGAGGGAGAAATCAGGTTTTTAGCTTGTCTCTACTAGCCATATGCTAGTACACCAATCACAAAGACTTTTTTTCTTTTTCCTTAAAAATTTCACTCTGTTCTGAAAAGTGAACATTCGAAGACAGTGTTTTGTTGACAGACTACTGGAGGTGAATCATGTCTACATCATGCTTTATTGCTCCTATCCATTATCTGAGAAATGGTTAAGATCACATCTATCTTGATGCTCTTTTGGGATGCTGAACACATCATATTAACCTGTGAACTCTCAGAAAGTGGAGTACCTACAATTTGCAGCATCCAGGAAGGAAGAAGAAGCTGAGGCTAATTTTACAAACTTCATGGGTAAACTTCAAAGGCTTAATCTACAAAGAACCATCTTTACAACCTCAAGATGCACCAAAGACAAGCCTTCCCTCCAAGGGCCTCAGAGTCCAAAGGACTCTCTTGATGCAGGTAAGGAGAGATTTCCTCTCTCTGGTCATTCCTTGTTTCACCACATCTGTAATGTTCACACAAATAATTTTATACATAGCAGACAGAAACAGCTTGATTGATTAATCACCTTCTGAAAAGCAATAAGCCAGTAATGTTTTTGATTAAAAAAAAAAGAAGTAATCCAAGAAACAAGTGAAAAAACACTTTTGTCAGATAACGTGAACACCAGCAGAGAAGAGAGAGAAAAAATCAAAGTGAATGAATGTCAGTGAATTCCCTGTGACCAGCACAGCTCTGTGTTTCTGTTCACGTTCATTATCAGATCATTTAAATGAAGCACTTAAACCTCAAATCTGAAGGATCTGATTGGTTATGACTGGGCTGAATTCCATCCATTTCTGTTTCAGAGGATTATATTACTCTTTTCTCTAAAGGAAACATATATTTTTAAGAAATGAGAGAAATGGAGGCTAGCAAATTGTTTGCCTGAAAATTACATTGAAGCTCCTGGGGGCAAATAACTCTTGTGAGTGAGAGCCATACGCTTATGGACTGTCAGTACATCTGTTGGAGAAGGCAGAAATATCTGATTAAATCCTCTTGCATTGCCCACATTGCTCAACATGGTGGCTCTTATCAGGCTCACTGCTCTAACATGTGCTTTGGGGATGGTCAATATCTGGGGCCAACATTTTTTTCTTTTGTTCTTTTCAAGTTTCTCTATTCCATCAGACAAACACAGAGCAGGTGCCTCAGTGATTCTCTCATTTGAGGTTGCAATGCAGATTATCCAGCTTGCCTAAATAATGACTTGGCACATAATCAATGTAAAATACTAGTTGGAGCATTGAAGGATCTCAGAAATCAGCATTTTGTTGTTGTGGCTATTTCTTCTGCTTAGCAGCTATCTGTCTCACAAATCCACTGGGACAATGTTTTTTTTTTCCTCTTTGGCTTATTATTTCTTTGAGGAAAAAGAAACTGAACAAATTGTGTGTTTTCCACTATCTCATTGAACATGGGCATGAAAGGAGCTCCATTCATTAGGGCACTTGTAAGCGAAGGACCCAGCAACTTGTTGGGTGAGATATACTGGGAGACTCCACCCCTTCTTCTCTTTTACTGCATTCTGTGCATATGAAATGAAGGCAGAGATGAGCTAAGACATTATATGAATGGGACCAAGACTTAGAGCTGAAAATCTGTCAGAAAATGCTGCAAAAAATCAATAGTTGAAGTAATGGTATTCCTTGTCCTCAAAAAACTTACAGGGAGATGAAACAAAGTCTTAAGACTTTGAAAGCCTTACAAGAGACATGTGGAAACTTAGGCTAGCTGAAAGTTTTTACCTTATGAACTCTCAGCATATGCTGGAAATCATCTAAAGACAAGGACTACACCTTTCCTGTCTTTTGCCCTTTTCTAGGTTCTTTCAACTAAAAGTTTTAATGTCTACTGAACCAAAGGGGGGAAAGAAAGACAAATTACATGCCTCGTGGTAACAGTAGATGATTGCAGTATTTTGAGGGAACCTGTATATTTCTCTCTTGTCAGCAAAGCTCCTGGGCTCCCAGAACTTGCTCCGAGTAATGGCAAAGGAAGTGTAATGCAAGTATAATGCAGGAACAGTGTTATTCTATATTTATGGCTTTTAGTTTTCCACATGACAAACATAGATTGGATACCTACAGAATTTATAAATTCATTTTTACCAAGCTCTACTGGCACCATGTAAATCAAAGGAAAACATTTCACAACTCTCTCCATCCTCAGCACCAGCACATAGCTGCTCTGAATTGAAACACTTCGTAGTGGTGTGCTTAATTAAGAGTAGGTGTCTCTTTCCAGCTACACAGACAGCCTAATGTACAGAGCTGAAATGCTGCCAATGCTGCCAAGAATCACCCTCTTTGTGCTACTGGTGACCACTATTAAGTTCAACAGTGAAGAAAATAAAAATACACAAAAAAGTGCAAATCATAGAACACCTTGAGTTGGAAGGTGGGCATATGGACCATCATGTCCAATTCCTATGACTTAGGCTTTTGGAGTCCTTATGTGTGGAGCACCTTTTTTCCACAACATCTGGTAAATTATCTTTATCTTTGTATTGGCAATTTCATAATTGTCTCCTCAGACCTATATATGGCAGGGTGATGTCCTAGGGCTGCATTAAGTGAATTAGCTGATATTGAAGTTAGGGGGAGATATTCAATCTGATGATTATACAATGGCTGCATATACAGTAGGCAGAGAATAACAGAGACAGCTTTCTCAAAGACACTGTTGCACAATCAGAGCAGTGTTGGCCCTAATGGAAGTTATGGGGTTGAGTCCTTTGGCTGCTGTTGCAAGAGTTCAGGCAAGATGCTCATCTCAACTCCAACTAACCTTAGAAATCTATTATGTGAAAATAATATCACAGCTCTGGAGAAAGTTCAGTGAAGGCTAGCAAGAATAAAGAATTGTCCTATGACCTGTAGAAAAATCTTCTTTGTTTCTTTCAGATATGCTGTGTGCTGGACACCTGTTGCCTCCTCCATCAAGGACACACGCAGAGACTCTGCAGAACATTTTAGCATCTTCAACCATGAAAGTTAAGGATCAAAATGTATATCTAACTATTAGAGACTAAAGTTGCCTATTCACTGATCCCTCTAATCCCACATTTCTGAGTCAGCCTCATAACTATCCGCCTCTTTTTTCTTCCAGACTACTCAACTTCAGTGTAGTAAATAGTCAGACACTCAAGTAATATAAATAATATTATTAAGAAGTTGAGGAATAGAGAAGAGCATGCTGGAGCTCTCCCTCATGACAATCCCAAATCCCTTCCAAACCCAGCAATTTGATCTCACTATGCTTCCTCCTAAATGAATTTTGTTATGAACTTCATTATAAGGAAACTTGGCCTTTGATTAGCATATTACTTAACACAGCTCACTTTGATACAGTGAACATATTTTGATCTGGAGTGAATGCTGTACGTAGTAAATATATTTGTGTTTAATTACCACTGTTGCTTCCGTGGAGATTTTTAAGGTTGGATGTATCTGGTATTTTCATCTATTCTCAATATTTTAATTTCTGCATGTAACAAATTACAGCAACTTTTGAATCAGAGATTCTTATATGAGAAGTTTAAGTGAGTAATGAGACATTTCCCTTTTTATTTAAATAGCATTTCAACACAATTCCTAAAAACTATGCCAACCTAGAAAAACAGGCAGTACTAACACATAAACTTTTGGCCATTCTGTTGGCAAGCTTAAATCTATCGGGTCACAATGATTTACATCTGGATTTGCATCAGCTGGAAAACTAGATTCAGGATAACAGCATCTAGGAAAGTCAATGATGTGGAAATATTTTTTTGGCTTTGCAGTGCACACTGTGGATGGGATTAATTTCTCCACCTTTGGCAGTCACACAGTCAGTTTAAGCTAGTCTAGCCAAAACTGTTCTTCTGGACTGTTTCTCAGATTAAGAGACACCTAACTTCAGTGCCCTACCTTTGGATTTCTATGACAGGATGAGCTAAATCATGCTCTGGATATATCTCTGTTTCCACTGAGTGAGACTGTGAACACAGACCATAGACACAGATAGACAGAGGTAGACATAAGCCTTACAGATGGATCACATGATGGGGAATGGATCCTGCCATTCCTGATCTGTGAGGGGTCTGCTTTTGTCCTGTGTGCAGAACTGGTGCCAATCAGTGAAAATGCAGAATGTAACCGCCTCCATCACATCTTGAGCTCTTAGAATTGTCTGATGCTGGCCAGTCCTGAACTAATATGAGGAGGTTGTTAACATTTCTGAAAAGCACACCTAGACATCAGAGACTTATGCACTGTCACAGTACAGGTCATACAAAGCAGGATGGCTTCATATAAGAGCATGCAGGACTAAACTACAAGATGAAGCTAATGCCTCTCCCAGTTCTGCCTCAGACTTCTCATGCTAACTTGAAGTATTCACTATGATTGCTTTAGGTTTTGTTTTGTTTTGTTTTGTTTTGTTTGCTTGTTGCAAGACAGGGTTGATTCTGCCGCTGCCCGCTTGCTGGCTTGTCTTATAGAAAGCTACATCTTTGAGGTGCGGGTATATTTCTATCATGTCTATTTATTTCCCATGCTTCCAACCAAGGAACACCCTTGACAGGTCTTCTAGGTATACTAAAGTAAGAAAACCAGAGACCTGTGTTCATCTATAGTACACAGTTCATGCAGTACAGACTTGCAGTAGAGTTGGGTAAATCCCTCATCCATATATCTGAGCCAGCATATAAAATCCTGTTCCCCAGCAGAGGAGACCAGGAAAAAAGCTGTCTGGGCATTTGATGAATACTATGGGATCAGATCCTCTCACAGCTAATCTGAATAAAAGTATCTATTTAAATCACACATGTAATAACTTGATTTATCAAAGAGATGGTTAAAAGTGTGTATTAGACACCACTCTTTCTTTATTTTTCTTGGTAAATATCTGAGAGATGACTTCACAGCAAAGCCATGTTACACAAATAAAAGGGCTTCTAGGAAACTCTATGCAATGTTTGCTAACTTGGCACAGTCTTCTGGGAAGTGATATCCACTAGGCTGTGCACTCCCTCCATTCCTCTTTGCCTTGTCCTGTTTCCTTCCTTGTCTTCCAGCATACTGCTTGAAAATTATACATGGACACACTGCCAGTTTGGTACTAAGGTATCAAAAATATCAGAAGAGACATTTTAAAGATTTTAAGTGAGGTTTCTTTTTGAAAACACTGTTTTGGTTTCAGGGCAGGACTACAGAGAGAATGGTCAAAGAAAATAGAATTATAGAATGGTTTGGGTTGGAAGGAATCATAAAGATCATCTAGTTCCACCTCCCTGCTGTAGGCAGGGAGGCAAATAAAAAAAGAAGGCTGGCTTCCTCTCTTTGCCCACATGGAGGGTTACTGTAGACCTTCACCTACTCTACCCATGAGAGGAGAAGAGCCAATACTTCTGGAGTAGAGTTAGCTTTCTGGTGATGCAGGGCTACAGGGCAGCTCCAAAACTGGCTTAACTACATTGGCACTTCCCAAATAGAGATTCACAACAATAACCATGTCAGCCCTATTGACAGTTTTCCTTTAGGCAGCTCTCTGTTATACTCCACAACTGCTTATCACTACCTAATGCATGGCACAACAGGAAGATCAACATTTACTTTGCTATCAGTTACCTGCTTATCTGTTTTCTGTTCACATCCTGCTTACCCAGTTGTAGTGGATGTGCATATATTAAAAAGCAAAGCACACCACTCATCTTTGAAACACAACTTGGTTCTCTCTTAATGGAGAGTTAAAATAGTTCAGCATTGGAAGTACTTTGCTCTGGTTAAAATGATACAGCAGTTGTGCCAGGGATCAATACTGCTGAAAAATGTAAGACAAAGCATCTCTGTGACTCTTAAGCACGAAAAGTTGCAGAAAACACATGCTTTCTTTTGGGAGAGTCTCCTGTCAAATTTATATTGGCATTTTTCTGAATCTAGAATCCTCTTTCTTGTTGTGAATTAGGCTGCATTTGTAATTTTCTGCTGCCTTTCCGAGCCCACTGGCTCTGAGGATTAGATAAAATGGATCTGCCTTATTCAGCTCCTGACTAAAAGGCTGACATTCAAAGGGACTCAGAGAGGCAGAGTTGGCCAACATGTACCTTTTGAAAGGCTCTCTGCACAAAAGTACAAATTCAAATTCCTGCATCTTTGGAGGAGCAACGTGTTCCAGTGACACAAGCCGAGGATGGATGGGCTAGGAGGAGCTCTGCTATAAAGTGCCAAATGGTTCTGATGGGAGGTGACCACAAGACATTGACACTGTCCCCCACAGCATCCTCATGGAGATGCTGGCTGCCAATGGTTTGGATGGGCATATGCTCTGCTTGATGAAACACTGGCTGGACAGCTGGGCCCAAAGAGTTGTAGTCAGTGGAGCTAAATCTAGTTTGGCATCCAATCATGAGTAGAGTCCACCAGGGCTCAATACTGGGGCCACTCCTACACAACATTTTTATCAATGATCTTGATGAGGGGATTGAGTGCACCCTCAGTAAGTTTGAAGAAGACACTAAGCTGGGAGAAGTGTTAATATGCCAGAGAGTAGAAAGACACTACAGAGGGACCTGGATAGACTGGATCTAGTTTTGTGCTTCTTGCTGCAAGAAAAGTATTGATTAACTGGATGGAAATTAGTGGGAGACCACCGAGGTGGTCAAGGATTGCAGAACTGTACTCATCCTATAGGGAGGTGCCAATGGAGGAGCACTTGTTCATGCTGAATATATGACTTCAGGGATCTAACAGCAGCACCTCTGCACCTATGACATGCAGGATTCTGGAGCTGGGCTGTTCAAAGCAGTGCATGGCAGGAGGACAAAAGGTAAATTGAAATAAGAGAGGTTCAGTCTGGATATAAAGAAAAACCTTTTCTATGTGAATTTTGCCATCCATTGGAACAGGTTACCCAGACTGACCAGTCTGTATTATTGGAGGTTTTCAAGCCCTGAGTAAATCAAGCTCTGAGCAACTTGATCTGACCTCACACTTGACCCTCTTTTGAGTTCGGGTTGAACAACAGACCTCCTCAAGGACCTCCCAACCTCCAGTATCCTATGATCCTAAATAAAGAAGAACAATGCAGCAGAAAAGCAGAAAAAGTCAAGTAACAACAAAGCAGAATGAAAGAAAAATGAAAAATGAATATGGGTTGGGAGGAAACTGAACAGAAGATCTGGCTTCTGTTTATAGGTCTGTTTACAAGCACAGAGGGTGAGACTGAACATGCCACTTAACTCGTTGCTGTGTTTATGATTCTAGTCTGCCTCAAATATTTCATATGTAAACGTTCCAGGGCTAGATCTGCATCTCACAAGAGGAGGTCTTGACCTTGCACGATTCCTATGGATTTTAGATTCATTTTAGTTTCCTTTTGATTCAGCAATGTGCAAGAGAAAGTAAAATTGTAGTAAGAAGATGCGAAGAATGGATTTTAAAAAACTATGACTAAGAGAATACATACAGTAAAAAAGCAGAATCAAAATCTAACATCTCCCCAGTCAGTAACACAGAAGAGGTAAATGGTAAGAGTTGGGGACAAATGGAAAAGAAATATAACCTCTAAGAAAAAAATCATTAATTTTAGTAAGCTGAATTTAAAATCTTCTGTTTACTACCCAAAATCACTTGGGTAAACAGAATATTCTTTGTCCTTTTGTTAGTACAAGAGGGATAATAAAGCTAACAGACAACGCCGGATTTAAGGATAATCAGATTAAGGCTGTGTTTTCTTTTTCCTTTCTAAGCTTTAGTTGCAAAAACCATTGATGTTTGCAATGATGTCACACAAACTTTATCTAAACAAGATGAACACCTGCTGGCCTGAGTGAAAGCCCAAGGTTACTAGTCACAGTTTAGTTATGTTGGACAAAGTCTATCCAACTTCGTTCTGATTGACAGCATCTTATTTTGTCTGTGGTTATCTTTAAAATAGATAAAAAAGGCAGTCAGCTGTAGGAGTTCCATGTAGCAGTGAATCAACACTACCAATCTGGTGTTCTGCAGGGTTCTGGCCAGAGTTGATCCCAGGTGCTGAAGGTCAGTCCACTCTTCACATAGCTCTAACAATAACTGGCTGGTTTAAGGAGATGGAAGCCATGAAGTTCACTCCTAAGTATGTCTTAAATGTCTCCAGTGGAAAAGCAAAGCAATTGAAGTGTTAGAATGACAGAGCTTATGAAATGAACATTATAAACATGGGTGTAGGGGAGAACTGGGAAGTCAGTCACACTGCCCATGTGACACTGCTCTCAGGAATTTGCAGTTGTGTTTCTGTCTGAAATGAGCACACTCTAAGGGCTCTGACTGCATAAGGAACATTTTAAAGAGGAAGAATAATTAAGCAATGACAGAGGCATCATCATTATTAGATAATCACAACCCAGGGGCTCTAACAAACGTTGAGTGTCTCTAATCCCATGGGGTCTAATTATTCTGTGATAATAACCACACCTCCAAGTTTTAATTTATTCTTGTGGAGAATGAGGGGGGGAGTAGGAGAAAAGGGGGCATTTTAATATTTTTGCTGAAAGAAGAAGCAGTTGGCCTTTCAAAAGGGCTCATCAGTATTCTAATCTAACTAGTGTGTTGTGATTGGCATTAAATTGTCTGCCCTTTATGGTGATCTCCAACCAAACTGAGTATCCACCCTCATACAAACTGGTGGCCTGCCAGTCACTAACACAGTACCACCATGCACCCGTTCTGCCACTCAGGGTAACTTCTAGCAAAGAAGAAGTGGATTTTCCTATCTGGGAGGTTAATTCTCCACAGAGTTCTCTGACAAACACGCTGCCCATGGTGTGGATGGATGAGTAGAAACTTGATCATTTTCTGGTATCTGGAAGTGCTGTCTGATGTGTCAGTAAGGAAGATTCTAGTAAGTTTAAGTGCTCTGCTTGTGCTTGGAAAGAATAAAATAAAAGTGACAGATGCACTCCAGGGACAGAGAAGCAGAAAAGCAAGAGAGGAAGAAAGAGCTGGCAGAAATTAGAGTAACAGTATAGAGAGACATATACCAATATCACAGCCTTTTCTGAATAAGTCCCTCTATTTCTTCATTACTCACAGGTGAACAATCCCTATGAAAGATTATCTGTGACTTCTCAGGATACTGGAAAAGAGAAACACTACTGAGTCATGGAGGAAGGGAGAACAGCAGACTCTCAGCACCTAGTCACATCTGTGCATATCTGGCATGCAAGTGAGTCTAAGCAGGAAAGAGGAGAAAGAGGAAAGAGTCTTTCCCCATGGCAATCCTTTTGGCTAAAGGTGACCTTCTGAGAACAGCTTTATATTTCACAGTGTCTCACATACAAGAAAAGAAGGAAACAAAACCAACTGAAACAGAGAGGTGTACCAATTCATTCAAACTCATTGCAAAGGCAGTAGAAGCTAAGTAGAGACTTCAGTTAGACTCATAAATCCATACTCTCCAGAAGTACTTTCAAGGTCGCTAAGGGCTAACAGAGCTCTCTGAGCTTGGGACAAGTGAAAATCAGGTTCACTATGTTGATCACTATGTCATTTATGTTAAAGCCTTGTGTTGCATTTCTGATTGCCTTTAAGTTACAGCAACTACCTTTGCAGTCAGCTGTTTTTCTCTTCTTTATGTTTCCTACAGACCTGTATATCCAACAGAAGCCCATTATTTAGGGAAACAAGGGATTACCTATTGAGCATACCTGTGTGAATCTATGTTGTTGTGTTTGGTACATTTGGTATTATTTTCCTTTGAAATTATAAAGATGGAAGAAGAGCAAGTTAATATCTTGGGCCAGTTCCACACTGATGTTTCTGTTTTGTTGAAATGCATTGTTTGGAAATAGCAAAGGCCATTAGTAAGGCAGTCAAGGGCTTAATTTACTTTATTTCATACCCATGCACTTGTTGGGGATGCTTGTGTTTGATCAATGCATAAAATAAATTAGTGGCTCCATATCCTGTTAACTAGACCTTTTCAGATAAAGTAAAATAACATTCACAAACTCCAATTCCCATTGTATTCCACAAACTATCCTGCTTCAGGAAAACTGGCTGTGAGTAGCTTGGACATATGCACAATTTGCTAGAGTTGCAGGAGCAGTGCTGGCAATAGTAGATGTTAGATATTTGAAAGCTCCTCTAATTGCATGAATTTTGCTAAGATTTGGATTGTTTTCTGAATACTATGAACTCCAACATTTTCTTGGCTTGGACTTCTTGTAAGATATACAGCATATAAGTGCACATATCTATCTGTGTAGCCAAGCTGATAGTATCGTGTTTCTTTAGTTGAAAATAGCCCTGAATGAGCTTGAAATAATACTTCCAACAAAAGGAGAACAGGCTTTTTACGAAGTGGGATTCCTGTGGTCTGAAATAAAGATTGTGAATTTGTTGGAGAGACACTTTCAAAATATAATGTATTACAAAGTGATATTTGTATACCATAAGCAAAGTAAATCCAAAAATGTGTTTAGGCAATGGATTTAATACTTTAGGAAGATTATAATGTACTAATGTTTAAAAAACAAACATGTCTCCTGTTGAATTAGATCCTACTAATCCATGGTTTAGTACTGCACAGTTTCCTAAAAACAACTCTAAAGAATTAACCAGCAAAATTATTCACTGAAAAACATGCATTTGTTTCTATTCTTCAACTTTGGTGATTATGCATTTCTAAGGAAACAGGCAGATATTTTTTCTGTGCCCCAATTTCCTAAAATATCAATGTTTATTCTAAAAAAGAGTCAAGGAGTTTCCAAAATTGTTTCCTCCTGAAGTTGTCTGGCAGCCTCACACTTCTTCTCTGTCAGGTTCTGCCCACTCTAAACCCAGCCATTTAATAACTGAACTTCCCTAAGATCCTTTAGGCTGAATTAATACACTCCTGCTTAGAAACCTCATTGCTAGGAGAATATACAATGACCTGATACATTTTACAGGACAAATCTGCAAACAGGTCATTCTGGTTAATCGATCCCAGCCTGCTGCCACCTGCATCGTTTGGATTCATTGTTCCAAATGAGGAGCCAGGGAGAGACACTGCTGTTCCAGGGATGCTCCATGAGAATTAATCATTCTTCTCTCCTTTTACTGCAGTAAGACTCAGGGATATTTTGAACACAATTCACACTCTTTTTCTCTTTAGGCATTTTCGATGTTTTGAAACATCATTAAAAATACAAATATAGGTCAAAAATTAATGCCCAGTTCCCTAGTTTTGGCTCTAATATGTATGCTTGGACTCCTACTTAAGGGTGACTTAATTAGCAGATGGACTTAGCACCAGTGTATCTCTGCAAGGAGCATCATCATCTCTGTGCACAAAGAGCAGTCTCAATCATCTGATTATTTAGGAGCCTAAGCACAGGCTCAGATACTTAACACAAAGTAGGTAGGGCTACTTCACATACAACAGTTTGGTGATATATTCCCTCCATCACAGACAGAAATTTTTCTGAACCATGCAGTCAAGTGATGGGTGATGGATAGCAGGCATGCCAAGGCAATGTTTTCTTCCCTGGCTTACTTGCAAATATATAATTTGTAAAAACTAAAAATTAAAAAAAAAAAAAAAGGTGCAGAGATCACGGTTAAGACGTTGGAATTCTCTATTTCAGAGCACTAAGATAATGGTGTTAATAATATAACTACATTTAAAAGTAAAATTGAAAATCATGTACTTGGGTTGTTTAAGCAGCATTCTTCACCTGAGGTATCCATTTGGTAGGTATGCTGTATAAGTAAACCTTTATTTAAGATACATGTTACATTTAGCAATTGTTTTTTATCCTAGAAATAATAGTCATTATGAGAGCTAAGTTTCCTATGTACTTCAAATCAAACAAAGCTTATATTAAATGATTATATAACAATGGAACCTGCATTAATTCCACATGAAACAGTACAAAAATAATCAATTTGTACTACAGTATAAAGAGTGCCATTCTGCATTTTAAGCCAATCTTCTTCAACATGAAACATCCAGTCCAATTCATTCTTTAGCAAACTGTCAGACCTTCCTACACACCTACTGGCAGGGTTATTTCTGGATCATCCTGGAAGCAAATCACAGCTATCTCAGTAGGTGTACTGGCCTCTAACAAAATGTCACGGTGGCAGACTTGCACTGCTGATTGGAGAAAAAGGTATTGTACTGAAGTGAACAAAAAGAGAATCTTCTAAGAATGATTATTTGAACTCTCTCCACTGCTTCTCAGCTGAAGCATCTTGTATATTCTATCAAATTGCTAACATTTCAACAATTGTGTTCACAACATGAATACCTTCAACTAAGAAAGATAATCTTTATGCCATATTAGGGGGTAAAAAATAATGAAGCACAGATGTTAACTGTAAGTTATAATTCTCTGCCTTTAGCAGGGGGAAAAGTTGGACTAATTCTTCTAGGACAGCGGTAATTTTTTTTCCTCTTTTTTTTGGTTTATTCTATTCTTCACAGAGTTCCTTTTTTATGGGGAAGGCCATAATGCTTCAGTGTCAGCATCTGTCTGAAAATGAGTATTTTTACACTTTTTATGTTAGGAGGGCTTTTTTCAACCTAAGACTTAATGGGCGAATTCTTATAGAATATGGCAAAAAGCTGGGCTTGATTTTGAGAAAAAAGTCTGTCTTTCTACACTGTTATTTTTTGCACAGATTTCCTTTTAGGTTTACACAGCAGATAAACCTGAAGAGTTTTGTTACTGAAGCATGAATAGCTAGTTCAGCTGTGTGCATAAATAATAGTTTAGAGAATCAAATAATCATGAAAATGTCATGGAAAATCAAGGCTCCTAAGTCTGCAACTGAATTAGCTTCTGGTTTAGCGATTCCTCCACAGCCCAGAAGTTATACTGAGTATGTTTATGCAGATAAATTTGGATGTATAATTAGATGTTTCGTCTCTTCATTTGCACATAGAAGAGCTTCCCTACTGGTTTTTGAAAAACAGTTATGCATGAATTTCAAGAAATAAAATTCAAACAGGCCCACAGAAGCAGTGGAATTTCCACCTCTGGAGATATTCAATCCTTGGCTAGACGCAGCATTCACCAACCTGCTCTACGTGGTTCTGGTTTCTGGAGCAAAATCCTTGGGAAGAGATCCTTTCAACCTGTGTGATTTTGTGACTTTCATGCTACGACATTTAACAATAAAAATCTGTGCAGTGTAAGCTGTAAGATGAAAAAATTAGTTGGCATCTGAAACCCAACTTCCATGTTCTTCCTTTTTAGGGTGCCAAAATGTTCCTGCTGTTGCTTAATACTAGTTTGCAAAAAGACTGCAGGAAATATTTTACAGTACCAAGGTTGTACTACCCATGAAAGCCAGAGAAAAAACAAACATTATCCTTGTGAAAATTAGGGTAACAAGTCAAGTAAAGCAAAGTAAATGTCAGATTGTTAGAGAGATATACTTTAATCCTGAGTTCATATGTTCACCTCTGCAGGAGCAGCCTCTCTGAGGGCTTTGTGCTAGTCAGAGTTTCTGTAGGATGTGGCAAGCATATTCTATGGAGGAGAAGACAGAGTTCCTAACACTCGTCTGAGATTTGTCCCACCCAAATTAAGTGTAAATATCTACACCTGATGTAGTTTCTCCAAACTCCCTCTCGATGTATTAGGAAATGCTAACTTCTGGGACAAAGACAGGGAGTTGATACAAACTGGCTCAGACAACATCCATAGCTCCACAGAGTCGGGTAAAAGCTGCTCCATAGATTTGAGTAAAAGCTACCCCAAGGCCATACCATTACATTAAGAAGTACTACAGGCACTTGCCTTTAAAACAAGAAAATGCTCTAAGTAAGTGAATGAAATGAAAAGATATTGAAGAATTAATTAACCAAATAGAGGTGATTAAAGTAAATAAAGGAAACAATTATCATATCAAAATAAAAGACAAGGAAGATGATTAAATGAGTCTTCAAAAGACCCGTGAGAAACTCATGAAAGACATAATATGCATTTACCTGGTTTTTATTCTTTCATAATTTCATTTTCATTTTTATTCACTACCATCTGATAATTGCAAGAAACAGTCACTTTAACCGTGGGCAATTTAAACCATTTTAATTTTTTTTTTCAGGGCCAAGAGACAAAAACCTATTTATTGCCTGAGGGGATTTTTACTAAAATGAAAGCTTAATCTTTTATGTTTTTTTAAGCAAAGGCTTTTAAAAAATCATTTCTAACAATGCTGTAGGGAGAGAGTTCCATGGGTATGCAAAATTGAAATTATAAATTTACAATTATAAAAAAATTAATAGTTTGGGGGATTGCATTGTCTCTGTTCTTTCTGAATGAATAGTGTTTCAAGCTTAAGAGAAAGTATTTAGTACATGAAGGAGAATGAGTGTCCTTAGACTCTTTGGCGGTCAAAGCTTTTTAGTAAGTAAGTATACAGCACATGAAAGAAAGATCATTGGAATTTAATTTGTTTGGAAATATGTGAACCTTGAAGGAAGGGTTTCATACAAATTGAACAATCACTGTTAGATAGTGAATATTTTTCTTGAGAGTACATTGCAAATAGAAGTCAGCAACAAAACTGGACAAGCTCAAATGTCAGATAGTATGCTTGTTTCTCACCTCCTGGCCTGCTTTTTGCGTCATCAAAAGTTGGTCTGACCTCCATCCTTAACAGTCTGATACATTGAAGTTTGCTAATCTTATATATGAAGACTTAAGCTGCAAGATGAATTTGAATAGAAGTAACAAGAATCTGGGGTGCTTATGACAGACATAAACAAAGGACAAATCAAGAGCTTGGGTGGTCGTGTGGGGCCAGGCATTGGGCTCAATGATCCTTATGGGCCCCTTCCAACATGGACTATTCTGTGATTGTGTGATTCTTCGTTTTGGTTTAAGACAGATTCAAGGGAGATCTTCAGGAGGGATATAATTATATATAGGTAAAAATCTGGATGTGATTTATGACATGGCCGATGTAGCTGAAGGCATATTAGAAGTATGTGCTCAAGTCCATTCCTGTTCAGACCAGGATTTTGGCTTTAACAGCATCTAGAAAATGATTCAATTTAAGTATGTACCTTTACACTCTCCTAAATTTGGGTTGTTTTATGAACTGAGAAATATTAATTTAATGCATTTTCTGGAGAGAGACAAACATTTATTCCTGGGTTTTGTGCAGGCTTTGAAATCAGGCAAAATAATTTACACTTCTGAAACACAACAAACTGAAGTGTTCTATTAAAAGAAAACTAGAACAAAAAAATATCCTCAAGGCCTCCAAACATTCACACACTGAGAGGCACATTTAAATGTTTTCTGCCAACATATTTCAAGTTCTAATGGAAATACTTTGAGCTGCTATGAAAAGCTTTATTGAACTAAATTCATTTCATATAGAGCAGAGAAGAACCATTGAAGATACTGTTTAGGTTTAAAAAATACTTAATAGGGCGATGAATGTGGAACCAGGTAAGAAAGCTCAAACTGAAAGACATTTTACCAGGGGTTGCTTTTAGTCTGGTTGTGCAATAGAAACAGGCTAAGGAAGCTATTAGATATAAACTTTCTCTTTGGAATTCCAACCTGTCCATAAGACAGTTTAGAAGAAGCAACTGTCATTCTGAGTGCACCATTTCAGTTAAATGTTCAGGATTTTTTGAAAATATCCCACATTAATGTGTGAGCCAGAATCATCAGCCTCTTTGGAAAACCTGCTACTTGCTCTAAGCTGGCACCCTGAGAGCTGTTATCTTGAAAAAGTACCTTCCCAGACAAAGTATCTTTCTAAGCACATGCTTCTGTGGCCTTGGACGTCAGATAAAGTCACTCACCCATCCAGGCATTCCAGGTTAGAAGGGACCAGCAAAACCAAATTATTTTGACCCAATCTGCATCTCAGGGCTGTTGTGATTGATTATTTTTAGGTCAACATGAGGCTCACATAAGGAACAGCAAAAGGCTGTACAAACTTACTATTCAGTCAAGCTGCCTTCCAGTTAACCTCTCCCCCAAATGAACAATAAAATTGTAATATAATGGTAAGCGTTGGCCAGCTTTAACACCCGGCACCACACTCGATCTCAGTTCTATTGTGCAGTGAAGGCTGTTTTCTCTTCTGATGTGCTCAAACCGTCTGCCATGAATTACTTTTTCATGGGGAATAAATACACACTTAAACAAGATTAAACACAAATGTCCTTTACTGGTGTCTAAAATAATATGAATGTTCTTTAGAACAGCAATAAACACACTTCATGATGCAAATAATTACACCCCACAGCCTTTATCTTTACATAAGCGGCCAGATTCTTGACTCAGCTACTTGACTGTAAACCCAATGTAACTACACTGAATCAACATCTCTCTCCACGGACTCCAGAGATGCGGAAGCATTACTAAACTCTGAATTTGCCCTACCTCAGTGGCAAGGGCTGTGCAGACATGGGAAGCTCGTGGATGAAAGTCTACATGATGGCAATGGATGCACCACTGTCTCTTAACCTGTCCCTTATTTCCCCTTACAGTTTGGGGTAATTAAGTCAGATCGTGGCTGTGCACTCCTTATGTCCCTGATTTAAATTCCGATTCTCAGTTAGGACCGCAAGACAACTTCATAGAAGCCAAAGCAAGGAAAAGAAAAGGAAAAAAAGAGAGAAGGACTGCATAAAAATTCATGATGGGTAAAGGCAAAAAGTGCATGATGGGCTGAGAGCCAAAGATCTATCTCCTGGGGATTAAGAAGTGCCACCTTGTTTGATCCTTCTGTAGGATGGGAAAGGTTAGCTTATGTTCTGAAGTCTTTCTGAAAAGTTAAAATTAGCTTAAATTTCTCATTCCATTGTAAACTTTGTGGAGAGTTTTGCAAGGTGGGTCTTATAGGCTCTGATGACCCCTGAAATATGTCTGGAATGGAGTACAAATCCATATTGGACAGCTTGAAAAATAAGTTTTCTTAAAAGTAACAACAACAAAAACATATCCAGTCATTAAAAGGGTTTACAGAATTTACACAAGCACAGAACTTAGTCACAGCATGATATGACTTTCTTTCTATATACTCTAATTTTTGCATTTTGAAAGCAAGCATTCTGCTCTTACCAGGACTTGTGAGGGCTCCCAGAGCACCAGTCGTTGTGGAGAGAGGATTTGCATTGGTGGTAGTAGCTGAGGTTTGGGCGGCGGCTGCTGCAGCTGCTAAAGTTGCCAAATTCTGTAATTGTAAAGCGTTCATGCCTGCATGGAGAAGCAATATAGTTATTTAAGAGGTGCCATAAAAGAATACCACCACCACCACCAACAACAAAAACCACCAACAAAACAACAATTTTCAATGGGTATACCTTGCCATAAGATTCAGTTCCTTTCTTTTACTCCCAAGAGAGTTATATTCTGCGAGCCACTTAAAGCCCACAGATAGCATCTCTCACCTTTCTGCCTTCAAAGTGAGCGAATATGGCAATGGCACCAGCCTACAGTTAGGAAAATTAAATCTGGTTGGTGTCACTTGGATAAGTGTGGAATTAAAAGTCATTTAAACGCTATGTGAATTCCAGAAGCAATGCTATTCCCTGACACAACAGGGGGTGTAATGAAGATAACTAACACTTAAAACACATTCAGTATAGGGTCATATAATTAGGATGAATATAATTTGTTTCCCATGTTCCGTCTGAATCTATCCACTAATATTGCACAGTGCAGTAGCCAACAGTTGCACTGATTTTCATTTGGATAGTTCATTTCTAAAGCCAGGTATGTATTAAGTGCATCAAATCAGTATCAGACTGATCAAAGAACCATCACTGAAGTGTAGACTTTCAGACCATAAGCTCTACACTGTGATAACAAGAGTACTCAGTCAGCTGTTACTTCATTATTTCAGAAGATATAGGGGAGGTACACCTGCATTTCAATGAAGATCTTCAAGAAATGCATTCGTTTAAACAGCAAAGTATTTAACTTAGATGGTGAGTTACAAAGGACAAACAATAAATGCAATTTATGTGAAATGGAAAAGAAGATGAACAAGGAACAGCAAATGGCATTCATTTGGTGAGAGTCTCTTCTAAAGTACTCACCTTTGAGGCTGGACTATGTCAAGTACTTAGGCCCTTATTCTACACAGGACTGCTTCAGTATGAGACTACAACGCAGATACAAGTTAGGTGCTAACATTAACCAGACTGGATCCTTTCCAGAATCCTATGGATAAGATGCAACTGCCCAAAGGGAAGACCACAAGGCTGAATGTGTGTATATTGGAACAGAAGAGATTTTTTGGATGTCATTGTGAGTTTACTTAGATGGTTTGGACATGAGAGATCTCCATATTTGAGCCCTTGTTAGAATTGATAAAGCATAGACCATAAAATAGACCTTAAAATATAAAATACTAAAATGGTTTCATAATATTAGTTATATGAAGCTCATATGAAGAGTAATACCTTATTTGAGGTCCAGTGACAGAGCTGAGAAGACTACATCAGTTTTGGGGAACATTAAGAGAAGAATTTAAGAGCCTGAAAACTCATTTTCTTCTTTCTTAATTTTTTAATTTTTCATTTTTTATTTTTATTTTTTGAACGTTAGCTCATATAATAAGAGACAGATATTAGTTCTTTGTGCACACTTTGTTTCTCACACCAGGGAAACCTCATAAGAACTTGGAGAAGAATTAAAAAAGGAGGTCAAACATAAGGCTTTGTAAGCATGTTTGAGAAGGAAAAAATGAAATGGAGAGGTGTTTTTTTGTGGATTTCTGCAATAATAGACTGACAGTTCTTTCAAATATATGTCAGAGACTTGTTGTGTGCAACAAACAAGCTCCCCAAAGATCTGAACACAAAGGTATTGTCATTGTCCCAGCACTGAGAACTCTGAGTAGAACCTTGATTTAAGCATCTATTTGTGAATAAAAGTGTGAATTTAGATACAGCTTGTTCCTAAAAGTAAGTCAGGCCGAAGGTGAATGTGCAGGATTGGTGTGATTCTAACTTCTGCACATCAGTTACACATCCAGCACCAGCTACATGTCTGAGCTTTTGAAAATGTGGCACAAGAACAGTGTTAGGAATATACTTCAACTCACCACTCTAAAATCTGCACAACACGCTTGAGGAATTACATGGCAAAAATGCTTTTTCAGATTTCTTTCACAGGACAAACACCACATCAGAAAATAGTGCTTTTCTCAAAACCCAACAAACCCAAAGTATTTTGCCAGGCAAAGCAGTAAAACTAACCCAGTCACAAGTCACTGTTAATCTACAGAATCAAATGTAACTACTAAATAGTGTGATCACAGGGCATTCTTGCTCTTTGCAAAAAACAAACAAACAAACAAAAAAACCAAAAGATAAAGTGTTTCCAGAATGAGATACAGAATCCATTTTTATCCTATTTGGTCCTCAGGTACCTTTTACTTTCCTCTTTTATAAGAAGTATGAGTAACACAGCATCGAATGTCCAGCAAACATTGCTGATCTTCACAGAGCCCATCTTTCATTGCCATTCAGTAATGGTCATTTGATAAAGCAGTGGGCTGGCTCTTCACCATGGCACCATGGTTTTGTATCACCTTCTGGTAAGTAATTCATCAGTAGGATCAGTCATAATCAGGTTATATTTCTTCTGTGGTAAGGTTTCCACTTCAAACTTTTAAACAGCACGTACAGCAGGAATTAAATAACAGTGAACAAATCACACAGAATGGTACAGGAGCTTCCTCAAACCAAATCCCACATGCTTCTGGAAAATGCATGGACCTTTCTCTAAAACTCAGTTTGGAAGGACTTACAAGCAATTTAATACTGCTTTCTTTATTGCATTTCATATACTTTGTATATGCATGCAAAGCTGAAGAAGGCTGTAGTAGCAGAGACAGTGAGCACAAAAGGATGGAAGCTGGAAGGCAATGCACACTCACTGTACTCTCAAGGAAGTGGCAAGACAAGGTCAACAGGCAATGGAACAAACAACAGCTCTCTAGGGGCTAGCATGCTGCTGTTGTGCCTGTGTGGTTGCAAAACTAACACCAGCGTTGCATCATCCTGAAAAAACATTATTATTTTACAGTGGGACATTTCCTGTGGAAGGACAAGAGTGATCCATCAACTTGAAGAAAGAGTTTCTATGCCAAAAGGGGATTAACAGACTAGAGCGAGGCAGTGACGGAGCTGTCTCCCCACCCAGTCTGTTTGAGCATGGAGGTGACTAAAAGACACTGGCCACAAACCAGCTCTGCAGATGTTATGGGATGTCAGCTACAGTGCCTTCAGGAAAAAAAAACAACCAACCAACCTGCCTGCTGTTGTCACATGCATCAGAGAAAGAGCCCAAATTGCCCCACAGTACCAAGTGCCCCACTGTGGCTTGTCAGCAGGGGCTTGGAGCACATGCTGTCATCCAGCATGCCCTACAGTTGCTTGTGTCAACCAGTTTATCACTTAATACACACCCTCTTTAGGATCCATTTTGATCCAGCTTTCAAAAAATAACCTTTGCCATCACAGTTTTTTGTTCTCTAGGCAATTCATCATCTCTGCTCTCTCTTCACTGGCTTTGCCCATGAACATGTCAAGTGCGTCAATATCCCACTTGCTAGGACAGACTCAAAGAAAGGAAACCAAATGCTCTCAAGTTGCAAACTCAAATGGGGATTTTGGTTCGACTGAACTTCAGCCAAGGTGTAGTTCTTTGGGACTTGTGTGCTCTCTTATTCTCTCCTCTTTCACACACTATCTGGGATGGTCCAACTTGGGGTTGGACTCGATGATCTCTTGAGGTCCCTTCCAACCCCTATGATTCTATGATTCACACATTCCACATCCTTCAACTTTTTCAAAACAGCCTCAAATCTCACAATGGAGCTGGACCGAAAATGAGTAGTAGTAGTTGTCATTTGAAAGCGCTGCTCACTCAGCAAACGTGCCTCTCTCTGAAGAAATGCAAATTGCTGAACACTGAGGAGCAGCCTCGTAGGCAGAGTTACACATGAAAAATGAAAGTCCCCCTGTAGGGAAAAAAACATTTCTGGGCAAGGAATAACTCTTGATCTTCATGATAGAGACAATGTTGGGAATTAAAGCGAAATGATTAAAAAAAACAGAATCACAATACAGTTTGATTCCATTTTTAATAACATGTATTTACCAATGTGCTATTAGCTTGGCAGATATTCAAGATTGCAAGGAAATTCAACTTTCATTTTGCTATTTGGCAGATTAAAAAAAAAAAACAATTAAATGATGTTCAAAACAGATGCACAGTATGCCTTGCTTGAAACTTAAGATTTTTTAAAAAATTATTTATAAGGATAGGGGCATGAAAATTTAATTTAATGTTCACCTTAGGTAATTTTGTGTCTTATTGTTCACAGCAATTACCATAAATCTACATATCAATAAGCAAGAACAGATGTCAGTTGTTACAAGTGCTTGCCAATCAGGCCTGTTAAAAAGTGACAGATGGATGGTGATAGAACATTCTCATAAGGCCTATTAGCACATTCGCAGGAAATTTTTGTAGTGCTGCACAGTCACAGATGCAGTTCTGTGAAAACACGGGGAAATTTGGAAGCACAAGATTTACATTCTACAACTTCTTGTGCTGCCTCCGATGCAAACTTTCATACAATGAAGCAATTTGCTTCATTTCAGTCACCACAGCTTTTCTCCTGTGATAACTGTAAATTTGAAATTATTGGGTATTTGTAGAGAAGGCATCACACAACCATTCCTGAAGTCTTCCAAGATCTCTGCAGATCTGGGTTTCCAAATACCATAATAAAATCATATTAGGAAATAGCTTAAATTGATTGCTGAACAACTGCTGATAAAGGAAGGCACTGACTGCATTTTAGTGACAAGCTACGGACAGAGAATTTCAAAATCAGTGGTGATCATCAGAGTTGAATCTGAATCGCTCATAAGCAGTTTCCAAGAGCTTGACCTCTGCAGTTGCCTATCTTTTCTCTGGAAATTTTATCCATCCCAATTATTAGGATTTATTCCTTCTGAGTCATATCCTGACTGCAGCTTAAAAATTGTGGATTAAGGTAAAATACATCATTTCTGGGCCAAACAGCATCCATTTGCTGGTACTGATACCAGCCATTCTCGATGCTTATGTTAGAAACTGGGGGAAAGTCTTTTCAGGCTTAGTCTGAAAGTGCAATGTTACTTCAGCAATATTTAAAGAATCAAAAGGGACAGTAGACTGTTACCTCCATTAAACCACATACACTGTTGCCTACCTTTAGAAAAGCTGCTTATCTCAGAAGTGCTTAAGGTATCCTGACTACTTACTGTTTGACTTAGGAAAGCCTTTAAAACAACTTTTAAGTCCACATTGGATTCTGCCCTGGTAATCGTGTTATTTAAGAACACATGCTTAAATCCGACTGAAAGTTAGAACCATCAGTTGACTTGCACACGATTTCAGTCCATTTCCGAGTTACACGATCTCTTAACATGTTCCTGGCAAGCAATGTGCTTTTCTCAATTGAAAATTTCCCCGTCTTAGTTGGAGAGATCCATCTGATCTAACTTTATGAGAATTAAAGTTACTCATCCAGGCTTTTGTTACAGTCAAGGGAGAGAGTATGGATGATTGGTCCTAAAATTCAACAAATTAAAGTAGGTAAGATTAACCTGAGGCCCTGGTAGGATGACTTGCTGCCTAGGAATGAATCCTCTTCATTGACACTGCAGGGAGTCTGGGTGCCCGATTTCCAAGCTGCTGCAGGTCAACAAGATGACTTCCAACCTCAGAGAGGCCAAGGGAATCAAAAGCCTTTCTCCCTCCTTCTGTTGTTTGTTGAAAGCCCAGCCAGATCTACAGATCTTGAATGCAGACTTGGCCAGACTCTGCATCACACATTTTTACCATCTGAATAAGCACATCTCATACACTGAGGAGCAAGGTTTTCCTCTCAAGGTGTTTCTCCCTCTCCCACGAGCAGGAGCTATGTGTGTATTGGCAACAGCCTCTCTTGCTTCCAACTCTGGTTCTCCAAGAATGCTAAATCAAATTGTTTAATTTCTTATCTTCAAAAAAAAAAATGCAAATTGTATGGGTTAAATTAAGGACTTTCAATGGAATTAGTGTTACAGAAGCTCAATGCTTTCAGTCCCTGAGGTCAACATTTTCAAAACTGGTAGTTATCTTTAAGAAACAGCTATCTCCCTTGAGCTGGAAAGAGTTTCTTGCTGACCTTTACTTTTAATATGATATCCCTAAAGAGGTCATAGCAGGAGAAGTCCTCCTTCAGTATGGCTCTGCTGGAATTAAGCCACTAACGAGTCAGAGGATATAAAGGATCCTTGGGCCAATGCAAAAGCATAGAGCTTTTGTGCAGATGGCCCTTGGCTTCCAACTGGTCCCTCCAGATCCACTGAGCCAATACAACAATTAGAGGAAAATATTCCAAAAGCAGAATCTCACAGAGTTTCTCTCACCCATCTGCTCCTACAGACTCTGCAACAGGAGGAAATCTGGCCTGGGTAGCAGAAGAAGGGTGAAATGAATTGAAAAGGGCTCAGAATGGGCCAGGAGTTCATCCCAAAGTGCAACCAAGCTGTGAGAGAGTTTGGAAAGTACTTGAAAAAAAATAAAAAGTATATTGAAAAATATAAAAAGCTCCAGCTGTAGAGGATTTAGGGGTCTGAAAAGCCAAAAGCATGGACTCTTCTCCTGCGTGACTTCAGAAAGCAAAATATACTGGCTGCCTATTGAAACTAAGAGAATAGCTTTGTGTTTTTAATGAGCACTGCACATATTTATGTGCTCTGAATGGTCACATACACAGAAATATTTCTGTATGAGAAAATGTTTATTCCAGCCAAAGCATTAATAGATGATAGAAAATCTTCAGAGATAATATAATTTGGGAGCATTCAAATTTTCTACAGTAATCCAACAGCATAGAAAAACCTCTGTGTTTTCACTGTCTGTATAGTACTTCCCAGGTTCTTCTCACACCGGCTCACTTAAAAAACTGCTGTTCTCTGGATCCAATCCAGCGCCAGCCAAATTCAATACAGACATTCATGCGACATCCATCACATTTGAACTAAACTTTCCATGCAATTCGTATATATTTGAAGAAGAAATCCTTTTTTTTTTTTTTCCTTGAAAGTTTGCTAGTGCTTAATGCAGCTTGCATTTTCTTGCTAAAATAAGACAATCAAATCATATAATGAAATTCACCCACATTATTAGTCTTCCCCATAGACAAAGCACAGGCTAGACACTGAAGCTTGTGAGGTATGTGAGGGAAAACACTGCCTTTAAATTAGCATTAGCAGATATTAGAGGAGGAATAAAAGCAAGGAAGTACTCACTATAAAATATACACTCAGTGATAGTATGTGCTTACATGTTTAACAAAGAGTGATAAAGCAGAGTTTGGCAAGGTAGAGGTTAGCTCCCGTAATCAAGACCAGGGGATTATTATAATAGCCAAGGCAACACTGCCCCAACACTCCCAATGTTGACATATTACACTATTTTCTTATTTTCTGTGGTTTGGCTCCTGAAATAAAATGATTTCATGAAAATCTCATTTTTCAATAAAAATGAGAACATCTAAGCTGGGGAATTGAGTGTGGAACCTTTAGGCTTGGAAAGCTAAATGGCAAGCTGCTGCTTTTTGCCTCTCAAATTTAAATATCACAAATTTTAGTGAGGCCAGTATCATGATTTACTTGGACATCACAAATAATTTATGAACACAGGGCAAAGGAAACACTGAACATATAGCAGTGCCAGTGGGCTGCTGCAGCAAGAACAGGATTCACTTTTGGAGCTGATGCTTTGTGTATTTAATGTTTGTATGCTAGTGAGTTATTGAGACAAATCCTCATTTTTCTTTGAATTAGATTCCTGTCTTTTAAACAAGCTCCAGTTCTCCTTCAACTGAAAATGCCTACGCAAACATCCCTTCCTATAAAACCAAAGATAAAAACTATAAAAGCATAAAAATTAAGTACTCTGAGGCTCTGCTTGTAAAGAAAATCGCTTTTGTTTAAGAAATACTATTGCTGAGGAAATATTTCTTTACATGTATAGCAATGTGTGTGCTGTGTACCTTCCATGCAGCTCAGAGGAGATATGTGCTTTAGCAGTACAAGTCAATACTTGCAGATCTGGAGGTCCTTAATTTTGGATGAGGGGGCAGCTACATGAAGCATCCCAGTTTAGGATACTGTGACTTCATCGGGACTCTAGTGCACTCAAGAGGCACTAGAACCCTGACACATACGAGTGAGAATTCCACGGCTTCTGTGGCTTTTGATCAAACTTTTAGTGTCTGAATTCAGTGGTAAGCATACTCACTGACTTCAAAGACAAAAGTCTGACCCCTCAAACAGACTGCACGTGCTTGAATAAATTCTGGCATGCACAACTACTCAAGCATGCAGATTCTGTCTTTACTCATCCTGAGGAATGCCTAACCCTCCCCATTAAATTCAGCATAAGAACCAGTACAAATATTTGACTGTAAGCACATTTTTTTAGTTAAAGAACATGCAAGCATCAATAACCTATCTTCTTAGCATCTTACTCAGTCGTGTGTAGACTTCAGTCTTCAGCTTGAAATACTCTATTAATAAGCAAGCCATATACAATGTGAAAAATACATACTGGATTCGTTTTTTGTAAAAGGAATGCAAATAGTTTAAGTTAAAAATCTCTGGGCCTTTATGCTGCTTTGTGGGCTGTGAGAACAAACATTCAAGAATAGCTTCAGCAGGTGAGACCTTGCTGGAGACACAGGAGCATTTTCTATTCCTTCTACAAAACACAACGAGTGAGTCTTTAGTACTGACTGCGCAGCATAACACAGTACTGAAGATAAAGTCCTAGATAAATTTTGATTTCCAAGGAGAGAACATGAACACTTGGTCCTAACAATAAAATAACATTTAGTGTTTTGTGCTTCTTTGTAAAGCTATAGCTTGGAGAGAAATTTAATATCACTAATTTGATCTTCAACAGTAAGGTTTAAGAGTTACATGTTTTGGGAAAAGAAAGGAGTAAATTTAGAGCAGTTCTTAGAATGAATATAAAGTTAAAATTATTTTTATTCCAGGAGAGGCAGTCAGTCATTAAATCATCCCATATTTAGTCAAGAAGGTATATTCCTCAAGTAAAGTGATGTGCTGCTACATTTTCTTTATGAGCCTCAAGACCATATGACTTTCAGAGAACAAATTCCGGGTTGAGAGCCCATCCTCAAGTTACTTGACTAAAATTTTTAGTTTTGACACAGCTGTTGGAGACGAAGCTGAATCTACACTACCTGAGAGAAAAAGGCAAGAAAAAACTTCTAAGGTGCACATAATGCAATAGATATAACATTATTTTTCTTCAGTGTCTCAATTCTTTCATTTTGCAGACTTAACCAAATATGAAAACATTAAACACAATCTCTGAGCTCAAAGCCACTTCCAAAACTGCCAAGTATAAAACTGTTACTGAATTGCTCTGTTCTGTTTATCATATTAAGATACATTTTTAGATGAAAAAAAAAAAAAAAAAAGCTGGATTGCAAGTGTAACATAATAGAACCAGCAAGCACTGCCAGCAGGTCTGAGGAAGGGAGAATAATTCAGAGATATTGTCATCTGTAGGCCAATTTATATTGTCAGACAGCAGGTTCACATTAGTCTCTGATGTCACTGCAATAATGGCATATGTAACAATGGAGCAAAAAAAAAAAAAATACCTGTGGGGTATAGCAATGCTGTGTGGTATATCTGTACTTGTTAAAGTATTTCAGGATTCATTCAAGGCTGAACCAGAAGAAGCAAAAGACCAGGATTAGAAGAGTGAGAAAATGATGTTCAGAAAGACTTGTGAATATTTTAGTCTTTGTTTCGTGATGATGAAGCAAGCACAATGTTGTATGCCACTGATTCAGTGGGTACATGATTAAAATAAACTAATGCAGCAATTTGGGGGTTTTGTGCTTCCCTTTTTTTTTTTTTTTTTTTCCCCTTCTAACAAGAAAAAAAAAAGCTTTTTAACAGTTTCTCGCGGCGGGCATAATGTGCATCTGTGCTCTGATTTACTGCACATGCTGCCTTCTCCAGCATCGTGTTAAGTTAGGGTATCAGCATGGTAGGTCACACAGTGGGAGCGACCTTTTGCTAATCACTACACATCAGTTACTACTGGCACGCAGCTCATTACTAAGAAACCCTCCAACGAGCTGGCTTTCAAATATGCTCACACTTTGATTTTTTTTTTCCCTTTTATTCCTTTCTCTCTTTCTTTTTTTTTTTTTTTCCCCAGACTAAAGATTGTACTTTTACATAAAAGCTTCTGTTGTGTAATTTTGTCAACTAGGGTTCCAAAGTCAAAAAGGCACCCAGTTAATTTTCCATGATTATAAAAGGAGCCTGAAAATCCATACTAAAGGTAGGCCTGTAATCTTGGGTTTCATTAAAAAGGTCAGAACATTTTTACTCACCACCTATTATTAAAATGTTTGAGGACTGCCATTAATTTGATTTTTCAGGACACAGAAATCTCGCTGGAAATTAGAATGTAATCCTGCTGTTGCTTTACTGGCACTTTTCATAGGGAAGGCTACAGCTGCAGGGACCACGAGCTCCCTGCAATTTACAATTGGTTACTTTGGACAAATGGCAGGTGACTAATGCAAGACAAACTGTTTGCTCAACCTGGGAGCACTGGGTTTAATTTCAGTTTCTGAAAGAGGGAAGAAAGCGTTTCTATTGACGTTGAACCGTGAGCTGTCCCCTGCCAGTACATCTGCCACGTTTTATACACAACAACCCCCCACCCGACAATGTGATTATTAGAGATGCAGAATTCGATAGCTAAAGAATACAAAACATAGCTGGAACAAAATGAAATGGTTTTCAACTTACCGGCCATTTGCTGAATGCCGCTGAAGGCACCCAAGTTACTGGAGGAAGTTGCTTGCTGCAGAAGCTGCAAATTAACAATACAAAACAGCAATCTATCTGACATGAGTGTAACAAATGAAGATAAAACTAAAATGAGTGATCATTTCACATTTGGAGTATTTATGCTTTCCTTTACATTTATACAGTCTCTTGCTTCTGTCTATTGTTGGAATGAACATCCCTAGAGTCAATGCTGTAAATCCATATTAATGTCTAATCTCTATTAAGAAACACAGAGACACAAGGGAAACTCAATAACATCGCTGCTTTAAAACAATTAATCAATTTATTCTTTTTAACAACCAGGTGTTAAATCTATTTAAACCAACATAGCGTGACTAATTACAATCCTCTGTAGTCTAGTAGTTACTATAACTCTTCTCTGTCAATCACGGTCCATTCTCCACCACCCTCCTGAATTCAGTTTTTTCTTTATTATCTATATGAATCGAGCACACAGATACTCATTAGGCTGGTATTTGTATACAGCAATTTAGCCCACCTCAGTATTCATTAGCCTAACTCAATACTAATATATATTTTTAATTGCCAGGTAAATTGCTGTTTATCATTATATCACTATGCCAACACATTGTATGCATACAAATTATATACTTATGTGTATACAGTACAGATATGGACACATCTATTTGTCTAGCTCAGAGTCATCGGGAGCTCCCCAAATTATTGAAAAGCTGCCCAACACGTACGCTCAGCTTCAGAGCCATAAAAAGCAGAAAATCCCTTCCAGCCATGCTGCAAGGGAGACTTGGCAATCCAGGACCTAAGACACACAGCTGCGTATTTCAGATTTCTCCATCAGGGGCAGCAGCTAGCACTTGTTTTTCGTCTTACATACAGATCAAAGAAAATATCATTTTAAATTTATGAGAGACAAATTGCTTTCCTCTGCCACCTTCCCTTCTGTAAAAGATAGTATGAATCACGCGTGTTTAGCATTGATGGGACCGTGCATTAAAGTAAAAGTAATTTCCAGATGAAAATATGTAAAATTAGAGCACTGAACCACAACATCCTAGTTTAGAAGCTGCACCATACAGATATGGACTGTACAGTGTTGTGTTCAGATGCCTATCTGTCTTCCCCTAAGGAGTAACTTAAATTTTATTCCCGCAATGAATAACAGAACGTAATGTTCAAAAGAACAATAAAACTAATGGAGGAAAATTTTATTTTGCAGCGTGAGTAAACTTTAAATGCTTGCCTTGGACAGCAGCGATGCATTGAAATGTTTATTCAAATTTTATTCTTTGTTATTTATTTTCAAATCATGCAATAAACATGCAAAGGTTTTCTTTTTTTTTTCTTTTTAATGTAGAAGAAGGCATGCTATACGTCCTGGAGAATTTAGCATTTTACTGAAGGAAGTTTACTATTGCTAATTTTCATGGGTCTAAAAATAAACATAGCATGCTCTAGGTGCACTGCCTCTGAAGTGAACTTACAGCTAGATACTGTGGTGTGAGTCCTCCAAGACCCGTGAGGTTTCCCCAAGTGGCAGTATTGAGTTGTTGCATCTGCTGTGCCAACTGCTGCTGCAAACGCCGCTGCTCTTTGTCCTTTTGGGTATCAGCAAACTTCACCACGATTGGCGAAGAGCAGCCCTGTGGTTAGACAGATCGGGAAACAGAAGTGTTAAATCTCACTGAGCCAACCCTGCAGCATGAGCTCAGCCACATCCCCTAGGGCCATCGGCAATGGCACGACCTGATAGCTTGCATTCTCTTTGCGACTGGCATGTGTAGGACCATGAGGACTCACATTTTCAGCTTCTCAGGAAAAGAGGCTGTATAGAAATTATTGATTCCCTAGTTCTTTTTATAAAGCACCTTTCCTCAGGCTCTCTTTTCCTTCCAGCTATCAAAACTGCTGCCAGAGACAGCAAGTGTACCAGTCCTCTTTAATTAAGCTTCACAGCTGACGAGATGGACATGTTGCTTTGTCTGCAGTCTGTTTTCAAGGCATCGCCAAAGGGAGAGGTGTCCAACCTCCCTGCTGCCAGTGACCACACAGCCAACACAGCCCTGCCACATAGGCTCCCTGTGCTTGGTGCAGCTGCCTTGTCTACCCTAAATAAGTAGGACTGTGAGCTCTGGATTTACTGCAGCAACCATCAGTGACAGGTCATTGTCTCCTTCCATATCAAGGAGCTCAAGTGAACACCAAAGGTGATGCTATGAGGACAACTCACCCACCTGCAGCCTGCTCCTGGGCACACTTTGTGTTGAGCACCCTTGAGGTATGAACCAAAGGCAGAATGCAGACCAAAAGTGGGAGCAACTCTTTTAGGTTTTACTCTATTTTCCTGTTGTTTCAATGAGCCTCTTGTTACATGACATGGGAAGGCTGCAAGACACCTTAGAAAACAAGCTGTAGGAAAGAACTTGAGATCTGGTCTGCAGCCTGCTCCTCACCCATCTGAAGGACCCTGGAGAATTCATGGACTGGGTGGTCTGTTGAGGGACCTAAATATTTCCCTTGGACCTCAGGTTGGGTATTCCTGGGCAAAGTTGCTGAGAGAATGAGAAATGTGAATGTGAAAGGTGTCCCTCTTGCTCTCACCCTGTTTTTTTGTTGTTTTTTTTTTTATCCCCACTATCAAACGTTTTCATATTTTAAGCTTTTTAGACTTCATTTTTTCAAATCAAGAGAACAAACTAAGTACTGCAGTGATTCAGTTCTTCACATTAATTCAGGCATTTTGTGAGTCACAGAAGCTGCCAATCCATTCCTTACTGTTTTCCAACTACAGGAACCAATGAATAACTTTCCTCCACCCGTCATGCTTTATTATACTAATTTTGTGTCTACCTTCAATCTGAACATAATGATAGGAGTGAAAGATGACTCAAGTCAAAAAAAGACAGCAGCATTTTAGCCAACATGTCGTGTGGGATGGGGAGGGGGGTTATACTTAGCCTAACTCTTCCCATGGCAGCTCTCACAACACTGTGAACATCTTCAGAAAAGTTTATGTCCTCCATAATCTACAGAGAACAGCTGAGTACCTTTTCTCTGAAGAAACTCACACCAGGACAAATGCTAAGAACTTTCAAAATCAACAGACAAAATGATTAAATAAACCACAATAATAATATCTCTTGTATGAAGATTTCCCATCAATACTGTTCCTTTAGAATTATCTTAGAAAATCATCACTTGTGATTTATTATTCCACCTCCAATTCCTTCCCTGTGTGTTTCATTGTAAAACTGTCTTTCGGTGTTTCAGTGAGAGGAAAAAAAAAGATATGTACCACTCCAGCAATCAAATAAAGATTATGAAAGAGTCAGCTTGTTACAAAATTACCTCTCTTCAGTGATTTTTATACTCGTATTAAAAACAAGAAAAGGAGCTGGGGGTGGGAGGGTGTGAAAGAAATTTTTCTGCTTCAACTAATAAAAAAGCAAGCTGTACCATATTTAATATGAGCTGTGGTAGCATTGGGCTAATCAAAACCAGAACTCATTGTCTGCTACCTAGATGTACAGGAGAATCAAATCTACTTCTAGAGAAACAGAACTGAATTTTAAAGGAAGAAATATTTAATGGCTATTTCAGTTCTCAGTTCAGCAGCTCAGCACCCTACACTACAGCTGACATATTTATGAATGCTTAAATGTCAGTAAATTGTATAAAAACAATATCCCTGCAATTTATGAATCTATAATTCATTTTTTCACTGTCTGCTCTATATTTCATCACTTCATCATTTTCAAGAGAGCAAACATTCTGAAGACTGAAATTATATGTAGCAAGTGGCTCTATATGAGAAAAGGGTTGTTATTGTTGCATCAAATTTACTCCATGATAACAAATTAGTGTCTTCTACTGGTGCTGCATTTCAATGCCTTAAACAAACAAACAAAACCCACAGAAATGAGATAGAAGAATAGCAACTCAGAGCAGCAGTTATGTATTTAAGATTAGTTGGTTTAACCAGGTCAGAAAGTCAGATGCAGAAAGTAGTAAAAGAACTCATTATTTTAAGAGATATATTCATCTGGACATGAACATCCCCATTGTTCTTTCTTTACCCATTTTCAAAATACATCTTGGTCAATGATGTGTGACAAAGAACAAAAAATAATGAAATCAGAAAAAAAAATCTGCAGTAATTGAGTTGAGATGTGACTGTGTAATACATATTCTCCCCCAAAGCCCGCCTTTTTTTTGCATTCAGTGTGAAACAAATGTGCCCAAGGACCACTGTTTCAGACTGAGAGGCAAGATTTAACGATAGGTAATGTAAGTTAACTTTTTACTAGAAGAGCACTGGCAAAAGCAAATAAAATTGTTTTGCTTAGAGGGTGACTTCTGCTTTATGCTTCTCCATTTTCTGACTGTCCCATCACACTCAGAAAGGTGCAGCTCCTTTTCTAATTCAGTGGCTTGGCATCTGCACCCCATTTAGAACAGTTTTACTCCCGACAGCTGGTGATGCCTTCGTATTTTTCTTTGTGTTGGCAAGACAGTGTACAGACTTGGTTCAGACCATCACCTCTGGAGCTGGAGGGTGTACTATTTCTGTCCAAGAAGGGACTCCTAGTCTAAGCTCAACTAGCACAAAGACCCAGATGTTCAAAGTGCAAAATAGTAGGAACTGCCTTGCCTTGACAGTTTCGGGTTCTCATTGATGGTAACTCTACAGACATTGATATCAAAGATTAATTATTCTATTGAACTGAAGGAAGCAGGAGTATTAGAACAAAATGCAGCCTCACTTGGAGTACTGCATTTAGCAAAAGAATGGGTGAATTTGTCAGGAACGTATTATCTCTTTAATGTTATCATCTTCTTAGGTAGACCTGTGTAAAATTCATCTTGCTAGACAGAAAAATACATTATAGCACATGGAAAAAATATAGGAAAAACACAATATTACCAATAAGCATTTTCTTTTTACTTGGAATCAAACCCAGAAAAATGTATAGATCTGAATTAATGGAGCAGTGCATGGCAGACAAATTACTATGAGTATTATTTCAAAGACTCAAAGTGGCAGTATTTTCCACGATATACTGTCAAACTGCACATATCGTATAGTATTGGCTTTCTAGTAAAGATAATTTCAAATATTCTTGTCTCATTGGAAGATTCTCATCTAAAACTGCATACTTAGGGTCTAAAAATGCATTGCACTGAAAAGAAAAACACATCAATTATAAAATAAGCTCAACCAAATTCAAACGTGATGCTTGGAAAGACAATAGCTTTGCAATGCCAGAATCATTACTTGTAGAATACAGGAAACAGTTAGTGACATTTTCATGCACTGCCTCTTTTTCCTTTGCCTTCTCCTCTCTCCACCCTCCCACCCCTGCTCTTCCCCCCCTGGCTTGTTACACAAAGCAGCTAACGACATGACGCAATAATGATTGTTTAGCACCCCGCATGCTTTGGGAGACTAGAGCATTGCAAAGAAAAATCACTGAGAGAAATCGAAAGGTCCTGGTGTAAAAATAAATAAAAAGAAACAAGTGCACATAACATCAATGCCACCTCTGAGAAAAAATCATCACTACACGAAGATACAGTTTACATAATACAGTATAACATGCACTCTCCAATGATAAGCTAGAAGATCCAGAGTAAGTAAAGACTTAATACTTGTGCGGTTTTTTGTGCAAAATTCTGAAAGACCATGACAAAAATCACAGACTGACAAAAGTTTGAGATTGCCAGACAAGCCGTGGCACTTGATCACCACTCCAATGACCGGATCGTTAACCTGCTGCTAGATTCACGTTAAGTGAACGGGCTTCAAGTTTCGTGTTGCTCATTGTTATAAAATATGAGGCCATAGAGGCAATGTGGGAGGAGATAGAGCTTGAGAGGGGCCAGGCACGGTGGTGCTCTGTAGGAAGCTTCGATATGCTTTGTCATCATTAGCATTTTTATTGGCTATATGAAGAAGGAGAAATTATATTAGCTTAATAAGAGATTCTATTTGCAGGAAAACACATGCACTAGTAACTCAGTGTGGCCACGTTAAATCTCTTGAGCTTTTTCTCAGAGCAGCGCAAACAAGAACACTTAAAAATCTATTTAAAGGAAACTACGATTCTTTTTTTTTTTGGGGGGGGGGGGGAGGTGTTAATATTAAAAGTAATTTACTCATTAGATACACTCCTGAGTATGGATGAAGAGTGGTATTCACAGCAATTTTATTTTCTCTGAATGCCACTGAAAACAGGATACAGAGCCGTGTTTGGACACTGCAACTTGGCTGTGTGCTTCCAGGCCATTAAGAAAAACACATTTGACAAGGAGAGGTAGAGTGAGTTGGCAAAAAAGTTTAAATCTGTGATTGTCATGTGTCTGATCTGGTCCAGGAGAGCATGGCTTTACCATTCGCAATCATTTGCACAAAGAAAACAAAGAAAGGGCAAATGATACAGTACTGTACCTCCATGGTCTGAGACTGGTGCATGGCTTTGATTGCATTCTGTGCCATTGCCCTTGTAGAAAATGTGACAAACGCACAGCCTGTGGGAACAAGGGGACAGGGAGCAGGAAAGACAAAAAACAACAAGACAAAAGGGTTGGACGCTTGTTAAACCAACACAGTCTACGAGAACGGCCACAAGACGACACTGTTCTCAGTAGTACATAAAAATAAACAACTTCTCTAGTTTATTTATTGACAGTGCTGACTTGCTAATCTGACCATAGATGAAAGAAAAAAAAAATTGGGTGGGAATGGTTGAGGAGAAAAGGGTTTATTTCTTTAATTTAGTATTTTTCCTTTTTTTTTTTGTTTTGTTTCGTTTTGTTTTGTTTTTGTTTGTTTTTGTTTGGTTTTGTTCTTTAGCCACAGGGTTTGACATACTTAAGGCTTTGTTTATGCAGAGTTTGGATTGCGTATTTTTGTCCATTCAGGCCATGCATTAACAGCAGCTTGCTATGGCTTTTGTGTAGGTAAATATTGGATAGTGAATAAACAACTGGCATCACTGGCAGCTGAGCTGAGTATTTAAAGGAGTTCATAATGTCACTTATATATTTCCATGATGCACCAAGAACAACTGTACAAATAAGGATGAGAAAAACTCGACTGTGTACGCTGCAACTAATTGTGAAAAAAGACTCAGACAAAATTCAGTAACGTAGGTGGAATCTCTACATTTAAGAAAATAACATATTAAGAATAAAAATCTTTACAATTTTTGCTTCTCAGAGTCCTAGGTACAAGTATAATTCTTTGATCTATGAAAGCTACCAAGAGCTTGAACAATTCAAAAACTGTGTGCATGAATAACTGAAAAATCACTTTTCTCCCTCTATAGCCTTTTAAATCATAATGAAAAGCCAGAAGCCGAATGCCTCGGCTATTTTTCCACTCTTACTATTGTCAGTCATACCTATACTGGGCATGGTACAGGTCAACTTTCTCAGTGCATGACTCACTGCCCTTTTGACTAATAAAAACACTGCCTTCTGAGATTTACATTTTATTCTTCATGCACCCTTGGGCATGTTAAAGAAAAAGACTGTGAAATTAATGCAGATTCGGGCTGATTTTGTAATAATACCATGGCACACTAAAAGCTTAGCTAAAGCAACACAGACTTATTTCACTTGTGATCTCTAATGACTTTAAAAGTGCATTGATTTTCAGCTCCCTTAGCCTTGCACAGTTTGAACTTAGGTTTCAGAGAATAATTTAGTGTTCCACTCAATTTCCTCAAAACATTATTATTATTACTACTTAAAAGATTTCCAAATGAAGCAAATCTAAGCACTGAGAGGCTAAAGCATATTGTCATTTTAGAGCTAATACATGAATGCTACATTCTGGCATCAAAAATACAATATTGTTGCCCCTGTGGCCAATGGGCAAAATTAACTGTTTTGCAATCCAACAAGCAACAGATTGTTTGGTTTATGCAAATCAATTTGAGGCATAAAATACCTTTTTGTTTTTGCTCTGTGTGTACCTGGTGAGATTATCAAGTCAAGACTGTATTCACATTTTAATCAAACAACAGTAAGAGAAAGCAATGCCTGATCATTACCCAAAAGCACTACATCTAGTCATGAAAATAAAGTCAATGCATTTTTGCATCATGCGGTACTTTTTTTTCTGATTAATGTAAAAGCCCTTGGTACAGGACAACCTAAGCTGGCTTATGTACCTCTGGCTGATGGGTCACCATTATAAAATCAGAAGAAGGATTCTCTTAACGCAAACTTCATGGCAGTGAAGGCTCTACTGGTGATGTCTTACACAACTACTATACTACCATTATTCAGCAACAAAGTCCTGTCAAAGAAAATGATGTAATGAATGGCTTTCTGTACAGCATTTTAGACCAAATGTGGATAGAAGGGTAAATAAATTACAGTACCTCTGCTAGTTTCCATAATGCTGCTGTGCACTAAAATGAAAGAGGCCCAAATTTACCACTGAAGTAATCTCTCTTACAAAAACATTTCTGTTATTATCATTAAAAGAGGAAATATCACCAAGGGTTTGCATTTCTTGTCTTGCAAATTTAAAGGGGGGTGAGTACAAATAGAGATAGGCAAGAAACCCCATAGAGCCTTGAGTAATATTGTTTATAACGGCCAAGAAACTACTTCATTCACTTCTTTTGCTCTCATTATCCAGGAGTGTGTAGCGTAGTGACAATTACTGAATTGGAGGCTTAGAATGCATAAGAAGCATGTAAAATGTCAACAAAAATCAATAAGACACAGTTTATGCATTTATCACAATTTCTACCCAGCGGTACTGCTGTAAGTAACTTACTGAGAGATGTTGCAATTAGCAGGTCTCAAAAGAAATGTGAATCAGTGGAGAAATAAAGCTGTACTCTTCTCAAGATAAAGGAGACTTGCTCCTCCCTCCCTTAGGCTTTTTCTCTTTTCAAGCACAAAGCTCAGCTGCTGGGGAATTTCAGTGCCCAGCGCTATGGCAAAACCTCCTTCCTCATCGCCCAGCCCAAATTCATTTGCTTGGATCCTGTTTTTCCCTTTGTCAAGGAGTGAAAAGACTCGTCGCTGATCTCTGCAAAGTGCTGTATAGCAAGCTACCTAGTTAAAAGCAACTTGTTCTCTGGGCAAGGGGAATGCTTGATAAGTGAGGTTATGTGGCTTGAATACAAGCATTTGGAAACAGCATTCCACGGAGAAGACAGGACTGCATTTTAATTATGGCTTGCCAGCCAGAGGCTACAAGGTTAGGTTCCCTTGTTATCTTTGGTCAGCAAGGCATTTCCCACCAATGGACAGTGGCCATTTGCGCAGTAAATACTCATTTTCCTTCAATAATCACAATAAAAATTAAGTAGATGACTTCATTTCTAAATTATTTGATATCCTAGACTTTCACTTGTTACCGCCAAGCATCCCAATTAGATATTAGCTAATTAAACCACATTGTTCCAGACTAAAATGCCATATGTATTCACATTTAATATATACTTTTTTTTTTTCAGGTACCAAACCTGAACAACCACATGCAATATTTGTATATGTTACCTGCACACACACATATTTTTGTGTGGGAAACATGGGATCCTATATGTTTTATTGTGAAACGTGGAATCCCTTCTACTTGATCGGACTGCTGCACTGGAAAGAGTTAAGCCAAGATAACAGGCTTCAATCCACTTCATTGCTTGACTTGCATGTGTAACTGAGCTACTGAGAAAAGCTGTTCTTAGATGCTTACATTCTTTGTCTCCTTCAATTTTTCTATATGGGGAACAGAGGCACTGTAGAAGGATGTTTTCCTTGGACACCTAGAATTTCATCAGAATTTGGTGTTTAGGCACACTGTACTTCACTTGTTTCAGGTAGACGAGATCTGGCAGCCCTGAACCACCCCATACACACCCTTGTTTCTGAGGGACTGGAATAACATTCCCTTTTCAGCATACTTCACTCTGTATCTCATGGATACGTGGTCTTTTGGGAAAATGCTTGCAGCTTTAGGACTGTAGATCACAATTATAACAGGACAAGACTAATCAGATTTCATGCCTCGCTGTGCAAGGAAACAAGGAAGATTTCCATGGGCTCTTACCTCATCACCTGAAACACTGCAATAATTGCAATGCCATAGGCCAAGCTCTTCTGCATCAATGGCTATGAGCAAACTATTTCTATTCTACCATAACATGTCATGATACTTCAATTCCTGCCTTCCTTCTGGAGCTGTGGAGCTCAGACTGATAGCAAAAACACAGAGAGGGGATATTTCTATTGTTAACACTTTGAAATTACTTTTGTTTTGTGAAAAAATATCCTTCTGTAAATACGGACTACCTAAAAGTCACATTTCAATTATTTATGACCTCTGGTTTCAAAATGTCAAGGATCACTAACAGAAGCAAAAGGGATGGAGAAAGGAGGTCTAGGAGCTTTAGTTGTATCTCCAAGGCTGTGTTCTCACCCTGTACAGCAGATAAGTGGTTGACTAGGGACAGATTTCTCCAAGTAATTTCCTCCTTTCAGGCAGAATTGGAGGGAGGTACCCAGCCCCATCACAGAGCAAATTCTGGAGTGCATTATTGCATCTGCCACCTCAGCTAAAGCAACATCCATGCACACTGAGTTGCTCTTCTATTACCCCAAGAGCTAAAGAGAATTTTGAAAAGGCTCCAAAATTAGAAAAGTTTCCTTCTTGAACCACACCACCCCATTAACTAGGGCTTGATGCCTAAGCAACTGAATTAACAGAAATATTTTACAATGCCCAGTACTCCCCTGTTTTAGCTCCTGCTTCACTTTGTTCTTCTCACCCTGGGCTTTCATAGACTGTTTTGAAATGTTTGCTCATTCATGCACATAGTAACATAACATCAACACTAGAGAGCTGCCAGTGAAGTAGAACACTTTAAAGGACGTAGGCCTCAAGTTAAGGGGTCTGATTTCATATCTGCACAAGAAAGCTCTCAGATACTGCTACCGATGCCTCCCAGAGTTTTTAAAGCAACGTGGAATCAGGCCAAGAGTTAAAAATGAGAGTTTAAAAAACATGGCATTAGAATTCTGGAGATGAAAGAAAGACAGAAACAATCAAATAATTAAATAATTAAGTAATTAAATATATATATACAATGACTTCTCTGACACAGAAGAAGGCTCAGGAGATTTTCAAAGCCATCCAAGCAATTGCAGCCCGATGCTTGGAGGCTGCACAGCTGGTAGTGTAATGGTTTTGCTGCCACTTCCCAGTTAACCATAAATGAGATTTTTCTTCATTTTCTGCAAAGGAACAATAGTGAAAAGCTGCCAAAATACTTCTACAAGAAGCATTTGGGATCCTCTGTGTTGAAAGTTGCTATTTAAAGAAAATATAAGGCTTAAGTAAAAGGCTGTGGAAATTAAGCACAATAAACATAAGTTCTAGTCTTGCTAAAATATTTCTAGCTGAGATCACAAAGTGGAATTGCCCTTTTCTATAGTGATACTGTAATACAGCCTGTAGGAAGGACCAGTGTGGGATACAGCCTTCCACTGAAAGAGATCACACAAAAATCTCTGTAGCTTATGCACATTTCAGCTACAAATGAAATCCTCGGACAGTTTATTGTAGAGACACTGCGTTATTAATGACTGCTGAATATACACAATGGCAGGTCTGAGAACAAGTGCAACAACTCAGCCCAATGTAAAGTATTTTGAAGAAGTCACAGTAAAGCTCCAGTTTATATGTACCAGGCACATAAAGCCAACAGGCACATCCTGTAAACATGCCTCATCCCTTTAGCTTTACTGTCTTCTTGACCGTCAACCAGATGACAGATTCTAGATAAGTTCATGGTTTCCTCAAAGTTCTTCTAATTGGACAATTAGTCAATTAACCATACTGAATAGAGCAGACTTCAGTAAATGAATTAACAGAAACCCAGAATCAAACAGGTACCAAACACCACATTCTCTAACAGTCTCAATGTCCCTCCTGTCAGAATTAAAACAAACAAACAAACAAAAATACAAAAAACAAACTTTTGGATTATTTCATTCCAGACTTCAATTTGGGGAAGGATTGCTGAGAAGATGCAATAATGTAAATCTGAGACTGAGGGTTATTGGCCACAGGCCAGCAGACACTGGTCACTGGGATGTGTTTGCTTCTTCCTAGCTATGAAGAAGTTTAAATGGAGGAAGAAAATTAAGTGTGACATAATGAGTGGAAAAATAAAAAAAAATTCAACATTTACTGCAAAATAAATAAGGGATGAAGGTGTGTTATTTAGTACAGAAGCAAAATAGAGAAGTAAAAAATACAGCACTTCCACAGTGCTCTTTCCCCATCACTTACTGATACAGAAGTCAAAAGATGGCCCCTAACCCATGCTCCTGGTGGCACAGGTAACTCCTGTGGTGGCACTTAACATTACTTCAGCTCACAAAGCAGCAGTAAATACCCATAAGGAAAAACAGACAGGCGTAAAACTCCCTCATCTGCCCTTCAGTGCAGCTAGTTATGAGGCAAATACTAATTTTCTTTTATTCATTCATTAAGTAAATCCCTAAATCTGAAAGTTACAAATGGATTTTTGTGACGTTAAATTGCCTGACCATGGTATAATTCTCCATGTCATTCTGCTCTCAAAACAAGCAAAGAAAATATATTCCCTGTAATCGATGTGTCCAGAAACATTCACTTGTCCCAGGTACCTGGTGATATTTTGTTTAAAAATCATATAATTAGGAACCTGGTAGGTGGAGGAATATATGTTCGGGGCTTTTCCTCAATTTTCATGGTATACCCAGTTGTCTGCACATGTTATTAGCAGGTTTTCTCCAGAGCACACTATTAACCCAGTTGACTTGTTTCTGCTATCTGTTATATAAATCTTCACTTAGCAATACAACCAAATAATTTGCTGTGCAGTGCTCCTGTGATGAGGATAAGAGGATTTTTTTTTAATCATCATTATGGATGGTAATAATTCCTACAGTTTTAAAGAGATATTGATCCACCTACGTAATATATATATATATGGGGAGAGACAGAGAGAGAGGGAGAGAGAGAGAGATCTTGAGGAGCACTGCTATCCTTATTTTAAGGAACAGAAAAATAGATGATAAGAAATCAACTCAGCTATGGTCACATCACACATCAATAGCACAGCTACAAATCAACCTGAGGTATTTCTGGCTATTTTTGCACAGTCCAGCTATCACTGGATGAGGTCTGTGTTGGCATCTGTGGTCATGTAGCCATGTGCTAGAAGTCAGGAGGTCTGAAAGTTTCCTTAAGCCGTTTACAATAAGTGATTTAAAATCTTAATCATCTGAGGCAGTTCACTTCTGCTTTTTCATGATAATGAAGCTTAGCACATGATATCACAATCATGAATTTTTGTAAAGCATACTTAGCTCTTCAGAAAAAGTGCTGGATTAAACAACCCTGCAGGCTGAATCCTTCTCTTTGAATAATGAATATAGTACAGGCAGCTGCAAGCTTCTTTAGATAGTCCCGTGAACCCTGCTAAAGCGAAGGCCATCCTGCATGGCTGTTCAGTCCCTGGCTTCTTTATCTCTACAGCCAACAGGGCTTTTTTTATTTTTATTTTTAATACTTTTCACAGCTAGGAATTACTCCTTGCCAGCCAAGTAATTCCACTGGGACTATCCTAGAGTCTTTGGAAGGCAGTGCCTTTTGGTTGCTGCCCATTTCTTGTAGCTGGTCAGAATATAATGAATTACAAATGATTATTTCTCAGATAGAGGGACAAAACAAAACAAAACAAAACAAACAAACAAACAAACAAAAAAAGCAGTGGGAAAAAAAAGATGACTTAGGAAAATAATCTCAGCTTCTTTAAATATACTGCTCCGCTGCTGAAGCTTTGTATCATTATTTTACTCTCATTTTACAGATGAGTTTCAAATAGGAATTTGGAGACAAAATGCTGATGGTCCATTATCAGTAGTGACAGCAATGGGTGTGACTTTATTAAAGTTCTGTCAGCTCTCGGCTATAAGCTACAACAGGAACAACCAGTCCATCCCTTCACTTTATCTTAACACTTATATCGCACTCATCATGAGTGCTACATTTCCCCTTGCTGCTGCAGGAAGGGATTTCTTCTTGCTACTGGAACCATGTGGTACCCTAAGACCCTACAACCCACATATGAGTTTACTGCAGACTTCAATCATGCTAGCAGTATGGTTGGTGTTGTAGTACAGACACGACCAAAAAGTCAACAGAAGGTTTTTTTACTCTTCATGGTGAAAAAAAAGACAATGACAAAAATTAGCATCGCAAAACAAAATTATTCTAATAAACAGTGTAACCTCAAGCTATTCCTTGCAACTATCTGCTGGTAATCAAGATGATTTGCCTGAATCCTTCAACAAAGCTCAAAAGTTGGCATAGATACCAATGAGTATACTCTTCAAGCTCTTTTCCTCCAAGATACCATGATGTACATTTGTTATGCAACTGAAAAGAGATGCCAAACAGAGTTTATTGGACCATATTTCCATCTCACTGCTGTGAGCACTGTGAGTTCCCGACGGCTTTGGCATCATAAGGGCAGTGTTTTCCTAAGACAGTGACTATTTCTCATTCACCCCCCTGCGTCTGGGAGGGAAACACATCCGGACTGGTGCTGGGAGAACAAACATTGTTTGTGGCAGAGGGAACTAACATCTTGAAAATGGTAACATGAATTAAAACTCGTTCAGTATCAGAACTCAATTACTAAGATTTAACTGTACAATTCTCCTTGCTTTAGCGAAGCAGCTTTTCACCCTGTGCTTTTTCAGCCAAGCTCCCTCCACTGCAGATCTCCCTTAGCACTCCTCATTTCAGCTTTGCAATACCAACACTTTGCCTTCTCTCATGGCACGGTGGTTTTGTGAAGCTGATAAACATCTGCCTGAAAACCTGGTTGGCACAGCTGAACTCATTTTCAAGTGCGAACATGGGTGTGTAGAAAGCAATTCGAGTTTAACAAGCCATGATGCATGAGGGCATGACAGAATATCAATCGTGATGGTGACCGAAATAAATCCGAGTGGCAGGGAGGATACAGCTCTGCTGAGACTACTGGTGTGTGACCTACCTGCACTAAGATCTTCACCCTCCAGCAGGAGAGAGCAGCACACTAACTCTACAGTTATGCTGGCTGGCAGACAACACTGCTCTGCCTGGTACGTTGGTGACATGGCTTAAAAGCTCAGCCTCTGATTATTGTCATAGTGCTATTAACGATAGAATAAAACTACACTACCAGCCTTACTTACACTGCTCAACTTCATAATCATCTTCTCAATGCTCGCAGTATATCCAATGCCTAGTGAATAAAAATAATAATGCAGTGGACTTTCTACAGATCTCAGGTGAGATTCATTTCTTTGCTGGGGGATTCCAAAGAGTAAATTAATTCTTTTGGGACATCTTGTGCACAGATCTTGTTATTTTAGCAGTTACTTAGCACCTTTCCCAGTTGTGTCTTCCATCACCCTTTCTTTGTGCTAGTTGCAAAGTGAAATAACTAAAAATCTGAACTATTTGTTTTCCCTCAGTGTGGGGTCTAGCAGATAATGACAGTGCTCGACTCCATCAGTTAACATTTACTACTGAGCCACGGGAACCAACCTCAGACCTTTTTCCTGGTCTTCCCCAAGGCAAAAGCCATGATCCTGATGCTACTATTGCCTGAAGCAAATGCTGTATGCCAGCCCCAAAAGTTTTGGGACTGCAGTCTAATCGTGTACAAATGCAAATACAGAATTCTCTTGAGGCTTCCTATTTATTGTCAGAATATCCTCTCAACAAGCCTTTTAGAAGTGGCATAGTACATGTTTTCATGCAGTGCTGTGAAATATACAGTAATCCATGCAACTTCCCCTGCTGAAATGTATAGGTTTTCTGAACAAGCTGGTCTGCACACAAAACCTTCTGCTTTTCAAAACTAGGCACAAATTGTTGCATGAAATACTGAGGATTCTAGAGCCTGCAGGAAATGAGTAAATCCAGAAAGGAAAAAAAAAGCCAAACACATATATACCTACATTTCCATGCAAGACAGATCCAATTATTTTTTCTGTGCCTTTTGAAAATGTAATAAAATGCATAAACTGTGCTTTCTATGTTTTTTATTTCTACAGAAACAGAAGTGGTGACGTTCCTCACAGCTCCACACTTGAAATTACTTGACTCCTCGTGCCATTACATGACAGTGGCTCGTGCCACAGCTGCTTTCACCACTGCAGATGGGACTGGTTTACTCTGCACCACATGGTGCTGAGTTTGAGGAAAGGTTCACAGCCTGAGAATAATTTCAGGTCCACATACCATAGATTTAATACACAGACCACAACATCAATATACATTTATTTTTCTTCTCAATATGTTTTCAGAGAGCCTTTCCAAAAGGCACTTTTGCACCAGCTATTGAAGCCTGTGCTGCACTCCATTTCCAAGGTTCAGGTCAGTCACCTGACCACTCTTGATGGTGCTGTGTAACACCTCTCCCCTGGTTTTTGCTTTGCAATGGAGGCACAAGCTTTACAAGCTCTTTTAACAAACTTTTGTCTAGGTAAAGCTCTCAGGTTCAAGCTAACCTCTTTGTTTCTGAGTTTCAGCAGACCTATGCTCTGCATTGTGTTATAAAAAAACACAGGAATTGAGGAGATGATAGTGCTACAGCGTGGGCCAGTTCCCATGACCTTGTATGTCTTCAACCAGTCATTTACAGTCCTTCTTTTTCTTTTTTTTTGGCCTTATGGTACACAGCAGAAATGGGGTCAGGGAAGGATCTTTGATTTTGTGAGAGCAGAAAACGGAGGGTGTTTTCTCAGGATGCAAAGGAACCTTTCCAGCTGACAAACAGTGCGATAACACAAGTTAATATGTTGGCACCAAGACCTTCCTGACACTGGAAATAAAAGGTGATAATTTCAGTCACTGTGAAAAGTTCACGCGGATACCTTCATCACGTGGGACGTATTACGGCGTAACCTCTAGCTGCAGACAGCGGCTGTGCCTACCCTGACTGTGACACAGAGCTCCCAATTAGCACTTAAGGAAAGAGACTTTACAGACTGCACACTCACCTCTGCTCAGCCCATCAGGTCCCCGAAGGATTCGGCATTCTTCTATCTGGCCGAACGGAGAAAACATCACCCTGATATCATTCTCATTACACTTCTTCGAAACCATTCCTATGAACAATTTTCTGTCTTCCACAGCTAGAAGATAAAAATAATGAATGAGCAAAGGCCATTTCATCTTTTTCCTGTGATCAATGCTTCATTACCACATCAAACCGAGCTCCAGTCATGTGAGTCTGGCTCTGTAACTGAAGACAAGTCCTAAGGCAAACACTTCATACTTACAACCTCCCTTCCCCCCTTCCCAATCCCCACCCAAAATCTCTCATTTTTCTTTATCTCTCCGTCTTTTTTTAGTGGTGGTCGCTGTTTATATAGCAGATTAATTGGCTGCCTTAGTCATTCTGCATATGTCTCCTCATCACAGCTTCTAAGAGAAAAGCATCCTCTGCTAGAAAGAGTAAAAATATCTTTGCATAGATTTTAATTCAGATAAATTCCCTCACCTCCCTCACGTATGAAAAAAAAATCATGACAGAGGTGAGGGTAAAGAGGGGACTGTGCTCATAATGATATGAGCTAATGAAAAATAATCCTGAGAAATGTTTTGAGAGAGAGGCTCCTATCTTTGCTTTCAATTTCATCCAACTTAATGCGTGGCACTGGAAAGGCGTATGTGTAACCACTGCTCTGGAAAAGGAAAGCATTAAATTTTCCTGATTTCTTCATAGTGACACAGTCCTGTCCCCTCCAAAGGGACACAAGGCATATTGTAGGACAGCACTTCATCATGGGGGCTGCACAGTGCTTTCCAAGAAGCAAACCCTTTGATCTGTAATGATGCTGAGTTTGCAAGAAAAGAAAACCAAAAAAACAAGTAAGAAACCACTTGAAGAAGGTGCTTTACCCGAATAGAAGAGCATTTTCTGCCTGTACTGTCACTGAAACCAGCACAAGATAGACTGTAGCAGCAGGACTCACCAGTCCTGTTAATAAAACCCAAATTTACAGGTCTAAAGCTGTAGACTCTTGTCAAAAATGAAATAGGTCATCAAAACTTAATGCACCCTGGAAAGACTTAAAATGTTAACACCCCATCCCATCTATATTAAACCCCAAATCTAAGTGCTTATTATACAGTATATACTCCAGTGCTTTCTACTTCTCTTGAAATGGCATGTAAATCCAATTCACTGTTAATGAACAGACTGTCAGAGTTTGCAGGGATGCAAAGAAAGAAGGAGAGCTTTACTCCAGAGAGTCTGCAGTGCACTTACTTATTTCTATTATTGTGCAAATTATTTTTGTAACGAAGTATTTTCATTTCTGGGCCTAAAAAAAAAAAAAAAAAAGAAGAATCTTTCCCTGCTCCCCAACCCATTCTCCTTGTATTAGTACGAGTCTGTCAAATGGAAAAAACTGCAGCTGAGGAAGAAGAAACTGCATCTATTTTCATAGGAATTTATTCATGTTATACTTCAACACTTTAAGTGCATTTAATAATTCCAACAATAAAAAAGAAGAGGTTCATGTTTATTGATCACAAGAGAGGTATTTGAAATAAATTTTCCTTAGAATTGCTGAATTTAGAAAGTATTTGTAGCTTTTATACAAGCAAGAACTGAGACTGTGCATTTTTCAGAATCTGAAAGACCAGTCCCTACAATCTCAGCTTCTCACTCAAGAATCCTGCAAGAAAATTGGTGTGAATTTAGTACCCAGGAGAAGTTTTTTTCTCAGCAGATTCATCAAGTCTCAACATTTTCATTCACACTTTACTTTGGGGTTCCTCTGTCAGGTTAACCTCTCAGGAAGGGCTAACAAATGATGAATGCATGGGGTGACCAGGTACACACAGACCAGCAGCTGAATCAAGAGATTACAAATAAGACATGTAGGTTGGGATCCATGTGTATCTATATCTGTCTTTCAATGAAACTTCACACATGATTCATAATTTCATAATTAGCATTGGTAGTGCAGATAATTATGTGGAGAATGATGAAACTGAATTGGTTTGCTTGCAGCCACAGGGAGAGTCTCAGCACTTTGCTGGTGAGAGGATGCTTATAAGTTGGCTACTTAAAATTCCTATATTCACTTGACTAATCTTTTTAAGGAAGGTCCCTGGACAGCCTGTTCCCTTGACAACAGCCACACAGTATGGCCAGGGCACTGTGAAGGGTATGAGAAAAGGGATTCAGTTGGGCTGACAGGGATTTGTAACGATTTCTCATACCACAGAGGTTGGGGCTTGGGGAAGCCCAGGCTCAAGCACTTCCCTCTGTTCTGCATTTTGGATCCCTCAACTTCTGCCTGTGTATCTCCTAGTATCCGCACTGTTAAAAATTGAGTAGATTTTAGACCTGAAGTCCAATGCAGGTCCACTCAAAGAGTGACTGGACCCTAGTGTTCACTTAAAAGTATATTCTGTCAGAGCTGGAGAAATGTCTGCAATGAGGTCCCAAAGTAAGGAGCTGAGGGTCCTGCTTGGGTGCAAGGACAAATAATCAAATTAAAGAAATTAACAGAGACTGAAAAAATGAGAGATTTTTCATCCTGCCTTACAAGCAAGTAGAAGCTGTCAGGGTGCCAAGGAGCCACTTTTGCTTCTCCATCTCCAAAGCAAATGGGAAGGCTGTATTTTAATTTTCCAAAGAGTAACAGACAACTAACTCCCCACCAGCCTCCTCCAGTATCACTAGTAAACTCATAAATACATCATTGAGCTAAGACGATTTGCAGGTTTTCAGCTTCAGGGTGATTTTACACTAAATTAAACATCCAGCTCCCGTGTACTGTACATCTCAAAAATGCAGATTTCAGAAAGAATGCTCAGAGTACAGAAAACATATTGATATGATGACGTGCCCTGCTTTTGGTGCTATTAGTCAGTGCTGATCAGCACTGAAGCTTAAGAAAATTGCGATTCTGTTTTGGCCAGGGGCCCAGCATAAAAAACATTTAAAGGGACAACTGTCAGCATCAAAATGACATGTTTTCACTCTATCTCCTAGAACATCTGACATTACTGGGCTGACATACTTTTAAGCTATGAATTCTCACATGGAGAAAGGAATGCTTTTTTACCTAGATATGACTGGCTGTCAGGATTTGTATCTGCATCTTTCTTCTTTCTTCCTAAAAGGAATACTTCCCTGTCTGGCAAGTGTGATGTGAGAATAAAACAGAAAATGGATCGCAAGAAGAATGGGTCAGGTGTATTCTGAGCATGTTGCCTTGCCTGTACACACTGTGTTGCACCCATAGGCTGTACAATGAAGTCAAGTCAATACAACCCGACAAAGCATGGAGATTAGAAAGGTGCTACCCACTGCTGCCTGGAGAAGAGTTTCTGAAGCTATTTGCCCTATCTTTACTCAACTAGAATTAAAGTTTCCAGTCCTAGTCTCAGCTAAAATGTGACCTATTGATACCAATGTCAAGAGATAGTTCCTCCCAAGTCTCCTGTCACAGCAAGGCTAGATGTTTTTTTTTTTTTTCATGGGAGCCTATCCCCTGCCATAGACAACAGATGGGGCTGTAATCTTTCAGCTGACTCCAGACCCTAACATATACATGTCCTCAGCAGTGGCCTCAGGGATAGAAGGAACACTTCCACGCTATGAATGGTTTCAGTAATTCAAAATCTTGAAAATAAATGCAATTTTTTTTTTTTTGCAAGCATTTGATATCACCATTTTTTTTAATCTTCTCAGAAACCTATTTGTACCTTCAGGCTGTTTCACACCACTGGTGATGTGAAGTAGATCCCACTGGCCATAAGCAGAGAGTAGGATGAGATGGCTGAGTGCTCTGTACTGATGGAGCAGAAACAGTAAGAAGGTGACAGTGAACAAGGCCTGAAGTTCCAGTTACACAAAGGTGTGAAACTGCAGAGCATTCTGAGCAAATAATTATGGGATTCACCTCTGATTCATCCAGACACACAGTGAATGCAGGTCAGCTATGCTGCCTGAGCAGTTAGTGTGACATTAACAGTGCTGTATTTAGGGTGGGATTCTTCTGCAGGCTTTGAAGTGAATAAAGGAATCCTGTGTGACTTTTCTGAATCTAGATAAATTCCTTTCTTAACTCCATTAAGACTAGCTATGTGGTGACTAGCAATATCCTTGTTAATATGCTTGAAGAGAGCTATGGTAGCAATCAGAAGCTGGCAGAAATAAAGCCTGCTTCTGCTCATGGGGCTACTCTCAAACCACAGCCTCCTGCCTTCTGACAGCATTGCATTCTACTTGCAGAGTAATAGCAGCTTTACTCAATTTGCTCCATTAATAAGCATTTTCCATGAGTTCACCACTCTCCATTTCAACTGTCAGCAGCTCAGTGTCTGGATGGAGATCAGTGATGAGTGGTATCCTACCGGGGTCAGTGCTTGGACTGATATTCTTTAATATCTTCATCAACTGACAGTGGGGTCAAGTGCGCCCTCAGCAAGTTTGCTGATGACACAAAGCTGTGAGGAGCAGCCAACACACCAGAAGGACAGAATGCCATTCAGAGAGACCTAGACAGGCTTGAGGAGTGGGCCCTGATGAACATCATGAAGTTCAACAAATCCAAATGAGAGATCTTACACCCGAGTCAAGGCTCAAGGCTCACGGCTGAGAAAGACAATGGTACCCTGGGCTGCATCAGAAGAAGTGTGGCCAGCAGGTTGAGGGAGGTGATCCTTCCCTTCTACTCTGTGATGCTGAGGCCTCACCTGGATCACTGCATCCAGAGTTGAAGTCATCAGCACAGGAGAGACATGGACATGTTGGAACGTGTCCAGAAGAGGGCCTGAAAGATGATCCAAGGGATGGAACACCTCTCCTGTGAGGATAGGCTAAAAGAGCTGGGGCTGTTCAGACTGTAGAAGAGAAAGCTCCAAGGTGACCTGATAGCAGACTTTCAATACCTAAAAGGGAGCTACAGGAAAGAAAGGGACAAACTCTTTATCGGAGTCTGTGGTGATAGAACAAGGGGAAATGACTTCAAGCTTAAAGAGAGTAGAGTTAGGTCGGATATAAAGAAAGTCTTTTATAGTGAGGATGGTGGTGCACTGGAACAAGTTGCCCACAGATGTGGTTGATGCCCTGTCCCTGCAGACTTTCAAGGCAAGGCTGGATCAGGCCCTGGGCAACCTGATTTAGATCTTCATGTCCCTGTTCATTGCAAAGAAGTTGGACTAGATGACCTTTAAAGGTCCCTTCCAACTTAGGATTCTGTGATTCTGTGATCTCACAGTTTGCAGCCTATATTAGATCGGTAGTGCTAACTCAGGAGAATAAAGGAGCAGGGATTATTTCCTGTATTAAACAAAAGAATTAAATCCTTTAGTAATAATAGGAAATCTTTCCTAAGACTTTTCTTCCATCTTAAACTCCAAAAATTCTTTCCTGAAAAGTTGGTTATATACCTCATGCAGCAGGTGGTATACCTGTCTACGACAGGGGGTTGGAACTAGATGATCTTTAATATCCCTTCCAACCCAATTTATTCTATGATTCTATTCTGTGATTGTACTATCCCCTTATTACACATTGTGAGGGCTTCAGTCAGTTAAAGAGCACGTTTTCCATTCAGAAGTTGCCTTCTCTTTTGAGCAAGTTGTGAAATAGTTAATTATGTGCAAATGCTTATATATATATATATATTTCTTTTTCGTCCAAAAGGGAAGAGGGAAAAACAGACTTTTTATTCCTACTTGTAAGCCTGTGAAAAACCCTTGTGCACAATCTGTCAAAGTCACACCTGGATCTGGAGCTGCCTGCATTAATTATCAACTTTTCTGTATGTTAGTGCTAACATATGGCATTTAATTACTCCCTCCAAATTGGCAAAGTTGTGCCATGTAGAATTTCAAAATTATTTCTTCAAGTTTTCACTAATAAATAAAAATAAATTATAAGATCACACAACTAACTCACTGGCTTTCTTTTTTCTTTTTTTTTAATGGTAAATTTTGTAATTTTCCCTCAAGTGTTGAAGTGTTGATACATTTGAGACTATTCTGTCCTCAGGATATGTGCCCGATTGTATTAACAGTACTGAAATGCCAATCCAAGAGACATTTAAGCATTTGCTAACTAGCAGCATGTGAATGGCCACTGACATCTAAGAGCTAAGCATGTGTGTATGTGTTTTTCTGAATCAGAGTGCAGATATTCCTTTCCTTTTGAAAAACAAAAAATGTCCTTAAGCAGCCAAGTACTGTGAATGACTAACAGTTAAGATGAATCAAGCAATCGTGGAGTTTTTAAAATCTTGAAGCTATGTTTTTCTGGTAGCTATTCCTCAAGTGAAACTTTGTAGATGGGTCAAGCGATGGTGGTCAGACTAGATGTAATGGGTGACAAGCACAGGACACACTATAATTTAATAATCTGAAAATCTTTCAGGGGTGGTACATTTCTCAACAAGGAAAGCCTTTTCAGAATCCTCCAGGGTAGATAAACTAATTAGATCTAAAGGCAAGTCCATCAACTCTACCTGCTAAAAGCTCAGTGGAACAATTAAGCTTTACTTTATCTGCATGAGCAGAGATGACTCGGATCCATGAGCTTCCATCCTCCATGTTCACTCCTGAATGCAAGGAAGGAACAGAGATGACTGGATGGATCTATCAGCCTCTTAAATCCTACCCAGAAGAAAATAGATCTTCAGGTTGCTAATGAAGTGCTAACACTGAGAAAAAACTCAGGCACTTGATCAAACATACAGAAGATGCTTGTTTTATATTCTTCTCCCAGTTTTCATGAAGTAAACTTGGCCTTCTGTGCTAAGGTATGGGTTAATAAATTGATATAATAAAAACAGGAACAGTGATGAGAAATGAGGAAGCATTTCTTCTTAGCACTCCTGGCCTCAGATGCTCATTACAATCTTTTTGCAAGAGATTCAGGATGTGCAGGAGGCATCTTATCACCCAGAAAATTCTTCCCCGTGGAAACCTCTATAAGTTGAATGATGGGCACCTCATTCTTGTCTGTGGAAGCTGAATGGGTCTATCTATTCTCCCAGAAATGTGTGTATCTCAAAAGAAGTGCAATGTGTTTTCAACCTCTCTCTTCCACAAAGTTATTTGGAGAAAACAATTCATTTAACATCTTTGAAACATGACAAACACTAATTTACCTATAAAATGTACTGGGATCTCCCATTATGCAGAAGTCAAAGTGTTTCAAGCATTCCTAAAAACTTCAAACAGTATGGATCGTGAAAACCAAGATATCTTGGCATACCTTCTCTCTTTTCCCCTTTGAACTTACCATTCTTGTTGAAGGTTTGTGCTGCTAATCACTTTGCTATTGGCAGATAATATATCTCAGATGGATAGCCTGGAGCATATGAGAAACATGTGCCAAACAGGCCTCCACATCCTCCAAGATTGCAAACTCTCACCTCCTACATGGATCCCACTCCTACGCCCTGTCCTTTTGAGAAGCTGTGCTTCTGTTCCCATCATCATGGTGTTAGTTTGCCTTCTGTTTCCCCAGTCAATCAAAAAGAAGAGTTCATCTCCCGTAGAAAATGCCTACCAGAAGCATATATGCTCTCCAATAGTCTAAATTTAAAAAGGTATTTGATAACCCAAGTCTAACAGCAGTACTGAGGGGCTAATTTACCCTGCTTTGTAAGCACTGTAGAGCAGGACAGGACTTGCACAATTCCCCACAGTGCCTTGTCAGTGTGTTCAATCTTCTTTAGGAAGACTGAGCTAGTAATTCCTTTGGAGTTTACTTTGACCCATTCACACTTACATTAATCTGCCAAGGTACTTGAGGTGAAATCTGTTCTTGAAAGAATCCATACTGGTTATAAGAATCGTGGTGTCCCTGTACCTGAAGGAAAACTTTGCCTACTGCAAGTGCTACAAGCATCAGGGAATTATATTTTGATTCCAACAACAAGCATCTCACTTGATAGAGTAAGGCCTGGAAAGTTTGGCCCTCCTGTCCATGCAGATGTCTTTGCCTCTTTTCTGAGCATTCAAAGAAAGTAACTAATTGCTGATAAAACTATTTATGGACAACCCAAAGAGAGAGAACATCACTCCCTTGCAAAGAGATGATGGCTCCAATCTGCTAAGTTTGTGGCCAGCTTTGTTTTGAAAGTCGTCATACAGGACCCCTAGCATTGTGTGAAATTTTAATTCCCTTCAAACTTTGTAATCCTTAGAGAAGTCTGAAAATGGGATGCACTACAATTAGTACAAAAGAAGCCTTAAAAAAGCCTTGCAGAGAGATTTAGAGCCCAATCATCATTTACATTTGCAGGTATGTAGATCTCTAAGTGCACGGCTTCTGCCCTGATTACTAATTAATGAGGTGCAAAGATGCCTGTTGGAGGAACCAGCTCTGATTATGTGGGCCTTATGGGAAAAAGAAGCTCTTGCAATCTAAGAAGGCAGATGATATCTTTAACATACATTTTAGAAAATTACAGGAACGAATCAAGGGGCAAAATATACACATGTATATATTTTTAAAGAATCACACACAGTCAGGCTGCGTTACCATCCGATTATCTTATCTCCTTGAATACAAACCTGGCATATTTAATAGATTTAGTATGCTGTCTATTTTGCATGTCATATACATCCACTTAGGCAGTAACCCAGTATTCTGAATGGATATTACTGTCATTATAGCATTCATTTTACAACCATTGTGAGGAATAAGTATACTGAGATGCAAGGTGGATTTCCCAGTTCAGAACTAAGCATATCATTAAAACCTAAATTTGGTTCATATTCAAAACAGCATTCTATAAAAAGTAAGTTTAGGCAAACGTTTAAGGTCCATTAGCTGCTTATATTGTTTAATATAACGGATATGGTTTTTGTTCTTTTTTTTTTTTTTTTCTTTCCTTTTCACTATTAAAATTTCATCTCCATCTCACCAATATCAGGTGCTTTTGGATCACTTCACTGCCAGGAGAACACATGTGAAAGAAGTTTGTAGCATGGTAGGCCACGACATACAGCAGATACAAACAGAGACTGTTTTTTGGAACATTTCCTTCCTTCTTTTTTAAAGCTGAAGATTAATGGGAGTTGAAAACAGGTCAACATTTTTCCTGATCTGTCAGGTGTAGGGAAACAACCTCATATAATTTTCAACACGCAAGGAGTAAAGCAAAAACTCTTCCAATGTTTTGTTTTCTTTAGTGAAAAGAGAGACACAATTATGTAAAAATAAATTAAGCACATACCATTGGACTTTTCACTATCTGCGGGTTTCATCTGAATAGGATGATGCATCTAAAAACAAAAATGAAAAAGAGTAAGGCAGGTTGGATAGTCATAAAAATCAAGAATCATGGTTTTAATGAGGGGCTAAAAGGATACATGGTCAGTATTAAGCACATTACAACGGTATAAATTCAAAATAACACCATATAATAGGCTTTTAAGAAAAAAAATGGTAAAGGAGCATTTTATAATGAGGAAGATTAAAAAAAATAGATCATTGGGCCCATAGGACTCATATAAAACTTTAATTTGTTGTATCTAGTTTCAGAAGACCTCTAAAGTTACAGTTCTCATTAGTTTATGGCATGCTTGGTTTCTGTTTTACCAACTTTTTTCTTGAGCTCAGCCACTGCTGAGGCTGAGATGCAACTTTCAAGTAACTGAAGAGCTAGCAAGCATTTCAAACATACTCAGAGGAGTTTAGCTTGACAAATGAACTTTGCATGTAATTAAAAAAAACACGTGCTGATTCTTTCAGGACTGAAGAGAAAGGCTTGTATCTCTTGTAATAGCTTCCTATTACTGTTTAGTATCTTTCTCTCTTTTTATTTTTTTTTTTTAAGAGTATATTATACATTCACTGATAAAGCTTCCATCACAGCACAGTACAATTTTGGCTTCCTTAAAAAAATAATAAGAGAAAAACTACACAGAAGATCCTAACACTTCTTCCTTTTCAATCTTTTCCTCCATCTGTCTCCTTCATACTGTAAATGAAATCAGCTCCCTTGTATAGTATGCAATGTTGTACACCCCATGACATCCTACCTTCACGCACTTGACGTGGTGTTTCTTTTGCTCTCATTGCTAACTTAGGCTTCCCCCTACCTTCAACTCTTGACAACTCCAATAGGCTCTCCACCAACAGTGTTTTCTGTTATTTCAGTGACACTGACGCTACAACAACAGAGCCCTGATTAGAGAGCTATTTCTACTGGACATTGGTTATAGCCATGTGTCCAGTGTGATGGATTCAGGGAAAATTTGTTACAGTTTCTGAAATGCCTTCAGAATGGACCCTGCATTGTGTTTCAACATGGGAAATTGTCAGGCTTGGACTCTTACTTTCTCCCACAGGGCTCTACTGAATTGCTAGTCTTTGACTGCACAACACTTAAGTCAGTAGTGGGGCTGCTGTTTTTTCTCTCTTCAGCAATTCTCCATTCTCAATTCTCCTAAGCACGTAAAAAATCTATGCTTCTGCTTTTTTAAGATCCATCAGTGAAGTAAAGCTGAGCATTGCCTGAAAATGTCAGTGGCAATTCGGTATTTTTTATAAAAGGCTATGATGACAAACTTGATGTTGGAAAACAAAAAACAGCTAAGCACGAGCATCCATGCACTCATATCAAATGCACTTTCAAGGCACCACAGAAAACCACATCCGCATTGCTTTTGGTGGAGTCACTTAACCTCCAGGGACACAGTTGCCGGATTCTTTAGTAAACATAAAATATTACTGTGAATATCTCTGTAAGATGTATTCAAAATCCATAATGCTCTCTGGCCCTACAAATCAACTGCTTGCAAAACTCCTTACTGTGCCCTAAGGAAAAGGCAAAACCACGAGGTTGATGCAGTCACCAGGATGCATAAATTTGCTTCAATTTTAACAGTTCTGCTCTCCTTGAATCATTTGTTTCCCAAATGGACTTAAATAGCCCTGCACTTGTCTGCCACCAGTCTTATTTGATTTAATGTACAGAAAAAAGGGAACTTAGATTGTACTCTAGCTTTAACTAGTGCCTAACATCTATCCTGGCATCAGCAATATGCTGAGCACTGCAGGAAATCTTAAATTCACGGAATGCGATGCACTGTGTCCACTGAGGAAACAAAAGCTGAAAGACGAAAAGGTGCCACTTGATCCAGTGAGGCCACTGTAGGTACATTCCTGCAGAGCCATGGAAAGTTGAAGAAAATCAAGGAAAAAAAATGGAGTTGTTCAGATGCATGTAAGAAGATGCAATTAAGAGCAGCAAATAAATTAAAAATGAGGTAGACAGAAATGCCTCCTGATGCTAGAGGCCCAGAAGGATGTTGGATAATTTTCACTGACTACTAGAAACATCACCTCTTAGTTCATAGTAAATTTGGGAATATGCAAGTCATAGAAAAAAAATCCACCAAAATCCAGGCCTTCGAGAGGCAGAGAAATCTATCTCTTTGCCTACCTGCATTTCATGCCCCTAAGTAGATGTACTTTGAATAAAGGCAATTTTAACAATGCTAAAATCTTTTGCTTTTCGAACCACCTGATTTTGGACCAAATTCATGTATACACGTAATTTCTGCAGTACCACAGTTACTATGCAAAGATCACTGTTACCTAGCAAACACAGTTACCACAACAAAAATTATCCTCTTCTGATTTGCAAAATTACTTCAAGTTCATTAAATCAGTAAGCTGTTATGTTTGCAAAGAAAGAAGAAGGATTTAACAAGATGTTTCAACTGGGTGTTGACTTGATTTTAGAGGTTCCTGCTGAAAACCCATGGTCCAAATTCTCATATCAGGAGGAATGCCACTGTGCTTAACAGAATTATATCAGTATAAAACTAATAAAAGATTCAGATCAGGCCTGAAGGGTTTAAACTGCAGAATACCCATGGTAAAATGGATGCGATACACAAACATGGCTTCAGTAGAGAAGGTGGAAAAATATGTTACTGACAGTTTGATAACATAAGAGGGCTCGTGTTGAAGCTTGTTTAACCCTGACCATCACCAATTGATACATTAACAACCTTTAACACTAGATTCAATAAAACATGCCATTTATAACCTGAAATGGGTTTTACAGAGTCACTGGTTCGCATCTCATTATTGAACTCATTGCTGACCTCTAGAGACAAGTGCCGTGACAATACATATTATAAGCTCTCTACCCATAAAATATTTAAAAGTAGGTATAGAGAAAAGAAAAAAAAAAAGAGAGAAAAGAAAAACGAAGAGAAAAGGAAGACAAAATCAAAGAAGAAAAAAGGAAAGGGAAAGGGAAAGGGAAAGGGAAAGGGAAAGGGAAAGGGAAAGGGAAAGGGAAAGGGAAGAAAAGAAAAGAAAAGAAAAGAAAAGAAAAGAAAAGAAAAGAAAAGAAAAGAAAAGAAAAGAAAAGAAAAGAAAAGAAAAGAAAAGAAAAGAAAAGAAAAGAAAAGAAAAGAAAAGAAAAGAAAAGAAAAGAAGTCACAAGGTGTGCAGTAAATAAGAAAATTAAAGGAGCAGAAACAAAGGGTAAAAGGTTACTATCCTATCACTCTACAATGAGCAAAAGAGAAAATAATCTGTGTATTTTATATCTTGCTTGTATAACTGTAGGCTATAAAATAATAAAATAGCTGTGCATTCTCAGGCCCTCCAAAAGATTATAGATGATATAAACCTGTTTCAAATTAGATGCCACCCACTAGAATCATGTCATCTACCGAAATGAAGGATTTCATGTCTTATCAGAAAGCTGTTATTGTAGCTATACATCACAAAGCTGTACACTTATGGATCTCAAGGTAAGTGATTTCTCAGTGTGTCATGTTTTCATACAAAAAAAAAAAAACAAAACAAAAAAACACAACAGGAAGTGCTTTCTTTTTTCCCTGTGCTTGAAGAAAGCTTTGCTTATTAAAATACAATATGTGAGAATGCATATTTATAATTAGCAAATAGGGAAAAGTGGAAAACTAACTGCAGCAAACTATTTAATGGACATTAACATTACTCTGCTCTCAGACCCTACAGTGAAAGAGAAAAGCAGAGCACTCAGGCAAGCTCTTTCTGACAGTGGCCAGATTCCCCAGCAGAGCACTGTGCACAGGCAACCTGACTGGAGAACAGGCTGTAAGGAACAATCCCTCCTTGGCAGTGTGTTAGAGAGCTCTACTAGATGAAGCCAGGAACAGCACAGCCTAGCTTTCCTCAGCCATGTTTCACAACAGAGTGGGCAGATGCCTTGCCCTAGGCTGGCACTGCCTTGAGGGGACACCAGCAGTGAGAGGCTCCATGTAAGCCCTGCCATGGCCTGTAATGGAGGTCATGCAAAGCCCAAGGCCACACATGTCACCACTGCTGTCTGGGCTCATCGCAAACAGGGATGTTGGTGTGGTTCACAGGGTAATCAAAATGGGAAAGAAAAGGTTGTAAAACATGAAATTCAATAAAAAACTTGATATCCACCCACTGGCAATGGTCAGTGTAGTGACTGGATCCATCCATGGGCTACAACTACAACTGAAGACTTTTTTTCTCCCTCTCTTCCTGAATACATATCACTGTATGTAAATGTAACTTCATCAGAGAAAAAATCACTACAGAGCAAACCAAAAACCACACAAAGGTATGGACCCTCTCCAGCTTTAGAGCCTCACCATCATCTTTTCAACAATAATAATGCTACCTATTTGCATTCTTGTCAAAATCATGTGACATCTGCATGGGAGAAAACAAGCCAGCTAAGAGTCTATTTCTGGCAAAAATATTGCAAGGAAATTAGATTAACCTGGGTGGAATTCTATCTGGGAATTTGGAGTCTGTCGTGGTGATTAAGTCATCATTTCTGTCAGATTACTCTAATCGGCTGTCAAATATGATTCCACAACCCCATCTGTAACTTGGCATCCTCGTTATTCAGCCGATGTTACCTTCTGTATACAAAACAAACACCAAACAAGGAGGTGTGTGCAGCCTAGCATTTAGCAGAGTCATTAGCTGTGATTACTATTGTGTGCTTTCACGTTTTACTACAACATCAGCTTACAGTTCCTTTATTTATTCAGGAGTTGTTGAGAATCAGGTGCAATCTTAAGCACCAAGCTCTTGGAGTGTGCTGGGAAGAATTCTGCCCAGGCAGAGCCACCACTGGCATGGACTGCGCCACCACCATCTTATCAGAGATTGCCTAAATCTCATTTTCCAGTTGTCAGTATGCTTAGATGGACACCTGCTTTCCACTCATTTTATAAGGGGAAATGGGCACTCAGATGTTTTAGGTAGGCTAAAGGTTCCCTGTGAACAGCACTTTACGTGAAACAGGTGAGGTTTGTCAAGGAAGTCAACACTTTTAAATGATCTGCAGTTGATGTAGTAAGAAGTGTTTTGTTACATATGTGAGTATGGTTCTCTTACACAGGACAGTGGTGATCTGAAATCAGGAAACACCTTTAAGTGAAAGAAAAGGAACCAATGGGCTCAGTTTGCTGTAGTCATGTTGAGTCCAAAATTTGAGTATCCACAGCACCTCAGAAAATCTGGCCATGTAATTTGACTATGAAAAATCATTATTTTATGATCTATTGAAACAACGCCTTCATGCATGATTAGTGCACCTATTAGATTTGATTCTCTGTTCCTGCCACAGCAGACTGCACAGGCCTCAGGTTGCTTACATCATTCCTGGTGCCTCAAAAGAAGAAAAGTCCTGGTCAAGAAAAGACTCTGAACAAACATAAACCTGCCTGTTCCTTTACCAGTGCCTTAGGAGTTAATTTAGATACCATTACTCAAAAGTCCTTTGAACACCAAGGGAGGTTAGGGAGTAGGTGGGGAGGATGTCATCCATGATTCCACTGTCTTACAATTCCTCTTGCCATTTTTCTACAACCTCTTAAAGCAGCCTGCAGATTTCTAGGCCTCTTCAGACCTGTCCCTTTCCTTTCTTCTCTGTCATCCGCTATGGGCATATGTATCTAGCAGTACCTAGCTCAGTTTTTCCCTTACCTGGCACCCTCACAGGCCACATCACAGACCACAAACACAACACAAGCTCAATCTTCTCCCAGGCTGAGAGTAAATTTGAAGTACTTGGATGATTTCATCCAAATCATACAAACTGCAACAGGATTAAATGACAACAACTTGCATGCAACTTGTCATTTCTAGCACTTTGGGACTTGATTCTTGCTATCATCTATCATTGTTGGAGCCAAAGGGGACTTTCTTCATACTTCACACATTTCTGAATTAAAGAATGATAGGAGAGACTGGGGGAGAGATGTCAGACCTTAATAGGACCTTAATATTCTTCTTGGGGGAAGAAGAATAGATATATGGGCTTCTTGGAAACAGTAGGAAAATGAATGCTGAAGAAAATAGTAAGGAGCAGCAGAGACAAGCTAAGAGCACAGGGAAAGAAAAGTCAAGAGTCACCAGTATGGAAGAGGACTGGGAAACTACGTGCTTTCTCTAACTCTAGACTGGGAATGAGTGTAAAACCTTCTCCAGGCTGATCCACTTAGTGCATACAGCTGAATTAGACCAATAGTGCAAAGAAAAAGGGAACCCAAATATCTACCTGCCACTTTCCTGAATACCTTCACCAAGTCTGGAGGTTAGAAAGGTAAGTATGTACCTACTAACAGACAGGGGAAAAGGGAAAATGGTTCACATCACCAGAGAATTAAACAATTTTCAGTGTCTTTGTCTTTCTGGATTACTATGTGCAGACATCCTGGCCTCCCAGCCCCCATTTTAGATCTTGGCTCCCAAGTTTCTCAGAAGGGTCCTTTTGGAGGAATTCTTGAGCATATTTTTCACATCACTTCAACAGAAACTTGTTTTGCTTTTTTAAAGCCTTGTGACTCATAAGTTTCCCAGAAGTGAAAGAGGTGTATTTTCCTATCACAGAAAACTGCTTAGAATGACTTCTCTAGGGTCAAACTAACTTGAATTACACAGTCAATATCTGCCTACAGCTTCAGGGGTTTCTCCAGGAACTGGGGACAATCTCTTAGGCCAAATAAATTCTACTGAATGAAAGAGGCAAGGGACTGCTCTCTGGCTCTTATGAGAAGTGGTGTGACACAGCTTGTATTTGCACAGCCGTAACTCTCCTTCCTCTCAAAGTAGGATGTCCTTGTCCACACTGCCTACAGGGAACAGTGCCCAGCCCACATTACTCTCCCAGACATGCCCACACATCGGGTAGGAAACTTTTAACTATCACTGAGACCAATGCACGGATGGACTTCAGATTCCCAGTACCATTTTATATCATTTGCCTTAGTTTATTTGTGTGTAGAAGGAGCTTAAATGTGCATGCACCACATACAGTCTAACAAACAAATGCAAAGCAGTAGATGTAACTACCTAAGCAAAGGCATACCTCAAAGATTGTTTGCTGTCATTCTTTCATAAATTCCAATTTAAGGGATTTAAATCTTGTTGGGTGTTTATATGATTTTAGTTGTAGAAAAATTTGGTCTCCTGGACTACTGTCAGACATATATATGTATGTGTATCTTAGAGAGAAGGAGAAGGAGAGGGAGGAAGTTTGGGATGAAGAGAAGCAGGAGAAAATGAATATTGCTATTGGGTGCCAAATATAGTTCATGAAGTAATGCACAACATCATTATTTTCTGTTTAGAGCACAGAAACAAGCATATAGCTTGCTTCAAACAAGTTGTTCCTTTTCCAGGAGAACAGTGAAACTGCTGAAATTCAATAACTTTTGGAATTTTTCCAAGCCAGTCATTTGCAATCAACCGCATTCCATTTTTCACATTCAAGTTAAACTGCATGTTAGCTCAAGAGAGTAAAAAACAATGCTGCACTTTAAAATAATAATATTCTAACAATTGTTTCCACAGTCACCTCTGCATGTTGCTGCTGCTGCTCCTCCCTTAAGTTTACTAATTAGCCCATAATGATGTCTTTTTAGAAAACTTTAACCACATATAGAAATGAATAAGTTGTCAGTCTTAGAAGTGACAACTTAACTTTGTAATGTACAAATAACTACTGTTGCTCAGTTAGCAGTTCTAATCTATTTATTTAATTCCTTTATTTCTTGCCACCCACACAAATGGCAACAATTGTAGGACACGTGCAAGTCAAGTGGAGTGGAGATAAGGAAGAGGAGGTATGACAAAATTTCTCTCTTCAAAATCACATGCAAACCAAAGTGATTAACTATCTTTTCTTCAAACAAATGAGCCTTTACAGAACCTATTCAATCCTAAAAATAGACATTAAGTGGGATTCTACATCTTGTTTGGAATAATGCCCTGGGGATATTTTGCATCATCCATGCTTAAAAAGCAAACCCATTAAACATCTGAGCAAAACACCAGATATTATTTTAACAGCAAGAGTTATCCATCTCATCTGCAGCAGCAATAACTTCTGTTGACATTTTGCCAATTGAAGTTTGCATGCCAGCATTTTTTTTCCTTTGCATTAAAACGACAAGGCATAAGAAGATAACAAAGTGTCTCCACGACATTATTTGACTGAGTTTTAACACCGATCCAAGGTAACTGTGAGAAGCCAAATTGCTGTCCATGTTTTGGAGCAGGAAACGAAGCACAGTGAAGCTGTGGTTTGCCTGGAGCCATGCAGTGTGGCTTAGTGAGGACTAGAATGAAGGGATGCAGCCATGCTGGCCTCACAGCAGCAGAGCCCGAGCTCCTCACGCTCTAATTGATATTTCCTTCTAACACAACTGTGAGGTGCCTACTGCTGCTATCTCTTTCTAGCAGAAAGGAAGATGATGGGGGGAAAAAAAGGCAGAGAGGCTATATGGGATTCAGCTAGAGTTATTCTGCGATTAAAGTAAAGTCTCTGGAAACAAAATCTTGCAGTTTTATGACCAAGTGTAGGTAAGGTAGTGATGAGCAGGTATAATTTGTGCGTGTATTATTTTTACAGCACTACTCTCCAGATATTCTGCCCAAGAAGTAACATAAGATCCTGAAGCAGTGTTCCAGGATAGCTGGGAGAGCCACAAACTAGCCAAGCCTTCACAGTCTGGGGATCTGAGCTAATAACTAATGCTGCTTTGCACTGTGATGTGTGGATTTGCCCAGCATGACTTAAGACGTCAGGACTCAGTTCCCAGAATGACACAAGTCTTAAAGTCAGTGTCTCACTGGACATGACTCAAGTGTTCTGCAGTCGTACTTTCTTCCATCTTCCTAATTCAGGTTTTGGCAAGTCCTTCAGAAGTCAACATGAGGCTGAGACTTAAGAAGAAGTATTTTTCCTTAAAATCTAAGAGAAACACACCTCCACTCACCAGTATCAGTATTTGGAAAATAGAACCAAAGCAAAGCCAAAGCATGGTACCTATTAGCTCATCACCTCCCAGACTCTGAACGGGAATGACACAGAGGCCCCTCAGTTGCACCACATGGGGAGGCAGCATGGCAGAAACCTCTGCCCACTTGAGTGGTCTGGAGAGGCAGATTTCACTTCTTTTCCCCCAGCACAAGTCAAATCCTCTGCTTAGGATGCATTGGCTCCAATTGCTCAGGGACATTTGCTCTTTGCGGTTACGACTTCAGTATCTTTGAAGACTCAAGATGATGTTGCCACGGGCTTTCAATTTCAACTTTCAAAATTTCCATCTTAAAAAACATTTCCTGCTGCTGAATTGGAACCTTCAAGCAGCTCAGGCTGCGAACATCATTTTAGGGTGCTAACGTTTGAGTCTGGTCCACATGTAAACTCACTCTTTCCACATAAATCTCTCTGACTCCACATAAACATCTAGAATGACATCTAGAGAATTATCAAGAAAACAAAAATATCTTCTTCCCCCTTCTCCTTTCTCCCAGAAAATGTAATCCGAGTTAAAATGAAATAGATTCTCTTTTAGGTTACTGATGACCATGAGGAAATTTAGTCTAAATGAAAGGTTTTTAAAAACATGCAGTATCTTTTGTAAAGCAAAACACAAACTCAGCTGTGAATGAGAGCATAGCTACCAGGATATTAAACACTTGTTTTGCAGAAGTGTTATTTTAAGATTTATGCTGTTCTGTACTTTCTGTGTACTGTCTCCTCTGTGCACTATGCTCTGGGAAAACACCATGTGATTATGCTCAGCAATATCCTTTACCTTTGCCAAGATGAAATTCAGGAAATAACCCTTTAAAGGGAATGACCAGCAACAGCAACATTTCAGAAAAGCAGGAAAGCAAAGCAAACCCAGCAGCTCCACCATTTCTTTCACAACGCTATCTCATCTCCAGTTATCTTCTCAATTTTTGGCTTTCATTCAACAGGAGTGAAATCAGCTTTTACTGCTCCCCCAGTTTCACATCACAGATTTTTCTGTTCATTTAAGAAATGTATCTTCAGTCTGACTTTCTCCAGCATATAAGGTCACCTTGATCCAACAACGCACTTGGTCTCTTCTTCTGATAGAAACTAGAGTCTATTATTTGGTATAAAACTCAAATTCTAGGCTCTGCGATTTTTTATGTAAAGCTTTTTAAAATTCTTGCTGGAAAGCTTTCATATTTGCAGTACAATGTAACAGCGAGAATATCTTATAGTTAAAAAGTATGATTGAGGTAGGTCTAAAATAAGCCCCCAAAGGATCCGAATTATAACATCTATTGAAATACTACCTTTTAAATTAGAGCAAAGGGTACAATTTACAGAAAGAGTTGGCACCGATGATGCGGTGCTGCTGCAGTTTTGATTTAGAAAAGGTGCAGGGTAGTTCTGAGTCCAGAATACATTTCTTTATTCACAACTCTCACCTCTCCAGCAGTCAACCAATTGGTCAGATTTCTCCCTGCTACCTAACACAAACTAATACAGAATTCTTCAAAGGTCAGCTATGGGCCCCAAACTGCTTGTCAACAAGCATGTCTATTTAAATATTGTGCAGAACAGTCAAAACATTCAGGTAGAAAAGGGATTCTGAATGAAGATGTCAAAAATCCTGCTCTCCTGACTGAGATCAGCTGGGTAAATAGTAGAGTTTTATTGTTAAACCAGTGGAGCCATAATGTTTTATGCCAAATGAGGACATGGCTCATAAATTTTATTTAAGTTGTCCATGAGCTGAAGTTACAGGAATTTTCCACAACTGTCCAGTATCAGCATCCAAATAAAAGCTGTCAATGTGATGCCAGTACTCTGCAGTGGTGAAATAATCTGGCTGTGGAGAATGACTGAAAGAGATAGCTCAGTATTTTATCCACATATGAAAACAGAATGTTACTGCAGTCTCCAGCTGCAAGGACACACGCCGTCCATGTGAAAATACCAATATCCAGCGGTGTATGTATGTACAATTACAAACAGCAGTAAAAACACTGCAACAATGTAGTTTTGAACCACTCTTTGTATGAACTCGCTCTCTCCAGTTTTTCAGCATCTATACACATAACGCATTTTGCCAGTACTTTCTTTGGTGTAAAGACAGTATATTTTACCAATATTAAACATACAGTATGTACTCGTATGACTAATTTTAAGGAATTATAATGCATTTAAATATTTCTTTCAATGTGAGCTTGGGAAGTTAAACAAAAAATTAAATGGGCAACATTAGCAGAAACATATATTTTTGAAGAATGAGTCAGTTCCAGCTGGCTGTGCCATTTGGACAGAGCTGTGATTAAGTTTTCATTAGTAAAAGCGACTGTATCAGGAATAAAAAGGCCAAAATCAACCTGCCTCCACCCATTTGTACTGTTCTATATTAGCACCTCACCCTGAATATGAACCTTAATGTATTTTTCCAGAGACTGCACCCCTGATTCCCTTGAAAAAACCACCAACATGCTTCATTTGGTGACTGTAAATGCCAGCATGTGAAAAGCTGTCTTCCCTTACTTGTTCTTCATACTGCTTGCCTACTCAATTAGAAGTTTTCTCTGCATTATGCCCCAGGAGAAACATCTTCATGCACAAATTGCCTAAAGGTCAAAGAAATCTCTTTGCAGTGATGGCTTCAGGTGGAACAGCTGTAGTCCAAGGAGAGCTATCAGGGAGGTCCTCTGGTAAACCCAACTGAGCTAAAAGCTCTTACATCATTCAGCCTACCTGCTCCAGAGGTTGCGCTTTGAACTACTGGGAATACTGAACTCCCAGTTCCTGAGTCTACTCTATTTTTTCTGAACAGGGCAAATTCAGCCCGAGGGCTGTTGTGACTTGATGAAATAGCAGAGGGCAATGAAAGAAGAGGGGAAGACGGCCTGGATGCAGAAGGGAAATATTCATCAAGTCACACCCTCTATTTTTGGTTCTCGTGTCAAAAGGAGGAAGACAAGTGCCAGACATGTTAGCTATCATGCCCCTTCTAAACTGGGATCAATCCATGTTTTCTTTGCAAAGTAGATGGGGTCACTAAAGGCAAGGGATATGCTTGCCTGAGCAACCCCACAGAGCCCTCCAGACAGGAGCAAATAAGCACAACAATTAAACTGACTGCTGTTCTTAGTTACCAATTGCTTTCTTTGATTAATCATACATTTTTGAACAAACAGGAGCATACTGTATCAAGACAAGCATAGCAATTTCTTTCACTTCTTAGCAATTGTAGAAATTAGAAGTGCAAAAACCCAATAACTCGTCTGAAATGACTTAATGCCAGTATAGGATTATTGCCTATTGTATATTTTCTAATTTTTTCCTACACCAAGCGCCTCTAAGGACTGGGATTTAACTTTGTTTCCTTTAGAAGATTACTCTAATTGAAAAGACACTGCTTTTCCTGATACTTGATCTAAGTTTTATTTTACCTCTTATGACTGTAAATCCTCAATTCTGTGTACAATCAAAAATAATTCCCATTTGTCACCGGCATTTGGGCAGTACAAACACTTGGCCCTGAAGGAAATAAATGCACCGAAACATCCACAATGCTGGGGATACTTGGCAACATACTCCCACAGCAGCATTTATCCTCTCTGTTTTTCTTGCAGTATTTGAAATGAACATACAATATAATAGCACAGCACATTTTCCTCTAAGGTATTGTCATGAATCGGCCACAAAATAGTATTAGTCGCTGTCTGGTGGATACTTGCTCAAGTGATGGTCTAGAACACAAACCACGTTCAGTCATTTGAGCCATTCACAGCTGAATGGAAATACAAAGGTATCACGTACCTCCAGTCTCGACAGGAGGCTGTAATCCCATGGAGAGCTGCTGGCAGCAGTAAGGAACACTAGAGTGTTTTGTTTATTTTCACGGTGGCATTACAAGCTTCACTTATGGAGGTACCTACCTTTCAGTTCTTAGTTAAAAACTAATCTTATCCTCTGATTAGTGTCTTATTTTCCCCAATCTTATTTTCTACAACTCACTATGCTCTCTATCTTGAAATCAATGATAAGGCTCTATTCATACTTTTAAAAAAATCGTTACAGACTTCCAATTATTCCTTTTAAACATGAGCTCCTTTCTTCTCTTTCTTTCTATTTTTTTCCCCCCATGTTTCTCCTTCAGAAGTGAAAATTTCCATTCACTGCAACAGAGTCTTGTAAGGTTTGCAAGAGGAACTGGGTGAGTGTTCCTAGCATGAATGACAGAGGCAATGTATTCATGAGATTCCCTGATACATTGCAAATTCCATTTGCAAAGAGGCAAAGTTGCTTATTCTAACCCTCGCTTGCATATCCTGCCCCCCTCCTGCGCTGAGAGATAGCCCATCTCCCAGCTACAATAGGGCGAGAGCGGGGATTGACTGCAGACTGCTTTAATGCCACTCTTAATGACAACTTGTGAAGATTAGGAAGTTGTCAGAATCAGATATCAGCAAAAGCTCCGGCTTGCTTTGTGAAGTCAGTCTGAATTAATTAATGGGTATCTTTCCTTTGATATCACTTTGATATTTGGCTGCAGCTGGATAAAAATCAACCACAAAGGAAACTACATTTTGTTTACCGCTGCTTAAGACTCTGTTTAGTCCAATGTTTTTCTCTTTTGCAGTTTTTGCCTTTTTAACTTTGCTGGCACAATGCAGCAGAAAGAGGCTTTTGTGAATAGATGGAGTTATGGTGGCATGTTTTTCAATGACTGCTTCTCTCTGCTTTTGAAGATATTCGGGCTATATTCTAAAAGCAATGCCATTACTGATTTCAGCAAAGCTGCAAATAAAAAGATGCACTGTTCCAGAAGTAAGCCAAACTTTAGCCTTGCCCACTGCAGTACTGCTTTTCAGTTAAAAGCTATGTAACACTAATGATACTTTCTCTCCTCCTCAGACAGTGCTGGTAGCTCGATGCATACGCTGGCAGTCTGAAATACAGGCTCTGCAATTGAGATAGTCTTCTTCTGAACTTTTCAGGGTATGAATTCACAGCACATTTCAGTGACCCTGATGGTTTTGGATGTCTACGACAACAATCACATGAACATGTTTGCGCTGCAAAGGGGTGCCTGGATCCAAAAGAATTCCTTTCTAGAGTGGAAAAGGAGAAAGGATTGCTCTGCACGCCACAGAGTAACAGCAGACAAAGCAGTGGCTCTCCCAGCTGAGTTGGTGAAGATGATGATTTATTTAGGAGAATGAGTAAAATATCAATTATCCTTATGGATCTGCAAACAGTATTTTTAATTAGACAGAATTTAATTGCCCAAAGTAAGCTATGAGCAGGAGGTTCAGTCGAGCCATTCACTTTCAGTTGGTTTTTCAGCAAGTATTACAGGATTTTTAATGACCACAAAGAAGACAAAACTCTTGTTTTCCCTCTAATTCCATGTTTGGCACATACAAAAGCACAGTGCATCTAAACTGCATGGTTCATTACCCAACTGAGATGGGGAAAATCTATGTAAGGATGCCTCAGCTCCTGGCACCACCACAGGAACACTAAATGAGACATTTCAACTCTTTGATGGCATTGCACGGAGCCACAGATCACACTGCATAGGTTTTAGAAAGAAGCAGCACAGTGCACAGGGCTGGACACAACAGCAGAAAGGATGCTGAACAAACTGTCTCTCTGTTATAAGCATGCCATGAAGCTCTGGCTCTTTAGTCATAACATAACTCAGTTGCACAACACCAAATATTGCTATCGAGGCAGGTAAATGGCATCCAAGGGCATCTCTAATGATGTTACTTCCTGACGCCTGCAACATTGTTTATGATTTGCCTTTCTAATTTCATTGTTGTAGGAGTAGTCAGACAGCTAGGAAGACTCCCTGAACTATTTTTTCATTACAAAGACAACTTTAATAGCTGGTGTCATGGTGCTAATGAGGCTGACTGAAGCACCTGTACTTTCTGTTCTGGATAACAGAAAACAGCTAACACTAGCAGGAGGATAAATAGCTGCTTAAGAGTGTGCCTGGGCTATTATCCCTAGATAAGCATCCCACCTAAATCTTGGTGAGCTTTGCAATAGTCTGGAGCGCCCTGATGGTGGCCTTTCCATTTTGTTCAGTTTTCCATTCTGAAGGTTCTCCAGCCAGTGGTTTTCGGGTACCCAGCTTGAAATTGATATCCTGTGAACAGATACCTGAGCCTCGCTGAAACACAGGCTAAGATGTTCTATGTCGGACAGTAAAACCTAGAGGTATTTTGCAAAGTATAAACCTCAACTGTCCAGAGCAGGGAAATTAGAGGTAAAGCAATGTCACATGTCATTGCAGTTTGGCCTTTTAGGGATCGGTTTCAAATTAGGAAAGCTTGCTGAGGTTAAGCCAATATTATGTGTTACTTAGTTCCCATCCCAATATTATTATTATTGCAAAGCTGCACAAAAAATCCCGAGCTACTCCAAAAGAGAGATCTGAAAAAAGCTAGCTTGCAACTAACTGCATTTGCAGCTGGGCTGATGTGCTCTTGCTTCTCTGGAAAAAGTAAGACTCTGATTTGAACATCCAGGATCTGAAACAGCTTAGCCCACACGCTGTGCAGCTCCGTGTCCTCCTGACATACCCCAGGGGATAGGCTGGGACATCTCCACCTGAGTAAGGCAGACCAATGTTTACCTCCTCCCACCAGTACTTGAGGTCTATGGATATTCCTGCCAGGTCATTATTCTACACACTTCCCTGTTCTGGGTATCTTCCAAACAAATAATAAAAAATACTTATTAGAACATGTACTCGTTATCAGATATCACAATTCTCGAGTCACTGCTCTCAGTACTAGGCAACCAAGTGATTTTATTTGCTTTCTTTCAGTCCCATGAGAGATTAATGCTTTCACATACCAAGAAACAGATTCAACAGGAGAGAAGGAGACCTCCAATTTCGGCTGAGTCCATCAGTGATGGCTCTGCTACGTCAATTGAAGTTAGACCCTTACAACAAATAAATGCAGTGTAGATGTGAACTGCATTCTGCATGCCAGACAGCTATCCTAATGGTCAGACTGTGACAAAAGGTAAATCTGGCCCCCACCCTTCATTGAGAGAAAGAGACTATAATTATGAATGAAATGTTCTGCTCAATTTAGAGAAGCTATTTTCACTTAGTCAACATGTCCTTCTCCCTGTGCCTGCACAACACCTATCATTTTGCCATTCAGCTGCAAGGTCAGCTGCTTACAGGGAATTTCATTATGCTTCTAAGTCAATTTGTCAGTTTTTACCATTTTAGGTAAAATTGAATTTAGGGCTGATGCTATGTTCTGTGATTCACAATAACGGTAATCACAAACGCAACCCTTCTACTAAGGTATTTGAATTTAGTGCAAATAGTGATTTATTATTTAAGCAGCAAAGCCAGTGCAACTTATCTTTGGAGGGCAGAGGTGGCAGTGATGTATTTGCATAACAAAAAATAACATCTGAGCTAACAAAATCTACCATTGAGTAGTACTATTTGTGTAGTATTTTAAAGGAAGAAATAGGCCAGATTCACATTCTCAACATCACTCAATGTCTTACAGCCCAGTTCCTAGAAATAGGCACTCCCTGGGGACTCTTCCCCTTCCCATCTGGTTATTTTTACTGTTTAAAAACTTCTACACTTCTCAGATCCTTCATTAAACAGCATTTGGGCACGCTATATGGGCACTGAATTAGTTTAATTTGTCATCATAAATCAATCACTCCAAACCCTTAACTAACTTAATTACTCTGTGAATTCCCTTTCTGTTTGTCAAAATCTCTCAAAGTCACTGATATCCCATACTCAGGCTATAATTCAAGTCATATTGGATGATTACCTTTTTATTACAGGTAATTTTTACATAATGTTCATATACTGACAACTCATAAAGCCTAAAGCAGAGAAGCGGGCTGGTTATTAAAATGGTATTCAAGAAAAGAATGTTCAATATTCATGAGAAAGGTACAGAACTCATGACATAAAGTGAAAATCAGAAATATATAAGCTTTTTCTGCTTCTCGTTGAACAAAATGTCTTATCAGTGAGTGAATGTGGGTCCAAACAAAGCCACTGCAGCTGCCTGCCTTTTGTAATAGATTATTGTGATTAAGGTTAAATAACCTGTGCTTCACACACAGCGTGAAATACGAGATGGTCTGCAGAGGAGAGGGAAAGCCCCAAAGTGGATGTCACTGTGCCAGTGGGCAATCTGCCATCGGGCAGAAGTAATGCTCTTGTGAAACAGGACAACAACCTACATTCCTCTTTAAAATGCACCTGCACTCATTCTGTACCCCTAAAGCTGCTTCCCAGAGGTTTCTTTACAGGTAGCACACAATACAGTCTGACAGCAACAGGACGAAGGGGAATGGTTTTAAATTAAAAGAAGAGAGAGTTAAGATGAGATGTGAGAGTTAGATTAGATGTGAGGAGGAAACTCAGAGGGTGGTGAGGCACTGGCACAGCTGCTCAGAGAAGATGGTGGATGCCCCATCCCTGGAGGTGTTCAAGGGCAGGTTGGATGAGGACCTGATCTAATCTGATGCAGTGGGTTGCAACCCTGGCCATGGCAGAGGACTAGAACGGGATGGACTTCAAGGACCCTTCCAATGCAAGTCATTCAGTGGTTCTAAGATCACTTAGGGAAAAGTTCCCTCTACGGCAGTCTTGTTTCCCTGTCACATAAAGTATATTTCATAAAGCCAGTAATGACTCTTACACTGTAAAAAATGGAAATCTTCTCTCTGACAGCATCTGGCAAAAAAAGGGGCCATTAATATTTTACAAGACAGTTATATCCTACAAACTCCACCTTGCTGTTAAAATTTAAAGAGCTTTCTCAAAACTGTATTTCCCTGTTGTTACACTCTTAATTAAACAGACTGATAGAGCTAAAGTCCTTATTTTAGGCTAGAACTTCAATACAATGGGCTTGCTGCTACCTGGAATATGTATATCCCACTTGAAATAAGAACCACGTAAACAGTTAGTCTGTTAAATGCATAGGAGTGTTGACATCTTAATCAGCACAGGCTGTTAATTATTTTTGTGATAACGTCTCCTATGAGGATATAAGCAAAGGTATTGAGGCAACAAATGATCCGTGTCATGTCAGGTGAATCTAACTCTAAATGCAAAACAGACTCCGAAGAGACTTAGGTCTATACTTTACCAAAGGATTTTACCAAAGGATTCTCTTACCAGGATATCCTACTCAATGCACTAGTTAGCCAAGTAGAGTAGATTCTGTTTTTAAAATAGCATGCATGTTAAAATAAACCAAAAAAATGTCTGCCACCAACATGGTTGAGAGCAGACTCCACATACAGCCCCTGCATAAAAGCCAATTTTCACAAAGCAGAATATTAGTGTGCTTAAGCATGGGGGACTGTGATTATTACATCTAACTAAAGGCACAGAATAAATTTAGATGGGAGGAATTCACTGGATTATTTTGTTTAGGGAATAGAAGCTAAGCATCTCTAGCAAAGCCAAGAGATCCTTAATGAAGATGAGACTAGTTAAGACCTTGGTTCTATGTTTCATCTCAATTATTGCATTCAGATTGAGGTTTTCCCTTTTCTCTCCTCTGCCTTTTAAAATAGAATCCATGCTGACATTCATGCAGGAAGAGCCTGACTGTAACTTGAATAATACCAACCACATCCCTATGGAGCTACAGTATGAGCTACGTGCTTGCATGCTGTATTTGAAAAGACATATCTAGAAATTCATTTTGCTCATTTACAAGGCATAAAAGCTACTTGTGATGCCAAGTAAACAGAAGAGAATTGTCCTTATTTCCTTGATATTTATAATATATATCAATATGATTGCATTTCTCAAATGCTGTCTATCTTTTTCTCTGCCTAGTAGCAACGCTTCTGTGACAAGTGATATCTAAATACATAGCTGGGGAAAGATAAAAGTTCCACTATGTGACAAGGAATACTATGTCTAACAGAGAGATTATAATAATCACGAGTAAAAAGAAGATATGTTTGATCCTACTTGTGCTGAAAGTTTTAAAAATTTTTTAAAAATCCTTTAAATGAATTTTATCCTCAGGAAAATGATTAAAACAAGAAAAGCCTTGAGATGTCAGCTGGTGACATGTTTTTCCTCTTTATCTTTCCTTTTTGTTGTTGTTGCTGAGAAAAAAAAGCTGAGAGAATACAGCAAAGTGCATCATTAACTTCTTATTAATTTCATAATACAAAGGCAATTCCGTTAAAATAGTGGTGCTGCAACTTTAAATTACAGAACTAGCTTGGTATTTAATGAGAGATTTAGCACAGCAGGGTTTCTGTTAAATTAAGTTGTGCCTTCACATCACAGTGGGAAAACAGGTGTATATTGGTTTAGAATTATGGAAATGTTGACTAATTCCAAGGCTTGTAATCAAACAGCAAGGCACCCTGCAATATTTTCTTCCAAGATTCTGCATTAATCATTTATGTCTGGTCTTGTTTTCTTCATGTCCACTAAAAGGGTGCAGTTCAAAGGAGCAGATAAAGCCTTCGTGTTTTCATGTCTCTGTTAAGGACGAGGTCCACACAGAAAGTGGATACAGAAACAGAGCATGGCAGGCTTTGCTCAAATGCCCACCCAAATTAAACAGAACATGCAGAAGAGGGATAGGTTTCATGCTACAAAAATGATTTTTTGGCTTTGTAAGTGCTCATCCCAAACCTGCTAACTGAGAAACACAGAGCAAGTCTGCATTTCAGAAATGAAGAGACAAATCAGAAATATCCCGCTCACGATCGTTCAGTGCACGCAGTCTTGCAGCAGGATGAGTGATACCTATGCACACGTGAAATGCAGGCAAGCTGCTGCATCCCTGATTCTGTGTCTGCTGCAACTACGTATCTGAAACTAATAAACCACCTGCCTGTTACTCCGATTTTCCTCCTGGGTTGTTCAGAGATGCTCTTATCTGATGCATGGATGTATTTCAGTAGAAGTGGAAGGCACAGATTGTTTTGTTTCCAAATACACCTCCCTTCTGAAGCTCCTACACAGCACATCTTGTTTACTGGAAGCAAGCTGATGCCCAAATGAACCTGATCCAAATTCATCCCTTGTAGCCTTGACAGATGATTGCTTCCATTTGCTCTGAAAGAGACTGTTTTGCACACAGGCTATCTACTACCAATCCCTTCTAGCTCATGGAAAGCTGCTTAGTGGGGTCAGATCTAACAGCATGGAAATTGTTAAAATTCATAGAAGGAGAATCCTGCTCAAGTGAAGTGCTTCAGCACATGTGCCACAATTTTATAGCGTGTATAAACAAACTTATTTTGAGAATATACTGCTGAATCAAAAAAGAATCACAATTTACGTTGAACGTCAGCAGTGTATTCAAAATAGAGAATTTATTATATAATATATGGTTAATTTTCTTTAGTGTAATGAGTTGAGTTTTTCCCTTTATTAGAAATGTGACTTTAAGAATTAGGTGTAACAACTCATCTCAAAGGAAAATCTTAACATCTCAGGCAGCATCAGGTTGAGATCAGCCCAGGACCCAGAGTCATGGGAATGTAATCTTCACATTTTCTTAAGAAAAAAGTTTGTAGCTTCACATTCAAGATGGAAAAACAGAGCTTGAAAAAGACACATTTTAAACAACCAAGAGGTAGAGGCAGCAGGGGAAAAAATGTTATAGTTCTGACCTTTATTAACAAAAAGAAAAAAAAGGTGCAGCAGCCTCTTTAACTGTGGCATGCTCCTTAAGTATAAAGAGGAGAAAATGATGCCCTGATGAAGTAAGAAGCTCTGCAGAGTTGAGCCAGCTTTGCCACCCGTACATGGGGAGGTCAGGAAGGATCAGGGAGGCCCCTCTGAATCACCTACCAAGAACTTTCGGAGTACAGCAGGCAGTTCTGGGGCTCAGGAAGAAGAGAGGTGCAAATAAAAGGAGTCTCCCTGCTGCAGAGGACAACGATGATAGAGATCTACCACGGGGCTTCAGGAGCTCAAACACCTAGAGATGCTGCGGCAGCTCAGGACTACCTCCACTGGTGTGTCCAACCCACTCATCAGAGCTGCTTAACTGAAAGCATGTTGAGAGCAGCTATACGATGAGCTGCAACATTAGCTGAATTGGGTTAGAGAGCATTCATCCAAAGACTTATCACGTTCTGGCAGTGGGGATGGAAACCAACAACTAAAGCTGTAGAGCCAAGGGATGTCGTGATGTAGCTGGAACTCCAGAGGTCCCTCAGCACCTTCCTTTCTGTCCAGTGATGGCACATCATCCTGTACATCCTCAAAAGCTGAACCTGCCACTGTTAGACTTGACATCAAACCTGGAAAAATTTACTGAAATCTGAAGTGGCATAATTTTTCATTGATTTCCCTGTAGCTAGCTGGTCATTGCAGATTTCCTCCCACCCCTTCCAGCATTTCCATTTTCAAATGATGGACGAGTTCCATTCTACCTCTGTGAATTAGCACGGCTCATGGGTAACTATCCAACATCTCCATGCTGGTCACTTCCATGACAGATGAGGTGACATTCCTAACAGGACTTGAATAAAGTGGGCCAGCCAGACATGAAGTTTTCAAACACCTAGTGCCTGATTTCACATATGGCGTGTAGGAACTCAAGAAGATATTGGCCACCAGTCCATAACCATCCACCATAACTGCCAGTCCAAACAATATTCCACTTTTTTATAGAGTGCTGTATAATTTGTTCTTGTGTCTGTAACCACACACTCTATGCACATACTGGATTTGCCCTGCATCTGTGGGAATATATCCCCATTCTTTATATTTTTCCACTCTGGTCCCCAGAGTATTTGGTCACAAACAGCAGAACAAATTAAAATGTTAGAACACGAAGACATCAGAGTTAAGTCATCCAATTACCAGCGATATTCTTCTCTCCAAACCTACAGTTCAGAACTGAACTACGGTGGGATAACATACAATACAGGTTGTATGATTAGCTCAGTAACACAAGCACAACTGCTTTCACCACCAGTGCAACATATCATTAGGAATAGGTTGCTGAGCAGAGGTGGTGGCAGGGAGCAGGATGGCTCTGTGCAGGCAGCTACGTGGTACTGTGCTCTGTGGTCCCCTGATGTGCAGTCACCACGCTAATGCACTCGGTTGTTTAGAAACCATGTGTACAAAGGCTGCACTTAATGAAGTTGGCTGTATTTTGTCTTTTCCTCTCCTCTCCCTTTTGGAACTAGAATCCTCAGTGGTGCAGTGTTTTTCTGCCATATGTTTCTCCCCTTTTCTCCTGTAAAAAAAAAAATTGGATCTATCTCGCACTTCAGTAACCACCTCTAGTCAGCAGGAATCAGCACTGTTTCCAGCCAAGGGACTTTCTACAGAAGAGCAACTGTCTTTAGAGATAATGCCATTGCTACAGGACTGGCACTGTTACAGGACAGGACATCAGGTCTGCCACCCTCCCTTGAAGAGACCAAGGTCATGTGGGGCACTTAATCAGCATCTCAAGCAAAAGGGCTATTTTCTGGCAACAAAATAATTAGGATCAAAAAGTAAATGTACTCACCCCAGGTAAAGTTTTAATATTGTGCAGTGCATTCTGTGCCTCAAGAGCAGCTTTTCTTGTATAAAATGTTACGAAACAACAACCTATAGAGAGAAATGAAAAGCTTTCAGAAATTAGTGAGTATGATTTGTGAGAGTACAATAGGGAGGCAGAAAAAACAGTGGTTGAACAACACATTATGAAAGCTGGAAAAGTGAATTATCACGAGGCTGCCTGAATGACATGAATAAAAGAAAGCTTGTATGGTTTAAAATAAAAAGTCACCCCCTGTGCATTGCATCTATAGCACACCTACATTGTTAGTGAACTGTAATCACTTAGAAATTAAGTTAACTAAAATCCAATTGGCTTTGTGAGGTGTAAATAAGGTTTTATTTTTCTGAAGGCTCCCCATTACGCTTGAATATGAGCAGCAAGGCATGCTCAAACCAGCAGGAATTCATTGTTACATCCCAGGCAGAAAATCAGGTTAAAGCAGGACCTCTTTTAAAGGGTTTGCCTTATCTAAAAGTAAGGAGCTAAGGATCATGAAGTCTAACTCCCGGCTTCATGCAGGACCACCCCAAATCCATATCTTGTCTGAAAGTGTTGTCCAAATGCTTCTTGAACTCCAGCAGCCTGGGGCTGTGCTCACTGCCCTGGGCATCCTGTTCCGTGCCCACACCCTGTGGTGCAGACCCTGTCCCTAACACCCCACGTCCCTCCCCTGCACAACTCCTCTGCTCTGGGCTGAGCAAATCCAGGGACATCAGTCACTACTCACACACCTTGCCCTCCAGAGCTTCCCTCATCTTTGTGGCCCTCCTTGGGATGCATCATTGGTGTGGGACTGAAACAAGGACCGGGAGCTGATCTGCCACAATCTAAAGGCCCTGCATGTGCTCCTGGGTATGCACAGGGCACGGAGAGCTTTCTGCAGGACCTTGCACCCACACTGCAGGTGGGGTGCTCTGCACAGTGACCTGGTTTGTGACTCCAACATGACTTCCAGCAGGAGTGAAACCACCCTGAGATCATCACTGGTGCGTTTCAGTGAATAACACAAGGAAAATTCCCATTGTGTTGCGACCCTGCCTGTAAGGGAGACACGTTGGGGCTGAGTGCAGCCCTTCTCCTGTGGACACGGGCACAGTCCATGCTAAGAAGTGAGCCTCAAATTCCTCTGACACTGCTGGAGCTGGGACAGAGACAACCTGCTGGGAGGCAGCAGGAGTGGCTGTTGAAGTAAAATCCTATTTCATAGCTAACAGAATGATGCAGATTTTACTGATGAACCAGCAAACATTCCTACTGTATCGATCACTGACAGAGATGTGTTGTAACCCCAGGGAAATGCCAAAACCAAACTGAAAGTGCAATTCTCAAGCCTCATCCTGCTATGGCAGCTTTTTTTCAGCCTCTCAGCACTGCCATAATAGCAAAGCAGACCAAGGGAAATGTGCATGCAGGAGAATACAGCTAGCAAGTGTCTGGCCGTGTGAAGAAGGATCACCCCACACCTTGGAAGGGAAAAGTGAATCCAAGATTCCCCCTCTGCTGCCTCTTGCTTGGCTCAAGCTGTGCACTGCACTGTGAATGCTCCCCCGGGCTTTGCTGCAGGGCCAGCTACGACCATTACCTTTATAACAAGCAAAGGTAATAATGTATTCCCAGCTGGAATGCAGCGAGTTTATCCCTAACAGAAAAGCACTTGCAAGCAGTATAATACATGGGCAGGCAGGTAATGCTGACTTAACACAGCTGGGAGAAACACTTCCCATAATACCAATAGTTTCCTTAAAAGTTCACAGTTTGTGAAAGAGAAGGCTTGATAATTATTTCAGTGATCATTGTTTGGCAGGGGTGAATATTACAGACAGCCACAGCCCACAGGGTTTGTGCTTCCTCTGAGTCCTTCTAAATCTTCTATTCCAACAGTAAACTCTGCAAACTTTAATGATTTGTCTCCAAAATTAAAATGTGAAACAAATCAGATTTTGTGACATTTAATTGCATGACTTTGACGAAAAAGCATGATGTATTTCTGTCCTGCCAACTGGTTCCAAAATCTTTTGTGTTCTACTGCTGTTTCTGCATTTTATTTACTAGCTGTTTAATACAAAGCTTTTTAACCAGGAGAGAGTATTTCAAGGAAAAAATACCAAGTAGTGATCATGACCTTGGAATTGCAATGTCCTTAGCATGGGTCTGTAGAGCTTCATTTCGGCTTTCAGCTCTCTGGGTTTATTCTGATAAGAAATTTGACATCTTTGGGTTTATCGTTCTTGGCACTGCTTGAAAGAACCATGGTCGAAAGATGAATACCCCATAAAATACCCTCTAACCACTCATTTTTTGGTAAGTAGTAGTGCAGGAGAGAAAAATGTCTCCGAATGAAGTCTGGGAGCAAACAGCAGCATAGTGGGAAGCATGCAGATGCTTCCAGCAGATCATCAGCCCATGACAAAGATGGTGCCTCTGAGCTCACAGATTGACACATCTGAAAATGCACATGGATAAAATCGGTACCTGTGCTCATTTTGCTTGTATCATATTACACAGCCACAATAAAACAACAGATGGTTTGCCATGCTTTGGGGAGAGCATGGACACGAATTGTGGACACTCGGTTCTGAAGCTTTCTGACAACAGGGTTGGGGTGGATTGATGAAAAAAGAAAATATGAAAACCCAGAACATGAAAGGCGAACATGAACACAGTCCCAAAGGAAATGCTACAGCTCAGCCTATGGAGGGGCTTGCTGCCAAAGTACACACACTGTTGCAGCTCTGACAACAAAGCTTTGAAGATGCCTTAAGTATAAAATCCCTTTGGTTCAGTATCACGTGCCTAAGTACCAAATTCACCTGTTTCTGCTGAAATACTGGAAGGGAAGACTGCTGCTTAAAAAAACAGAGCTAGTGTGTGCTGTTGGACTGGTAGCTAGCCCCTGCTGAAGGACAACTAGGATGTTTCTCCATTTTCCATAAGAAAATGCAATATTACAAAAGACAAGTCAGTGACACCACTGGAAAATAATATTTCCTAAGAGGAAAGAAAAAAAACAAACTCAACCCTCCTCTCCGCAGGCCCCTGCACACATAATTGTGGCTTCATCACCAGCAAATGTGACAGCAGCTTGAACTCAAGCTAAACTTCTCTGCCATCCATATACCTCAACACCTGACAGTGGTAACCTTCTCTGCTCCTGCTTAGGACAGCTTATAAGGTGAACTGTTTTGTGGACATGGTTCTCCCTATTCTCAATCAGCGCTGTTTAACTCTGATTTAACTCCACGTGGGCTAGCATCTTCTTGACTGAAGGAACAGGAGCTCATGCTGACAGCGAGCACTGCCAAAACAGCAAATCTCTGCTTTTGTAACGCTGGTTATACTCAGGCTGGAACTGTATTTACTCCATCACATATCTTCGCTTTGTACCTTGAAAAGATAGTGAATGAATCATGCAGATCCCTACAGTCTCTTAAGGACATGGGCAACAACTCTGTGGCTATCCTGCCAGATGCTTGAATAGATTGAACAAAAGCTGCCACCCAGTGCCGTGCAGCTTCTGATAGAAGCAAATGGGGGGTCTGAAAAACAATGGCAGACAACAGCCCTGCTTCTCAATTCTTCTGATGATAAAACACAGTGCTACATACACCATAATGCTCAACTTCAACACCTCACTAGAATAAAGGAAACAGATCTCTTCTCAGCATGTTTTTGTTTTTGTTTTTTTTCCCCAAAGAAAATTTAATGCCAGAAAAAGACCTTGAGGTCCCAACTGTTGGTAGAGAGTTGACACATTCAATTTTCCATGACGCATCCAATTCACAAGCCCCTGCTCAGGCTGCCAAAGGCACCAATTAGCACTAGAGGTGGAGATTTATTTATTTATTTATTTGTTTAACAGGAACCTGTTCAGCAAGACAAAGACAGGGGTAAACAGGCTCACCCAAGGCTGAAAACAGTTCTGCTTGAGGCTTGAGTCACTGTCAAAGATGGCAGCAACAGATTGCATGGTGATCATGCAGCCCTAGCATCACTAAAGTAACTGTTTAGAAATCGGGCATGGAAAAAAGAAAGCGAATGGCAAGAACTCTCACAACACCATATCCACATGTTTTAATTATTTGTTGACAGAAAAACAGGGTTTCTGGAAGACATTTGTGCACGCTGTGGAATTGTGACATACTGCAGAGCTTTTACCAGTAAACTTCAATCCCAAGCAACACTACAAGCTTGGGGCAGAGTGGCTGGAAAGCTGCATGGAGAGAAAGGACAGGGGGTACTAGTCAACAGCTGGCTGAATGTGAGCCAGCAGTGTGCCAAGAAGGCCCCTCACTACATCGAGGCCCTGGAGTGTGTTCAGAGAAGGGCAATGAAGCTGTGAAGGGTCTGGAGCACAAAACTTTTGGGGAGTGACTGAAGGAACAGGGATTGTTCATCTGGAGGAGGCTCAGGGGAGATGTTATTGCTCTTTACAACTGCCTGAAAGGAGGTTGTGGTGAGGTGGGGTTCAGCCTCTTCTCCCAGGTAACAGTGATAGGACAAGAGGTCATGGCCTTAAGTTGTACCAGACGAGGACTTAGGTTGGATAATACTAAAAACTTCTCAGAAAGAATGATGAGGCATTGGCATAGGCTGCCCAGGGTGGTGGTGAAGTAACTGTCCCTGTATTTTTTTCAAGAAAAAGACAGATGTGGTACTTAGGGACATGGTTTAGTGGGCAATGTTGGTGGCAGCTGGAATGGTTGGACTAGATGAACTTGGACATCTTTTCCAACCTTAATGACTCTATAGTTCTGTGATTCAGAAAATGCCATTCTGCTCATGAGTAAGATGATTTTTTCAAAGAACTGCTGGTGACCTCCTGCAGTTGGGACTTCTGTCGCTGAATTAAGCACTTGTGAAACCCTCATCTCCATTCATGCATCAGTGTGGACATGCAGCGCTGTACTGGCACCTTCAGAGAATCACAGAATGATTTGTGAAGGTTTTAGACCTCAAAGACTATCCAGTCCCAAGCTCTTGCCATGTATAGGGACACCTTCCACTAGATCAGGTTGCCCAAAACACCATTCAGTCTGGCCTTGAACACTTTCAGGGATGGGGCATCCATAAACACCCTGGGCAACCTGTTGCAGTACCTCATTTCCACAATGACAAATAATTTCTTGCTAATATCTAATGTAAATCTACCCACTTTTAGTTTAACCACATTGTGTCCTGTCCTACATCACTGCATTCCCTAAGAAAGACTGCCTCCCCTTTGTTAGGCTGCAAGCTCCAGTGCAGACACCGCTAGGAGCTCAGCCACGTCAGTATTTTTATCGCTTTCTCCCAATTCAAGCACAGACTAATTACTCCACAAGAGCTGTTTACATCCTTAATTTTGAACAATGAACAAAAGGAAGCTCTCCCCCGCTCGGAGATGTGGTGGATGCTCTCCTTGCCAGCTTTTAACAGCACTGAAATCTGTGTAAGAGGCTTAATCTCTCAGCCAGGATTTTATGCTCGAGTGAATAAGGCAACGTCCATCTTGCTTCGAGTGTGAAAACGCTCCTCACAGCTTCCAGTACAAATATGTGGGTCCAAGTTAAAAGTTACCAGCATTTATCCGCGTGTATCCATATGAGAAAATAACCCTCAGATGCGGACATGGATTAAAAACTGTCATCAAATGAGGTGCTCTGTGCTTCTGATTTAAGAAAAATGTGCTGCAATTTCCTGAAAATTAAACTTTTGAGAGTTAAAAAAAAAGAAGAAACGTAGGTTAAAAAAACCCTGATGTTCTTCAGTGTGATTTATGAGTTTTTGTAGTTTTCAACTGACAAAATTTGTCAGTTTGGATCTCTGCTGTGTTGTGTGTATTATCACCTGCTGCCAGTATCTGAACCCTAACCATAGGGTATAGCAATACAAGAGCTTATCAGTGCGTCTGCAAAGTCTGCAACAACTTAAAAGTATGAAATTTGCTTTACCTTCCAGACTAATAAAATAAACACTTCAAAACAGCTATAATGATTATCTGATGATTGAACTCTGTATTCTTTTAGCAAGTAATGGAATCCTGGCAGACAAATTCAATTCAAAACACATTCACATTCAGGACATCAACAAAGTCATCATGTTGTGAATTGAAAATTCCTTTAAAGGTTGCGTTTGAATTCTAAGGGGCTGACAGATCAAGGGACTGAAGGCCCTGGAAGGCTAAATGAGTGAAGTCCTGCTATGTTTCTTTCTTTCTGTGAATGAAGCTCACTTTTGTGTGTGCATTTGCAAGCAGAACAGGTGCTGGCTTCATACAAACTTGGAATCTCAATTGGGACAGTAGCTTCTTGTCAGTGCTGCACAGTTCAAGCTACTTTAAGTTAAGGAGGATTTCTTTTTCTTTCTTCTACCCCCTCCAAATGCTCCTCTCCTGATTTTCACATTCACTCTTCCACTATAGAAATCTGAACATTACACCCATGATTTAACAGGGCTGCATTTCTAAAAGGTCTCTTGCATTCCAGCTGTTCCCAGTGCTGAAAGATGCGCTCTGTAGATCACAAACAGCTGCCTGAGCAGAACGATTTGCAACCAAACGCACCATGATCTACACTGTCCTTTTCCAAAACTCAATGAAGACATCAAAAATCCTCTTCCACCAAAGGCACTGTGAAGTCTTACTTCTGCAGGAGCTCAGGTGCCGTTGGGCAGTGAGCATCTCACATTCATTAATTTTGCTGCAGTTCAATGGAACCCTTGTCTAGCATTTGCTTTCTATTATGGATTTTAGTGCAATAGGCTAATCTGAGTGAAAGACACCATTCTAATATTAGGAGGGGCGTTTCCAACCTCAGAGATTTTGGTTTGGCTATTCTATACAAAATCATAGAAAAACTGGGGCTGGCTGAATAGCAAATATAGACATTCATGACAAAGGAAAACAAAACCTTCCCAGAAATAAAAATCCAACCGTTTCTGCAATTCTGCTGAACAGAAAAAGAAGGTGGCTAAGGCATTTTTGCTTCCTACCTGCATCATCCTCTTGCTCTATTGTATGTGGAATCGCTTGAACATGATGGCAATGATTCACTCCTGAAGCAATCCCTGATAGAATTGCCATACGCTGCAGAAATCAACCTTTAACGATGCCGCCTCCCAATTAGCTCAGGTTTGCTAATAGTTTGATATAATTGGCACCCTGATGGAAACTTTATTACCAATCCTGTCACCAGCCAGGAACCTGAAACGCCACTTTAATGACAGCACATATTAGAGCAATGCCACTTCTAATATTAATACATTAGCTGCAGGTAGGCAGGGGCTCATATACCAGAAGGATTCACAAATGGGACGTGCCAAATTCCACCCTGTGCTCCATTTTTTCATCTGCTTATAACATCCAGGGAGGCAACAGAACAGCCCCAGAGTGCCCCAAACCGCCCCTGTCGCATTACAGCACAAATGCTGCAGGCCTGGAAGAGCCCTGTAAATGGCCAGTGAAAAATGATCCCGTGGAGCTCAATTTTTTCTCCCCGTGCCTTGCAAGTTATGACGGCCTTTCTGTTAATTGGCCACAAGTCCTAGTTTGCTGTCAGCCTTCAGCTGCACCGGGGAGCTCTTTTGGAGGAGTCGTACTCTGTCATTCCCATACCCTTGTGAATACAAATGCTCTCTATAAATGTCCTCTGCCTACAAAATGGAAGTGGTATTTTTTTTTTCTTTTTCTTTTTTTTTTTTTTTTTTGACCTAGATTAAATCTGCAGCATTTTCAAGCCTTTTGGGAAAGCAACTAAGAACTAATATGCTCTGGTTCGTGTGCCACAACACTTCCCTGCCCATTATTATGTAAATCTTGTCTAAAGTGCGACACAGATAGAAGAGATATCACAGGCAAAATTGCCAGAATCTGCTTTTCTTGCTCTCTGAATAAGCCACTTATATTAAACAGTTTTAAATGTCTAATAGCTGTAAAACTATCGGAAGAATTTCAATGTCCATTTTTCATATAGGACAATGACAGCTGAGCTCTCGTACTGCCTGCGTAATGACCAGGAAGTGAGCAGCCAGCACGTTGGTATGGCACATTGGGACTCTCTGGTTTCCTTTTGAAGGACGGGGCCAACTTCCACATCTGCAGCTTGGGAATGCTTGTTCAAAATTTGCAATAGATGGTGATAAAAGTGGGGAAAAAAGCAGATTCAGAATTAGATTGCATATGTTGTGTCAGGGCAAATAAATGCATACAAATCAGGTTTATAGCATCAAGGCAATTTCATGTCATTACTACCTAATCTGTCCCTAAAGAAACCATCATTGCATGCTGAGATGGGAGTTGAGCTGTAATGGTCTGGGCTTGCAAGTCAATGAATCACAGAATGGTTTGGGTTGGAAGGGACCTGAAAGACTGCCTACCTCCAACACCCTGCCATGGGCAGGGACATCATCCCTAGACCATGTTGTCCAAAGCACCATCCATCCTGGCCTTGAGCAACTTCAGGGATGGGGCAACCATAGGTTCATTGGGCAGCCTCTGTCAGTGCCTCACCATTCTCTGAGTAAAGAGTTTCCAGTTTATATCTAATCCAAATCCTCTTTTACTTTAAAACTGATATCCCTTGTCCTATCACTGCATTCCTTAAAAAAGAGCCCCTTCTCATCTTTCTTGTAGGCACTCTTTAAATACTGAAAGGCCACCATAAGGTCTCCCTGTGTCTTTCTAGAGAGCAATGCCAGCTCTCTCATCCAGACTCCATGGGAGCAGTGCTCCAGCCCTCTGAGTATCCTCCTTGACTTCCTCTGGACTGACTTGTAAACTTGTAAACTCTCAAAGTGCTGTGGAGATATTGGTGAGCAGTCAGTGGTACCATTCCCACTCACTCCAGTCTGCTGGTGTTGGAAATACCACCACTCTGGCTGGGCCACTCATTCTCTGCAACCCTTTCAAGCACTCTGTCAGTGCACATTCCTTGGAGAGGCATTTCTTGTGCTGTCCCAGGAGGAAGAAGGTTGTCCACCAACAGAAGTCAGAAAATCAGAGCCATTGCTCAGTACCTCTTCTCCATTCACATTTGGTCTGTTTGTACTTCTACATCTTGGAGGCAGGGAACAATAGGGATATTAAACACCTAAAAATACTGCTTATAATAAAAACTGCTCTTAAAAAAACCTGCATGTCACAGCTTTTGGAAAAAAATGTCTTGCATGAGTAGTACAGCAAAAGGAGAGGCTGAGCAGAGAGCACTCCAGTCTCCAGTTCTGTGATGTGTCTCCCTTGAGTGGTCACTGTACTGGTAAGGTATAGAAAATAATATATGTAGGAGAAACAAGAAATATTTTTTTGTTTTGACTGGAAATCATTCTAAACAAAACCTGTCATTATGTGTGTATACTGTATCACAAAGACATTTTGAATTTTGGGAGAACACCCACATGAAACTATGACATAAATAATCACTAATTTCTTATGCTGACTTGTCTTCATTTCTCCTTTACCTCTGCTTTTTTTTCTCTTTCTTCATATTCTCACATTAATTCTCCTTAATCTTTAATTCACATTCTCTTTCTCTGACAGAGACCCTTACTCTTTTCTTTCAGCAGATGAATATTGTTTCCTTTTTGCCTTTTCTAAGTAATAATTATTGATTTAAAATTATTGGGTTTGAAATTAATTAACACATCCTTAGCCACTGAGCAAGTGAACTCCTAAGTTTGTTTAACTGCCAAATGTGTCTTTGAGTATAGTAGAGAAACAGCATTCAGGGCATAGATGCTAAAAAGTTGGAAATGAAAAATTGAGATGTCCTCCTTTATTAATCCTTTCTTACAGTGAATAACTGGGGAGACACTGCATTTCAGTTCAAAAAGACTCCAAAAAGATCATGTTTACAGAAATTAATGTAGACAAGAACATATCTTTCACAAATGACATTTCAAAAGCCCTTTACTCTCCAGCCCTGATATTCACCAGTAGTAAAATCAAGCTTTGGAGAGCACAGGCTGACAAAGCTGACTGTCCAGCTTGGAAAGAGAAGGCTCAAGGGGATCTTATCAATGTGTATAAGCAGGTGATGGGGCAAGTAAAGAAGATGGGGCCAGGATCTTCTTAGTGGTGTCTAACATGAAGCCAAGAAGATATGGCCACAAATTAGAATAAAACAAATTCCATTTAGCATAAGGATAAAGCTTTTTACTGCGAGAGTGATAAAAAACTGGCACAGGTTGGCCAGTGAGTCTGTACAGTCATTGGAGATCTTCCAAACCTGCCTGGATACAGCCCTGAGCAACCTGCTGTAGACAAGCCTGCTTGGAGCAAGGGTGTTAGAAGAGATGAGCCCCAGAGGTCTCTTACAGCTCCTACCTGTGATTCTCTGAAACAATGAAAGAATTTAAGAGGCTTTTTCACAATGTCCTACTAACATAGGGTAACTCCTTCAGACACATATTGCAAGCTTACTTAACTTCAGCCAACAACATCAGCTAAATTTTTGTTTTATTGTTGCACTCATCAGTTGAGAATCAGCTCTCATTCACTAGCAAATTTCACACACAAGACAAATATCTTCATAGCAAGACAAGAACCCCTCTTTTCTTTAGAAAAGAACCAGAAACACTAGAATCTCATCATGGAGCATGTTGCCACAGACACAGAAGACCATAAGAATGTCTTGTGTCACACCTTGCTTTCAGAAATTCATCAAGAAATTAATCAGTTCTGAAGCATTAAGACGCATTTTTAAGCTTTTAAAATCCAATTTGTGGCTTCAGTTTTAGAAGACCACTCATTCACTCACCGCCCTAACAGCTCTGAAACACTGAGCCCGTGACTTCTAAAGATGGGTTAAGGCTAAAGCTGGTAACACAAAGAGAAGTTATCCACAAGAAAGCATTGTAAAAGAAGGCATAGTGTGATAAGGTGATAATGGAAAATAAGCAAGCAAACAAACAAAAACAAACAAACAAACAAAAAAACCCAAAACAACTAAAAGCCATCCTATTCCTAACCCAGAAACTTGTTAAGAGGACAGTCTACAGGTTCGTTTCAGCACTTGTTTGGAAGCTTTGGTCACCATTTTTGTTACAGAATCTAAACCTGACCTTGGATAATTCATTTCTAGGAACAGCGTGTTGAAGTTCTTCTGAAAATAATGTTCAATGCCCATCTGAATCTTTAGATGCTTAAATGCTTTTGAACAATTTGGCCTTTAATCTCCCTGTGCCCCAGCTTCTCCTTGTAAAATGGAAAGAATAAAATGTCCTGAGCTCAAAGAAATACTCTGAAGAAACCATTAAAAAGAATAAAAAAAAAGAAGTGAAAAGATACATCAATAATAACGAGGTGAGTAACGGTACAGCATTGCTCGCAAGTGCTGCTTCTGCCTAACTAGCTACAGTTCGGCATGATTTCTCCAAAAGTTTGCTTATAGGAAATGGAAGAAATCAATACAATACATTCAAGCTGGCTTAAGGGACACTTAGGCAGTTGGGGAAGAAAATCTAGCTTAAATATTGCCTTAAAGTAAGGTAGTATTGCCCTGAGCTTTATTCAACAGAGAGCTATTCTTTCACCAACACCAAGCAAAACCTAAACCCACATTTTACTACATTTACCCAAACTACCTAATAGGGGCTCCATTTTCTGCTGTTCAAAGAACTGATTCTGAGCCATGAGAACACTCTGAGTCGTGACTTGTTACAATATACACACTAATTTCAGAGAGCTAATTTTCACCTGTTTGAAAAGCTGTTTTCTTAAAAATGTGCAACTCTTTTCCACCCTTACAGTCCATTGACTGAGTAAGTTGTACTCCTGGTTCTGTTCACCCAAGATGTGGCAATGCAATGCCTGCAATTCTTCCTTGACTTCAACTTTATAAACTCATACGTATCTCGTATTGATTCACAGTCACAGTTTCACTCTCACAGGGTCACAGCACAAGTCAAATCTTTCCTACACTGTGTACACCTTCTAGCAGTCTTTCATCTAAGGAGCTTCACTTTCTCTGAACTTGCTAGCAGTGACACATTTATTCCCCAATTAAGATATATATATTTTTATAACAACAGCAAAAAAAGAAAAGATACAGAAGAAATTTCTGGCAACTCTTCTATCTTTCCAGCTGGTTGAAACAATTTTATGCAGATGAAGATGCAACTCCACAAAGCCTTTGAACTTTAAGTAGCATCTTTACTTGGCTTTGAACTCTCAACAGGGCCCATGATCTTTCAAAGCAATATATTCTGCCTGTGGAAGCTTCAAACAAGGGGGGAAAAGGCATGGTTAGAAAAACTGCAAAGTATGTTTTTATCTTCCTTTTTTTAAATGCTTGATGCTCCTGGAAATAAAATGAAAAAAAAAAAACCAACACAAAAAAACAAAAACAAAAAAGAAACCACAACTGAGTGGTATCTGAAGAAGTGTATTCGGCACTCAAGTGTTTCCCTAATTAATTGTTTAGATGAGCACGAAAATAAATGCAGCGACAGCAAAGATAAACAAACCACTTTAGTAATAAAGCCATATATTTGTGCAGACACACAAAAATAAATGGCAGCTCTTAATGAGCACAAGCAACGAGAGCAAAGAACACACTTCATGTGGGGTATCCAAAAGCTGAAGCTCAGAGACATTTGAGAGGCAACAGCCTCTTCACGTTTGCTCCCTGTACAGCACTGAGGCTGTTGCAGCTCCTACATATGCACAGACTAATGGTGTAAAAAGAAAAAATGGGCTGAAGAAGACTAATAGCTCATGCTTCATCTCTCCTAGGCAGCCTCAGAGAAGTAAGAAAAGCACTTGTGCTGAGAGGGATTGTTATCTCAGGTTATGATTATTGTTATTTATTTTTGTCTGATGATTAGCTAATGTTAAATCAATGCAGGAAGATGCGGAAAACGTGTGTAGCACATATGCTTCCAAAATGAGAGACAAAAGCTATGATGACTCATGCAGTCTTTTCTTGTGGCTGGAATGAACTAGTGAAGGGGGAATGTATTATCTAACAAAGCAAGGAAGGCATGTCTCAGACAGGACAACATTAGGCTTCCACATGTAATTTTTCCAAAGTTTTCTCTATATTTCCCAGAATCAGGATTCCCATCATCACTCCATAAAACAATTTCACAGCCTCACAAGCGTTCATCTTAAGGACACTATTTATAGGAGGCACTTAATTTTACCTTGCTATTTACATCTTGAACTTTCCTAAACAGCAGGACTACTTTGCAACTCAGCAACAGAGTGAAACAATAAAAACCTATGTATTATAAAAATGAACATTAGCCCTCTCCCCCTTCCCCTCCTCCCCCACCGAACCATAGAGTTATAGAATTGTTAAGATTGGAAAGAACACTGAGATAATCTAATCCCACCATCAACTCATGCATGTGACTGCTCAGGACCACGTCCCTCAGTGCCATATCTACACATTCCTTGAACACTTTCAGGGACAGTGAGTTCATCCCTCCCCTGGGCATCCTGTGCCAATGCCTCACCACTCTTTCTGAGGAGTGATATCAAACCTGAACTTCCCCTGGTGCAACTTAAGGCCATGACCCCTTATCCTGTCGCTGTTACCTGGGAGGTCAAACCCCCACTTTGCTACAACTTCCTTTCAGGGAGTTGTAGGGAGCGATAATGTCAAGTCTTGACGCTACTGACGATTTCTTTCTTGCTACTAGCAACCATGTGTGTTTTGGATTAAAAATCTATTCACCAATATTTATTATCTATGAAGGGAAAGGAACATTGAGAGCACAGTGGATAACCCAACAGGTACGTCCCAAGTCCTCTATTAACGTATGTCAACAGTCCGAGCAAGATGCTACCGTGATACATAGTCCCCGTGGCTCTCCAAATATCTGTATCTCAGATGTGGCATTGAATCAGATCAAGATTTAAAATAAATCTCCAGCAGTCTGTTTCCAAGTTATGACAAGACAAGTACTTGGCTAGAGAGGTAAAGGCTGTATGAAATGATTGGCAACTTCTCAGGACAGGAGGAGAAAGAAGCAGAGTGATTGGCAACTTAATCAGAAGGAGAAAGAAAAATAGAGAAAAGGAATAAAAGGAGTTCCTAAACAGCTATGTGTTGGTTTCTGCAGCTGTCAAAGGTGGCCTTGAGCACGCAGTGGCAGGAGGGCTTACACTGAAGCTTGTCTGCAGAGTAGATGAAACTGTTCAGTGCTCCTTGGCATCAATAGCATGCAGAGCCTGAATGTATCTAATCACGTTTGGTGCAGCGTGATGCTGTACAGAGTTCTCCACAGGTCACCACGGCACTTAGAGGAACATATCCAACAAAACATCAGCTTAAGGGTGCTTCACTACCAAAAATTAATACAGCTTTAGAACAAAGTCCAAAGCTTTATCTGAAATCTTTTTTAGAAAATAACAAAACAAACAAAAAAAAAATAATTCAAGGGGTCCTTGTAGCATATTTCATCTTCAGCCTCTGCTCCTTCTCTGACAAAGGGCTTTTGCAGTGCTTGTTTTGCATGGAGACCAACCTGAATGATCATATTATTTAGGTGGTTTAACATTGCGATGTACTTTTGTCTTTTATTCAACATGTTATTATCTCTAGAAGCATCTACGTTAAGCAAATCTATGAAAACTTCCTGAAGGAGAATTGAGGAATGGTGGCTTACAGGTCAGCTTGCCAAACAAGCTTTGCAACCACCAGATCTTACAAGCATTTCTTGCTGCTTCCAAAAAAATAACCCCACCCTACTAGTAGGTGACTAGCATTTGTCCCCAGAGTGCAGTTTCTACGGAGAAACTGAAAAGCTATGTCCTAGAAATGTGAGCTTTCTTTCCCCAGATAAGATAGAGGATAAGAGAGTTAAGAGATACTTGAAGAGAAGTTCTGGCAAGGCTGGGACCTGCGTATAGTATCACGTGCTGTCTCCCATTAAGTGCTATTAAGGCAAATCTGAAGATACTGCAAAGCAATTCAAAATTCTCTATCAGCCTGCAGCACTGTTCACTTTTACATTTTGCGTGCAAGAAAGATAAACATTAATGTATAGCAAAATTATTTCTGAACCTCCATATCGCATGTTTTCACACTAATAGATATCATAAGCTTTGACACAGAGATAACTAAGCGATTACTTGTCAACTTCCTCTTATTCCATTAGTCTTAAAAGATAGGATAAAAAAGCTTTTCATGTGCAACAGCAGGCTTCAGATTAGTCCTGCAGAGTTATCAAAAACGTGGAACTAAATATCAGACAAGCCCAATTTAAAATGATGAAACACTTCCGAATTCTAAAACAATTAGGCTGATTTACAACATACAGCCTGATGCACTGTAGGTTTGAATCCTTTTTTCTTGTTTTTTAAAAAGGGGAACATTTTTTTCACGCTAGTCTTAAATTAGTGTCATCAGGTCTTTTTCTTTTCCTCCGGAATTATATTCAAGAGTAACTCCTACACCACCTAAAGCCACCGGCGGAAGGTTCTTATTTCCAAAAGTTCACTACAGGCAGTTGAAGAGCAGGAGTGTCTCTTGTTTCTACAGTTTTTTGTTCATACTGTGGTACCAATTTCCTAGGTGTTCAATTCTGGGTTCCTAATGTCTGCTGGTAAACCAAGGATTCTGGAGTGCTATGAGAAGGCTTGCAATTTTCTCCTCTATTCCTCATGGCTGTTCCTAGAAAACACATGCATCTTAACTGCTTCTGATCCTACTGGGGTGGAGATTTAAACAAACACTGACTGACACTGGCAATGCTGCTCCAGCTGAGCACTGCACTAAAAAGTCATTATCAGAGTTTCAGTATCCATTTGATTATAACCTGTGTTTTAAGAAAAGCACAGGACATGAAAAACTCTGCCTTCAGTTACAAGACTGTGGCAGTGATGGCAGTAAAACTGCTCAGAGCCTACTCTGAAGGATATTTTGGCTCCTTTATTACAGAACACTGGAATTTACAAGGGCAAAAAGAAAAAGATAAAAGGTACGTGGCATTGACAACACTTTCTTAAGGCTTTCACTTTTGCAACACACATAGACAATGGATTTTAAATGAAAGTTCTATTTCTCTAAACTTAAGAGTATTAATATTTTAGTATGATTGCATTTGTGAATGAAGACATTCAAAAAGCCATTATGTTTTCAACTTAGGTTAATAATAAGGCTATTTTTCCACCCACTCTCTGGCACAGCTGTAATGTTCTTGGCCTCAAGTGGGAGGCAATGTGGAACACGGATTAGCAAGATGGATGATATACAACATACAGTGCCAATTCACATAAAATATTACTAGATTGGAAATGACTGTTTACTGTCTCAGTGATTACATGATCACTTTTTTTCCTTCCAAGGAACATACAGTATGTGTAGGTCCTCTATGCCAATAAAGCTTAGAGCGTAGCACCTGGGTAATGACAAATTAATTTTTGAGCTAAGCCTGATGATGGGGTCAGCCAAAATCTTAGGCAGAGTTTATCCCCAGTACTATTTTACATAGCATAAAATGCATCCCTTGCACAGAATGGGGATTATAAAAGAACAAAAATAATTGAGGTGGGGGGAACAAAACAAAACAAAAAAAGCTAGAACTGTGTCTGTTTACAGTACAATAGCAAAACATTATCTTATTGGCAGGGGGCGGGGTTGGAAACAGTATCCCGTGGTCCACTTCCAAATAAAGTTGGACAAAACACTTAGGAATGCACTAAGTGGAACAAAAGTGGATTTGGCAGACAAGAGAACTGGATGGGCTAGCAGTTTTTTTTCTATTACGGTTGCTTTCCAAGCATGGGACCTTTGCATCCTGGAAGAGGAGACCTTTTGCCCAACCTCATACCCAGCTCTCCTGATGAAGAAAGCAGCCCAGTCATGAGCAGATGGAGATGGAGGGCTCAGCTCTGGCTTGGGGAGACTGATGGCTGCAGCATGTCCAGGTGCCATCATACTTCCAAGCACTCAGGTCACGGTTACCTTGACACAGCAACCTTCTTACTGAAATTCACTTTCTAACAATGTCCGTTTCACTAAGGCCTCATAAAACACGTATTTCCAAGTTTTATGTTCTGTCCAGTAATAAAACATATTTTTTTACCACAAAGTCAACACAAATTGTTTATATTAGGAGTGCTCAGGAGTTCTCATCACTTGGAGTGCTGGCCATAGCCCCTGCAAAAATATCAGCAATACTTCAGAGTAGAAAAATGTTTTCTTTAATAATTTTAGTGAGAGAGGACATTCGTTTGAAAGAGAAGTGCCTCAAAATGGTTGAATTGTCTTGTCCCCAAGCAGAGCTCCTCTGAAAGGGCTGTTTGCAGAATCCAGACATTGCCATTTTCATGTAAATGGTTTATTGATTTAATAAAACAAATAAACTGGCTCATTATATCAACTGCAGATGACCTACAGTCATTGAGACACCTATTCCTACAAAAACAGTCCCACTGAAATTAATCGTTGCTTTCACTCCTCCTTCCCCCATAAGCAAATGTCTAATCTCAGCACTTTGAAATGCACATTAGCTACTTCAATAAGTAAGATGAGCAATTCTTGGTTTTCTTAACCACCCAGGGCCTAAGTGGATGATCTCCTTACACACTCTGGATGATGAACAAGACATTAAGTATTGGAATTTTTCCTGTTGAGTAGCCCAGTGAGGCAGAGCCAAGTTTTTAGTCTTGCTCACGCTGTCATTTCCAGAGCGTCAGACTTTCCATGATCAGTGCATCCCATGTTCAGGTCACCAAAGCCTCAGCTCTGCACGCCCCAGACTTGTTGCAGGGAGTTGTTCCAAATCTGTGATCCACCACCCAAAGTTCTGAGTCTGCTCCTCTGGCACGCTCAATTTGGCAGCTCTAGGAGAAGGGCTGTTAGATGAGAAAGAAAAGGCAGAAGTAGGCACATTCTCTTCTCCTACTCATTCTCTAATGAGCTTTGTGCTATTTTCTTTTAAATCTTATTTAAAAATTCAGCCTTTTACAGTAAGATCAGCAGGAACAGATCTTTGCTTCAATAAGGATGCACAAAGCCCCTTTTGTTGACGACAAGTGTCCAAATCTCTGGCTTCTGTATTCTCCAGTCTTCACAGCAGCTTTAAATCCATCTTGTTCATTTGTGCCGTCAGCGTTTCAGGACAAAGATCATTTTAACAATCTGTTTGCAGAGTGTGTCTTACAATCTGTTAAGTTCATCGACAATACATACAGTAAATGTTAATAGGAGTGCACAGCCAAGGCTGGCTGGAGCCCTTGATTTCAGGTCCCATTGTTGTCTGCAGTGCACGACTCTCTTGCACAATGGAAGCGGCTGTACTTCAAGTTGCTGTGTGAATGCAATACATCACTCTGCAAGTCCAGAAACTGTCAAAATTCCCTACAAAATAGTCACTTTTTTATCAAAATAGTCCAAGAGTCAAAATTCCCTTAAAAAAGCCAACCCAAAAGGCAATCTGTTTGTAGGGAGGCTTTCTAAAGTTAAAGCCATGACCGCACCCATGAGATCACAGTGCTAAGCTACCCTTTGCAATATCCTCCTTAAATACAAAAATGAAGCCACAAAACTTAGGGAAAAAGAGATGCCCAGCACTACTTAACGAACGCTCAATCTTAAACACTAGAAAGAAATGTCTGAAAAGAATCCATGCTCTCTCTTCTACACAAGACTGTTCCAAAAAATCACATCTGGTCACAATGGTAATAATGTTTCTCATCCTCACCGAGTATTTGTCATGTTTTTTTGCTTTGTTTTGTTTTTAAGCCAGCAAGTGCTTCTGACATTAGACGCACTGCACATTGCTCCCCCACTCCTTGCGGCACAGATTGTTATTCTCCTGCTTTACATGCTGATTTCTCTTTTGTGAACTGAGACCTCGAATATTTTCACAGGGGAAAAGCAGATCAATGATTTTTTTAAGAGAGCTAAACAATTCTGTGTAATGAACATCAGTTGACATGGGCAATTACACTTTTTCACATACAAAAAAGCCAAAAACACAAACACAAAGAGGAGATTGTAGTCCCTTTGAACGGCATGTGCCCTACTGACTGTAGCAGAATGTCAGCTGCATGCATAAAGAGGGGTGGGTGAAGTTCGGGAGTGAAATGTGGATCATTACAATGGAAGATGCGTAGGTTAATAAAAACTTTTGCCATTTCATTTAGACAACAATAAAGAAAGTTGCTTTAGAAACCAGCCCACTGTTTCCCAGTTTCCATCGAGAATGGTCCAAAACCATTTTTTTGTTTCTGTTGCTGAATGCATGGAGAATTTTTCCAAAATTTCATATATTCTTTCTAAAGAGTGAATATGAAAGGAAAATATATGATATCAAATATAAAGAAGCTGCATGCTAAAATGATATTTGTACCATTAAAAATAATTTGCAGAAACATTCAGTATACTACGTCTTCTCTTTAGTGGTTAAAGCACAGGAACAGACAGGGAGAACTGTGAATATCAGTGGCTGGAAGCACGTCTCTGGCTATGTCACTCTGCTTCCAAGCATCTGAGTATTCCTATAATGTGAATATGTTAACATGGCTTATTTGCATTTCTGCTTTTATGTGGGAAGTCACACAAAATACTCTCCTGGATGTCACTGTGGCATCTTTGTATAATGAAGGAGTGAGAATCCCGTATTCATGGCAGCATTAAAAATACCAGCAGCATTATTCAACAAAGCCCCTCTGCATCACAATCAATCCCTGCTCTCACTAGTGGGGCCTGTGCAATCAGCATCCAATACCCCAGCCCCAGTCCTGTTGTACATGCCTTGCCATGGCCATAGTAGCCAGGATGGTCATTTACAACTGCCAAAAATCACACCTTCATTAGATGCTTGGAAAGCCATCTGTAGCAGGCTAGGTGATTACATTTTATGTATGTACATTGGTATTTGTCCTTAGCTCCAAGCCTATTCCAATTCAGCAAAGCAATGAAGAACATGCTTCAACTTTAATCACCTGCTGAAGTCATCAGGGCTGTGTGCTTAGCTGAACAGGGGTCTTTAGGAACCAAATATTATTTTTAGTAATAAGGAGACCTGGCAATACACTAGATGGAACATTTGATAGTAAGTAACATTAATTCAATTAAATCCTCTTACAGCACATGCTCTTCAGCTAATGTAGTTTACAGTGAAATTTTCTCCTGCACTCATTTAAATATAATTGCTGCACTTATCTTGTCATGAGGAAATTTCTGAAGGTTACTTGTACTGTGCATGTGTAAACCTACAAGCTATGCTGACCTTTAGTTGTGAAATTTTTTTGAACTACTTAGACTGCAGCATCTAAAATAATAATGATAATGATAATAATAATTCCCCACTTTCACACAGCACCTTTTAACTCAATATATACCCATGTGAGAGATAGGAAGCAACGAAGCACAGAAACGCATGCTGGTAGCTGGGGACTGGAAAGGAAAACTAACACTTGGGAATGTGGAGAATGGAAGTGCTGGGAGATAATGCACTCTGAAGGCAGAATTTTGGTGCAGCGTTTTGCTCAATTCTTCCCACCCCCACCCCCCCCAATAAAACAAATAAACAAACAAAAAAAGAACAACCAAACGAAGGGATATAGCATTGAGACAATTCTGTATCTACTTTTCACACAAGAGATGGTATTACTAATAACTATGGGGTGCTCCCAGTGTCATGGTGTGGTACCCTACTCTGTGATACCTATCAGCACTTGATTGAGCACAGCTATTGGCAAAAAATCCATGGTCACTGAGATGGGTGACACTCCCACCTGCTTTCCTACAGGTCTCACTTAATATACTAAAAATGACTGACAAAACCGAAAGCTGGAATCGGTTGAAAAACCCAACAAACTGAAACCAAAACTCCAAAACAAAATAATAGAGTCCTAGAGCAAAGCAAGACTTCAGTGTGCACAAATACCCATGACTGGAGAGTTTAATGCAATACTGAAAGGTCAGGTTCAGAGATACAAAGAGAAACCTGCTGAGTGTGATGGAGATGAGCATACTGGAAAGCCCCACATACGCACAGTGAACATTTCAGACCCTTTCGTATAGCAGGCCTTCCACCACAACTCTTAAGCTCTCTGTGCTTCTAGTACTGCAAAATGAAACCTTACATACCTTCTCCATCTCTGTAAGTGCAACGAAATGGACATTTGTAAGGACAAGAAACATTTGATATAATCATGTCTATTTGGACACCAAGTCCTGTAAAAGCTTGCTTTTTGCATCACTAAATAATAAAAAAAAGGGAATAAATAATCTCATTGACCCCATCCCTAGAGGTGCTCAAGGCCAGACTGGATGAGGTCCTGGGCAGCCTGATGTGGTGGGTGGCAACCAGCCCACTGCAGGGAGCTGGAACTAGATAATCCTTAAGGTTCCTTCCATCCCAAGCCATTCTACGATTCTATAATTTTCATCCTCTCAGTCAAGTGCAATACCTACTGGATGAGGACCCATCAAGCAAGTTTGTACAGCTCTTAACGGCACAGCTGATGTCAAGGGAGAACTCTTAAATCACATGCAGAGGAGGCTCTCAGTCTCAGCATATTCCCTTCCATAGAGTGTAACCCCTGTGCCCATGAAGTGAATTAAAATTGACAAGAAAAATCTAATTGAGCCAAAGACAACAAAACCCTTTGCACCACAGAAGATGAAGACCCAGAGGAATTACTCGATGCAGTCCATGTTAAATCTACAATGATTTTATACACCATGATCTGCAAATGAAAAGGAGGCCTATTGTTTAATACCCGTTTTAATTGAGGGGGACATAGGAGAAACGGAACTCATTGCCTATGTGTCTGCTACATGCTTGTTTTCTGACATTGGTCCTTTTTAGATCCACTTCATACAAGACCAAACCAATGCTGAGTTCACCCGGGCGGTGTTAACATCATGAAATCAATGTGTCTAAAGAGTTCAGAGATTTGAAAACGAAGGCAGCAGATTTCATTCAGGCACAGGCAGAACATTGCCTGCCTGCTACAAGACACTCAGCTATTTGGGAAAAATCCCACAGCCCTCTGTACCTCGCCTTTTCCAGCTGGTAACAACTGAGTACTGATATCTGTCTCCCTTTGCAAAACACTCAAGAAGCGTCTCTGAGCAGTGCTGCTCCACATGGTGCCTTGCACATCCATACAGCCCCGATGTCACACGCAGCACCCTACATTAATCTACTCCCTGTTGCAGTACAGCTCCTGAAAATTACAATTGAAAGCATGACATCTTGAGCTACTAGGATAATTACTATTTCAAACAAATTTGCCTAGTTTAGTTAGGCAAATAAGAGGCATGGTTTATTATAAAACCACCTCTTCTACCTCTTTCCAGTTCATCTCACTCTTCTGAAAGAATGCATGGCTGGGACACAGTCATTATTTTAAATTAAAACCAAGACATAGTAGGCAGCATTTTTTTTCCACTGCAAATAATAACGAATTTATGCATCACAAAGTTTAATCTGCAGAGTGAAAGTCTAACGTCCCACTTAAAACTGCACACTCATGGGCACAGATGAGACAGTAATTAGGTTCAGTGAAAACCTGAAAAGATCCACTGGAAACATTCAAATTTAATTTATTCACAAGCTTTTCTCAGAGTGTTTTCATAAGCAATTAGAAATTGCTTATGAAAGAAATAACAAATTCCTGAAAATGCCTTTTTTTTTTTTTTTTCTCATGGAGGTAGAAAGACCATTTATACGGCATTCACAGCCTTCCACTCATATTTCGCTGGCTTGAGTGAAGCTCAATCCTGGTTTAGAAGTCACTAACAAACTCTGTCCCTAGGAAGTTATTTGCTACTTGTTTGAAATGCTGATGCTGACTGTGCACGATGGAATGGATAGATATCTAAAAAGCCTGGCAGTACTACAACTGGCACTGACTCCTTTACTTCAGACACCTGGTACTAAGCAGGTTATGGTTATAGCCAGCCCCGAAGCATGTTCACGACTTTGCTTTTTGCATCCTGCCCCAAACAAAAATGCAGGGTAACAAGGTCCAATGCAGCTAAGATTAAAGTAATAAAGCTTGCATTTAATTCACATTGCAAATGCTACACAACCGTCAATTCTGTAACGTATTTTAAAAGGTCAAAGATGAATAGACATCCTTTCAAGGCTTTCCCAGGATTTAAAATTCACGTCAAGAACTTGGAAAATCGATGACATATTTATACTAAACCATTTTGCATGGTTTTTGGCTCTTTACTGTGACCCAGCACGATAATACTTAAGTGTTGTTCACACCATCTCAGCAATGATGGAAAAATTCCTCCTGTTCTGGATTCTTTTCACGAGCAAAATTTCTCAAACTGTGGCTTTTAAGTTTAGGCTTTTATAAGTACCTATGCATGCAGCAGCGTGTCATTTTATGTGGGGTAACAGGAGTACAATATGAAAGCAATAGGATGGAAATGAGTTTCAGAAGCTGCAGTGTAGCTGAAATACACACTCAAAAGTCTAGCTTACAATTACATCTCATTTTTGATACTGCTCAGTTGTCAAACACTTTCTTCCTTTGAGCTCCATGCCATACTGTGTGAAGATTTCAGACTCATCTTCAAATCCTTTGTAAAACCTCCTGCTAAAGTCATGAGCAAATGGCTCAAACAGAACTGATCAGAATTAGAACCAATATATAATGAAGAAGTAGCTTTTTAAAGCCACTGTTCTTTAACAAAAACACACATCATGTTTCACGTGGTAACAGATAAGTAATGTATGTTTACACAATTAGTAAAAAAATGAAAAAGGAAACAATTTTGCTGCTAGGATCAAAATTCATTTATAGGAGATCTACTATCATAGAATCACGGAATTGTAGGGGTTGAAAGGGACCTCTAGGGATCACTGAGTCCAAGCCCCTGCCAAAGCAGCTCCCTAGCCCAGGTTGCACAGGTAGGTGTCCAGGTGGGTCCTGAATGTCTCCAGAGAAGGAGATTCCACACCTCTCTGTGCAGACTGTGCCAGTGCTCTGCCACTGCACTGTGAAGAAGTTCCCATGCACATTTTCATTTCACTATGCAGCTGAAGAAATTAGAGACCATAAATTTCAAACTGACAATGTCTTGTGTTATTGCAGACACGTATGTTTTAAATGTATGCATCAATCTTAAAAACATTTAAACACATATGTGATTTTATGTCTGGGTATTATATCTATTGATTAATTCCTGCGTGCAAGTGAGCACATGACTTCGATTTTCTCCATGTACTACAATTTTTGCCTTTGAGATTATACATTTGAGAGAGAGAAGTTGGGCATATTATTCAGATTCAAGAATGAAATTTGATTAGCTGTTTTTTTTTCAATCTTATTGAAAGTTCAGGCTGTTTTACTGCTTCCCCACGCGTCCTTCCTGATATAATGACAGAATTTCTAAAAACAGATTACCCATTTATATTTTAAAACATAGGGGATTATTTTGGTGAAGTTCTAGAATTTTCTATATGTAAATGCTGGATGGTGTGCTGAAGAAGTCAGCACTGTAACAAAGCTCTGCCCGCCTTTTTAACTACCATGCCATATATTCTTTTCCAGCACTGTCTTAACAAAAGATACTGTATTTTAAGCTCCCTAATTCTCAATCATTAGCCTTCAATTGCTCAAAAAAATAATAATATAGATATATATACATGAAAAAAAACAGATATCTTTTTTTTTTTTTTTTTTTTTTTTTTTTCCTTTATTCTGAAGTAACAGAAAAACTGTGCACACATTTTCAGCTGCGTTTCTGGAATTTTCAGAGGTACCTGGAAAGTGCTTGGATTTATTTAATGCCTGAACTGAGGCTCAAGTACCCTTTTACATAATGCATCTTTTCCCCAAGTGTTTATCAGACATGAACACTAGAGATCTATTAAGAAAACCACAATTGATTATGAAGTTCCATGCTTTTAAGGGCTTGCCTGGATATTGGTTTTCTATCTAGTTAACTAAACTGATTCGTGGAGTTCGTTCAAGTTCGTTCAAGTTTATGTGCTTTTTCAGCATAGATTTAATTAGCTGAGTTTTCAAAATGCATAGACAGTTAAAAATCACAGTTAGGCTGCATTAAAAAAGTGCAGCTGATGAGCCCCAAAGCAATCTACTTTAATCCTGTAGAGATTTAAAGAGTCACTTTTAAGAGACTTTTAAAACTTTTTTACAGCAACAACTCAAGTCTCCACTTCTGGACCAAGCTTCCACTATGATAAATACCATAAAAACACAGAGAAAAATGATGCCTAAAAAATAAAACTTAATTTTGTAGTCATTTGCTGCTGTACACAGGAACATCACTAATAAGGATAAGGGAGGTTTTACGTGGTATCCCTCTCTTTAGATATCACAACACTCAGTCCTCCCAATTTCCTCTATTGTTCCAGTTTTGCAAGCACAAAACCCCTGCCCTCATTACAGGATCTGCGCAAAGACCTTCCAGGAATTCTGCAGTCTAACTACATGAGATTTGCTGGGATACATTTTAGTATTGAAATGGATGACTTTCTTGTCAATGATGGGAATATACAGTGAGACTGATTTATGTGAAGAACAGGTTTGCCAATAAGTATGCAATGGGATGTTAACCTCATCTGCTCCTTCCTTCCAAAGCCATCCAAAAATATCAGGGGTCACAAGAAACCTCAGACCCTCTTCAAGCAGGGCATAGATAACCCAGGCACACAGCCCTGGCAGCCCATCCTGCTTACGGGGTGAAACTGTACTGGGATGTGGGGAGCAGTCATATCCAACACAACTCCAGGCATGCTTATGTCGAAACACAAAATGGAGGCAAGAAAGAGAAAAGTTTACTGCAGAACTTTTCTTACTGCTGCTTCTGGAAGACCATTCTCTACACTGCATGTGGAAGGAGAAAGTTTGACTTAAGAAGTTTTTTTTTCTTTCGTCCTGCTGTTTCTCAGTCTTAAGTCTATGCTGTGCAGTCCCGGGGTTCGATATTAATTGAAAGAGCTGATCTATTCCTGCCTTTGGTATGCACTTCAACATACTGCAGAAACTTCAATCGTATCCCCTTATAACTTTTTCTTCCAGACCAAGGTACAGTCCTGTATTCTTCCACAGCTTCTTCCCTTTTAGCTTTCTTGTAAGTCAATGCTTGAAGCCCTTTACAAGTTAACCTTCTTAGACCTTTCACCATAGCTTAACCCTTCCTGACTTCATACGAAATCATGCTGCTCTTCTCTGCACCTCTGCCCCTTTCTATAGAATGGTGCTAAATATTGGTAACTGTAGTTTAAAACATGATCAAAAAAATCCTTCTGTAAGTGGTACGGTATTTCCTTGAAAGTTATATTCAATGCTCCCATTTATACAGCTCCACATTTTCAGTGCCTTTTTGACCACATGGATACAAAACATCATGTTAGTACTTTTATGGTATGTGCACTCTTCAAATCCTCTCCTGCTCTTGAATCTTTGAAAAAGATACTTATTCAACATCTGTGCTCACTCAAAAGTCAAATTTACTCTTCTTGTCTTTTACCTGAGTTTCTTTGTCTGAGATTGTTTTCTTCAGGTTACCAGGCAGCTTTTCCCCCATCCAGCCCCTTCTGCGTGATCCAAAAAGTTGGATAACAACTTAGTGGTTCTCTCTGTCAAAGCCATTTACATAGAGAGTGAAAAAGTATCGATCTCCAATACTAGTCCCTGTGGTTCTCCAATCATCATCCCCTTTTTTTTCCCCTGGCCCGTAACCTTCCCCCATTCTAATCTGCCCTCGATCATCTAACCAGCTCCTTTCTCCATTTGAAAACAGGCCCTTCCCTGCTTCACCAACAGCCGTATGTATTAGGCTCCTGTGCGACGCTGTGTGAAATGCCCCTGGGAAATCCAGCTTGATTATATACACAATTTCACACCTGTCCACTCTCAGAAAAACCTCTTGAAAACTCCAGTAGATTTGTAGAGTAAGAAATACCTTTTATAAAAATCAGCTCACATCTACAGTATATTTTAAAACGCTACTTATAACCCATGTAAAATTCTAGAATTAAGGCTGTTTAAAGTTTAAATTTAAAAACCCCAAGGTCAGAAACTGAAAAGTTGAAAACTCAACTTTATCACTTGCTCTACTTCCCTGTTGTGCTTGCATCTAACAGCAAAATTTGGCTTTTGCCAGTCTTTCTTGCATGATACTTTATACAGTGTACAAGGCATCCTCAAAAAAAAAAAAAAGAGAAGTACATTTTCATTCAGTGCATGACAGATTTCAAGCTCAGGATTGTAACAGAAGATATTTCAGCTGTGATCACTAAAATTTAGTCTAAAAAATGCATGTGTAATGCCTGCAGTCCTGAGTCCTGCAGTGTACGTGCTCAGGACACAGCTCCTCAGCTCTCAAAAGCTAAACAACATTCATGGGAACCTGCAAGAGCATCCTAAAGTATGTCAGTGGAAAACACGTGGAGAAACCCTGACTCCAGCAGTGCTGGCTGAAGGGGACTTTTAAAACAGTTTTTCAAAACGCAATGCATTGAAATTGCTTGTAGGAGCAGGGAGAGTGCAATTAGTTGAGCGGTGTGGCAATGGTAGGTAAGGAGCACTTGATTAACATCTTTGCTAATATGTAGGGTGGACTTGTGTGTCAAGCAGAGTGCTCCTGCTCAGCTCCCATGCAGGACTGCCTGAGTCCCCTCATATCCTCTTTCCCCACACGGAACGGGGGTACTGAGCAGGAGCGTGGGGTTTGATGGAATGAAGTATGCATTGTAGGCAGGATTTTGGAAGGGCCCTGCTTATAGCCCCAATGATACCCAAGGAACCAATTTAACTTCTGCCTTCGATATGCCTTGCCCATCCTGTCTCGCCTGTATTTAGCAGATGAATGCCTCATTATCAGATTCCCCTGCTTGCTTCTTGGTAGACTTAAATTACCATGTTAAATAGGATAATAATAAACACTGGCCTTAAACTACAGCATGTCCTTGTTCACTCAGCATCCTACCTGTAATCTGATAACGGGTCTGCAAAAGGCTACAAGGCAAGAGAGAGGCGGTTATCACACTGTGCCTTTCCTTGCCTCCTGGAGAGAGATTCCTGCATAAGCAGGTTCAGCCTCACGCTCTGTGGGTCCTTGAGCCCTGCAAGAATTACCAGGTATGGAAATGGGGACAAGGTAGAAGAATGACGTTGCTGATCCAACCCAAGACTCTTCTGCTACATCTCAGAGAGTGTAAGCATCCCTGTGTCATCTGCTTGCTTCAGCACTCCTCCTCTGAAACAAAAGCAGTGAGAGAAATCTTTCCAGCTTATGATAACAGCAGGGAGGAGGAGAAGCCTTGGTGGCACTGGATGCTACCTTCTCATTGAACTTGCTGCACTGGAGGTACTAGAGGAGCTCTTTTTAACAACTTGTATGAAAAAGTCATCTATCCACCCAGAATAAATTATATAAAGGAGATAAGACGGACTGGGAGCAGAGACAGCTGATCTACTGAGACTTTCAATCCCCTTAGCACTCAGAAGCTGGAAGTGACATTTATTTCAGTGGAAGAGGGTTTCCTGACAATTATTTTATTTTGTGTGTGTATGTATTTAGTTTGACTAATCCCCTGGATTTCTCATGTTGCAGAAAGAAGAAGTCTTACAAAACTACTGGGGATAAACACATAAAGTCAAATTACTTTGCTGAGCTCTTTTGCGCATCTGAAAAGAACCAGAGGACAGCAAACTCTGGACAGTACAAGGAGTTTCCTACTTAATGAAGGATATTCCAGCCATCACCCACTGAAATGCAACCATTTCTGAGGTCTAAAACCCAATTAACAAAGCTGCACAGAAGCAGAATTTCTGTGGAAGTAATATGTTTTTTCTCTATTTTTCCCACATCCATAGAACTTGGCTTTCCACCTCTCTCCCTTCAGCTTCAGCTTTTTGGAACTGGCAAGGAACACAAGAAGTAAGAAAGCAATGAACTAGGCCGTCTGTCGTTTGAGGGTATGAAAGGCAGTCTTTATAACAGCAGGAGAGAGAGAAGCAGCCGATGGTTATTTTTGACAGAACTGGGAGACACTCGGATTGCTGCTTCATAAACAGCTCATCAGAGGAAAAGTCTGTGCAAATTGGAGAAGCCCCCTTGGCCAAGCTAACAGAAACACACAGCCCTCATCTGTTACAAGAAAAATCTTTGAAAAATCAAAATGTCTTTCTTCAAAGAAAAGAGCCAAGCCCAGCCCCAAATGTGTAGTAATGCTAACTTGCATTTTCATCATCACAATTTATGGCAGTGAGCGTTCTGCACGACAAACAGGCATGACCATGCAATGAAATGGAAAAAAGGACTTTTTCCACTGCCACCCAGTCACCAATCCCCTTCATGCACAGTTCTGCAGAACTGGAGGTGATGCAGACATCATGGGCAGGGAACTGCCTTGGGTTACCCCAGTCAACACAAATAAAATAAAAAAGGTTGTTTCGTGTGGGTGTTTGCACAGAGGGAGAATATGAAATTCACCCACAGCCCCTAACAAAAAAGCAAAACTCAGCTTTGTTATTAAATGCCATTTATGTGGCACAGGCAAAGCATTTATCATGCACTGTGATGAGAACAAGACTATCAGATATTTTTCAGGGTGTTTTTTTTTTTTTTTGGTTGCAACAGATTCGTAATCTCTCATATAGAATCCTTTGTGCTACTGGATTAAAAAATAAAGATCATTCCTGGTCAGGAGATACCCACATGAAACTCAAGAGGTTTCTATATCCGGCAGCCTTTCTGGCAGTCTCAGGCAGGAGGAAGCATGGAGATACACAGCTCCACAGCTTCCAAGGGAAAAGCTGACCACCGGAGGACCTCACTGCTGTGTCAGGGAAATATAAGTCTGAAGGTTATTCTGTCTTCTTGGGAGATTAATTTCATTTACTCTTAAAACATATAATGCCTGAAGTGACACAAAAGCATCATGTCTGAGTGGCTGAAAAGAGCCATAGTGAAACAACAACAAAACACTTACCAAAGAGAATACTGAATATGGGGACTACAAGGCTTTATAATTAGTCTACAATGATTTGCATGACCTGTGCTTAATCCTTACACCTTCCAGCTGCCCGATGGACAGGTACAGTATAATGGAAAACACTACAGACATGGGAATCAATGACTTTCTTCTGTCTAACCATGATATCATTCTCACTTCATTTACTGCTTTAGTGGGAAGGCATTTCTGTGGCCCAGGAATCAACTCTTCCTAAATGGCCAAGTCTCAAAGTTCAGTATTTTAGTGGTTTAAACTAAGTAGGAGCTTGCTCATCCATAGCAGCCTGGACTGCTGAAAATCCAGTTGCCTGACCCCTTAATGCTGCCTTCTATCTAGCATTACAAGGAAAAGACACTTGGTGAAGGCACTGGGCTAACAGAGCAAGGGGCCGCACACTCAGCTGCATCACTTCTAGGGAATGGATGGAGGTCGAAGCAGAACTGCACTGAAACACTACAATAACAAATACCTTCTGCTTCTGTAGCACCAGTGGAAGAGAGCAAGCTAGTATGGGACTTGATAAGCAGCAGGGGACTCCTGTGAGCCCTTTACCCATTTTCGTTGTGATACCGAGACAAAACAGCTGTACTTTTTAACCAGAAGCGACATACCAAAAAATATCACTCGAAGCACAAGGCTGCTCAAATTGGGGCAGCAAAGAGGAGGAAATGCTGAGCCTGGGCAGCACCGAGCTAAAAGCACGGGAGCACCCGGAGCTGTGCTGTGTGCCGCACGTGACAGACATCACCTCTCACTGAACTGGAAATCTCGAGGGTGCTGCTTTGCACTGTTAGCTAGCTGCTAGCCCACAAAATCACTTCGTGAGATTCTCCACAAAAGATTTTAAGATGCAGTGACAGGGGGGGACTAAAACCGAGTAACTATTGAGTCATTTCACAAGCAAGCACAAATACCTCTGAGCGGTGCTAATTATCTGCAATGCCGACAACAATGTAATACATGAAACTTGACAACCTCGAAGTGTAAATGAAAATACATAGAGAAAAAGTAAAATATAAAGTAAAAAAATATCCTGTGAGACAAAATATTGACTTTAAGGCTACACATAAGCCTATGTTATAATTGTATAATGCACAGAATTGTCACATGCCTGAATATGCATAGACACACAGCTAAAGAAAGCAATATAGGTAAGGACAAATGCTTTGTATGTGGCAGAAAAATTGCACAAAGAAAAAAGCATCCTTTTCTTTTAGAAAAATACCACTGCCAAAAATCAATCCTTTATCATGACCACAAAAATAAGAAATCAGATTTCTGAGAAAGGCCAGGGCAATTCTATTTTTTAATTGTTATTGCCTCTGGAGCAATGACGTAGCAAGAGCCCACTGCTATTCTTTCTCTCCTTCTGTATCCTGAAAATCATTCCCACCTGGGGTGCAAAGAGAGGAAACAAAAGGAAGTAGAAAATTATATTTTTCATGAGCTAATCCTGGGAAAGTGACCGCTCAGGTTTCCATGTCTCTTGGCAATAATAATTTAAACAAGGACAGTAATCTTTTGTTATTTTTTGCACAGTTGGAATGCTCGCTTCCAGATAACAGACATTTAAACTGCAATTTAAGAAGAAGAGGAAGACAGCAATCGATAGGTATTCAGGAGTTCTCTCCTCTTAGGAATGCTGCATAGCTCAACACAGTATGCTTCAAAACAGACAGCCCAGATGCAAGCCTCTTTGGAAATTCTGAAGGCAAGCAAGATCACTGAAAAAATCCCTGAAAGCAAGCAGAGTACAACTACTGTACCTTTACTTTGGGGAGGGTTCTGACTTCTGTCTCGGAGAACATTAATCTGGTAGACAGCTCCGTAAGGCTCAAAAAGTTCTTTTAACTCTTTTTCCGACCATGAACGGGGAATCTGTCCAACAAACATCTTAATGGCATCTGGGTCTGGTTGGTCTGAATGATCCAAAGCTCCATTCATCTTGTTAGCTGTGCCGTTACTAGAAAGTGGAAGAAGAGATGAAAAAGAAAAGGCAAGTTAGGAGACTACGCAGTTTTCATGTGCACTAGATGCAGAAGATGATGTCAATTGGCACAGAGCAGGAAAAAAAATCGGTATTTAATTAATAGCATAAGTATTATGTACAAAAAACAATGCGATTACATTTTTCATTGAGTCTGGTTTTCTCTGCAGGCTGCTGCTTAATGTCATTATATAAGAAGAGAGCTGCACAACGCAAACCAGTACTTTTGCATTTTAAAGCAGAGGAGAGTGGCAAGTAAGTACAGATTTCTCTCCATGGTCGCTGTAAACAGAACTGCTGCGAATTCTCACTGAACTGGCTACTGGCAGAAACAAGGCAGTGCTGGGGTGTGTGTGTGTGCGTGTGTGTGTGTGTGTGTTTTGTAATAAAGTCACATGAAAGGAATATGAAACACTTGGCAATCTGTCAGATGACTAATGCAAGATGCCAGCGATGAATTTGCAGATTGTGTGAAGCATCCATGTGTGCATCAAATTAGTATGATATTGCCTAGAATGGAAAACACTCCAGCTATGCGGCTGGTTGCTGCCGATTAGTTGCCTACGCTCTTTAAAAAGGAAAAGCAGTCTGGAGAGTGCCAGTCTAAAGCACATTGTTTATGGCAGCCTGGCACACAAAAATGCACAATTCAAAAAGAGAAAGCAGTGGTAAAATTGCTCAGAAAAATTAAAACGCTGCTTCAGAAAGTTTTTCTCCATGCGGAGGACATTCAGCGTTTGAAATTTTTCACACTCTGTAAATTGTTCCCCTATCTGATCTCCAGATGTACAGCTAACTTCAAAACAACTACACACTTCTGCTGAGGAAAAGAATTCAGCGACCGAAAAAACCCCCTTGCTCTCTGAGACATATGACATATTGTGATTTAGGGAGAGTACTTTCTTGTAAGGAAAACAAAGATTTCTAAATACTAAATAAAAGTAAAGATAAAAGCCCTAACTCTTCTGCTACTTGTAATTACGGACAATAATTTCAATTTGGCTAGAGGTGCTTTAAGGGATATAAAATTTGGATGCTTGAAGTTCAAGGAGGAAGACTAATGAAATGTGACTTTCAGTGCACTCCTCTCATCTTCCCACTGGGAGAAGCGAGGAGAAGGCACACGTTCAGCAACGCCGAGTGTTGATCATCCCAAACTTCATGCATCTCACAGCCACCTGCCGCTACTGAAAAACTTGGCTTCAATTACACATTCTCCATTTGACAACTGTTCAAGAAAAAATGACCACAGGAAGGCTTGGAAGAGCCCGAAATCTGTACAACCAGACCAAAACCTTATTTCACGTGTGAAAAAAGGAAATCTAAGTATGGCAAGAAAGAAAGAACGTTGTGTCATTCCCCTGCATCACAGATGGAACATGTACCAGGACAAATTACTTAGTCCTCTGTGCTTCATCTCCTTGGAAGCACAAGGCACCTGAACATATTAATATGCCCCTAATAACTTCTGCACTTTCCCTGCTTACTGCAGGAAGGAGAAAATTATACTGAAGGTAGACTGTAAACCAACAACAACAAGCTGCATCGTCACTTGTGAAGTGCCTTTAACACGGATCAGCAGACAATGGGATTTATCACACTCATTTATTAGACAAAATTCTTATTGATCCTAGCGGGAGCCTTGAGTGAATAACAGACTGAAGGATTTGGCCCAGCCTTTTCTATCGTGTTTCATGCACAAATGCCCTCTCTTGTTTTACAGATGCTCTTTGTTTGAGGATTCTCTGCAGGTCCCAAGAAAAGCAATGCAGCAATCGTTTCACCAAGCATTAGAAGCCGTGGTTTTTTACACAGACCTAGTAGTCAGAAACTCCCCACCATCCTAAACAACCCCCACCTTAGACTCCAAGAAACAAAACTCCTGCTTCATTCCAGTGATACACAATGGGTGCAACTTTCAAGGCTGCCGTGGAGTACTGGGCACCTACGCAACACACAGACCTCTGGAAAAAAACACTCTGCTATTTCTTCACATTTCCTACTTGTTTATGCAAGGCATAAAACAACCTCTCTAGAAGGAAGAAACAACAAATCCCTGACCTATAGTTTAAAATAGTGGAGGAAAATGCTCACGTGCTATTTTATACCTGCAAATACAAGAGAAGGCAGAAGCTGTGCCGTGCGGCTGCCGGCTTAGCACTGCACTCAGGCAACCGTGTTCCTTCAGAAAGCGGCTTCACTTTTCACTTCAATTGTTCTCTGCTTTGTTTACACTAAAAAATGAATCGATTTCTTTTTTAAATTACTCCCCTTCATCTGTTCTTTCTGCTGGATCTCTTTCTTTAAGAAATCCACATGTAATTAGTACGTTAACCGCAAATTACAGAAGAGTTCGTATTTAATAAAAATTAAAAAATTCCTTTGCTTTTTCCTTTACCCAAACCACCTTTAGCACTGAGAGCACTACCACAATTTCCATTGCTAACAAGACGATTTTGAGGAAACCACAAAGCCGAGCACTTCTAACTGTTTATTCAGGTTAATTGCTTCATTACCATCAAGTTCCTGCTTTCAGCTAAAGGTTCTGGCACTGGCAAAGATCTCTTCTAATTCAACACAATGCTCACACGCTTTCTTTACTTTGGTGGGGCTGAAGAGCAACTACATTGATCATATTCCTTAAATGCTTTATTGGATAAAGATGGTTGAACGCTCTGTCTGCAGGTGTAGGATACAGTATGCTGTGACACAACGCTCCAGGGGACAGATTTTGTCACTTGCTGCCTGAATTAACTTGGGCAAGTCATTAAAACTTCTCCAGATTTAATTCCGCCATCCTCTGACAGCTATGCCAGTCTGCTAACTGTTGCAGATCTAGGGGAAAAAAAACAACTGCAACTTCAAGATTTTTCATTATAATTCTTTCCTACTAGAGGGTTGGAGTTTTACTGAGCTGCCAACATTTTGGAAATGGGGACAGGCAAGTTGAGCCTACAGAGAGGGCAGTGAGCTCTGCTAACATCATCAGGCTCCTCATCAAGTTACGTTTGACATCTCTGCAGATGAACGCTACCGAGGATTTTGGAAGAACATTTCCCCACCTCTCTTGGGGTTTCAAGGCAAGCATCACCCCTTGCAGAAGCATCCTTATCCAGAGCTGACGGTAGAGGACAACAGCTAACTCAAATGTACTGAATAAGTAGATATTAGGGAGATAACAATGAAAAAAAAAATCCACAGAACGGAACAGTTTTATACAATCTGTGGATTAGATTCCTTCCACATACTTGAATCATCCTCTGAGGAACAACAAGTATAAGGCACACCCACCTGAGAGTTCTGCTCTCACAGAGATAGTTCAGGTGAATGCAAAATCCAATGAAATATTTTTGATTCCCTCACAAACTGTCTCCTCCTTCTCCAGGCCAAACAAATCAAGGGACCTAAGCCACGCATTATATGCCTTGCCCTCTAGGCCCTTCACCATCTCCATAGCTCTTCCTCAGATACTGTTTAATAACAACACAAAAAAGAAACTGTGCATGAAACTTTTCAAGAGGGGCAAATGCAATCTTTGTGAAAGCTTAGGACCATTTCTTGCAAGCATACGTGTAGAGATAGCTGTGGCCAGGAGACACGACTAAGAAGAGAATCCCTTGACAATTACTGTCAGTATCCAAATGATGACATACATAAAAAAAGAGAAGAATTAGATTATGTGGCTTGCTGTCTCTACACCGCAGCAACCTTCCCTCTGCGGCCAATTTAGCCCATTGGACTCCAGGATGACCTACCACATCATCTTTGCTGACAAGGTGTCATCTGTATCGGAGAGAGCAGCCTGAGGGCAGAGATTAAGCCACCGAGTTGCTGGCTGCTTGTGGTCGCTGCCAAAGCATCGTCTCTCTCAATTTGTGCCAATTTTCTTTCTAATAACCTAACTACCATTCCATCATTTCAACAAGTTGACAGGGCCACTCTTTGAGGAGCTACAGATTGTTTTAATATCACTGCTGCTTAAGCAGGGGCACTGGCGAAACCCACTAGACGCCTTCTCTGCCTCTCCCATTCATATCTGTCATTACAGCAAGACTGCTAAAGTGCGCTGACTGCTAAGGAGGGCAGTCTTAAGGAACAAAATTTGAATCAAAAGGAACCCTCTTAAATTCATCACTGTTAATATATTTAGCATTAATCCCCGCTTGCTTCCATTGATGAACTAGATGCCAAGCCAGCTGCTGAAAGCCTGTTGTTATGGGGACTGAACAGGTATGAAACCTGTGTTTCAAATCCATTTTCAGTCCTAGTCGAATTGCTTTTCAGTCTCCTGTTTCGATCAGTTTCTCTTGCAGTCCTCACCCTACTTAGGTTGTTCTGCTGTTTTGTTGGACATCTGCCCTTTTCACACTCAGCAGTATACAACCAAACAGCACATCCCTGGAAGAACATTTAACCTCTAAGCATTAAAAGACAAGAAGAACATGATGAAGAAGAAGCTGGAAGTATAAAGATTACTAAATCCAGCCTAGCACAAAGATATCTGCAGGCATCGGGGGCTTATAGTACCAAATATTTACATTTGAGCTGCGTGATCACAGTCAGGATGTGGGACAAGCACCAAAGGGACACCATCGCTTTGAAGGATTTCAACTGCTGGCAGAAGAGATGAAAAACCATCACCTTACCATGCTTGAAAATCCTAACTGCTGGGTTGCAAGCAAATTTTATCTGGAAGGACTCAGAAGGGCTTTATAAGCTCATTGTTTAGAGAGGAATGACTTCATTGTAAGGTGACAGACGGCAGCTGTTTAATGACATGGAGCATTATCGCACAACAGTTTCAGCCAGGATGGGTAGAACAATACCATACTCCATTGGAAACTGCAGGGGGCTGGGATTTTAGAGACACGGAATGTAATTACCTAAATTGGATTTTGGCCAGCAAAAAAAAGGGCCAGAACCTCTGACAAAAAAATAACATAAAATAGAAGCCATTCCATTTTTTTTTTTTTTTTTGTAAGCCGTAAATGACTAAACACCTGAGTTTTCGGGGAAAAAAAGTCATCTCCAGAAGAGTACTCACAGAGCAGTAGCTCAACAGCAGCTCGGAGGGAAGGACGTTTCATAAATCATTCACTGCACTCGCTGTAATGTCATGTACAGTTTTTGGCTGAACTATAAACCACCACTACTACTAATTATTATTAAGTTACACCGATTCATACTGGCAGTTGCTGAATGACTCTGACATCATGCCCAATTAATGTAGAAGCACACAGTGGGGCCAGTCCTGCATTTCTAGTAATGTTTACAAAGAGATTTTTGACAGGTTTCTCTGCGCCAATAGGCAAGGTGACAAATTTTAGTGTCTGTACAACTCGCTAAGCAGCTACACCGAAGGCCAACTGCAATTTCAGGAGGTAACCAAAACTCTGAGCTCACAAAACATTCTACTTTACTTTGTCTTACAGACTCATAGAGCCTCGTAACAAAGAGACAAGTAATTCTTCATCCATCCAGCAGAGAGCAACAGCACTTGCACTCACACACATGAGCTACACAAACAATTCTGATGGCTTTTAATATCTGGCATCCAGTGCGGAGATTTTATTCTTGTCAATAGCTAATAATACTCAAGTGCTCACATAAGCACTGAATGGTAAATGCAAAGATGTTTTTCTTGCGTTGCCTTTATGTCTGTGGAAATTATCTGTAAAAGCATAATGTTGCATAAGATAACACAGTCTTTTTTTACTGTCCTGACAAGCAATTTAAAATTCACAGTCATTTTTCTTTTTCCAGTGAAGTCAGTGTTTCGCTCAGCTTTGCTAACTCTCCATGTACAACAAACCATGGAAAACACTGGTCCTGGAAAGGACTACTTGTTTTCTGATAAACTCCAAATTTAGTACATGCCATCACTTTCATGCCTTATACGCAAATTTTTGGTAGGCTGAGGAAGTAGCACCATGTGACAGAAGAGGACTCATGATAATCTGAGAAAAAAAACCTTTTCTCATACTGGAAAAATTGTTGATGGTGGATACATTCATGCTGGGAGAAGGAGAAGCAGTGGGAAGCCATCTTTCAAACAGGTGGGTCAGAGCACATGCTGCTTGGGTAATGTGAATTGGGTACAGTACTGAACCACATACATACGAGAAAAACATCAGCACACACTTGAGATAAAAACAAATTATTCTTTAGAGATTCCTCATTAGTATTACAGGAAGGAAAAAAGGATACAAAGGAAATAATAACATCTATTTTAAAATGCAACTGCTGCGTACACTTGTGGTGCGCATTAGAGCACATGCACTCACTCCACTGTACTGAGGCTTGTTGCCTTCCTAAAAGAAGTCCTAAATGTTGTGCTCACCAAAGCAAACGAGATCATGACCTGCCTGTCACTTCCCCATGCTCACTGCTAACTATGTACCTCTAGAGGCTTCTGGCTGTTCTGGTTCTGGCCTCTAGGTCACTGCATCACCTCCATTCCAAAATAGTTTGATTTAAGCCTGGGGTTTCAGACCAAACTGTGAAGGCTGCATACGTGTTTAAAAGCAAATGACTTTATTTTAATGTTCTGCTTTTGGAAATGCATCCTAGAACTGTGGAGGCAAGCAGCAGTAACTTCACAAAAGCTTTGTATATCTGCTACAGGAAAAAAAAATTAAAAAATTAAAAAAAATCAAAATTACCTTAAAAAAAAATAAATTCAGTGTGGTGCCTTCAAACCATCTCAACTCTTACCACAGGTGTATGGACCCACTTTATAGCTAAGAACATTATTCTGTACAGCATGCAGTAGGGCTTTGTGATGTGCACACAGGAGTAACTCACACAAGTTAAAATACATAGTTTAGATTACACGTATGCACAGGGATATATATAAGAAGGGAAAGAATGGGTACAGAAGGGAAAGTAAACAGGGAGAGGAAGAGGTGTTTATATTTTAAAGTCTTCTATTTTAGGAACAAATTAAAATATCATTACTAGTTCATCCAAAAGTGGCAGCAAACAATTAAATGCACCATCTGTACAGGTCAGAACTGGGTAATATCTTTTTTTTTTTTTTATGCTGATAGAACTTAACTTACAGTGGTCTATTTTCAGTATATTTAAGTATTTGCCTACACTGGCCCATAGATTTTACTGAACTGGAACTGTTAAAAGCTCAGTGTTCAGTAGAATACAGCTGTCCCTTAATGCCTGAAGAAAGCCAAGCCTACCCCCTTGTTTTCTTGGGTTTGATCCCCATCTTGCTCTCCTATGGATGAGGATCACTGATTTCTAAGGGCACATGACAAGAATGACTAACAGTGCTTTGGAGATCTACATGCAGAGGCTGTGTATTAGCCCCAGCTTTGGTCTTCTAGGCTTTCCTGCAGGCTCTGGGAGCTAATTAATCCAAATCTGGGTGAGGTCCTCCAGGCATCTGCAAGACAGTGCTCTGCTCAGGCAAATACCCAAGAACTCAGTTTTGCTTCCCGAGCAGAATTTGCTCTGTACATTCAATCTTCAGACAAACTTGGGTCTGCCTCTGTCAGCTGTAAAGTTGGTAGAATTAAGCGATAAAAAATTAAAGCAAGAGTTTAAAAATTACTGATACATACAAAAGGTGTGATTTTTAAAAATTTCTGTTGTCCAACTCACAGGTGAATATCTGCACATCTGGTTTTGACCTAAAGAGTTTAGCATTAACAAAGGCTTCTCATTTATCATTTCTGCATCTCTACATAAATCTGTTTTGGCAAGAGGAGAACCTTGGCAGTTCACCACAACTACGATGCTCGCAAACAATGACTGTGACTTTGTGTTTCACTTCTATCATACTCCTCTCTGTCTTTTCCCACTGTAATCTCCTTGGGCAGAGGCTGTCCTCTTGTGTAAATATCTATGCTATATCTAAAACGGACTGAAATTGCAGAGGGGCCCTCTCCTCCGTACTGCAGGCAGGACAATACCATAGAAAGCACTCATGCACTTGCACCAAGACAGTACAGGTTTGGAGAACCAAGTGACATGATTTCTCCAATGAAGTTGCATCTGAAGTAGCTGACTGCTCAGTATTAATTGGGTGGATTATTAATGCTTTGCTTTACTGGCTACACATATTTGCAATGAAGCATACTCCTTTCTGCGTGGCAGAAAACATTTATTGGAATTACTTTAAAAAGAAACAGTATTTGATTGCTCCCAAATGCACATATATTTGTGACATGCCAACAATCAAATTAGAATAGTATCAAGCTTTTAAAATTCAGGACACGTAGGACCATCTGTTTTCTTGTCAACAACCTCAGCCTCTCTCTCCATATCCCAAACACTGCTGAAAATGTTCTTAGTGGCTGCACAACTCCCTTCTTCCTTTTACCCCCAAAACTTAAAGTAGTAATTAATGATGTGACCATTTCAGCATTCTTATCTTCAGCCTGGCGGTTATCTGCAAATTCTAAGGTTCACAAAGACTTGCCTAATTCATGGCCAACTGTGTCCTGGAACTGAGGAGGGATGGAGAAGATGGGCAGGAGTCCTCCAAGCATTTGTGCAGAAACACATCAGCGGTTTCGGCAGATGAAAACCAAACAATTATTGCAGGAAGTGCTTTACAACCCAACATATTTCAAGCCTGGCATCCGTATGTGTACGCACACACTGGTACCCACTCACTGCCAAGCTTCACAGAGCACAGAGCTATTTCCACAGAGCCCAAAAGCATGAGTTAAAAGGGAGGGAGGTCAGCAGTTCACATCTAACATGGCTGCTCTATCTAAACAGCTTCCTTATAAAGGGAATGGAAGATCCCAGCTCTGCCCATATAAAGGGTAGAGCTAATTTCAGTTAGATGTTTATTTATGGGAGATCTGAAATAAAGCAAGCTGAGACATTTGATTTTCTTACTTAAAACAAAATATCCTATCAGGCTCGCTCTTCTTGCCTGCATCTACAAATCACAATATGAGAAAGGATTATTGTCCAAAGTATGATGCAATTGTAATTTTCAGAAGTTGAGCATCATTATAGCAAAATCCCCCTCAGCTGATTTTTTTTAAACCATTTCTTCATTTTTTTTGACGCCACATCTGGCATATAGAATACAGATGATCATTTGTTTATATATCTGTCTAAATGCCTTTTCCAAACACAGCCAGATGGAGCCTTTCAAAATCAAATTAATTTCAGATTAATTCACTCTGGACCCACTCCAGTTTCATGACTCTATGCTTTGAGGCACCATCTAAATTGATTTAGAGTCATGAACTTAAATAGCTCAAGTCCTTAGGTATAGAAGAAAAAGATCCTTCTTGCATACTGAAAGAGTCAGCAAATCAAGAGTCTGCAATTGTAAGTTTTTGCTGCTGCTAGCAGCCCCCCAAATCAACCTCAGAATGCATCCGTCTTTATAGTGTCAAAATCATCTGAAACCATTCATATTTCATCTCCCTCAAAAAATCACACTAGAATTTATCTCGTCAATGCTCTAACTTCCCTTGATGAGCCCAATAAAATTTACTGCTCTAATTAAAAAGCAAAATAAAAAAAATAGTTTTGTTCTAAACCTTGCAATAAGCAGCAGAGAAAGACAGGAGACAGGTAATAAAAATCTCCACTGCAATAGATTTATCTAAGGAGTTATAAACAAATGTAGCCTGCAAACAGTGTGGGCTTGCATACTGTCAATCCTCCATGTATGCCTTTATTATCTCACTTGTTTCAATTGCAATTTGGGTTTCCATGGAGACGTAACAGTCAACTCAGGAAAATTATAAGATAAATGTCAGGCAGTGATAACGGTGTTAATGAAGCTTCATTGACAAGCATTACTATGCTTCAAATAATAGGCATATTTCTATTAGCATATGTATAACCTGTCCGGAAGAAGAAGAAAAATTCCCAACAACTGGGAAAGACAATATTAAAAAATTAAAATGAAATTGTGAACATATAAGACACATGACACACAATGAAACATTGCATCTATGTGAAATGATGAATTCCTAACAAACAGAAGAGATCTTGGTTCGAAATTTAATTGCCTGCTTCCTTTTGAAATGTTTTGCACTGCTATCACATTGAAAAAGGGCTCAGCTGACATGGGCAGATGCACTTCAGCACGGTGTGACACTTGTTTCCTTACAACGCAAAGCTGGAAAGAACTGCCTCACCAGGCACTTTGAAGCATATGGTTTCACAATGCAGAAATACAGCTGCACTGAGCTCTTATAAAGATGCAGACCTCAGTGGAAACACAGTGTACACGCAAACACAGCTCTTGGGTGCTGCAGGGTGGCCTACCATGGTACCTAACATTTCATTTTGTCAATTTACTAGAAGGAGTGGGGAAATCCTGTCATGGAGATTTCTAGGATAATTTCTGCAGATGGATGAGAGGCACCAAGATATTCACTGCCAATCTATTAAGTGGTTTTGCCGTTGTCTGGAAAGACAAGAGGTGGCAGACGTTGTTCCATCTCTTCTTACACCACTACCTGGCCTTTGAAAATTGTTCAGTCCTGTTGTAAGAGTGAAGTCTCTTGGAAAACTGGGTTCTGGTATTAGCTGAGTCTTAGAGAGGCAACAGATAAAATGATGACATTGAAAATCAGGATCAGGCTTGGTTTAGTGACAGAGAACAGGGAAATCTTAAACCTACAGGAAAACAAAGAGGAAAATCTTTATCCCTCCCAAAATTTGATGGTAAAGCATATGGTCAGGAAAAGTTTTGCACAATGTGGAAAGCTCTCAAATATTACTCTTATGAATAACCTTATGAAAATGTGGTTCTTCTGAACATCTTATACAGGACAGGAAACTAGATGATTTTTCCACTTAAATGGAAAACATAGCTGGGGTTTGGGTCAGGGGCAGAGGGGCTTCTTGTCTCCTCTCTGAAGTACTCCGTTCCTTCCACCACTTTGAAATTCTGCCTGTTTAGTAAAGGAGACCATGAATGCTGTCTTGGAAATACTTCCCAGTTCTTCAAAGAGGAGTGTGGAAATCTCTTTGTCTAGCCAGGTTGTGGGAGCAGAAAAGGGAGTTGGAAAAGTGCCCAGTCCTTCTGTAGAGCTGACCTCAGCTTTGATCATACTGCTTGACAACAAAGTCAATGTATGTATGTATATATATATATATATAAATGTCATATTACTGAGAAGTTAAAAAAAATCCAAACTTCTGAATCTTTTATAATCACTTCTCCATACTACGTACTAGAAAAACCTGAGTACCTCATTAGATTGCTGCTAAAATGTCAATAGTTAGGAAGTGATTTTCCCCAGTCATTTCCAGTGTACTTACAACTCACTTTGTTATAACTCACTTTAGTGCTTTTTCTTTCTTTCTTTTTTTTTTTTTTTTTTTGGAAGTGGGGGTGGGGGGAACAATAACAACAACATAACCCACAAATGAACCAAAAAAACCAAAAGCCTAACTATTAACTATGACTGGTAGTTGATTCTGTGTTACAGCATGACTCCTCACGACAACGTCATGGAAGACATAACAATGCCTTCAACTGCTGCTCCCAAAGTCTTATACAGTGCCACTAGTGTTAAATGGTCCCTGAACCAAATCTCACCAAATTCACCATTACCAACACATGCAGCTGTGATGTGTGGATTACAGAAGAGAAACTGGCTTCAAATCCAGAATACTAAACAATTTTTTAATAGAAAAAACACTGCTTATGGGATGGAAAGCACTGCCCTGTGCACATAACAAAATGGGTCACGCTGTCTCCATTTCTCTCTTGTTGAAATGTCTACATCCCATCACAATGTGTACTCCTCACTCTTCAAAGCATGATTTGTTCTCTTGTGTATTTTGGGTTGCCAACGTATACTTTAAAAAGAGTGGATATGTAAATGCACCCCCTGCACTAGTAGTTAATAAAGAATATTGAAGAGCAAGATATTATTTATTGATTCTATTTATCTTCATATTATCAACTTATTTTGCTTCCCCTGTTTACTTGGCTACAGTGTTCTTTTGAGGCTTACAAGAAAACAAACTACATACAATTTAGAAAGGAACTACTCTCCTTTTAAAGGTATCATTCACAGCAATGAAAAGCCTCAGGAAAACTGGTTTTAAATGTTCCTAATAAACACACCGTAAAAATCCCAACATAACCACACCCTAACACGCACTTCTGGAGCCATGTGGCAGTCATTTATGGGGTCAGTGCCGTTTTCAAAGGCAGACCTCCATCTTCTAGTCACAAGCTGCCAAGGAGCTCAGCACAGCCTCATGGTGAGAATCCATCCACACATTGCCATTATGAAGCCTCTTGCCAAATGAACAGGAAAACACATCATGTTGAAAACTGTTCTTAAGGTCATAGCAAATACTTGCCACAGGAGAAATGTAAAAGGATGAGATAACTTTGTAATAGTGTGTTTTGGGCTTTTGCTTTTGGGCTTATCCTTTTGGGTTAATTTTTTCCTGTGAAGGTTTTACTCTCAAGTGAAAAATGAAAGCAGGTCTTATGGACTGGCTGACATCCTTCAGAAGACATGGAAAGAAGGAGATGGGAATACCATCCCCATCCCTTCAGCCATCCTGTGATGTACAAAGCCTCTTAACTCACAACAGTTTAGTGCAATAGAGAAGTTAGTTAAAGACTTCTGGCTGCATTTTTAAGCTCTCTGTAGTGCTCTTGACCTGTGGAAATCTGACCATCTCAAGTCTGGTTGGCTGTTAGCACCAGCATGAAATTCAGTGTGATTTGTAGAAATCTCTGTCATCACACTACAGGGTTAATTTCTTTCTTTTTTCTTTTTCCCTTTTCCCCCTGAGAAGAGGAAAGCTCTTATTTGTGATGACAAGCCTTTGGAAAGCCGGAGGACTACTAAAGGCATGTGGATGCCTGAGATCTCTAACCCTCTTCCAACTGTTTTTCCATGTAAGCCCTCTCTGCACAGATACTGGCACCTTTTCTTAGCAGATGGAACAAAGGAAGAAACCTGTCCTGGGGCAAGTGGAGGCACCTGGACACTGCCAAAGGGAGAACACAGACCTGAAGCTCCCAGGTCTCATCTGCTTGATACAGGAAACACAAGGGAATCCAAGCATCGTAAATGGGATTTTAATATAGAAACATTTGCTTTAATAATGTGAGGTCTGAACCTGCTGAGCTTGTCTCCATAAGTAAGACAAATGGAGAAAAAAATGATGACTTGTTTGTAGTCCAACTCCTGACAACAAAGAGCTGTGGCCTCGTGCTCGCTTTTGGGGGAACACAGGCAGGGATGTCTGTGCCAAACATGGACTGTTTACATGGGTTGACAGTGATCGGACAAGGGGGAATGGTTTTAAACTAAGATGGAAATTTAGGCTAAATGTTAGGAGGAAGTTTTTCACTCGCGGTGGTGATGCACTGGAACAAATTGCCCAAAGAGGTTGTGGATAACCCATCCCTGGAGGCATTCAAGACAAGGCTGGATATGGCTCTGGGCAGCCTGGTCTAGTGGCTGTCAACCCTGCTCATGGCAGGGGGGGTTGAAACAAGATGATCTTTGAAGTCCTTTTTCAACCCAGGCCATTCTATGATATTATGGAGATTTACCCAAACAATTACAGATTCACCTTGAAGGATGTTACTAACAGCTCAGTATAAGGCGCATCTACTTTCTTCCTATAACCACCGTCAGAGAAGACAAAGTCTTTTAGAAGAATGAAACTGGGAAGTGTTTCTAACGGTACAGAACAGAGGACAATGCAGCAACGGTTTGTCAGCTACACTCTTTCGTAAGTCTCTTCCACTTGATGTGCTCATTTCCCTCACCTTATAATGACTGCATTACGTTCCCATGCCAATGAAGTACTCTGAAGCATTCAGAGGAAAGCACTATATACATGTTTAACTGTTATATTATTAAAGACGAAAAGAACTAAAAACAACCTTCCATGATATGCTTTTCCTTTTAACTTCATGCAATTCTAATTTCTTCTAAAAGCAGTATTTGAAAATTATGCAACCCAGCAGAAGTGAATACTTTCCAAAGCCACTATTATTATTATTTGCATTACAGGAGTGTCTCTGAGGCCCCAAACAATGCTGGCTGCTTTTTAAGTAGCAGACCTAATTTTATTAGTTAGCCCAGATGTTTTCCTACTACTTTCATATGTTAGGAAACATGATGCACTCCCAGAGGACTTTAATAGGTGGTAGAGAAAAAAAAGGGGAGAAGGAGACACATCACATCTAAATTCACTTCTCCTGTGAAGTCAGGGATATTTAATCTACTGTTTTATACCAAGTAGTTTCATTATATAGCTCAACATACTGAATGTTTCTTACTTTCCCGTGTTTCCATCTCTCCATGACTGGACTCAATACCAGCACAGTTGACTGAAGTAGTCAATATTTTACTAAAAATAGTCAGACAATCTGGAGGTCAGTATCAAGAGTTTTCTGTCAGAATGCACATATATTCCATGAAGTTTGAAGATGGATGGGAACACGAGTCAGATGTGTCAGTTCACATCTGACATCACTCCCTGTTTTCCAGTCATTTATCCAGGACACCCTCTGCCATCCTTTTCTATTTGTTTCGATGATGCATTCTGGGACAGAGTTGTGTCAGCCTGAGATGCTAATTAAACCTACCTTGAAATATTAGTAGCTATATAACATATGATTGGTGTAATAAAAATAGTTTGGATATGGAAACTGCTATTAGCTTTTACATACAATAAAATATTTAATAAATTCTAATTGCCTGGGGGATTTTTGCAAACAACAGGGATTAATGAATATAATATATACAATGCATTTCTATGTTCAATAAACAGAAAAATCAACCTTGACAGTGTACTTTCATATTCAGAACAGATATGCAGCTCATATGGAAAAGGAAGGAGATTACAACAAGCTTTCCCTTATCTGCACGGAGCTGTGAGGAGTTCGGAGTCAGCAAACGCAGCGCACTTAGGGCTGCAGCAGCCAGGCCACTGACAGCTACATCCACACTATGCATCCTTGAGGAGTCATTAAGCCTAAATCACAGCTTGCGATTCCTAATCTTACATGGTCAATGGGCGCGTGTTTCTTAAAAATGGGTATATTGGTGGAAGCGAGATTTCGACTTGAGGAGAAGCGCTTTACGAGCTCAGCCGTACGAGCGCTGCAGAAATGTACACAAAGCTTTACAAATGACCTCATTTTTACCAGGAAAGGACAGCTCAGTTGTGTTCTATATTTTCCTGAACTGAAAGGAAGGCCCCACAGCCAAACTGTCATGTCTAATCATTGTGTTACTTGAGCATGCTTAAAACAAACAATTTTTTTTTTTTCCCTTTGAAAAAAACAGCAAACCAAAAGCTGTGGAGCAATTGTGTTTGGGAGAGCAGGAGCTGCATTTTCCAGCACATAACAAAGTCATCAGAGGAGCAGTTTTGCTCAGTTTGATGAACGAGATTTACAGGGATACGCTTTGACCACATTTATGATATGAAATGATTATTCCCTCCCCCCACTTTTCCTCTTAGGTCATGGATCAAATGTGACCCATTTTCCTTGAATGCTTTCCCACCACCTATTTTCCCTTTGGAGTGGTAAGCCAGTTGCTAAGGACACATTACAAAGACACCACAAGCACTAACTATCTCCCCCCAAACATACATAACCACTTCTCCCTTGCCTTTATGATATTTTCCCCTCTCTCAGCTTCCACTCTGAACAAGATCCTGCTTTACATTCAGGAAAGCCAACAACTGCTTATAAGGACAAGCTTAGCACGAGAATAGGATTTTCTAATGACTACAGAGACTCCCGGGGCCCTTCATATTTAAAAAAATATAAAGGCAGCAGTCTTGGCTTTTAATTACTCCTAATTCTAAATCTCATGGCCTTAAACACAATAGCTCTTTCAACTCAGAAAAAAAATGACACTAATCAGTAAGAGTCCCCTGCGCAACCTGCTAGCCCTCTGATGGCATTGCAGTGTTTGCACTGTTCTGATTTTTCAAGGTTGACCAATGAGTCAGCAAAGCCAAGATGACTTAAAAGCATTAAATCATGCAACTAAAATGGCTTTTTTTTTAATATATATACAGTGCTGGCTGGGTTGCAATTAGCAAGGGGAATCAGTATAAGGCAAATATTGTAAGAGCAGAGAGAGACAAATAGGGAATCAAGGGAGATGGTGTTCATTTCGGAACAAGTAAGTCCCAGATGTTACAATATTTGTGGTTTAATACAACTCCCCTCACTAGCCAGGTAAGGAATGTAATTTAAAAGCATTAAAGTTCTGGTACTGAGACTCAACAGAAACTAAGTGAAGATTTCCTTCATTTTCTCTACTTCCCTTGGAGAAGCCAACAAGTACTTCTAATTGGTGTAAAGTTCTGGGAAAGGGAAAATTTTTGTTGTTGTGCAGTGTTTTCTAAGAAAATCCTTGTCCTTGGCATTTGTAAAAGAAAAGGTGTCATTCTGAGTATCTCATTTAAAAGTTAAAGATGAGGACGTAACATTGCAGCTACTTGGATTTCCCTGAAGATTTCAGCTTTCTGCGTCTCTTATTACACTTCCTAGTAATGCACCACACTGGCACTGACTTCTATGATCAATACCTCTGGTCTTCTAGCAATTAGATGTATAAAGTACAAGTGTTTCCATTATACAGATTCACATTTAAATTACTGTTACAGAATGGACAAGGCTGAGGCTTTGGTCACAATCCATGTTTTTACAGAATACAATCCACTTTTTCCATGGCACATCCAGAACATGCTTCCTCTGAAGTCTTGTCCAGGTGACATAAATCACACCTGTAATGGGATTATCCAGACAACAGGACGGTAGATCCACACACTGAAGACAAATTGCACCATGAACACAACAGAAAGGTTAGTTTTCAGTATCCAAACCAAATGAACTATAAATACATCTACAGTTGAACTATCCATGAGTAAACTGAGTTTCCACAGGAGTAGTCTAAGTAAAAACCTCCTGAAAAAACCGTAACAATCCTGCCAATTGTGTGAGTTCCTTGACTGAGACACAAAATTTCCACTTTTGAACTAAAGGAACAATTACATTAGCTTTTGCTGAACAGCGAAATACTGATACTGACTGAGATGCCCACAAAAATACCCAACATACGGCCTAAGCTGCCATGCATCCCAAAGTGTGTCCCATGAACACCTTATGTGTACATGGAAAGCACAGCACAGCTAGTATCCCTAGAAGGGACAAGGCATCCCTTCCAAAGGAAAAAGCATGATTTGTCCACCTGAAACAGGCAACCAAACCTGTGTTTTCTGGACATTCAAGTAACTGCCTAAAACCTCAAGCAATTTTTCTTTTTTTCTTAACTGTATACTCTATTCCTCTGCTCCCCTTTGTATACACTCTTCTTCCTACTGCTCCTCTTTTTCTTTGTCCATGAGGTATCTTTTCTTTATGTCTAGCTCATCTGCTCTTGACTAAACACATAATTCCACTATACATCAAACACACACAAGTAAGGACAGCAGCAAAGGTAGTCGGTCCTCATTACTGATATGTTCCTGGACTCTATTTTAAAAGCAGAGTGAGCAACAGCAACTTTGAAGCGTATGAATTCAGCACTCTTAGCATCATCTTCTATCATTTTCGAACAGTTTGGCATCCCAGCAGCTCTATTCCAGTCCACAAAAATAAGCAAGGTGTGTACACTGTTGGCTTATTTTTCCCTGTGCTGTTTTTGTCAACTTGCTTTCAGGCACCTGTGACGTTCTCCAGCTACCACTGCCTGCTGCTCACATGCTTAACTTAGTGAAAAACACACAGGTCAGATGTAGGAAAAACCCATCCTTTGGCCGCGTGTAGCCAAGGCAGCGCTGTCCTCTGGGGTGCGCTGGTTATCCGCTTACCCGACGATTTCTGAAAGACTCTCCACTTGCATTTCCCCTTTTCCCAACAGTGGCTGACCTCTCAATAGAGCTCTCGTGCAAACCAATAGCTAGACGGACAGGCCGTAATTTTCTCCCTCTGTTACAACCTGAAGAAGAGATGTCAGGCAGCAGCACGCGACTGCTCCATTTTGGTGGTTAGTGCCTTGCATCATCCTTTCAGTGGTATACGCGAGAAGTGATTGCTTTCCAAAGGCAGGCACGGGGAGCCAGGTTACAATGCTGCAAAGAATACCCATTACAGTAAATTAAAATCCTTAAACAAATTACCAACAGTGAAACAATCTCTGCTTCAATTATGTGGTTAGCTGGCACATCAAGTCTTTTCTTGCTTTGGCCAGAAATATTGAAGCCATGATTGATCTAATCTGTAATCATGTGTGGTTTTTTTTCTAAATTAGAGATAATATAAAAAGCACAACAATGTGCATGTATATATTCACAGTACCATTGCAGACATCCAAAAGCAACTCTATTTCATCTTCGCTGCTTTGCATTTTAACCTAATTTCTTCCCTTCTGCAGTCTATGGTAAATACAATATTTGCTTTTAGAGTTCTCCCTCTCCAGGGGTTAGAAAGGAAAAGTACTTAACACAGAGATTATCTTTCTGGTGTTGCTCTGTACGAATAAAAATTGTTACATTAATGGAAGTATGCAGTCATATTCAAACACCATTAAGTACCTCTCCAGAAAACAGAAGGAAAGGGAGTGATGAACTGCAGCATAGCTCTGCTTGGACTTGCAAGCACTCTTGTGCTTCTCCCCCGTTTACCAAGCAAAGGATTCCCCGGGAAGGAATTTCCAGCCTTTCTTGTTCTTTCATTAACTCTTCCTAGCCTGTTACAAGCAAGCCAGAATACTAATGCCGAGGGAGGAAGCACAGACATATACAACAGCTGATTCCTTGTTGTTGTTAGGTCAACAACTTCTTAAAATCTTGCAATGAAATTCTGACAAATGGAAGTAAAATATGGACCTTACATCACTGGGATCCCATTTCATTCCTACAAACCTAAATCTTTTGTGTGCCTGCTTTGGGCTTAAAAGAATGCAATAAAATGCTTTCAAAGAGACCAGGATTGATTGTATTATACATTCCTCTTCCTTCCTGGGTGTAGGACTTATTTTTAGCTGGTTTAAATCAACATAGGTCAGATGTGTATCTGCTAATGAGTACTGGTAATTAAGTTTTTAAACCACACAGCAGCAATCCAACACTTTCATGTTGTTGATCTCTCTCTAAATTTGTGTATATTTTCAGAGTTCTTTCTGAGAGCCCTATTTGATTTAATTCCATTAAGATCTTCAAGGGTAATGTTACTTGCAAGAGCTCAAAATAGCATTAAAAACAGATTTTTCATGTCAGATGTTGTTCTTTTTCTTTGGAAACCTTTGTAGTAGTTTTGTATAACAGAATTTAATTTATCACAAAGAAATAGGAATGTACATCCTGAGACTGTGACTTCTGGGCTTTTGTATTTTGCCATGCATCAAAAAATGGAAAACATAAAAGCTCAAATTCTTGGCCTTGTTTCACTGTTTACAAACTCTACAGCACGCACCCTTACCTGTGCTGAAGGGCAGCTTGACAATAAAGCTCTGCAAAACTTCTTGGAAAAGCTCTAATCACAGTCTAGTTAACTTTTGGGAAAAAATGGCTTATGTCACTTGTTCCCTCCTATAAAATGGAAATATCTGTCTGTGTTTGTCAAGTACTTTAAAACAGCATGTGAGCAAACTGAGACTGGTGTAGGTACAGAAGATGTGAGGGAATATGGCAAGAAATGGACTCCTTTCCCATAGATTTCAATTTAAGCAGTTCACGGGAATCAGACAGGCTGCCATGAGTAGGTCTGTTCAAATATAATTTCATTTGTACGTGTCTACTTTCCCCTGCATAGTGTAGAAGCTAAAGAGGAAAAAAAAAGAAAGCCTCAGCATGATCTTGAAATTAATTTTCATGATAGGAGCAATTGAGACCATCTACTATGGTACTTATAATTACATTATACTGTTTCTTGAAGAAAAGCGGCCAGCTATATTCTAAGAAAATATTAACCCCATCAGCCCAATCAGAAATCACTACGTTTTATGTATTCTTCCTTTTATTAACATTCACAAGGTGCCCATTAGAAGCAACTTCGCTGCTATCCTAAATCACTTCTAATTACGACGCGAACAAAAACACGACGGAACTGTTATTCCAGGGCTTCGAACAAAAGGCTCTCTGCTGTCCAAAAGACATATCAGCACTGGATGATTTAGTCCATGATTTTGTTTACTGCTTTCAACTTTCATTAGTGTTAAAAGCACTAAGATTGTTTCCCAGACAGCTGAGGTTTCCAAGGAGAGAAAAGAAATCAACACCCTGATGCTGAACTCTACTTGCAGCTGGCCAGAGAAGCAAACAGTAGCCTGAGTGATAGGCAGGGCACCATCACCTGTGCCTTTGTTTTTCAGGTCGCATTATCACTGTGTTTGCTTTCTAGGGAAAGGAAGAGGGAAAGCAGAGTGCTTGTGGGGACAGACATGTTTGGCTCGTGCCCTGGCTTTGTGCCTGCATCCTAAACCAGGTTTGGATTGTCCCACATCAGCTATCCCACAGCAAAGTAAGCTGTCAATTCAAATACATTAAGTGCCTGAAGTGGTTACTTCACCTCTGCTAAGCAGCCTCACTGAAGCCTTGGTGCTCTAAAAAATGGCTGGAATCAATGCTGGATAAATTTTTAGTCGAAACTACATCACTCCCTGATTTCAGCTCCAAGCTTTTGACAAAGCTTTCAAAAAATGCTAGATGCATTTCACAGGAGCTGAAGCTTCCAGCTGAAGAAAACAACTATTATTTCCTAAAACATTAGTCTCTGCAAGGCTTTTACAAGTTTAATCCCATTTAGACACATACTAATACCCTCTCAAACTGAAATGAAGAAGTGAAGTACAACTGAAAACAAGGAATTAAAACAATTATGCTGATATTTCACTCTTAGAATTCTGTGTGGAAGGGCCCTGCTTAAGCAGCCTGACCCTATGGGACCTGCTTCAAGTAACTGGTGCAGCAGATGACCTCAGAGGTCCAAATGCAGAGAGAGGTCCTCTTTGGTCTGTACATCAGCACTCTGAAGAAAAATTGCCAGAACTGGAGGAAATGTTTTAGGAAATAGATTATGTATCCTTGGAGAAATCTCTGAAATACCAAGTAAGGAGTCATTCCCCATCCTCTTTCAATAGGACTCAATATCAATCTTTCTTTGTAACATCAGTTATTCTCTTAGAGGTGGCATTATGACTCTTCTGCCCACAAAAGGTGGTGATAAAAAAGTTCCCTCCATCCCAGCAACAGTGCCTCAAACCCAAACTGTCTATCCTTATCACCAATGTAACATACTCCTTTTGTTTATAATCTCTGTACTTGTATCACTATCTTGTATAGCTAGATAAGAGATTAAGTGGATTTATGATACAGCAACTGTACTATGGTATTATATTTTACTAGTGAAAATGCAATCATCGTTCTTCTAAAAATATCTTTCTGCCATTCAACAATATTGTTATTAACATGCACACACAACAATAAAATCTTATGGGCATTCACAAGCAGTTGTTATGTCATTTATGAGACAATGATGAAGCTGCACACTATAATTGTCATTTGTTAAAATGGAAAAAAACAGTACAAATTAAACCAATCAATATTAAATAAATTAGTGAAAAACCAATCAGTAAATCAATTATTTAAACCTATCAGTAGATCAATTATTTACACTACGATGAGGTGCCGAAAGTTTTCTACTAAGATGATGCAACTGAGTAGTCAAACAAGAAAATCCTGAAATCAAAAACACTAAAGTAATGCTGATCAATCTGCATCTCCTTGGCCTATGTTGGTGATGACTAAAAGTTTGCATTTGAGCCGACATACTGGAGAGCCAAGTATAAGACAAAATATAGCCATGCTCCACTTCTCACTGCCCTGAAATCAGCAGGTCAAATAAAGAGGGAATCTAGATTCCCCAAAGCCGGTAATGTGATTGCAAGCTACAAAACTTGACTTTTTCAACCTCCCTCAACCTTGGTCATTTGTCAGAATTTCACAAGAAATGATGAACAATTTTGAGAGTGAAAAGATTGATACCAGTAAGTAATAACTTATGCAACTTAGCAACTCTCTTTCACCTCCTTTTCTCTGGGGTGTGTCTTGAGAAGGAAAAACAACAAGCTGCCAGACAATCTACTCTTCTGCAGCCCGTGCAGTACAAGCAATTCAAGGGCCAGCCCGTGCTTCAAGAAACAGCACCATAAGGGAACACATTCCATGGCCTGATCTTCTATTAGACAATCTCGGGAGCCAGGAAAACATTACACTGGCTGTATTCCTTCTGCACACAAACAAAATGGACACTGCTTATGCATACACAAACTAAAGAAGGCTTTACAAAAAAAAAAATGTTTTCCAAATATCAGTTTGTAATCTGGTTCCACTTAGAATATAAAACACGCTCCAAAAGGGAAAGGCTATACCTAATTTTTAAAAAATGAGCTGTGCTGGTAACATATTTGCACTGAATCAACTGCATAAATTTTAGAATTCTTCTTAGCATGATATCCAAATAAATATTTATTAGTGTACTAAACCTTCCTCTTGTTGGCTAGCACATAAACCCAAACCATACCTTACAAAGACCTAAATTGTAAACTGCATCTCAGCAGTTTACTATGCACTGAAGCACGCCAAACAAAAGCCAATACGAGCATCTCCCACATGAAAATGAAAAGGCTGGTGCAATTCACTTTAAACATGCTTCTCTCTTGGCTTCTGGAACACCACTTTGCTGTTCTCTTCTCGGTCCCCAGTTGCCTCTTTGCCAAATGTAACATGTATTTATAAGAATTTAAAAAAAGAAACAAAACACTACCAACAACCTACCAGACAAGTAAATGCTGTGTAAGGGGGAGGACAAGTATTGGAGCTAGATGTAGCAGCTTGCTTTTACTGTCTCTTTGCTCTCGGGAAAACGCAATAGTTGCTTCTGAATATTAATTGAATAAAGAGCCGTGCAAAATCCAGCTGTTGCCCATGTGATTGGGTCTGGAAGAAGGGTGCTTTTCTGCCCTTCGTTTCATTTCTGGACTTCCAGAGATGCACATATGTAGCCCTGTAAGTGCACAATTTAATTCTGCAATCCATCTGTGAAACTCCAACTTCTCTGACTCCAGTGGCACATCAACATTCTGGAAGCTGTAACTAGGATAAGAAAAATTAATGAAGCTCTCCTCCACATGCTGTGGTTACATAGGTCAATAAAGAGACCAGGTTGTCAGTAGAAGAACATATGCTTCCAACTCCATTTTTTTTTTGCATAGGTTTAACCAAGTTGAAAGGCCATGAAGTAAGAGTACTGGACAAACATGCTTCCTCTAGTTTTCATGGGTTTAGCTACTGAGTTGCATACTTGAACACATGCTACAGACTTCAGCACATCTCTGCAGATGGCAGCCCTGCGCCCTGCAGCAGATGTCCCACATTAGGCTCACTTGGAAGGACAGGGAAGGGTGACATAGCTGGGGACCACTTACACCCAAGCTCTTAGAAAACTAACAAATGATGATTTGCACCTTGGCTTCAGGTGTCAAACCCGAGCAAGTGTGAATTTGGAAGAAGTACTCACCACCTGTTTTATGGGAAAAAAAAAAGGTCCTTCTAGTTGTCCCATGCTGAGTCCTCATATCAGTGACCAGTTTTGACCTTACAGGACATGTGGAAGTATCAATAAGTGCAACCAGGGAGGTCTTTACTGAGATTTTTTTAAATGACTAAGATCTTTATCCTGTCACATCTTCTGGGAACTAGTACAATTTAATTTGATTTTAAACTGCACTGTTTGATGAAATGTCCTGTTCTTTAGTTCAGTGAAGTCAAGACACAATAAATGGATTTTTAATGGATGAAAGTTCAATTTTTCTGGCAGCAAAGGCACATAAGGAAAAGAGACACAATGTACAAATGATGCACTCTGTGCTGACTTTCGACCTCAACCATTTCATGACAGGTATAAAAATGAAATACTGAGGGGATGAAATGAGAGAAGGAAAGGGAGAGATCCTTGAATGGCAGCAATGCTAATATCCAAGCAGCACACAAGTCATGTAGAAATAAAGGTTGGTTTTGATGCTACAACAACAGTACAGCCCAAAGCAAGCTAAAAATATTCTTCTTCTCTTATTCCTCTTTTTACATATTAACTGCTATTTATGTTCAGTGTTGGACTTTCTATTGCAAGAAAGGTTACTTAGTAAAGTCAGACCAGATGTTTTAGGGGGATAAATATAGTACAATGATTAATCTCTGTATCACATGAAGAAATCCTTAGTAGAACACATACAAATTATGTTTTTCTTCAGTGTATTTGGAAATTAGCTCACCATTAAAGACACAGTTCAAGGCAGTGTTTCCTCAGTCCTGATCGAGAAACAAAACAAGAAATAAAAATAGCTCTGATGGTGACCGTATTCATCAGAACTTGACCAAGCCACATTAATTAAATAATGATTATTTAATTGAAAATATGATACACTGTATCTAAAGCCCTGGCAGACCATTACAAACTATATGGAAGCTCCAAAAATACTTCAGAATCAATTAAAAGATATTGAAATTGAATACAAATTAAAGACCAAAGCATCTATGCCTGTATGTTTAGCTCTACTAGTTCAGTAATATCCAATTTATAATCTCTAGTGATCTGTCAGATACAGATTATATCTTTTGACATATAATATCGATATATTGCAACTGCTTACATCTGCTTAGCGGTTCTGAGCTAGAAAATGGTATTTTCAGTGTTTTCCCAGAGAGGAGGAAAGCATCAGCATTTAAATATATACCCACAAACGTTTAGATTTGAAGCATTCTCACTGGATCAGCCAATAGAGGCTTTCACATAGCCTTACTGAAGGGCAAAATTTATCTCCCAGCTTCACCCAGAAGGAGTGTCAGCGCTGTTTCTGTCTTTCAATAGCACTTGTCAGGTTAATTAATTAATTTCTTATCACACATTGCTCTGGCCTGTTGCTCTTCGTGATACTCAGCTCAGGTGAGGCCACACCTTGAGTACTGTGTTCAGCTCTGGAACCCTCACTACAAGAAAGACACTGAGGCCATTAACCATGTCCAGAGAAGGTCAAAAAAGCTGTGAAGGGTCTGGAGCACAGGTTTTACAGGGAGTGGCTCATGGAACTGGGATTGTTTAATCTGGAGAAGAGGAGGTTCAGTGGAAACCTTATTGTGCTCTACAACTGCCTGAAAGGAGGTCGTGGTTAGGTGGGGGTTGACCTCTACCACAACTAGCAACAGGATGAGAGGGAATGACTTCCAGTAGTGTCAGGGGTAGTTCAGATTGGATAATAGGAAAAAATTCTTTTCTGAAAGACTGGTGAGGTGCTGGAACAGGCTGTCAGGGAAATGGTTGAATCACTGTCTCTGGAAGTGTTCAACAACTGTACAGATGTGGTACTAAGGCACATGGTTTAGTGGAAAAATATTGGTGGTAGGTGGATGGTTGGACTAGAAGGTCTTTTCCAACCTTGGTGATTTAATGATTTTGTGTTCTTGCTGATTTCATCTTTTGTGGGCGTCACTTCCGAAGGGTTTTTGTTTTCACTGGTCTTTTCAGCAGCTCTGAAGGCAATTGGTGCCATTTCTGTCTCAAAAACAAGGCTAATTTGTTCTCAGCAAACAAGACATGGTGCACACTGCCTATGGAAATCCAAGCTAAGAGCCTGCTTTGGGTCTTGCACGGGATAGGTCACAAGGAGTGTTGGCATCTCTTTCCCATGGATTCTGATGACTTGCAAATCACATTTTTATCAAATGTTTTCACTAGCTTATTAAAAAAACAGGGGGGGGTTTCAAGCAAAAGAGACATATTTAGCCTTAAACTTTCACTTCCCTACTAAAACCTCCTTCAAATACAGATTGCACTCAGTTGCAATATACCAACAGATATAATGTTCCCTTTCCAGATGCAGTCATTAGCATCTTACATTAAATAGTTTATAATGGAGCCACGTTGTTCAAATGTTAACTGAAAATTATCGTTCTTAATTATCTCTTACCTTTATAAATTTTTCAGGTCACCTCTCTTCTACTATGAAATGTAATCTGGGTGCCTTAGTTTTGTTTATAATGAAAATGGTTGAGAAGAGCTACGCCTAAGCTCAGTCAATATTTTTATGAGGTTAGTTGCCTCCCCTTAGAGAAATTACTGAAGCTCTTCTAATGTTTACAACTAACTTCCTCACAGAAACAGTAATGCCTTTTTGCCTGCAGTCACAGCCAACGGCAACCTTTAAATTGCTGAGGGAAAGACATTTTGAGGTTGGAGAAACACTCTGCAGATGGCATGAATCACAGCCATCTTTAGATTATCTTAGTGCATCCCAACCACACAGAGCTCAGTCCTGCATTACTATAAAAATATTTCAGGGGCTTGCTCTGAACCTCAAGTCTAAAAATAAGTATTGATCTTGTACTGTGAACATGAGAGTTCACAAATAGGGATGCTATGAGTGTCTGGAGCAATGGTGACTTTCTCAGAGATGCACCTGCAGTGCTTCAGTATCTCTGCTTTCAGGCACAAAGAGAGGGCTGCACCAAATGAAAAAAAAAGAATCATTAGCCTAAATTATGCAGCAGGTCCTAAGGCAGTTGTAGCTGGTACCATGCCAGACCAGTGGTATTTCACATAAGAAACAAGTCTGAATGGATCCAATGAAACCACACTTTTCAGCAAATGCTAAAGTAGTCGTGAGACAACAGAACATTCAAGTGAGCTGTTGTATTAATGAGAGAGGAAACCTCCTATTTTTGCTTAACTCCAGCAGTACGAAGAGTTCTGGTCTCAAGCAAACTTCTCATTACGGGCTAAACGCAGCCAGAAGAAACTCAAGAATATCAGAAGCGGCCACAGTTTCTCAGAGGAACACCAGTCTTTGGTGTCATCCTTAATGAAATGATCACCTGGAAGAAACACCATGCAGTTCCCTCAGAGCTGTACTTATTCACATTTTTGGGTTTAGAATAAGATTGTAGTGGATGGAATCTCACTTCACCACTACTTCTGTTGTTTCAGTTGAAAGATGCTATCTATATTACTTAATCTTGAAAGGGAAAAAGTGTAACACTATGCACTAAATATTTCATCACCTTTAAAAATAAATGCACGATAGAAAACCTGCACATCACTTTGGATTTCAATGAGAAACTCTTTAAGAGCTTTAAAAATCTTTTGTAATGATGTTATGTTTTGCTGTGTTTCGCAAACATAGCAGCTATGAGAGGAGTGTGGGAATTGCATACTCAACAAAAAGGAAAAATGTACATAGATTCCACAACTGGATTCAGTACTTTCTTTTCATGTGGGGAAGAGTTTCTCTTAACATTAACAAAAATATCAGATTGTACAGAAATCCAGCCAATGAGTACTTTGCTTCCAAGTAAAAAAGGAAAAAGAAAAAAAGGAAATATTGATGAATTTAAAGTGCATTTTTTCTCCTAGTTTTAGGCTGCAAGCGTTCCAATCTTTAACATCTGCATTTCCCCAAAGAAATCATTTTCTCTGGAATGTCAGATTTTTGTTACATGCTGTGCCATCTTAAACATTCAAAGCACAGTACTGGATATATTCCACCACTGGATTCTCCATGCAGTCAGATGTAGTTCAGAGTTACGCTCTCCCAGTTCTAAATGAATCAATTTAACCCAGCAGTGTTGATGCAGCTAACTGCTTAAAGAATAACCCGAGATCCCAACCCATCCAGTCTTCAGAGTGAACATGGAACAAGCTAAACTGGTATACTATCATAGACTGGAAAGTGATAAAAAATAATCCCAGGATTTCAGTCCATGTTCATTCAAAACCTTGCTAGACATAGATGTCCAAGGAAGAAAATCAAATGGAGAGATCAGCTTCTAAACTGAAGCTCCATGGCTACCCTAAATGAAATCCATATCTAAATTTTGCCCAGTTGTCTTACTCCTGGCTTTGACTATCCCCAAATGTAGCTGAGTCAGTCCTCCCCACACTCAGATATTGCAGCTCAGATATTAGATCTCAGAACACAAGTTGACAGCCTACCATGCATGAAAAACGCTTTAAGTTTTAGCTCTGGAGATGATGTATAGAGCTTCTTAGAGGTACTGAACACTGGCTTTGGAGTTACTACCAGGATAATGGAAAAGCAGGTGCAAATGGAAACCTTGATCAAGTGATACAAACCAAACTCATGAAACCTGGGATACAACAAACACCAGAATCTCTCTTTGTCTGCAGTGCAAGATAGGACTGAGTAGTTCAGATTCAACAGCTAACACACAAGCATGCATGCAAAACCACATGTTCCGAAAGCCAACTGTCTACAGGTAAATGCCTTTTGGAATTACAGCAGGGAAGACTGTGATTGATCACGTATTCTCCCATCACCATGTCTGCCAACAACTTACCGAGATTAGAAAGTTTGAAAAAAATGTATGGAGGAACTGCTCCCTGGAGTCATCTTGAATTAATAAATAGCATGTACCTTTCTGACATAGCTGTTTAAAAGCAGTGTACAGCTGGATGAAAACTAGCTCCATGGTTCATTTTATTTACCATTACATTCTTTCTGTTTCTCTCTTCTCTTTTTAAACTCTAACACACAATTTCAGACTACTGTGAAAGCCTCCTTAATTTGCCTCTGTATTGTGTAAAGCAGATGTCCTGCCTTCACAAACTGATTAGTAAGTGGTTTATATTATTCCAGTGGTTGTCATCATTACTGCAGAAATGTTGAGCAAGGCTGCTGCGGGCTGCTTTTGAAAATGTCTAAAATGACAATCTGCTTCAGTAGCAATACAGGTGTGCAAAATACACTCTGAAGAAAACAGACCAAATAATATTTCATGAAATAGCACAACATGTTTCAGGCAGAGGGATATGTTCACGAACATGGTGGATAGAAAATAAAAATATCACATACTGGACTGTGGGACCCAGAAGATGACCTGTTTTTGTTTTTTGTTTTTTTTATGCCTTGGTACTGTACAAGAAATTTGGTCGTTACCAAGTTCTTTTGTGGGGAAGAATCTCAGATGTGCTACCCTAGTAGCACCTAAAACATTTGAAGCAGTCTTCTACAGGACCCATTCCTTTTTTCATTGGCTATAAAAGGGCCTCAGTGGCTGAATGGTTAAGAGAACTACCATTAACTGGGTGGATCTACACATGGGCAACTTCTTATGTGTTTGTTCACCCAGCGACTGACCTTTATTGAGCTCTCTGAATACTACTGCAATACGAATGAATGCTAATTATAGTTTTAAAAGATTAGATATGTTAAATTTGCTCCTAGATGTTCTGGTAGTCATAAAAGAAGGAAAAGGTGTGGGCGTTCATTTGATTCTGAAGTCATACATCACCCCTGGATCATCCCATGCCTTATGGGATCCAAGAAGTTCCTCCTTGTCTATATCCAACAACTCTTCCAAAGAATCAAAGTGCAATGGAGGTGAACTACAAATACTCATTTGGTGCAGTAACTCTGAATTACTATTGCAGTAATTGGAGAAAACATTGTTATGCAGTTTCTGCTTCTGCAGAAAGTAACAGAAAAAGCTCCAGCTTGCCTAATTCTGGTCACAAGTTGTGCACGATGCTTTTATGCTTGTCTGTTTAACTTCAGATGAATGGTTCTTAAAGCTTCTTTGAGTCTGTCAGCATTAAAATTTCATGACTACAATGTTGAAGAGTGAGCTTGTGTAAGACTCACATCGTAATTTTGGTTGGAAGGGACATCTTGAGGTCACCCGGTCAAGCCACTCTCAAAGCAGGGCCAACCAGATCAGGTTGTTTAGGGTTGTGCTGATTTTTCACTATCTCCAAGAGTGGAGACCACACAGTTCCTCTGCATATGTGCTAAGCTGTTTGACCACCACCAACACAGTGAAAATCTTTATATCTAATCAATATTTGCATTTCCTCCCTTGCAACTTGTACTCAATGCACACCCTTTTGACAGCACTCTTCAAGACCTGTTTTCCCTTCTTTGATGCAGGGCATATTGCTGACTCCTGTGCAGCATGCTGTTCAGCAGGACCCCCTCTCCCCTCGTCCCATTTCTGCTAAGTGAATGATACTGAAGTCCCAGGAAAAGACATACGTGCACAAGAAGTTAGACCAATTGCAATCACTGTTAGAATCAAAGCAAACCTACAGGACTAGTGGCTAAATAGGGCTAGCAATAAATAAGTAATTTTTAAAAAGCACGTATTTTTTTGCAACAAACACCCTACCCTCACCCAGAACAAACACGATCCAGTTATCTCGTCTTCAGCTCCAATTTAACTCATAAATACGTAAAATCTATTTCTTTTCCCCCATTCTGCTGAGGACAAAGCATCAGAGCAAATTATTCTTTTTTAGGACAAAGCAAAATACACTCTCCATCTCTTACACAAAAGTGAATCAAAGGCCAGAATTCTGACAAACTCCATCTTTGCAGATTTTCAAAGGACAAACACAGATCCAAGCTCAGTTTTTACAATCAGTCACTCAAACACTGCCAACTGTTAGCAGAATTTTCATCTTAAAGCCTTTCAAAAGTATCTTAAAAGAAAAAAGTTTTTTTTTTGTTTGCTTGTTTGTTTTTCTATAATACTTCAACGGACTTTTTATCTTGAAACTCCAAGAAAGCTTCACAATTTATGTGCCACTATAGGTAAATTTCTTCCACCTTGTAAAGATAAACAAACTTTCCAGTTACAGACAAACCAGGAAGCAGCTCTAGTTGCTAAATCCAATTTCTGATCAAAAGGAAAATGGTCAAAATGGGCCAAAGCAAGCCAAATGGGCAGCCCCCTGCCTGGGAACCACTGCAAAACTTCAAGAGAGCTGCTATTTACTTCAGCTTATGAAATTTTAGGAAATCGTGTTCTCAGTGAGAGGAGGAATCTACAAATGAACCCAGTAAGAATAAATATATACTCTGAATTATTCCTTTCTCAATCAATTTTTATTTTTATTTTTTTTAACTCTGATGCCGGAGATTAGATCCAGGAACCATTTCTGCTTTTCACTTCTGTTGCTAGCAGCTAACCTCAGCTAAGTCTCAGGATCAAAAACAACAGAAAGCTGCTCCTACTACTTTCCCTGTCTAATTTGTTTCAAGATCAGCCTCTCTGCAGGGACACACATGCGTGTGTATGCATGTTATAAAATATACACAAATAGCCATTTTCACAAAGAACATTCACCTTCTTGGCAGCCCAAACTCTTACCCTTTTCATTTAGGACTAGCAGTAACCGGCTTTTCTCTAGACATCTTTCCATCTTTAAACATCATACCTTTAATAAAAAAACCTTGAAACTTAAAGTCTACTATAAAAAAAATTTCAACATTTTCATTACCCTTTTGTTCCAAAAAGCACAAGTACTGAGACTAGACATTTCAGTGTAGCCATTAAAGCAGAATGCCTTTTGAGGCAGAATTCTATGAATGCACTCTGCCTTATAAAAAATGTATTAGATGATAGCTCTGAAAAAGGCTCTGAGGCGTAACATGGTCTATCATGTTGTGCATGCATGAGTTAGCTTTTACAAGATCAGAACCAGAAGCGAAGATGAATGCTATTCATTGTAAGCCCAAAGCTTTGGAAGTTCAGTATCACAGTGCTTGGGGGTCAGTACTAGAGCTATTCAAAAAAAGTACATTCTTTAGAGAATCGTCCAATTTTTTAAAGCGTTGGGCACAAATGCCCACCCTCAGTTCTGGATGGAGTGGAGCCGGGGCTGCGGCAGAACGGCTGTGCACGCCTGGCTCCCCGGCCCCGCTCACCTTCCGTTGGATTTGTTACGAGAAGGTCAGCACTGATCTTGTTAGAGGGTTTTGAAAAGTCAAATATCACTTAATGAAAAAAGCAATGACTTCACAATGGGTGTAAAGAGGAACAATTCTGGCAAGGACTCATCCACTTACTGTCAAAGAAAATTACATACAATTTACTATTTTGACATTCTGGAGTGCGTTCAACGCATTATTAGGATTGGGAGGTCTTAAAGAGAAGCAATTCAAATGAGTATTAAACCAAATGGATTTTCTTTGATGAAATAATTTTAAATAATAACACAGACAACTTTGGTTGTTTGCAAAATAGCCTATTCATAGTCTTCTTCCCATACTATTTTGGAAATACCCCAAAGCTCAGGACAAACACCTTTTCAAAAGTTAGCACCCCTCAGTTAACAAACAGTTGCTGTTAGTATTACTCAACCTTGTACAGTTGTGATGTGAAAGCATGTCTGGGCAGTGTGGCACTGAATCCTGAGAAAATGTCTTGTGTTTTCTTGCTGACTTCAAGCAATACAACACAGCAGCCAACAAGGACGACTGGGACAGCTTCCCAAACAGTGTGCTCACTCTGGACAATTCTGCCTTTTGCCTTCTAAACGAATTACTCTTCTTTGCCACCAACCCAAAGTGTCAGCTGTGACTTGAGCTGATCCCATTTCTCAGAGCTGCTCAGAATGTTCGGCACATGAAGAAATTCCATATCCTTCCCGCCTCTAAAAATACCGCGGGCTGCCACCGGAGCCACTCAGCAGTGACGAATAGCTGAAGGGACAAGCAGGTCTCTAAATTTACTTCATATCTGACAGCACTTCAGCAGATATGGGTAATGGATCCTACTTACTCCAAACTACTGTATACGGCAAGGCACTTTCCCACCGTGTGAATATATAAGCTCAGTATGGGCTTCTTAATGATCGTGATTTTTTTCTTCCCCATTAAGTCAAGCTGATTACACATTAAAAAGCTGTTAGTAAATTTTGAAACATGTTACTAATTCCAGCAAAAAAGGCATGTTTGGTCTTCAAATGCACCTCCAAGCCTCTATCAGAGAAGGTCTCAATTGACTTCTAGGGATTTGCCTCAAGTGCTGAAAGTGTGCACATCTTATAAATGCACACAGCTAATTATCTTCAACGACTTCGGCTGATTCACGCACTTAATACGGCTCTGTCATTTCTGGGCATAACGCATTACAGAATTTTATTTCCTGAAGGTCATTTGATGACTTTATGTGATTTTTTTTGTGAGTGTGTGTGTGCATTTTTAATATAGTTCCATTTCTGAAACTAGGGAAAGAGCGTTCAATGAGACAAAGGGTATTTACTGCATATCTGGGGATCTCCAGACAGGCAATTTTATCATAATTGTTTTTAAATTCTAAAATAGGGGGTGGAGTGGGGAGGTAAGAGATAATTAAGTCACACGAACGGGACCCAAATTGCATTTGCTCTCAGTTTTGTTGTGCACAACATCAGTTTAATTGAATCATCTGTAATTCTTCTCACTTCTTTTTCCAGCCTGCAGGAATAGACACGAGACATTATGAATGAAAGGCTGGCTGGCAAATTTCTTGAGAACAGAGATATCCAGAAGATCTGCCAGAAAAACTGCGGAGGAGATCATACACACACGTGTGTGCGAGCACCCAAATCTGCCAGGGAGGGTGGAGAAGAGGGAAGGCCTCTGGCAAATTGATGTCTGTCAGCTAGTGAACCTTGATTTCACTATTAATATGTCATGGTTCACCGCACAGAAGCTTTCAGAGAGCATCAGCTGTGCCGTGCACACGCGCGGGCGCACACACACACGGGCTGACTTCAGTCAAAGCAGCCTGTCATCTTCAATGAATTACTGAAACAATGGAATGGGCAGAGCCTGTCCTAACTCAATTAGCAAAGCATTTCTTTTGGTAATAATTGATTTGAGCAACATTTCTTTCTGTGTTTTTAAAAAGAGAATATCTTCACAATTTAACTGGCTTCAGCGTGTGGAAGAAAAAAAAAAAAACCTTGGCTGATGTGAAATCGAATACTGTTTGTGCAGTTAGCAGAGAAATTATGGGAGAAAGATAGGGAAATAATAGCAGCCCATAATCTGTATTCCTCTGAGAGCACATTGAAGGATTCCAGCATATCTGGGGGCTTCCCCAGCTGAAAAACCATCCCCAAATAAACTGCAGCAAGCACTCTTTGTCCTACATTTTGTTCTCCGTTACTTCTTTTTCCTTTGGTGCTTACATCCCTAAAACATTTGCACATATCCATACCAAATGGCCTTCATTAGCTCAGTGCTGGTGTCTCATGAGCTTGATTCGTTCATCTTGGTGTCACCCATAGAGAAGAGTAAGTATAACTCTCCCTTTACAGATGAAGTGAACTGACCAAGGTAATAACGCAGGTCTGTGGCAGAGGAAAGGAATTAATCTGGGTCTGCTGTGTCTCTTAATAGCCCTGTAACCACAAAACACTCTGACCCTATATCTTTCTATTACAGCTAATCTAAAGTGCATGCATTTGGCTTTGGATTGTGGCATTTTCCCCTCCCCAGACAGTAAACAAGATCCCTCTGAAATCTTTAAAAAAAAAAGTGCAATTCCTCCTTTTCCCTTGAAGAACACTAAGGATTCAGGGAATACTTGTATTTCCACATCTAAAATATTCTTACCGACAATTTTCAAGTTATTGGACTGTTTTCTAATTTGTGATAAAACCATATGGCCACACTTTGGTCTCCTTTACACCTGAATGAATTTATCATTACCCCACAGGTTTCAGAAAATTTGACCCAGATTCAGCGCCACGCACAGGAGAAGAGGTAACAACTCTGCCAGCCTCACTGCCACAGGTAGATTAGCATTGCTTCTAGCATTCCTAGCCAAAGCCCACATCACAAATAGCTTCTGGACAAGGGCTTATTGTAAGCGACACCATTAATGATCAGGCTATTTATAGGCTTCGGACTCAGGACAAATGATAGATTCCTTGCCAGCTGCTTATACCTAGCGTTGCTTAGCATATGAAGTGGGAGAAGGTGAAGGTCTAAGCATATTTTCACCTCTAGCCTCTGCTATCAGTTACTGAGCTGGGAGTACCCTCTGAGCAGGCTGACTTTGAGTAGGATGATGTGCAAAGCCCAGAAGCCTGCCAGGCATGCCGACAGCAGCATCGACAAGCTGATTTGGAAAACAGAGATCCTGGAATGGCTTTTCCGTGTTGATAAGCACTCCTAGCCCTGGCTAGATGCAAAGCACTCAGCTCCCAATTAGCCATCTGAAAGATGCAGTTGGGTTAGCAGAAGTATTCACCAAAAACAATCTCAACAAGATCAATCGAATCTGCAATGCTAGGTTGCTTATTTAGATGCCTAAATGCAAACTATCAAATGGCAGGCTCTTTTGAAGTCGAGCCCTTTGAGTCTCATTCTCTAACCCTTAGAGAAATGATGTGACATTTCTTTAGTTGTAACAAGGGAGCTTGAGATGCAAAGAGTAAACTCATGAATGCTTCTGCACTCCAAACACCTTGAGGGCTGATTTGCACAAATAAAATCTATCAAACCCTGGTGTAAAACTGCTGCTGTTCTCTTAAGTTCATGTGCAGAAAATATTTCTCCACTAGAGAAATAGTAGCAAATATCCATTTTTTTTCATTAGACGTGTCACAAGCCAGGAAAACCTCCAAAAACATTACTGCAAATACTCTTGAATCAACCCATGGCATTGGCAAAACTGGTGTTTGAAAGGAAAAACTAGTGGAGTGAGCTTTAGTTAGAGAACAGCTGCAAAGTAGGCATTAAGTCAGTTCCATTGCAGTCAAAATGAACAAAGGCTTTTTGCTACACTCTGGTACACACACATAATACGACTTGCTGTATTAGTCTTTTGAAATCATGACCCTTCTAATACAAGGCAATGCTGCTCAGTAAGAAACACAGACAAGAGCCAGTATCAAACACATACACTTCTGTATCTTGAAACAACAGCAAATAATTTATCATTTTACTTAGCTTAATGATTTTTATACAGTGCCTGGGAGAATGGAAATGAGTTCTGAACTAAGGATATATCCCCAGATCCACTTAGAAGGGGAGAAATGGAATATCCTGAGTATATAAGTTCATTCGTATATTACATGTGTCTATGTATATATATTTACATCAGGACCCAGGTTCTAAATTATGGCAATACAATCATCCTCTAAAATGGCAGTCATAAAAATCTATCAGAGGGATCTAAAGAAAGAAAGAAAAAAAAGATAAGCAGTCATTAAAACTAGCTATAGCAATAACATATATATATATATAGAAATGGAAACAACCCCTAAGCCCTCCAAAAGTTGAACAGCATTATTTCTATTGCAACATTTAACAAAGAACTGAAGTCTAAAAGGAACTGCTACCATGAGAGCGAACAGTCACAGTGGGCTACAGAATGCCAAAATAAAGTGAAACAGGAGAAGAATTCATCCTGCAACATGCTATGTTAATATTTACTTCTGGCTTTTTTTCAGCAGGCTGATGAAAATGCTGATACAGATCATTAATGCTTTTAAATTGTCATCATGTCAATGTCAGTAGTTGTGCAGGAGCTTGTTTGAGCCTGTCATCGCAAACCATTATCAAGTGTGCTTCACCTTAATTCTTTCTGGATGTCTGGTTTCATTCACTCATGGTCACCTTTGTTCTTTTTGTAAATCACGACAAAGTTGGATTGAGGGAGAATGAAACAAGGTCTGTAAATGCATCTGCCGCATAGAAGCCTGGAAAAGTGTCAAGCAGATACGAGGAAAAGGGCCCTTATTGGAAAATGATGTACAAACCAAAGCGACATACATAACCCTTTGCTCCCCATCTCTGTCTGAAAAAAAAAGTACTCCCTGAAAAGCATTTTTATATGTAGTAACAGGGTTTCCCTTGACTTAGAGGCTTTACAGACTTCTGCTAACACTCAAAATCTTACCCAAGAGCCAAGTCAGAGGGTGGTCATTGGCTACTGAGTACCTGGAGGTGGCACTGTGGCAGGAGTAGAAGTGTGGCCATGTTCAGGGACTAAGGAGCAGAGCTCCCAGTAGGAACAGGAGCTCACCTCCTCAGCAGGTGACACTTCTGCTGCACAAAGGGAGACAGAACTCCTTGGCAGAACAAGGGCATGCCTGGATGGTGCAGTGATGAGATATGACAGTCATAGAATCTTAGACTAACCCAAGTTGGAAGGGATCCACAAAGACCATCAAGTCCAACTCCTGGCTCCACATAGGACTACTCAAAAGTCAAACTCCATGTCTGAAAGCATTGTCCAAATCCTTTTTTAATATACATTCTAATAAAACCATTTTCTGTTCCTGGATATTCAATGTTTTAGAAATGCTTGGTCTAAACAGACAATCAGGAGATCTTGATTTACTTGGGCTCACATCAGTGAGGCATTACACTGAACTCTCGACGAGTCTGTTGGCTGCCATCAACAGATGCATTTCACAGGTGTTTGGTTTTGCTCACCCATATCTAAGCAATTTCACAATTTAAAATCAAAGCTGATTGACTGAAACAAAAAATTTGAAAAGGTCTCATTTTTCAAGCCTACTGCAGAAAAATATGTTGTCTTTTATGCAGAAACTGGTAATATGCATAAATGAGTTCCTCATTTCAGGAAAAGGTAAAATTTCAAAGTGCTAAGAATTGCTTTTGACAGTCCAGAAGACATCCCTTGTAACTCAATCATACCTGCAAAAGCCTTAGTGAATAAAGAATCACAGTACTGAGTTTTAACCTTTTTTTCATTATGCCCCAGTAGGGAATGCAAAAGGAGTATCAGCTGGTTTCATCCAATGTCTAGGAATGCTTCAGCTCTGCAATATGGTGCATTACACTTCATCCTCATGTTCATTCACCATTTTCAGGCTCAAAGGTTAGTTGCCTTTATCAATGCTAGAAACACCTATAAACATTCAAATGCCATTACAATCCACTCTGAGAAGTTCAGTTGCATCTTAACTGTGGTACCTCATTCTACTTAAACAAAATGATATGTATTTTTTAAATAAACAACTGCTATACTTTTCAGCACTTTCACCATCCCTAGAACTCATATTGTCCATATAGCCTTGGAGTTTCAAAGCAAAAGGAATAACTTAAAGATCCCGTAAGAACACTCAGCCATTACTCAAAAACCAGGCAGTCTTTGCTCACTGGGTAGAATCTGTCATCTCAAAATTCACCACCAGTGATGATGCTACCTGGTATTCAGCACAAAATTTTATGGAGTGTAGAAGACAAAATCTGAAGGAAAGACAGGTAGAAACAATACCAAATTTCTACTTTCAAATTATCGTTTCTTTCTAACTGGTTGTGGAGAAGTAAAGCTGGCAGTTAGCAGCAGCATAACCACTGTTTCATTACTGGTTTGTAGGTGATTGGCCAGTATTATTTACTTCTGCTGTAAAATTTGGCATGCAAATTGCTCTTGTGATGTTTATTCTACTGACTAGGGATATTCTAGAGTTTTTTGGCTAGAAGAGAGACAATGAACTTAAATGAGAGATCAAAGGCTAACCTAAATAAGAAATAATTTTTCATTGCATGGATAGTCACTTCACCCAGCGCAGTATACTTTGGGGCAGGGCACACCATGTTCACACTGCAGTCGGGAAACCTCTTGTTTAGGCCCTATTTTCCTTCCTTGCCTCTTCTTGAAGCTTAAGCTTTGCCAAGAAAAAAAATAAAGAAACTTGTCTTGATTCTGCTAAATACAATAATAGGGGATCCTGTAGCTATGGCCAACTACAAGAGAAGTAAACCAGAAATTACAACTCTGTGGATGATGCTGTGAGAAAGACAGAAAAAGGGTTTACTTTGGATGGAGCTACCTTTCTCTAGTTAGTTTACTCCATTGTCATTTTGAAACAGCCACCTACTAACTCATTACATGCAAAAGCTCCCGGTTGCAGTGAAGCAAAAGCTTCACTCCTGATCTGGTTTGAGTGTCAGAAGCAAAGCTGAAAACCACCACACTCGGCATGAAAGCTCCCAATTGTCTCAACCTTTCAAAGGCCAAGCTGTTGATTTTACAGAAAAGAAGCAAAAATTTTGTTCGCACATGATATTCTGCTGGACCCGGCAGAAAATGGTAAAGGAAAATAAAGCGGGAAAACTTCTTGATGCAAGTCTCTCAGCAAACATGTTTTGTTGTAATATCACTATTGTTTTGAAAAGCTATGAATTTAACCTGTCCAGCTCCACCAAATTGACAGAAGCAATAAAGGCATTTCTCCTAAAGATTTATTTAAGTAGTTCGGTTGATACCGCATGTATACTCAGGAACTCTATTCCCACTCCTGAGAGTGAAAGAATGTGTGCTATATTACTGTTCACTGTACACTATTGTTCAGTAAAAGAATTGGAAATCTTGGGATTTAGAGTCTGTGCAGATTACGGCACACTAGCTGTATCCCAACTGATTGGCAAAAGGCTATAATGGATTACAGCAATATAAAAGACGCAATCAAACAAATGCGGGTGGATGCTTGAATTAACCCCTTATTTACCTTATTTTGCCATCACTCGTAAGACGCTGACCACATTATCTGAACATAAACATAGCACCAGTATACTTTGTTGGCAGTGACAGGCGAGATCAATATTGGAGACCAAATGCCAACAGTAAAAGGGTATGTCAGTCAGTATTTCACTGACTAACTGCCCTTATCTGAAGCTCTCATGCTTCACTGGGTGAAAATACAGCCATTGATCTTAGTGTCACAACTCAAATTCTTCATATATCAACTAGTTTTTTTTCCTCCTTTCCAGCTGAATTTCTGGGCCACTATTTATTTTTATGATCAATATTTCTATCACTCTCACATGAACTACACTTTTATTATATTAACCTTTAAGTACAATTTTTAACATATCTGTTTGGTGTAATGTCACATTTTTTAACTCAACATCTCTTTTACAACAGTGTCAGAGCTACATCTGAAGTTCAGGCTTCTTAAAGCATTCCTGGCCAAACTACTCTGATTTGAGGAGAAAGGCACCCAAAGCAGCATGCCCAAGGAATTCTCGCTGGCTGTCGAGCCATTCTCCCAGCAAGTGTTTACCTTTGCAGGAATTCACAGCTGAGGTGCAATAATATATATATTTTTTTTACTAAAAAAAAGTTTTTTTGTTAGCAATTGATCAGTCTGCTTTACCATAAAGAATGTGTTAGAAATTAGCAAGGCAAAATCCATCCATGCAAGCAGTCCTATTTTATCCTGTTTGTAATTGGAAGAGATTGGCTGTTCTACTAAAGCAAAACCACGTGGCTATAGTTTAAAGTATATTCCAAGTGTAAACCATGTTCTTGGCTTCTTTTACGGTCTTGGCTGATGCACTTGAGCTCTCTGAATTTCTCTTTGCCTGTTTGCAAGGTGGAGCTGTGAAAAACATTCTTTGTTGGCCTTTTGGATCTTCAAATAAATAAAACCATATTCCAGAAACTGCACACGCCATTGTCATCCATATTAAGAGCTCAGCGAGGCTAATCAGTAAAGCAACTGAAGTTAAACGTTTTGAGATCTTTAAATAAAAGGTATTAGATGGACAATTAAAAAAAGCATACAGATACAGTAAAGTGTTAATATCTGTGGGAATAAGCTTTAAACTAAGAATTTGGGGAAAATTATTAAAAACAATAAAACCCTCTCCCTCTCTGTTAGAATAACGTAAAACTGTCTCACCAAGCTCATTCATTTGGCTTAGTGAAAATCCCAGAAAACTATTAGTCATGTTATTAATGTCCATCTTGGAACTAATAGAAACGAGGTAATTCCTTGATCATTTGATTAGCAGAGAGAGAATTCTGTAGCTATGTGACTTTTACTGATCCAGAGCAATTTTCAATTTTCCTTTAAGTACTATCAGAAACCCAAATCAGTGAGAGGCACTAAGTAATGCAGTCAAAGACTTTTTCATTTTATTTTTTTAATTATTATTATTTAAAGTTTCAGCGTATTACATTAGGACTGTAATTTTAACACAAAAGCTGATGGCTCCCAAAGGAAATTTTTCTGCCCCAAAGTGTTTCATCAGTTATTGTGTTGCTCCGTCGTTATCCAAATTGTCAAAGCAATTTCATTATAAATCCCACATAAAGTAGCACTAAGGGGTAATGGCAAAGTGGCTTTGGTCCCTGTAGGACTATCTCAAGAAAAATAATTTCAGGCAAAGAGGAAACAATGCTTTGTTCTTGTTCTGTAGAAGGGAGGTTTGTCTTTCTTGGTAATGGCTCCAAGAGAGAAAAAAACCACACAAATGGGACTGTTTAATGCTGAGAAAACAACATGTTATACACAAGTTAGTTTGCTTAGGTATCCCATAACAAGAGTTTAATGATAACAGGACTGACTAGAACTATGTAAGGTAATGAGGCTTAATTTTGGAGCTACAGAGAGCTCTTCAAAGAAAGAATGCAGTGGGAGGACGGGAGGGTAAAGGAGCCTATGCCCACACGCCTGCGTGCTCTGACAGGTAAGAGAGAGGGATCTGCTTGTACATAAATTACCACTCTATTTCAGTCAAACTGTTTTTCTGGCTGTCAAGAATGGTGTATGTAGTGCTAGTATATAGACTTCAGATAGCTATCTGTCAGGTCCGCTTCTTCCAAGTGATGATAAAAAGGTGTAGGTTAGGGGACAGCCTGCGCAGGAAACAGAAGTCATGAAACACTTAGTTTTGAATGAATTCTGCCAAATTAAAATCCTTGTATAAATGTCAAGAGGACAAGTGTATGGACATGACTTATGTTTGCGATCTTTTTGTGAGATAAGCGGCAGAAAAAGGAGCAGTGAAAAGGAAGAATAAACAAATGAAAAGGAAAGAAGCATTCCACAGACCTAGAAATACTCTCTCATAACTACACCATGCTGCAAAAAAATTAAATCCTTTGAGAGCAAGCAGTTCAGAAGAAACTTAAAACATTTAGAATACACAAAGGCAATACACAATCATAATTTAGCTGATGGAACGCATCAGTAAAGTGGTTGGTGGCTGGAGAATCCTACTTCTATTTCTGGCTCTTAGGAAGGGAAAATTACTTCATTTCCCTGTGCTACAACAGAATAACGTGAAAAATGACTACAAAACCACATTAGGGAATTTTTGAGGTTTAGTTAATATTTAATGAAGGGCTTCAGATTCTTGTATGAACAGCACCACAATAGTAACTAGTATTATTAAAATTAATTAAAGAACAACTTTATGTAGTTGAACTATGAACATCAAGCAACTACAGTTACTATAATTTATTAAAAATATATCTATTGCTAAGTTTACAAGTTACTCAAGTGCACTCATTTAAAATGTAAGGTTCTATTAAAATGCACTAATTCAATTTGTCAGATTTTAGGTCATTATTAACAGTTATATACTGCTTCTAAAAATTCATTTTCTGGCAATGTTCCATGCTGCAGAAAGCCTTAAGACAAAATGAAATTCAAAGTGATTGGATCAATGAACACTAGGCTCCTAAATGTGTTCTGCATTTCTGAAATCTCTGTGCACTACCAGATCTGTCCATGTCCTGAATCCACATCCCACAACACTGTGATAGCATTTAAACCTATGATTAGGAACAGTATTGTACTGGAGATGTTAAATATATCATCAGTGGTCATAACGGTATACAGGACCAAAATTACACAGATTGTAATCTTTTTACATGTAAATTAATTACATAGAAAGGTTAGTCTGATTTTTTTCCCCTTTCATATAAAAATAAAGGCCAAAATTGAGAGTAGAACAAACAAAGTCTCACCTAAGAAGCCCTATATTTTTCTCTTCTGCTCTGGCATCACTGGATGAAAGCAGAGGAAACATGAAGACCCTGATTATGTCCCTCTCAGTCCCTTGTTCTTGCCAAAGACAGAATCACCCCAATTGAAGGAGGCTTACAAAAGCTCTCATGGTGCTAAGGAAGGAGTGGCTGAGACTTCAAGAGGCTGAGTGTGTAGGGCTGCTAGAAAATTTCTCATCTTCAATGCAAGGAAGATAGACATTTCACTTCTTTGGCCCATTTATTTTGTTCCACATGCCACCACATGTGGAGGCCACCCTTAATGCAGCCTCCATTTCCTTTCAAGTTACTTTTCCTGTTTACAGAGAGAGAGGACGAGCATGAAACTACACCACAGATGCAGATCTTTTTGTGGACGGGGATGTCAGAACTGCATTCAACAGTTTGCATACCAACCTCAATTTGGCTCTTCTTTTAAATTTCTTTCTCTCTTTAAGACTTTCCCTTATTGCACTAGAGACCTTGCTACTTGGTATGGCCATCTGCCATAAAGAGGAATAAAAAATAAAGTCGCACCTTGTAGCCATTATAGGTTCCTTGCTGGTGGCAGAGGATTACCATGGCTTCCTATGTGGCTATAGATACATTACTGTATATCTCCATATCCTCTGTCATTCACACTGGAGCAACTGCAAGCACCAGCTGTCCGATTCCCATCATTTAAAGAAACCAGAGAGCAGCAGCATGATGACCACAGTTCAAACACAGGCTTTTCTAAGGGAGCTAGGGAAAACATAATTTATATCTAACCAAGTAACATACAGCAGGTTCCTAACCAAGAAGAGATTGCAGCAGACCAGGGAGACAAAGGAAAGACAGATTACAAAATATCAATCAGACTAACATGACTGTCGTTATTGATAGGATTAACTCTCTCAGCCCAACAGCAGCAGCAAAAGGGGAAGTCGATATTTACTGTCAACTTCCCATCTGCAGTTGTCATATGAAGTTGTCGTTTTGCCAATCTTTTTTTTTTTTTTTCCCAGGAAAAATATTTTGAGGAAGTGAGAAAACGTACATCGAAAAGAAAATTCAATTCTGATGGTGGGGAGGAGAAGCCTCTGACACATGTTGTAAAAAAAAGACATTAAAAATTCTAGATATTTACACCATATGACACAGAACAGTTTTATACAGACACGGCTTTGTGAGTTACTTTACCACACAGTTAAGGTGATGGCATATGTTACCATTTTTGCCGAAGAGCAGAAAAGATACTTACATTTACACCTGTGAAATAAGCAGTCATCGAAGTCGTAAGGAAATGTATTCAACTTCTATGACCACATTTTCACGAGTCTGCATTTCATGCACTCTAAGCAACGTGTGAGCACACTGCATTTGAGGTGTTTCACTGCTGTGGTTACAGGCTGTTAGGTTCATTGAAAAGAAGCCGACAATGCTAGTGAAAACTTCTTGTCAAGGGGCTCATTACGTTTATTGAATTTTCCTCTTAAAATAAGTATAAAACTTTCTCTCCTGCTTATATCTAAGAATTTTTAAAATATATTCTGTACATCTATTTCTAAACGCAGCGCATGCAGAGGTATCAGAAAACCCTTTAATTAGTTCTTACTTGCTTTTTGAGTAACACATATGCAGGGTTTTCAATTGTATTTTCTCTTATTTTTAGTACTTGTGAATACTTGTGGTTCATTGACTGAGCCTCATCACACGCGGTGATTGTTTGTTCATCTATTTGTCAGAATGTAATTACTGGAGCACAACCACTGACATAAGAACATTCACACAAGAGCCTAATATTTTTCTCTTCTCCTGTACCTACAGCTGTAGGTAGCTTTATTTCCTCTCTAGAAAATTGCTCTTAATCAGCTCATCACTGCGTAGGAACAACATGTCTCCTAACAAAGGCTTTTACAGACACAAGTACTGTACAAGATCCATCTCTAAAAATCTACCTTCTGGATGAAGACTGAATCAACTCACAGCCTTCTTGTTGGGCAGGAGAAAGCCAATGGCTCGTTGATTACAAAATCTGTGGAGCAGCTGCATCACTAAAACAACAAAACATCCAAATCCTGTAAAATGAAAAGCGATACTAGAGATAGCAGAAAGGAATCACAAACTTCTTGGAGAGAAAAGCAGTGAGCTAGGTCATCCAATCGCTCTTCATCAGTAGTCTCCGCCCTAAGTCCCTGAAGTACAAAGTTCAGTTATGGGACACGCTCTGTGCAAATCTCTACAGCTGGAAATACCATTTCTGAGTGATGCACCTGCATCTACATATTCAAACAACCATGAAAGTGGAGGCTTGCTGCTTCACAGTTTTTTTTGTTGTTTTTTTTTTATCCTGGGGAGAAAACCACAGGCACACATTTCATCTAGCTGTCACATAGCTGAAGTCGTTACTTGTAAAATATAAATCACAAAAATGAGAACAAAATGTGTAAGGACTTGCATAATGTCTTTCAACCAGAGGAATGTGTTTAAGGCCCAAATTTCCACAGATGAAACTATAAATTTCAAGAACCTCAAGGAACTATCCCCCTTCATAAGCAAACTATATAAAATACAAGTGTTAACATTCTTCCCCCAAACATGATCTCAGCTAACACACCCTGCCAACCTTGAAGTCAACTGCCTAAAGAATTAATTAGATTTTGTTAAGACAGAATTCTTTTTTAGCCAAAATTATGTATGTCTTCAAGGTATGAAGATTCATTTTTACCACTTGCTAACACACACTCAAGCTTAACATCAGACAGCCAGCTAGAGAATATCACATGTCAACGGGGCAAAGTGAAACCTGCTAACATGAGACACGATATGCTATCTGTACTATATCTACATCATATACTTTATCTAACATTTGTTGTGGAAATATGTCTTGAACTGAATAAAAACCAGTATCTCGTCCTTATTTTATAATCTCCATAAATGAGAACGGTCTCCCCTTACTGCTGTTTTAATGGCACTATTTAACAGCATTCAAGGGTGTAGAGTAGGACTCAAGAGGCAGAGAACCCTATCTGAATGTGTAATAAAGAAGCATCTGAAGTTTTACCAGGTTTATTAAATTGTTTATGGCTATTTCAATAGGAGCTGTTAAATTAACCATCCTAAAAAAGAGAGCAAAGAATAGGTAATGCTGGTGATCATCACACTTTTAATGTGAGTCTAGCAATAAGCCAATGCTTTATTTTAAAAGCCATGATTCTTGCAGTCATATTTATATGGACATCTCCTGCTTTGATTTTCATACAAAATGCCTGTTGAATAAAGGCTTGGAGACATGAATTGTTAGGGTTCAGATATCAATAGGTAACTAAAAAGGATGCAAGTATAAAAAAAAAAAAAACAAAAAAAAACCAACCCTCAATTTCTAAGCTTCTGAAAATCTTGTGAAGGCTCATACATGAATTTCAGAGCAGCTACACTGACATCACCACTTCAAAGCTTTATTTTCTGCCATAAATCCAGATGCCCAAAATTAATTTCCTGAATCTTCTGAGTCATTTCATTTAACAACTTAGGAAGACAAACAACGCACACAGACCTTCCACTGCCCGCTGCAGAGTGCAAAATTGTTCTGATAAACAAAACAATTATCAGGGCACGCGGGAGGGATGGATTCAAAGAGCTGCCTTTACTAGGGTGTTAAAAACACAATCAAGCTAATGATGGAGCAGCCGTCTGCATTACCTGCTCTTGCTGGCCATGGGCAAAGATGAGAATTCAATGCAATTGTCTGCAACTGGTCCAGCCCATCGACCCCTTTGGCAACAAGAGAAGGATACAGAGCACACACCGTGCAATGGGCAAGGGAGAGAATTGATAGGGAGGGGATGTGGCAGGGGTATCCCAGATTTATTTTCTGACACAGAGGCAATACAGCCATGGATGAGCAAAGGCTCATTGCAGTAGCACACACACAATCACTCCGTAAGAGTTTTTCAGGGCTCATTTGTTTTCTTAATAATTCAACCTGCATAGCTGTGTTTCTTCCCAAACAAAACGGTGTAAACTGGAAACATTTAAAAAAATCCTCATCCACAGCTAATTACTGATGCTGAAGATTAACATTCTGTGGCACTTCAGCTTTAGTTACTTTTCTTAATTAATGTCATATTTGCAAAGATCTATAAAAACACTGTTTAGGTAAATGATGTGTGTTCATTAACTATTTAAACCCCAAGTCTTTTTTTTTTTTTTTTTTTCTTTTCTTTTCTTTTTTTTTAATAAAGCATTTGGAATGGCTCTTGTAATTCCTAAGTAGATCCTTTAGAGCTTCAAGGGATCTGTAGGTGCTTAACAAAAAGGCCAAAATTTCATTAGGTTAGAATGAAAGGTGCTGGTGCCAGCCATGGTAACACAACGCGCGTACGTGCGTGCATTTATAAATACTGATATGCATGCAAGGATCACATTTTTCAAAGAAAAAAATTATATGCAGTAACAACAGCTGAGTTGCAATGTGCAGTAAGAACACCTAAGCTGCTCTCATTAGGACTGTGTGGCTAAGAGTGGTTTCCTCACTCTGGGCAGGCGGACAAAACATTTCTGATATTTTTTCCTATGTTGCTGAGAATAGTTTTTAAACTGAAGACAACTTTTCTGGGTAAGCTGTGCAACACAGAGCAATGTACTTACTGGTATAAGCTTTTCTGATGTAAAGCTGAGGGATAAAGACACCACTGACATAAGATGTACTTTGATGTATCCACCTAATTGCAGTCAAGGGTAGGCTTGTCTGATACACTTTGAGCATGTCCTTAAGGCAGAACAACCACGGCCAGCCCTCTGTATTTCTCCTGGTCTGTTCTCAACTTTCTCCCATTCAATATTTCAAGTAATATTTTGTTTGTCTGTGTTAAGAACAGGTATCACTATGGTCCCATCCAGGACAAGATGCCATTAACTCTTCACCTCCCTTTATATACATACTTTAGACACACACATATATAAATACGTACCAAAACTAACCTTTCTTGGCTCGATTTGATCTAGCTATGTTATTTTTACCACTGTCGCATTACAGTGCTGCTTAAATAGATGCAAAGGGAGAGGCTGTGCTGGGCATGAAGATGCTTTAGCAGCAGAGCTGGACCTGATGATCTCCAGAGGTCCTTTCAGTCCCTATGATTCTGCAGTTCTGCGATTTTCTCATTCTGTGATGAGATGACCCAATCGTGGAAATATGATGTGAAAGAGGCTGGTATGGAAGGTGCAGTGGTATTTGCTGCATTTGGGTCATGGAGCTTGAGAGTGACCTCAGGGCTGTGATGAAAATGTGCGCATTGCATACCTGAGTGATGGGGTTGCCCGAGCTGAGCACCAAACGGTTTATAACTTGCATGCCAAACTGTACAACAGGTATCTTTTATTTTGAGGAAAAAGAGGAGTAGTTGCTGGGACAGAGAAGGGAACAGAGGAAAGAAGTAGAAGTAGATAGGTCTGTGAGTCTCCATCAGCCCTCCAGAATTTCTCCTCAATTACAAAGGTAAATGAAAAGTTTCCTACTGGCTGGCAAAAAAGCAACTGTTTTAAAGATAAAATTCTAGGGTCAGATTCTCAGACTAGTTAGAGTCTGGATCCTAGAGCAAACAAATCCACATTTCCTCTTACAGTACCACCAAAGAGACCAGAATAAGATGATTTCATAATCCACCTACTATAAGTATATTTAACAATAACTTATAAAAAAGATATCACCACAGGGCACCCTAAGATGTCCTGTGCCCCCATTATCATTGCCTCCAACTCACTGCAACTCCCTATGTTCCTCTGGGGTTGCCTGGTTGTGGGGTTTCCTTCCATCAAGCAGCTCTGACAGTGTGCTTGTGGTACCTGCAAGTTCTGCAGCTACTTGCAGGTCAGCAGAGAAGCATCTCCTGGGATTCCAAAGAGCTCCATCTGTTCTGGCCCCTGTATCACTAGGAGTCCTCTTGCTTTTCCAAACAGTTCAGCTACAAATCAGTTACATTATGCTGCTTTTACGTGTTGTTATTTGGCTCTAGGAATTCAAATGAAAGTAATTAATAAACAAAAAGTATTCAGTTAGCACAGAAGCATGGGTACATTCCTACAACTGCAGCTAAAACGTTGCAGTTCTTTCTGTACCCTCATACATCATTTGTATCTTGAATATATTAACTTTGAGCCAGGCACAAAGAATCGCATTATTATCCGTCACATCATAAAAGCAGACTGTGTGCAAACATGTTGGAGAACCCTGGCAGATACATACAAGATAGGCTGCAAAAATTCAAGTGCAGGACACAAAACAGTACAAGGAATCTCCATACAACATGCTTTTCCTGAACACCATTTAATTACAGTGTCTGCTTGTTTTTGTTTTCCTTCCTACTCCCATCTCTTGTAGACAAGCCCATGGTGTGACAGAGGGATGTAGTGGGTTTAGGAGGATGTAACAGGCTTGGGCCCATTCTAACCAAGCACTCAGCACATCAAGGGACAGCCTCATCACACCTGAGAGGCAATGGGCACCCAAAGAGATGGTTCAGCCAAGTGCCAGCACCATCCCAGTAGTGCAAATAACGAGCTGCACATGAACACACACTCTGATCTTCTGCTTGTACTGGAAAAAGAAAACAACACATCTGACCACGAAGTAGCACATCTGCAAATCAAAAATAGAAGCTTTTAAAGAAAAATAAAAAACAAAAAAAACCACCCTCATATTTCCTACAGTCATCTCACCCTACAATCTCATCATACAATCCAGATGCTTCCCTCAGTGTTGCAACCTTTTTTTTCTTAAGGGTTTTTTGACAACTGCAAACACACTTATTTCTTAAAACGTCTCATGGAGAGAGGGGGAGGGAAAAAGAGGAGGAAAGGAAAAAAGTTAAATCAACTTTGCCTAAACTTCTTCAAATCTCTAAGTACGTTTTCTTCTGCTTATTGGCTCTACTTCCAAAAAAATCCTTCCCACGTTACAGTAACACTCTCTTCCTGCCGTTAATATTGTGTTCAGTGAAATGCTAATATTTTTCAGTTCAGTGTCAGAGAGAACTAAATCTACAGCAAGCTAATCTGCCATAAAGTCATGTTTTATACACATGACTACAAATTGAGTTTCACACTCCATGGAAAGCAATCTTCCATCTTTAAGGGTATCATGAGACACAGAATTAGATCTATTCTTCTGGCATTACTAAATCATAAGATGAAATATAATTTGACGTGTAAATGATATTGTAAACCCAAGGCAATGAAGCACTAAGAATGTTTTTAGTATTAAACTTACTTGTTTGCTTAATATTACGAATCTTTTTGAGAAAATTAGCCTCTATTTATAATGGAAACAGCACTACACAAACTTTTTTTCCATAACACAGGTCTTAGCCTAGAGATTGAGAGACTGTACGCATTTATTTCTAAATTGGACATCGAGGTTTAAACACATGTTTCTCATCTCCTCGGCTCCAGCTATGTGAGCACTGGGAGTCTGTCACAACTACAAGTTCTATTTCAGACACTCAAAGCCAGGTTTTTGAAACTGGATGTCATTTAGAACTGTTTTCTCTAGTCAAGTTTCCAAACAACTTAAAAATAAACCAGTTAATTTGTTTTTCTATTTACATTGGGAACAGGTTTTGGTCACTTGATCTTGAAGAAACAGACATAGGGTACTGACTCATGGATGTACTCTACTGGCTCATGGAGATATTTTCTCCAGTAAAAGGAAACTACTGTTGCCTGCTCGCAATACTAGATGTTATCTTGGAAGATGGAAATTATCTCTCCAGCACTTACCTGCCTGTATTTACAGCAAAGCCTGGGAGGGGAAGGGGGGAGGGTGGACAATCAGCTTTTCCTTGTAAACCTTCAACTCAAAACGCCTTAACACAGCGCTGCCCTTTCTCCTTCTGCCATCAGTTATTTTGTCCTGGTATTTATATTCTAGCCTTAACTGGCTCCATTCCTTACCAATTAAACCCAATACTTCCAGTTTTAGCCAGAAGGGTTAATATCCCTTTTTGTTAACATTATGTCATCTTAACACCCCTCCAATAACTCAAAGGAGTTATTTTTCTAACGCCTTTCCAAGTACGAAGTGCACAAAGACAAAAGCATCAGTGCTAGATGTGTTGCTGTGCAAAGCAACACAAATGTTGCCCCTCTGGCCTCGTGTTGCCCCAGGTTACTGCAAACAGCCTTTTGGTGTTCCTGTTTACCTCTTTTTAACTCCGAGGTGCATGTCCCACCAGGGCCAACTTTTCTGCTGCGTTGGCTGACTTTCATATCCCTGTTGTCTTCTGCATCTCTAGGAGAAGCAATTAGACTTGCAGTATGTCTACAAGGCAAAGAGGCACAGTCCCCTATCCCGACAGAGGAGGCTCCTCGCACAAATGCTGAGCAACTCGGTAGGTAATGGGGACACTGCTAGCAATGCATTGCAATCCACCCTCCTGTCTGGCTGCACTTCCCAACGCAGAGAGGCTCTCCAATACTCCTCTTCTTCCAACTGCCTACTAAAAAAGCACACTTGGAAGACTGCTGTGCAGGGTAGTCACAGGAAGGGGACAGACTGCTGCCACTCTGCAGTTTATCAAACTGAAAAAGAGAGGCAATCAAGATCACAGGGCTCAGAACTGAGATTTGCCAGAAAGAAAAAAAAATGCTACAAAATTGAAAAAAAATATATAAAAATGACTGTTAAACCATTTAAGGACATATCATATTTTCCACCTGGTTAACCTCTTTTTGTTAGTTGGTGACTAAAGTGTCAATCATCATCTGGAAAGGTGCCTCTTTGCATTAACTCCCAAAGAAGGGAGTTACTACAAGGGCAAGTAGTGATAATGGCTTTAAACTGAAAAAAAGAGAGATTTAGATTAGATGTTAGACAGAAATTCTTTGCTCAGAAGGCAGCGAGGCACTGGCACAGGCTGCCCAGTGAAGCTGTGGATGCCCCATCCTTGAAGATGGTTGAGGTCAGGTGGGATGGGGCTTTAAGCAAACTGATGTACCCGCCCTGATGCCCAAACTCATGTCCCAACCTGCATGGGGTTGGTACCAGATAATCTTTAAGGTCTCCAGCCAGAACCCTTATGGCTGCAAACTGAACTGAGAAACTCAAGCTGCTCTCCAGCACTGGCTCCTTGAGCCTTGGAGAAATCAGCCTACGAGCTCAAGCAGGGCTGATGCCAGTCACTGTAGGCATTTCAACTTCACACACTTCCATTGATGGAATTGTATGTCATGGCATCCATATCACTATGCACGTTTTTTTACATGGAAAAGTAAGAGAGAAAATAGTGCTAATTGAGACAGAGAAGCACCTTGTGGCAGACTACCACACAGTGCAAACAGCTCTTTGATGTTTATATAATGTATTTCTTCAAGAATAAGCAAGTTCATTCTTTCATTAAGAGAAACACTTTGAACTTAAAATATTTCCTTTCATCAAAAGACTGTGGAACATTTTACAAAGACGGCAAAGTATTAATAGTATAGTTTTATACAGGGAGAAACTGAGTCCAAGGGAGATTAAGGGAGTTACTTGAATTTCTGTCAGACTGCTAGAAATAGAGCTCCGTTAACCTCGGTTATTCCAAAACTGTGCTTCAAACTACCAGACTGTGCTGATATCAAAGAACATTTTCAAGCCAAAATGCGCTGTTGTTTGACACTCGGTGAGTTCGTTGCAGAAGTCTGAAGGCAAACATGTCTAAACACAAATGCTAGACTTACAAGATCCTGAATCCATTCAAAAAACTTAAAAGAAGTTGAAGACGCTTCTTTTATTTTTATTTATTTATTTTTTTCTAACACTTCTTAGGGGTAAAATTCATTCTTCACCTCTGTGCCGGAAGGTACTTTGCCCATGGATTTCGTTAGTGTGTATGCATTTAAGAACAGAGATACAGCACTGGAGTTTAATGCTGTCTGTTAAAAGTGTGTGATACCTCATAGATAAGTCTTGCATTTCCATGCAAGAGAATCAAAGAAAGAGAACTGTTGGAGCAGTGTGCAAAACAGGTATTGGAAAAGGAAGTGGATCCAAAGCTCAGGTTGTTCTAAGTCTAAAAGACGATATATACACTATCTTTTCTATTAGATTTTAAAGAAAATATATCCTCGGGACTCATTACAAGGAATGGAATGGAGGCTGTGAACAAGAGGAGGAAACCCTCCCTAAAGCAGTTCAGTTGTTAGTCTTTTAAATTCTTTCCACTCACACAGAACTGCTATTTTGGTGCCCCGGGTCACAGAACAAAATCCTGGGTTTTGAGAGCATGTGGACACATGAGGGGATGGAAAAGAAAGGAGGCAAAATGGGGTTGCAGGCAAAGATGAGGGCAATCACATCTCATGCTTTATCCTGGATAAGAGAAAGTGAGTATGGCTTCACAGTTGTGAAAATACAATCAGTGGAACTTAGTCTTAAGCATCAGGTTTATGTCACTGTGATTAAGAAGATATAAAAGTACTGGTCTATGAAAATAAGTTCATCTACTCCCTCCCACAACCTTGTTTATCCTCTTCTAATATCAATCGCCTTCAAAATAGTATATTTTACACACTTTTTAAAGTTAGAATGTCTCTCGAAGCAACTAGCTTCAAGATAACCATGGTACTTTGAAGAGTGAGCTGAAGCACAGCCTGCAGTACTGCACCAGCTCTGGGTATTAGAGCAGCTCTGCTGCTCTTACCGAAAGAATCACATACGTTCATATTCTAAATACCATGTCTGTCACAGATGTATTATGATTTGATAGTGTATTTAAGGTGCAGTTGAGAAAAACTGATAAACAGATCAGATCAGAACTGTGGTTTCCTCTGATGATTTTGGCACTTTTCAAAGGAAATTTCAGGGAAGAGTACAAGAAAAAGAAGGAATTAGTAGCATAAATTATGAATGCTAAAATGTCTGGGATTCAGGATATTTCTCAGCTGCTTCTATTTTCTCCTGTCTATGTTCCTTACAGAGCATGCACGAAAGCTGCAGCTGCAGCCTCCTTTATCTCCCTGGCCAAAACTCTCAGGAAGAAAATCCCATCTACTTCATGCTATAAATAAATGAATTTCTTGATTCAAATAGAGACATCATAATGCTCAGAAACACAGCAAAACAAAAACGTAATCAGAAAAGACGTAACCTTCTTTTTACAAGTCTCTGTTCTACTTGTTTCAGTCCAGTTCATTGTTATTCATGCCCATCCCTTTTCTATAAATATTTGTCTTGCATTTGTCAAGACTTATATTTAAAAAATGAAATTCTATTTGGGGGTTTACAGTATGGGAGGCTATTATATATACATTATCCTTATGTGCATGATTGGGGAGAATAGCTGATTTGTGAAGTTATCTATTATGGGGAATAATCAAGATTAATGAGCCCTATGGCACTTGCTGAATGCCTCCAGAGATTTATTACTCAGGTTGTTCGTTTTTCTTGTTACGTTGGTGCTGTCAAGAGGCCTATAACAAATGCAAACACAGACGTGTATTAATTGCAAATTCGGAACAAGGCTGCTGCGATGTTACTAAATACTTGCAATTCTGCTGTTCTCACAGCATCTTCACTGCCCATAAGATTCCTTCTCTGCCTGGTTTCTGATGAACTTTCTATTTTGGCATACATCGCAAGTTTTGCCTAAAAAAATAAAGGGAGTGGGAAGGATTAAAGAGGAAAGGGAATTCTGTGTCAACTTACTCTTAAGAATGAAAGTTATGGACAGAATGGCCTGAGAGATCCCCGGTTTTTTCAAGCTATTGGCTGTACAGCCAACTCCAGAAGACCAAATTTTACCCTAAGTGCATTACAAAACAAGGCTTTTGAAACCTCCAGTAACTGTGAAATGAGGTAAGTTTCTCAGGAAATCTTTGAGCTCTGTTTTGCTATCAGACCTGTCTGTGGCTATCATTATGACACACATCTGTCAGGATGATGGTTCTGCACTGGCTGACATCCTTCTTTGTCCAGAGAGGCATTTATTTACTGCCAAACTCCATGGTATCAACAGGAGGATCACTGTGACCCCTGAGCCTGTTAAGCTATTTAGTAGAAGTTCAACGTATTCTCTTTCCTGGATTGTATCTCTCCAGAAATTTCTTCAAGATGAATTCCAGTTGGGTACCACCACACTTAGAAAATACCATTCATCCTAAATGCATATGTATGGGAACTGTTGAATCACGACCTGAACCACTGATTGATCACCTGAGGCGAGCACTGAGTCAGCTGTGGAAGCACAGTTGAAGGCAATGCACCTGTGTGACCGGAAGGGGTAGAGTCTGGCTCCACCTCTACCAGACCCCATTTAAGGGCTGACCACCTTGTTGGAGATCTCTTGTTGGAGATTTCTCCCCTATGGAGTTCCAGGTGACCCTCAACTGTCAGTGTCAGGTGAGCCTTTCCTAATTTACTGGTTGATACCATCTGGATAAGCCATACAAAAATATACCATCCACCTTCATTATATTGTGTGGTACTATTCTTTCAGGTTATTCACCCTACATGCATACATCTAAATTATTTCAAAAATCTGAGAAAGGCTTTTGGAAAACAAACAAACAACACATGTAGCAAGATTACCTTAAATATTCCCTGCACTGAATCTTGAGTTCAAGCAATGCAACACTGACCTAAATTAATGACAGAACAGTTTGTGGATGCCAATGAAATACACAGCGTGTGCATCCCCGTATCACAGAGTCTGCAGCTTTACTCCTGGGGGAAATGATCGCTGTGCCAGCTTTCTTCATTACCACTGATGTGGACAGGCATCTTTGACATCTGAATTTTCTCCTATGGGATTTACACAAGGGCCAGCTCCTAACCACATACATTCACTGGTTTCTTCCATGCTCTCCAGTGTAAGCTCAGAAAAGAAGTTGTAGAGTTTTTGTGTTTACGCATTCATGTATAGAAACACATTTCTACCTTCCAGGCAGATGTTTTTCTGATTCACCATGCTGGCATAAACACAGAATGTGTGGGATGATGCTAATAGCTCAGCTCTATTAATGTACAGGAGGGTATAATAATGGTAATAACATAGCAGCAAACAGTGATATCATCAAAATAAATGGAGCTTTTCTCTCTCAAAGAAACATAGTATCTGAGGACCTGGAATGACCCACCAAATTCTTCCCAGGTGGAAAAGAAATCCAATAAAAGCTATTAGTTAAGACAAATTGGATACAACTTCAGGTTCAGAAGTCACCGTACTAGAGTTCAACAAAATCTGGGAAAGCTGACAAGAAAGAAGAAATCCCTGATCTCCTTCTGAATTCTTTTATTTTTACATGTGCATTTTCTATGGGCATCTGCAGAAGGCAGCAGAGTAGGTTAGATGGGATGGGCATTTAGTCTGGTTCTATTAAGCTGTTCATGTGCCTTTACATAGCTAGTCTTGAAGTTTAAATAGCTTCAAATGAGATTTAATCCTCTTTTTAAAGCCATATCCTAAATTATAAGGGATCATAGCTTGTCTAGTCAGCATTACTCTTGAAACCCACTGTCTCTTACCATAAAAACTCAAGTCCCATGCCCTTTGCCTATTCCCCTCTTCTTACATCCATGATTCTTTATATTCAGAAGGCATAGCAACTTCTTTATGGATGAGGAGAAGTTGCTCTGTCTTTGTGAAGTCTTCAAGTATGTTTTAGAGGCACTGCAGTAGTATTAGCAACAACCACCCTAAAATGATAAATGTAGCAGGTCCTTCGATAGGACTGAAAAGGATGTTTTTCATTAAATAACTACATGCACCTGTTTTTTCTCTGATGAAAAATCAAATACAGAAGTTTGTTTCATTTAGGTCTGCAGCTTGTGCTCAAGTAATTTGCTATTCTTGGGGGAACAGAGTCGTGCAAGATTTAGAAATCCAAATTAGAGATTCAATCCTGACTAGTAACCTGCTTTTACTTCTCTCAACATTATGGAAAAAAAATGCAAAAACCTGGAGATATGCAACGAAGAAATAATAGCACAGTCCCAAATGTTGTTTAAGAAGTCAACTCAAATGTGTATTTATTGGCAGACTTTTTTTAACAAGAAAATGTGTTATTAAGCAGCTAGAGAACACTGATGCAATTCTTTGCCTTTGGGTGTTACTCTATTTTGCAAGGAAATAAGTTTTTGTATACCTGCTAGCCAGACTGATAGGTGCTGTCTGAACAACAATTTCCCCATTTCTTTAAGTGTTAACCATTTGTAGCAGTAATTCATATAACTTTAGGGAATAAGTTAATGTGAGACAGCTATTGGAGAGAAGATTCAGACATATGCAAAAACTGACACAATCAGTTCTTATTTCTGTATACATGTTTGCAAGTTGGGGAAAAACATTTTATACTTGTGGAGAAGAACTGGAGCAGAATAAGTGTCCCTGCATCCATTAGCAGACTGCCAAAGGATTGTGGATGTTGAAAAGACCAAGGCAGTATCACACAGCGACCACAGGCAACACTAGAAGGGCAAGATGTCATGAAATACCACATACCCCAAGTCAAAGGCTAAAAGAAGGGCAAGAATCCCTTCAATTTCCACATAACAGCAACAACTATAGCAGTTTTTTTTAGAATATCTTCTTTCAAAGATTTTAAGAGACAATTCTGAAACAATCATCCTTGATAAAATGGTAAGGGAATATCTACTGTGTAAAGAGTGCAGTTCAGCCTCCTATAGGAGCCAGGAAGGTTTCTGGAGAGAGATTTCTCTTCTCCAGGCTGAAAAAGCCCAGTTCTGTCACACAGCCCGAGAGTGAGAAGACAACAAGCAATATTAATAAGTTAAAATAAGTTTCTTTTACTGTTAAAAGAAGCTATTTATTTAATTGGCTAAAAGGAAAAACTTCCCTGTGAGAGCAGAGAACCATCAGAACAGGTTGTCCAGAAAGACTCTCTTCTTCATCTTTGGAGGCTTCCAAGGGCTGCTTAGACCAAGCCCTCAACAACCTGATCTGATCTCACAGATGACCCAGCTCTGAGAAGCATGCTGAACTCAAGACCTTCTGAAGGACCTTCCAGCCTGAGTTTTCACCTGATCCTGTTACTACTGGCTGCAGGAGCACATAGTGATACTTGCCAAAAATGAGATCTGACAATGGAGAGACTTAACATCATGATGGGAAGAAAATAAAATAGCAGAGCATATGTAAACAGTCAATTCAGGGTCAGCATAACCTTATCTGTTCAGCACAGCGGCAGCTTAGTCTCATGTGACAGGACAGAGAGTATCAAGGTCTTTTGGTTCTGATAAATTATGAACCATTTAATAGTAAGCAAAGAGCAACTTCCATGCAGAGGCAAAATGTCACTAATACATCTGAGATTTCATTCAGAAAATCTGTCGTGCTTCACTACAACTGGTGATTTGCATCAATTAGGGACTGAGGTTTTTGCTCTCTGCCCATGACAGCGTACTGGACATAGAAATGAGTGATGGGCAGTTTATAATGACTGATGACCTAGGCATCCTTAAAAAGCAGATACTTGATTTTTCTGTACCAGAAAACAGAAGAAAAAAGAAATACATAATTTACCCCAAATTGCAAACTCAGCTCATATTTTAAATACATGGAAATTATTTCTGCATTTTACATAAGAGTTGGTACTACATATGCACAATAAAGACCATAAAAATGAGGTAATGGGCATTTGAGAAGAAAAGTAGCACTCTCCACCCTTTAAGATAGGGGGATGAAACATGAATGTATAAAGTGTACGTTTTGTCATCCATTGAAGTCACCCATTTGCAGGCCCCTTAGTCCTGCTTCTGTAAGAAATTACTGCAGACAGAGAAAGAAAAACTCCAGGAGTGAATGTTAAATATAGTTCAGAACCACTTCCTGCCCTAGCAAAACTTGAAAGACTTGAGACCAATTTGTAAACAAACTGGAATGAAATATACTACCTAGTAGCTGTTTGGCAGTTCAATTCCAAAGTTTTCTCCATATTTTCAGCACCCTAGTAAGATGATCAGACTCCACAAGACCACAAATACAACAACCATTGTGCTTCAAAATCCAGAAACCATCAGTGAATACCTCAAAATTACACCTAATCTCCAGGTATATGAGCCAACAGAGTTAAAAAGAAATACTTCTTGGATTTCCTCAAAGAGATTTCCCAGAAATCTAATCACCATGATACAATCCACCATTTTGACTATTTTAATACTTTTACTACAATTCATACCTGAAGATGAGACTACAGAGCCAGCAAGATGGACAAAGGAAAATGTAAAACACATGCAATTAGAAGCGTAGAAAGGCCATACTCATCAGAAGGGAGTTTTGTGTAATTCCAGAAGATGACAAATAGCTGACATGAAGATTATTCATGTTATGTTCATGGGTTACTCAAACTGACTTCATTTCGTTCTAAGCTCTGGAGGCTGAAAAGTTGACATTTGTTATCACTGTTGTAAGAACAACTGACAGTCAGTTCTGCAGCCTGGGAAACTGCTGATGGCTTCTGATTGTTTGACAAAGCTTAATCAATACCTCTAAATATTTTTAACAGGTTACTGTAGCTAGTAAAAGTGAACAATTAGAACCAGAGTATAATTAACCAAAAGATGCAGAGGAAATAGATGCAGAGCCCTGACTGATTGCAGTCACACCCTAAACAATGGTCCCCTTACCTTGACAATATACATTAAAACGGGTATTTCCAAGATCAACTGGTTGCTCCCAAAGTAATGTCTCTCATTTTTTTTTTTCCATGGAAACTACAACAGACAAAAGAGTACAATAACACTATTTGATAGAGCCAAGTCTCGGCTACAAAACACCACTTTTCAACATTGGCACCACCACTAGCTATGAATTTTTGCCAGCAATGAACAAGAGCCTGCATGCTGCTTTTGTAAAAATCTGCACCAGTGGAGGTGACCCACTGGCACCACTGCAGAAATGCACCATCCACTGCCTCACTGTGCTCACATCCACTGTTTGGTCTCCACAAACGTTCAGCAAGTGTAGATGAATGTCAAAGGGTGCACTTTTTCCCCATAAAGGAATTCAATGACACAACGTTGCTTCATACATTATTCTATTTCAGATGCCGTTCTGTCCGACTACCCCTGTGCTGCCATCTGTCACACAGCAACAAAATGGAATATTGGAGGGAAGGTTCAAACTCTACTGCTATGCCACCAACACCTGTCTCTGGGCCAACGTCATGGGTCAACATAATAAAATAGGAGTCATTACTTAACATCATAGAGTCATTAAGGTTGGAAAAGACCTCTAAGACCATGTAGTCCAACCATCAGCTCATCACCACTGTGCCCCATGTCCCTTTTGGAACAGCCCTCATGTTTAACTGCTTACCAGAGATGCCTAAGGATGATGCCTAAAAGTATTGCTGAACAGATAAATATGACTCATAAGACGTCTAGTACACCTTTTTAAAAACTCCTTTTGCTCCACTCTCATACTGCACACATCCAGGTATATATTTGGGCTCTACTTTCACGCTGTGTTTGCAGCTTTTAGAGCAAACACCATGCTAATCATAACACTGCCTTCTCTTTTAACTTGCTCTCTTTGTTGCAGGCATTTTGAACACAGAAGCATTATGGACTGCGATTCCAATGCGAGCCCTCAGCTGTGTTTCACAAATGGGAAAATTAATACACTAAAGCTCAGGCTGGTTTCACTGAGCCCTCAGTAAGTGTCCCATTAGTAACCTAGCCACTTTCTCTTCCTCCTACCACCAAGAATGAGAAACAAGGGGACAGACTGCCCCGCCAAGGATGCCTACCTCTCCTCTGACACTTGCAGGACTTCAGTGTAAACACCTCTTTTCAGTATCTGTGAGGCATGGAGGGCACAAACCCTATCTTCTGCCCTCCAGTGTACACAGGCACCTCTGTGGAGAGAGATAGCACCACCCAGACAGCACTCTTACAGCTCTATGAAAATCTGACTCTGACCTTGCAGAACTTTCTCCACTGCCATACACTAAGACAAAAAGACTATTAAATCTGGAAATATAACCGTAAGAGGCAAAGTGCTAGGTCACCAGCAGATAAAGGAATAAAAGCAGGACTCAGCTGCCAGCCCTCTGTTTCAAATGCCAGATCATGTATTTTTTAAATCCTCTTTAGCTTCTATATTCATCTTCATGCCAAATGGTACCATCTGACTGACATTTTTGACCTTTTCTGTACAGGAAGCTATGCAGAGAGAAATGGTGGGGACAGTCATTTCAGTACACACTGAATTCCCAATCTTTAAAACCACGGCAAGGAGTGAGATCCACTATGAAGTTGCTGAATAGTTAAATAAGATTTTCAGTAATACGCACTGAAAATCAAGCCTTTTGTTTCAGTTGTTGGAAGCACAAATTTTCTTATCTAATCTTGCCCATTAGTTAAAGGTGGTAAACATAATTCTCAATTTTCTCAGCAAAATTTATGATCTCTGTCACATTTGGGAGAAAAGACATTTCTTCTTTCTTTCAGGTGGCTCAACAGGCAAAGATACAAAAAATTCCTAGAAAATGTCTGCCATTACTGAAAGAGGAAAAAAAAAAATAAAATAGTGGGGAACCCAAAAGGAAAGAGAACATTGTAAAAGTGCAGTGAAGTCTTTTTAAAGGGCAGCTGGAGATCCTGAGTGACAGGTCTGAGCCTGGTGCACATGGGTCAGCCTGCGCTTCCAGAACCTGATGTGGGTTTTTCTGGGGAGATGAAATAGCTGCACAGTGACACGGTGCCAGGCACTAGGTGAAACAGCTTCTCTAACAAAACGTTAGAGAAAGAGCCGAAGAAATGTTCTGATCAAAGTTGTTTTCTCTTCCTACACTTGCCATAGTGCAGACTGTGATTGGCAATAACCCTGGCTTCGCAAACCTGTGGTACTATAAAATTGGCTGGAAGCAGTTATGAATTTGAGGGGTCTGGGGTGCTTTCCTGTTGGTTTGGTATGTTTTTTCTTCTTCTTCTTTTTTTTTTTTTTTTTTCTGAAGTAAAATATAACCTATGCCCGTAGGCTCTGCTCAGCTTGAATGCAATTCGACTAAATTCAATGGGGTGCTAATATTTCTTCCTTGTTTTAGGATTATGGAGATACCCACTAACAAAACCCAAAAAACACACAGTCAGTAATCTTCAGAAGACCCTCAGGGCATTCTACTTCAACCACTGGTAAACTGAGGCACAGATTTAAACTGATAACATAAAAAGGCTTCCCCAAAGCTTTGTGGAACCTGCAGACAGAGCTGCAGTTATGGCAATCAGGCAGCTCTCTTGCATTCATTATCCTGCGGGCTTCACATCACAGGCAGCTTCCCAAAGAGACACTCTCGGAAGGATAAACTTTCATAGCTTTTATTCGTTTCCAGGGCTGGGGTCTTTGTATGCAGTGACCAAAGCAGAAGATTTCTAGCCTACCAACCTGTGAAGTACTCAGAAGTGGGATAACTGAAAGATGTATCTCTTGGGACAGAGCATCTGTGCTGAGGTGAGGAGAAACATGCACAAAGTGCTGGTGATGCTGGTCTCCGTTTTCAGTGCTACACATAGCACGGTTATCACAGTCTTCCTACTCACCCCATCCTTTAAATACCTTCAGCTCAATTTATTCACTGCACTGAACTTTACAGACGGGGACTTTATTCCTTTTGTCTATGGTGCCCAACACTATATGACCTCAATCCCTTGCTGGAGCCCCTTAGAGTTATCGTAAAACAACAGCTTTAATCTGCCTTATCCAGTCCTTGTGAATGAAGCTTTAGAGGGTATTTTTTGCCAGCTCTGCCAACTAGATACTTCATAAAGTGAAACAGAATTTCTGCTTCCTTCAGGGCACCTGCTTTCAATTACAGGAAACATACGGCACCTTCAGATTTTCAGCTTTCAACATCTGTGCTTTGCAGGTACAATTTGTTGCATTCAAATTACTGCTAAACCTCCAGAATGATGTCTGGCTTTCAGGGGCATGCTTGAGAAACACCATAGATGGACCGAAAGTAATGGCATTTGCAATCACTTTCTAATGACAGATTAATGACTGTTCTGAACAAATCCTTTAAGCTGTTCAGCAACCTCTGCCCACTCCTCTTGGAAGGCCCATTCCACCCCAGCTCACTTAGAAACATTATCCTTCCCATATAGCAGATATACCTACTGACACCCTATCCACCAAATACATCAGCTCACACCCTCTTCTAAAAGGCACGCTATCACTAATTCCTTTAATAAGGAAAACTAACAGCCTTTTATAGCCTGTCTGCCACAGACATGCTGGGATGAGCCAGTGACCACTACAGATTTTATTTCCTTTTCAGTTTCTGCAGGTTTAATACATAAGTCACATTTATATGGGCTGTCCTTTGCCCTCCCACCCTGTCATAGAATCATACAATCATTAAGGTTGTAAAAGACCTCTAAGATCATCTAGCCCGACCACTGCCACCACGCCCACTAAACCATGTCCCTCAGTGCCACATTTGCTCTTTTATTGAACTCTTCCAGGGATGGTAACTCCACCATTTCCCCATGCAGCCTGTTCAGGACATCTCAGCATCCCCCAGCACTTCTGTAGGCTGACACTGTATCGCAGGACCTTGAATGCCCATTTCCTGGCTCACCGATGGCAGGAATCTCAGTTCAACCGTGTTCTCCATAGGTAACAAGTGCACAGCTAGCCTGCTGGCTCCTCATTTCTGCTGCCACCACATCTCAGCTGGTGTTTGCCAAAACATGGTAACTAAAACGTAGCTTGCTGACTTGCTATACTTAGGTAACATAAACACACAGATTCAAAGCTCTACCCACAAGATGGAAAGAGATAAGGAGAAACAACAGAGTGAAACTCTGCAGTGTGAGGGGAGGGGAAGTGTTCACAAAGTGAAGCACAGGAAGTTCTGCACAAACGCACGTGGGAACTTCTTCACAGTGCAGTGATGGAGCACTGGCACAGGCTGCACAGAGAGGTGGTGGAGTCTCCTTCTCTGGAGATGTTCAAGACCATCCTGGAGGCTGACCTGTGTAACCTGGGCTAGGGAGCTGCTTTAGCAGGGGGTGGGACTCAATAATCTCTAGAGGTCCCTTCCAACCCCTACAGTTCTGTGATTCTGTGAAAGATGCGCGCTGCTGTCAAAGGGAAAAAACAACAACAACAACAAAAAACAACAGGAGAGAACATTTTCTAACTCTAGACCTGCAAGAACTGATTTTTATGGATGAATAAGAGAAATGTGTCAGCACAGGACTCATAGCAACACAGTCTAGAAGATCATTTCCAGTCAGGTATCACCAGGATCAAATCTAGCAGTTTTACTTAATAAAGTGACGGTCACAATAGTATGTAGGTGTTTACATTACTTACGTTTGTATTCTTTATTAAGAAATCACAACTAAATTGTATTATTTCCAATTTACCGACAAGGACTATTCTTCTGCTTAATGTAAGGAAGTGGATTCAGCTCCAGTGGAATTTCAGTGAACTGGCCAACACGTCTGGAGGTCTGCTGTGGATGTGTGTTGGGTGTTCACCCCTCTCATGTTTGCACGGGCCTTACACTTCATGGGAGAGCAGTTCAGAACACAGAAGAAATCAATTATCATTCTTGGAGACATTCTGTCTTAAGGAGAAGCAGAATAAAGAGAAAACTGGGAAACAAGTGATTACTGATTACCTAACGTAAGGAAAAATCCCCAAATCAGTGCCATACCAACCTCCCCAAAAGTCTCAGAGGCCTACAAACTTTTCTTAGAACACACCATATTGTGCAAACTTGTCTCACGATAATGAGCAGAATGTTATCAATCCACACTTTGGACTCCTGTCTTCTACAGTTTTGCTTCAGAAGACTGAAGCAGTAGGATGGGAGTCAGACTCTTTGTATTCTAAGCAGGCTGCATCTACATTTGGTTCAGGACTTCTTCTAATTTAATTATGTTTGCACTTGGATGTAAGTTAAGTCACAGCTTAACCATTAACTGTGTTCAGCTATGGCATCCACCACTCTGTATTTGACTTCACTAAATGCCTGATGTTTTGCAGTGAGTTTATGATAAGTGTGTGTTTGCAGATTTTCATGACAGACTAATAACACCAAAGGAGAATCCAGGAATGTTTTAAGTAAATATTATGTGTATATTTTCTCAACAGTGCCTGCCGACCAGCACCTTCAGAGCTGCATAATCTTACCTAAAATATGTTTGCATTCTGTTTGCACTAACCAGCGTGGTCCACACTACTACGCAAACTGTTATTTGATTAAAATATTATCCAGCACATAATTCCAGGACACACAGTCATGCAGCTCTGAAGAGGCAGCAGTTTCTATTTCTGTCTTGCAAAATTCTGCTTGCCATCATTAGATATTTCTTCATTAATCACAAGAAGACTGAGCAGATAAAGACTGTCAACTGGGCCAGGAATATTTGGGGATATTTTAAGAAACTATTTGTTTTTGTCCCTCCATCTTCTCCCTTTTCTATTGTTATTCCCTATTTCAGCCTAAAATTTACAAAGGGATGGATGCCTGCAAAGCAGGTCCAGCTGTAAGTGATTTGAATGTGCAAGATCTTCAGAGCAGGCATCTTCTCTGACTGTGTCACGAGATGACAGAACATCAATACAGGGAAGATGCTTGAGCTTGGTGGTGAGCAGATGTTAGGCATCTTAACTTTTTCTAGTAATTTATTATATTGTCATCTTTTCGGCTGCCACCAGCAGATGGTTTAACAGTTTGGAGTGATAACCAAATTGAAAAGAATTTAGCAGTGCCACTGACATCACATTACATGGACGAGAACTGATTAGGGCATTATCTTCTCATCTAAAATACGAGTATTGAATTCTGGGCTCAGCCATAGACTTCCTGTGGACACATCTCATTTGGGTTATAATAACACTACAATCTAAACTAAGTCAGCTGCCTATATAGAACATACATGAAACAAATTTAAGCTAAGCTAGTTACCCATAACAGCTGTGAAAGCACAGGCTCTGAAACTCATCTGCTGTAGACAAATCACTAATCTCTTTGGCTCAGATTTATTAAATCTGTGTGTCCAGGATTTCCTATTTAGCCTGTGAAAAGAAATAATCAATATAGATGGCAATTCAGACTTAAGGTGGACTAAAATGGAGGCAGCAATGTCTCTCCATTGACTACAGAGGCATCCTAGGGCAACTGTAGATAAATACTATCTATCTGTAAAGGAGGATAACAGCTTTTTCACAGCAATATCATGAAGACAAATGGAATACATATGGCTTAGAAGAATGGCAGCAATTACCCACCTCAGTTAGATCAACTTTCTTGTTTTCTGTTCAACCTGTCTACTACTGGTAAGGCAATATAAAATGGCTCTGTAAAGTGTTCCTTTTCTATTTCAGCAGTTCAAGGTGTCGATACGATCCTAAGACCAAAAAGGACATTCTGTGTCACCAAGCTTGGTCCCTGGCCAAAAATGGGTAAACCCAAATAATGATCTCATTCATCAAGTTCAAGCCCTGTAGCCCAGTAAATACTGTACTGCCACTGCCAGAAATAGCCCCAGGCTTTGTGCTGAGCCTGCACAGCCTCGGGATCAGGCTTGCCTACACTTATGCAGCCCAGCCTGGAGCTTTGCTTTAGCTGTAGCAGCAATTTTCCTAATGACCAGGTGGCTGGTGCCTAATTTATTTTACTTCTGCTTATCTTCGCATAATCATGTGGTTTCAGTGTAATTTTGATACAGACAGTAGTAACAAGTAGTTAGCCTGTATAGGATGAAATATTTACAAAACCAGTATAATGACACAGTGCAGGGGAGCACGGATATAGTATAGCTGCCTCAGAAAGGTGACATGCGATGCAGCAGGGAAGAGTTGAGGCACGGGATGGGATCAGATGGAGTATAGAGTGACGGCTATAAAAATTCACCCCAGCTGAACAAATGCACGCCTGTGGTTTTAAATAAAAAGTATGTAAGGCATTGCACATATGCTGTATTCAGGAGTAAGGCAGTGTTGCAATCCAGCAAAGAAAACATGCTGTAAAAACATGTGAGAAAAAAAAAATCAACAACAGCCTGAGACCCAAGTGAGGAAGAAGAAAGCATCAAGATCAGCATCACGCTCGTTATAGCACAGTGAAAGAAGAAGTGCTGACATCAGCATACCCTTCCCATTGTGGGCCTCGATGCCTGAGACCCTGTCATAAAAGCTCCCCAACTCCAAAATTAAAGCCACTGCCCATGGAGTGCAGATGAGCAAAATGAGACAAAAAGAAGTGGAAACTTAGACATGCATGTCTATCATTTTTAAACCAATTATTATTATTACTACTCATGTAATACTATTCTTCTTTTCAGAAGTAAATCTGGACTGGTAATAATTCTTTGATTAAAATGCTAACATCTTAATTACATTAACAATAGGTTTTTGCTTTTACAGAGATGGCCTACTTCATCAGGACTGTAAGAAGACTGTGAGTATACCAAAGCTCAACATTAAAGCTAGCTACGCCTCATGCTTTCACTTCTCACACAAGGCAACCATTTCAAAAACTGACCTCCTTCAGAAAGATATGCTGATTTTCAGCATTAATATAGCCATTTTATACTCATCACTGCCTTGTGCTCCTCTGTGCACCTTCCTGTGTCCCTGCACAAAGCTCACACTCTTGTTGGACATGGTAGAGCCCAATCAAGACAAAATCTTTTAAGCCTCATTATGTGGGACAGTCACTGCCCCTCTCACCTTTTCTCACGGAAGAAACTCCAGCACAGAAATACAAATTATTCAATAAGTTTACAATTACCTTGTCCCTCAGCTAAGATGAGAAATGCAGATATGACAATTTTATGCTAATTGCAAGCATTTGGGTTTGCTAGAGTAGTTTTTGAGTAGTAACAAAGCGAGATGTAATAATATAACAATTATGATAATATGTTAATAGTTTTAATTGAAGTAATTTCTGTAGACAATAAGAATTATACCCTAATGTAGGATTAGGAAATGTTGTGAAAATGAGTATGTAAAATGATATCAGAGGATAGCAGGAAAGGCACATTTTACAGAGAGAGTGTTCCTCAGGGTAAGATTTATAGATGTTAGCTCACAATGCTTCGGCAAGGTAAACAGCTGTTTTGGTTTTAGTTATAATGAACATTAACTCCACTTCCCCACTTCTGCTTAATTAAACCGCTGACTCTGCAGCCAATCGAGAGAAAACAGAAAATAGGCATTAATTGGGTCCTGTGCACTTTCAGTCTCATCTTACATCAAGTGGTCTGGATACACCACCAAAACTCCCTCAAAAATATGAGTTTCTCTCACACTTTTCTCTGCCAGCCTACCCGATGGCTTCTTTACTAATCAAAGCCAAAACATGTGTATTCAGCACAAAAAGAGTGGACTAGGCAAAAGGACTGCAGGATGTACAAAGTGAAAATTTAAATTAAATCAACTTTTATTCTTGTTCAGATAGCCACTTCCTTATTTTTTTTTTGTTAAACAGTTTAAAGCAAAAAAAAACCAACAAACAACATTGAAAACAAAGAAATAAACTCACAAAAGACTCTCACCGACACTCCTGAAGGAGGATCCAACAGCAAGTTGCTGTGCTTTTTGATTAGTTTTACCCCAAAAGAGGATCAGAATGGCACCAGCATGAAGCTAAAAAACCAAATAAAAGCACACAGACAAGAAGGAAAGAAAATGGCACGCCATGTACACAGTGGTAAAGAAAAAGAAAAAAAAAACAACACTGGAAATAATGGAGAAAACCTTAAATCTGCGCTCAAAGAGCTCTGTAAGAGCACACTGTCTCCTGCACAAAATGTCCCCTCTTCCTCCTTGTGACATGCGCCATCAGCTCCCAAGTGCCTTCATCTGAGAGGAACTGGGGACCCGTGTGACAAAGCGCAGGCTTCTCCTAGCACACTTACAGGGCAAAAAAAAAAAAAAAAGAGGAACTTATGCCCTAGAGGACGAGAGATAATTTTGCATTCTTCTGTTAATGAATCTTTAAGACAATACGATGCACAGGATAAAAAAAAAAGGATTGAAATACCTCACAGTCCCTTAGGTCTGGAAGAGACAGCCGCGCTCTCTCTTGAGCCGTCTTACTTTGTGAGCATGCGCATGAGGGCTTCTGTCAGACCTACAACCTTTATTTGAGCTTCCTTTGTGGTTATTAGCAGTACCAAAAGCATCGCTTCACCGTTACACTTCAACCATTTCCTCACTGGTGAACTTACTTCCGCAGTGAACTCTCCCTTTTGCAAATCTAATAGGCAAAAACTGGGTAAAATGCCCTGTAGTTTTTACTACAGACAATCAATAACCTTTAGTATAAATAGGCATAGTTAACTTGCGTTGTGGCAATAGCCAGATGGGATACACAGACACGGAGGTTCAAGTACCAAAGCACCATTTTGTAGCTCTCCGAAGGAAGTGGTAAATGCTGGTAACTGCTCAATCTCTCCTCTTCATGGGAGGCTGCCTACCTAAGCCCTGAACTGAGAGCAGACCTTAAATATAAATCACTTAATTGCTCATTTTATTTGACGCCCAAGTACTTCATGCTAATAAAGTTAAGCATTAAAGGATTACAATGTGACGAATTATACGCCCATCTCGTAAGAGAAATATTACCGAAACAGAGTCAGATCTGAAAGGCTCTCGATAATGTACAGTGTAAGTCTAATTTTAGATGATTCCTCAATCACTGGAGAGCTTGCAGTATACACAGCCAGCCCAGCTCAATCAACTGACTTTTATCTCTATGACTGCAGGTCACATTATCTCATGAATGAACTGTTATGTAGGTCAGTCAAGAGTCATCTTCTAATTGAATGCACGTTTCAGCCTTGGCATTTATGCTCCAGATATCAAGACTGTGGACAATTGGCAAAGTCAGAAGAAAACTCTGAAGAAGGAGCGGTGATAATTAGCCTTTGTATCAGACAACAAACATGGAAACAGATGTTAGCTGAGCCTTGGAGACAGTTGTTTGTGTTTTAACTGAATTTAATACAGGTGGAAAGTGTGGGAGCAACAGCTCGCTGAGGAGAGAGAGGCATTTTGGGCTCCATTTTAGCAACAAATCAAGCTCCGTCTTTCTAACAAAACTCAGCACACCCGGGAGGTATATTGGGCCATGCTGAGACATGCCAAATATATTTCTGCTTACTTGCAGTAACTGATACACCAGCTCCTTTCACTCCATCCCACTGAGCAGCCATCGGCAAGGAAAAGTTTTGGTTGCTCCGAAAAGAAGGTGGATTTTAGACAGTAGGAGAGAAAGTTCCCACTCTATCTCCAGACTCCTGTGTAATAATTGTACTTGCATGTTTTAAAGAGAGAAGGCTTTGGGGAGACAGTCCACAAACCATATGAGAATATTTGTTTAACTTCACAATCAGGAGACTGATGTAAAAATGCATTTGAGTTACAGCCCCAGTAACATCTGGGTAAAATGAGGAGTGTCAGACTGGAGATGCTCCATGAAGCTAAAGCAAGAAATTTGCTGCTTTACAGAAACACTTCTGAGCAGACATTTCATTTCCTGTTCAATCCAAGTTATTCTAATTTAGATGTAAAGGCAAAATTGCAACTGATTAAAATTGGGTCGGCAGCAGTTCCCATCTGAGGAAGCTCACAATCAGTTAACAGCCAAGCTGCTGAAATGCAGAGCTGCTTGTACTTCACAACTGTGACCCATACAGCTATTACGAGTTGCTTTTCCTTTGCCAGAAATTGCTCACAAAGAATTTTCTCTGACTTCGTGCTCCCCCAACTTTAAAAATCATTTGCAGCACGCAAAGGGTTACCAAGAGCAAAGTGAAAGCAAAACGCCCAAGGCCAAGCTTTCCTGTAGGCTGCATATGTGGTTGCATTTTCAGCTCCTGTGTCCTGACAGCTGCTCTCTTCAAGGGTGCTGCGACATGCCTATTGCTGTTCCAGCAGTCTTTTTGTTCAACCCCGAGCTTGCTTTTTAAGGCTTTAAAACCTCGGTGCATGGGAGGCGGGGAAGGGGAAATGTGAAGTAGCAGCTATTATATACGAGATAGCAAAAATAAACCCAACAAACCAAAAACGAAAAGCCAACCAAAAACTATCTTATGCTCCACACACTTCAAAACGATGAGCTGCAAAGAGGTATAAAAGTAGCAACAAAAAGAGAAAACAAAGGCAAAAAAGAGCACCAGAAATCCCCCTCCCCACCTCCAGCAAAGCCTTTGCCTCAGTGCTGTTCTCATCTCCCAGCAACAACTGCTTCGCACTCACGTAGTGCGATTCTTAGGAGGATGTGAAAGCAGTTACAAACATCTGTTAATTAAGGCTCAATTTACATGTGAGATGGGTAATATACTAATTTTACAAATGGGCATGTTGAACCACACAGCACTGGAGAAAGCTGGCCAACACGAGCACTTGAATACACGCTGGAACGAGGGAGACTCCGTTTCCTTATTCTGGCTGCTGCTCTTCTAAATAAAGGCCGCATAAGCATGCCTGATATGTTGATGGATTTATTTTGCAAAAAGACAAAGTCAGAATAATTTTTCAGAAAATAAACAGATATTCATAAATAATAATAATAAAAACAACAACAACAACAAAAAAAAAACAACCACAGAACAGTTACTGATGAATAAATTGCATTAGGTCCAACTTGCAAGAAAGCATATTAATGTATTTTTAATGGTTGAACCAAGGGAAGGTCATTATACAGTGTTTTAATTCTAGTACATTAGTGTTGCATTTATACATTAGCAGTTAATGTGATAATGTCAAACTCACCACTAGTTGTGGCATCATAAAAATAAAGACTTTCAGTGTTCTTTTGGAAAAAAAAAAAAAAAAAAGAAAAAGAAAAATCAGAAATATTAAGACCTCCTACTCCAGCTTGGGAGAATGTCTGCTGTACCAATACTCCATGCAAGATCAAAACTATAATGGCAAGGCAGCAGATGTGAAAAACTTAAATCTCTGGTAAAGTGCACAATCAACAAAGGCAGAGAGGTGTTTGCTGTTGTTTGTTTTGCTTTGTTTTCCAAATGAAACCTTTTTAACACTCCCTGACCTGTACATGCCACTTTTAACAGAATGCAGGAAAGAAATTAATAGAAGTAAAAAACTAAATCTGAAAGTAAACTCGAGGAAGCAGACTCTTCACTGGAGGTGTTATTTTTTGCTTTTTCAAAAGACACTGGCAAGCAGCGCTGTTAGAGTAAGCCAATGCTCTTCAAAGCTAATTTTGGGTAGTTCAGTGTGTTAGGTCTCTCATGTGGACATTGTGTACATCCTCCAAGGGAAAGTATCCTCCTAGAATTAGCACTTAGAGAAATGAAATATTTCTCTGAAGATCACACCTAGGGCTTCCTTTATAAGGCTTCCAAATAGGAATGGTTGTTTATCATGCTATTAAATTTCTTTTTTTCCACCCCTTTTCTTCCTCACTCCCTCTCCCTCTGTGGATTAACATTTAGCGAAATGAAATCTTCCTGAAGGTAATTACCTGGCTGCAATTCAAGGCATTCATAAACCTCACAGCTCCCTTTGGCAAGAGGTTGCACTGGGGGATGGAGCCACCAGCCCAGGACAGCACCTTTGAGATGCCCAGCATCCCAAGGACACAGCCCTGGTGGGCCCCACTGCACCCCTCCTTCCGACTTCCACTCTCTCCTGGTTCAGTGCTTGCCTCTTGTTTCCTATGAATTTGCATTTGACCCATTTTGTTTGCCCTCCTGGGGCCACAGGAGTCTGGCGTAGGCCCCATGTTTCACAGTAGTTACACGCTGCTTCTTGGATTGATTTTATTTTCCCCCCAGAGCTACTGCATATCATCTTCTGTGTAGATGATAACGTGCTTGGTGCAGCTTGGCTGCTTGCAAGCACTGCACTGTGCGGGGGCTCATCACCTCTGCAGACATGGCAGAAAAGGTCGAGCAATTTTGCTGAACCCTATCCTAGTGAAGAGGGGAAACCAAACTGGAGGCTTTGCTTCCATTAGGAAGCAGCCAAATTTTTTCTGTTTCACCTCTGAAATTCTGTCTGCTCTGCAACTCTTTCATCTCTTCTCAGGAGTGGATGTGAATAACTGCTTCCTCCATTAGGCTGAGCTTTGCTGCATTTAAACTGAGCAGCTTAGAGCATTTTTAACATTGTGCTCAGGGCAATACGGGGCTGATTCAAGCCAAGAGTCTTAAATGTTCCTATTGCACCCGTATCAGTAACAAAAGTCTCACTGAAAATTGGGAAATAGTGGATCAAACCTTATTTTCCTCATCTTCAGATGGCTGCACCTTTGGACTTCTCTACCACTAATTTTTGCTTTCTTGTAAGGCCTGAAGCTGTTCAAGAAAAACACAGTTTTTATTTAAGTTTACATTAGCTTCTGTTTGATTTTCCTGCTCAATTTCCTTTCTCCACGCCATTATGAAATCACCTTACACTCATAATTATGAAGGTGACCTATCTATCTAACATGCTAACTCTAACATTATTAAGGTAACTATCTATCCAACATGTAAACTCTAACTGATTTGAACATTCACATTTTCAAATACCTCCAAAATCTCTTCTGAAACTTGTAAACTTTCTCTTCCACCTATGTTTTGGTGGCACGTGCTCATAGACTTACAGATAGTAATATAAAATGGCACCTGTGTTTGGAGGTCTGTTCACATCTCTGGTCAGTGTATGTGTATAGGTGGATGGAGTATTTCTAGGATTTCCTCCTTTTCAAAAGATAAATAATGTTGGCATCTCTTCTTAAGGCATTAAACCCATGTCCCTTATTACACGGAAAAAGATTACATTAATACCCTTGTCTAGAAAAAAAAACAACTGCTGCCATCTTTATGGTGTCCACTAAACTATTAAGTAAGCATGTAAATGGACAGTGTATAATAGGAGACCTTTTGTGATAATTCATGCAATTATGAATATGTAAGTTAAGTTCTCACGTTCTGTTCTGATCTCTACTGAAATGCTGACAAGGACACTTGCTTTCTGACTGCAAGTCATGCTTTTGATGCATCCAAAACATCCGCTACAAATCTAAATCTTATCTTTTCCCAATCAATTGAAAGACTTTCACAGGTACAATATTATTTTTAATGACCTGAACATAGCAGCACAATGGCACAACTTACTGCACTCTATAAGGCCTCTGAATATTTTTCTTTACTTAACTCACTGGAAGCTTGATAAAACACAATGATTAGTAACAAGAGCTGTTCTATACCAGAGTTCATGAAGAGAAAAGTGGAATTTACTATGGAAAAATTGTGCGTATATCTTGTCTAGCTTTCAAATAATTAGCTTCAAGGCAGTTTAGAATTTTCCCCTGTGATTTTCCCAAAAGAAAGCCTGAGATGCTGCAGGCAGTGTCCCAGAGCATTCGCGTGCCAATGAAGAAATATGTAGACAACAGGATACGCTCATACAGGCCTGACTGCTGCTGCTGGCTTCCTCAGATAACCAAGATAGCTAACATTACATAAAAGAAAACAGAAAACAATACTCTGAGAGTAGGAGGATTAAGAAAAAAAATCTACTTTTGTCCAAACCAAATCCAGTCTGCCCACACTGAGTGCTGGCTCCACTTCGAAAGTTTTGCATTTGAGTTATTTGTTGGACAGGGGAAAAGACAGCTGGAAAAGAAAGGTCTTATGACAGCTTGGTTTGCCTTTGTATGACGATCACGTTACATTGGATAAATCAAGTGTAATGGTATGCGATAGGGGCAGGTAAAGGCGGGAGCAGAGTGAAGTACAGCTGGGGTTTAATGCTTTCCTCCACAGGCTGGCAGCGGGGTTTCATTATCTGCCTCTATTTGCTGACAATCAGCAACCTAAGCCAAACAACAAAAATTTCCATCGAAGAATATTTCCAGGGCAAAAGGTTAACTAATTTGGAAAAGCAGTACTGAACTCACTGCATAACATGACTGAGAAAGGAAATCTGGAAAAGCTGAGGTGGCTGAATGTTGATGCAGACCAAGTTCTGGAAGTAAGCAAGAAAATAATCTCTCATATTTTTCTTATTTTTTGTCTTTAAATAAAGGCCTATAATCTTAGAGTGAAATGAGTAAGTGGAGACACATTCTCACATTTACAGAAAGAAAACTTTTAAATGATGAGACCTAAACTGAAATATTTACATTCATTCTGTACTTTGAATCTAACAGCTCAAAATCATGGAAGCAACTGAAAATTCAAGTTGACTGAATTTTTAACACTGTGTTGCTAACCCCAACAGCTTTTCATTGCCCAGCAATTCCTGGTACTCCATGTTTCCTGAAGAGATGAACACAAGTTCAATGCTAATTTCTAGCTTTCTGGATTTTGGTCACAGTGCCTAAATGGTATTAGATTGATATTCCTTATATTAAACCAAGATGGAGGTTCATATGGAAATTGAAATGATAGATCTGTAAATGAAAATAAATGTATTGAGAGGACAAAGTTGTGTTTTAAATAAAAGCAAAGGATTTCTAGGATGGGTGAGAGAAGACAAGTTTTCAGGTTCCCAAGATTTTGATGCAAAATTTTGTTCATTTTGTAGAGGTTCTGCAACAAAGACAACCTCCTTCCAACACCAATTTAAGTTGCTCTTTTGTCACTTTTGCTAAGCCGTTCAGATCTTACAGCTTAAAATTGGAATATATACACAGCTACGGACACCCACACCACAGTTCAGTCTATCTCCATGCTGTAGTGGAGTTTCCCATGTGAAGGTCCCATGTTCCCATGGCCTGCAGCAGCGCAAGACTCTCATGACATATCACTGCAAAAGCACTCTCCTTTGTCCTCGTCAAACCTTAGGTTTGTGAGCAAGAGCAGTTCCCAATATACAGTACCTAACAGGCCTTCACTATTAGTTCATAAGACGTGCTTTGAACAAGGTCTTCACTAGGAAAATACTGATGGGATGAAATCTAAACTTTTTGTGGAGATGCACGTCAGAGCTTTCCTTCATCTGTCAGCAAGCTGGGAAGGTCTTGCAAGGGGATGGAGCAGGTATTTTCTAGTTTTCACTATTTTCCTGTTCTTCAATTGGGATTTTGAAAGAAAGTACCTTTGGCTAGTTGCAAGAGCAGGAAAATCTCTGGCTTGCTCTATAAGACAAAGGAGGTTTAACATTCACTGAGGTCAAGGTGGATTGCTGTGCTTAGTGGTCTTTTCCAGCCTCAACGATCCAGTCATTCTAAGGTGTGAGCAGAACTGCCACTGCCCTTACCATACACATATAGAAGTGTGGAGAACCACGTCCCAGAAAGAAAATGCTGGAAAAGTCTGATGAGCAGAGAGCTGTCATTCCATTGCCTGGCTTCATCAGCTTTGAAAGAGATTCAGAAAAAATGAAAAGAGAACCGAAGCCCAGGAATAGAAAGAGACAGAAAGAATCATGATAGTATTGTAACCAGCTTGTGTCCTCTCCAGTTAACAGAGAGCCAGGCACGTTGGACTGCCTGCAGTCTGCCTGTCACCTCCCAGCCTGACTCCCACCTCCAGTGCCAGTGACAGCACAGAGATCTGTCTCAGGACTGGCCCTGCTGTCTCTCCACCATCACTTTGCTGAGACCTTGATCCTAATCACAAAGCAAGGAAAGACAGTGATGGGGAAGGAAAGTTATGGAGTTCTGCAAAGGAGAAGGCATTGGGCCTAGCAAGTTCAACACACTTTAACCCATCCCATCCCACTTCATGCTGTCTTCTGGGCCTGCTCTTCACTCATACAGTAGCCCTGAATTATAAAATGCCTCTGAGTAGGAAGCCTAGCTCACATCAGCAATTTTTTCTTTTGTTTGTTTTAGTTAAGATGAGACAAAAGTACAGATATGAGTAATTTTTGACATGCATACCTTTCACAAACACTTATTTCATACCTACTATGACTCCGATAGAGCTGTTCTGAGCAGGGAGCTTTGTGCAAGCACAGCCCAATGCACTGCGTGGCAACACATTCAGAAGAGAAACAAAGCTTTTTTCTACGTGTGAACCTTTCAAAGAGTCTTTCCTCCCAAAACTAAACCAACGTGCGCACCCTCCAATGGATACAATCTTCTGGCGGAACATGAATGCTAATACATTAAGTTCCTTTGTGCAGCACCTAACACAATGAGGGTGGTCAATAAACAGCAATGTGCTGCACGTGATCCAGCAGCACGGCCAGCACAGCAGGAGACACAAACGTAGCATGAAAAGCAAAAAAAAATATATCAAGGACAACATTTAGAATGCCTGTTTCAGGGAAGTTGCATTCTTCGGTGATGTGACAAAGCACATGCAGCAAAATCACCACCCCAAACTGACTTGCTGAGTGCTTATCTTGTCAGTCTTGGACAACAGCACCTGTACTCACCAGCAGCCCCAGGCCAGCCCGCTCACCCCTTCCCTACCTGCAGGCAGAGGAGCAGGCACACAGCACCCAGCAGCTCAGTGGTACTCCATATCACTTGCTTTCAACCTTCCTGAACTTCCCACTTCTTCACCATCGGAAAGCAGAAGTATGACAATCACTCGCTGTATTTTTTTCCCTCCCCAGTAAGTTTAGCACTTCTGAGAATCAGCCAGAATAACGCTGTTTCAGAAAGTGCAAGTGATCTGCGGTATCTTCTAGTCAGCCTGGTAATATGTTACACCCAGAATCCTATTTAGCAGTTTACATAATTCACAGTTTCTCTGGTTACATGCTTTGTAAAATATGACATCCAGCTGGGAAAGCTGGTCTACTTTATTGTCGTACGCTTGCTTTCTATCATCCAAATATCAATTAAAACAACAACAAAACTATACGGCAGATATCTTCACATTTTCACTTGTATATATGCACACAAAATACTCGCTGTCATTCAGAGGGGAAAAAATATCCTTCCCTGAAATCTAAACTGACTGTATAGCATAAGGAATCAAGTATAATTTAAAGCAAACAACAACAAAACCAACAAACAAACTTGAAAACAAGTGAATAGAGATACTTAAATTCTACACCAGCTGTTTTAATGGCGCAGTTCTTCTGAGAAGTGAAATTTAATCAAAACAGGTTGTCAAATAACCGAGCTATATGCCACGAAGTCAACATGATGGCATTTTAAAAATACAGCAGATATAGAGCATTCGCCGACATATATGCACTTAGCAAATATTAGAAAAATCAATCAGAATCAAAATGCAAACTCTGAAATGACTGCATGCCTTGTGTTATTCATTTCCAATCCTAATTGTTTGATTTCATTCATCAGGATTTATATATGCACCAGTACACTACTGAAGCAGCTAAAATTAAATACATCTAATTTTTTTCCCCAGAAAAGTAATGGACTTTAACAGTCATTTTATCGCAGTGAGAGATATTAACAAACAATTCTGCTCCTAACTCCAGGTTATAATGTAAGTGGATCAATCCATCACTTGCAAAAGGCAAAGTTTTGCTTGATGCTGAGGGCAAACCACATCTATAAAATTCTGACCAGATTGTTCATTATTTTCAGTAGAAATCCATTCACCTTCTAAATACCACCCAAACATTTTGCCAGCTATTCACTCCCATTGGTGGCCCATGAAAAATAGAAAATGAAACATTTTGCCAAGTAGTAGGAAAGGCCGTGGAATGAACCTACCCTGTGCTGCACCAAAACCATGCTGATCTATAGGAACATACCATACAAAAGATTTTACCACTCACAGAATAAGATACCCAGAGAGAAAGAAAACAGGAAAACACACGTAACACAAGAGTTACCTGGTTGGTACACACTATTTTTCATGCCTAGCTCTCACGACAGGTTACAAGGGTAAGCAAAGGGATCTGTAACCAGAATGAGGTTAACTAGGGCAACAGGGAAAGTCAGCAGGTTATTCCACTAGAAGAAACTGCCTATAACATGCACTGCATTAACAAACAGTACTATTGCCCCAGGAAATAGTAAATTTGATACCCAAGGGGGAAAAAAAAAGGACTTTAATTAATTAGTAGGGTCTATCACCACGAGTTTAATGCATGCAAAACCCTAAGGTCTGGATTTAAAGTTACACACATGTATGATATACAAACAAGGCAGTAGTTTAGAGGATAAAAACTGAAATCAGATCAGGGAGAAAAACTGTGCTCCATAACTCAGGCACTAAAATCTCTACAGAAGAGTAACAGCTAATGAAATATTTACAAATCAACATTAATATCATTAGACTTCAAAAAACACCACCTTCTCAGCACCAGCTTCTTGCACACATCATCTGCAGCGAGTACTCACACCAGGTTGTTTTCAGAAGCTTCTTTCCAACCACATCAGCTCAAATTGAAATACCTGAATTCTCTAAAAACCAATGAACTGCCCATGCAAAGATCTGTTCTGCATCTTCTCAAGTCCACTCCTGGATTTCTCATGAACTTTGTAAATGATTTACTATTTCCATGGAGAGAATAGGAAAGCTCTTAAGAACAAGAAGATATTAAATACTAACAAGGAGATAAGAGGCTTTAGAACATGGAAGTTATATTATTTGCAAAATCTTCTTCCAGTTTTCACATATACTGTTCACTTACATGACAACAAATGGTTGAACTACAGTAAACATTTTAACTGCACTGCATTATTTTGTATAATAAGAGCTTGACATTTTTATTTTTCTCCAAAGAGAAGCACTGCCTATGTGCTCTCTAGTGGATGAACAGGGTTTTTACAAGGTCCCTCCTTCTCCCTCCTTTAAATGTGATCAAATATGAATTGAAGGGCTTTTATTCTGCATAGGATCCCAGCCCAAGATTTTGTGTTTCTCTAGCAACAAAGACACACAATCAAAGAAGGACAGAGAGCAACATCTCCTAAACATCCCTCATGTTTCAGGTGCCCTCTATTCCAGGGAAGTGAAAATATCACAGAACTCCTGATCTGGACATTATCAAGGACTAAGGGTGAATGGAATAGCATGAAATTCTTTTCATCCACATTTTGAAACTTACGTTCCTGTAATTGGTATCCACACATGAAGTCCTTCAGAGGCAACACCACAATCTCATGGGCAACAGTACCACTGTGGAAATCAATATCCTGTCCCTGGATACCAAACTCCCATGGTATGAATACACCCAGCAGCATTCCATCCCCAGCTCCCTGCTGCCCAGAAGTCCCAGCTGGAAGGAAAGAGCCTATTGGCCAACTGTTTCCCAGAAAGACTTCATTTTTCCAGGCTGTTGGTAAGGGATGCAAAGCAGCTCAGAAATCTGACATAACTGAAAGCAACCATCATTCAAGACCAAACTCTGCATCCTTGTGCAGACACAGGTTTATCCTTCTGCATGAAGAAAATGAACCAGCACACAGCATGCTCAGATTCAGAGGTCAATGCTAAGCACTGCTGCAAAATCCTTACCTTTGCTTTCGCCATTTTTGCATAAATCAAGGGCAATTGGCTGTTGGGGTGATGACCTCTCATCAACACTAACTTAAAATGAGCTGCCCTAATAGGCAGACAGATTTTTCAAGTTTTGATACTGGAATCATGAGCAAGTAAGTCATGATGCAGCACTGTCCGTGCCCAGACAGCAGGTGCACAAGTTGAAAGAGACCATATACCTTTAGATTAGGTATATGCACCACCTCTTAAAAATTTATAAATCACTTAGCTTTCCAATTACAGTCATGCTAGACATAAAGGAGAGTTTGTTAGAGTTGGCAAAATACAGGGAAGCATATTATAAATTACTTCAGGAAAAGGCTTCTAGTGCCCATTTTTGGTAGATACCACTCTCTGTAAGTCCACTTTTGCAGAAATTAGAGAAATTTACTCATGTGAATAAATGATATGGGCTCCTGTTCATCAGGAAGCATTCTTTCTCACCAAGAGGGCATAATCACCATTAACATATAGACAATATAAATTTAATTATTTTCATTGGCTAATACAGTCTCTATCAGCATGGAAAGAAAATACACCTTCAGAACAATCATCAGAAATTAGCATGATTTAAAATAGCAAACAGCTCATCCCTGGGAGATAAGCCACTGTATAGGATGGTATCTTAAAGGCTGGTGACGGAGATGTCTTGCATGAAGCTTTGACCGTTAGAATGAAAACAAAATAAACAAAGAAAATCCTGAAGTCCCTCTGTTCCTTCTCAGCTCACTTTCTTTTTCTTTTTTGTCTCTGATTTCTGAATTTTTAAGAGCCTTTTGTAGCAGGCTGCCCAGAGAGATGGTGGAGTCTCCTCCTCTGGAGATGTTTAAGACCCACATGGACGCCTACCCGTGCAACCTGAGCTAGGGAGCTGCTTTGGCAGGGGGGTTGGACTAGATGATCTCTTGGAGGTCCCTTCCAACACCTACAATCCTATGATTTTTTAAAAAATATGTAATTTTTATACATTGCCCTTTTTGTATGCAGACAACCATGCATCTCCTGAGCTTCTGAAAGCCAGCATCTTCGTGGATCGCCTTATGCAAGGACTTTGATTTTAGTTTGCCTTGAAACCTTTCATTAAAGCAGCACATTTTAAAACTGCCTCTTTTCTGGTTTCTACTCATGGCATTAGAAATCCTCACCTATCACCTTGTCCCATCTCAGATGCCTGAAGTTCTTGTGCCACAGACTACGTAGGCCTCTGTAATAAATGAACAGAAGCAGACACCTCAGGGCCATTTGTTTGATCTCACATCTGCATCTCAAAATGCTGGTTAGACCCCTTCACTCCCCTGGTGCTCCCATTGCCCTTCTGTGGAAAGAGAAGCTTGCAAGGGTGCAACTTCAGATTTCTGGGGGTGCTTGAGTCAAGGCAGATAATTCCTCTTTTAATCCTCCCTCAAGAAAACTGATATTTAGGGACCCATAGATTGAAACCCACTGCTGTAACATAACTGGACACTACACAGGGTGAATGCTTATACCACTGTAAGAGTTGGCATTCTGGCTGGGAAAGGCACTTAGTTCTTCTAATTAAACACCACAATGTCAACTACAACAGCAGATGGGTGGCAATGCTGGCATTCACCTTGCACGTTCGCAGCTCATTCCACAGTATCTGCCACCCTACCTGTTTTTGTTATCATGACCTGTGGCAGTCAGGAAGAAAGCCTGCAAGTACATCCATGCAGGAGCACTACCTTCAGAAACAGTGTCTATTAAGTGGCAGTACTACTTGTTTCACATTCCATCCTCCTGCAAATACAACCATCCATCAAGCTTGTCTTTTCCCTGCAAGCATCGCTAAGGGAGAAGCATAAACACAGATGCTGCAGGGTGACTTTCCTCGCGCTCCAACTTTTTCCCTCTCTTTACCTTTCCCAGCTCTGCTCAGGAGTTCAGTGCTACCCAACCTGAGAGCATCAACTAAAGCTGCACCTGTGTGCAGGGTTGGTCAGCAGCTCTTCCCACAAAAATGGCTGGGGCAGTTACATGTGCTTGCAGCAGCCCAGGAAATATGACATCAGAGTGAAACAAAGCAAGTGCAGCATTGGGAAAGCTCATCACAGGCATGGATGACCCTTGCAGAGGACCTGCTCCATGACCCTGTGCAGGGAAGTGCCCAGATCGTGCTGAAGGGTTACTTACATTCCTGTTTTCTTCACAGTAGAGGCCAAACGGCTGCTGTCCCTACCCAAGGTGATGGAGCTCCCTCCCTGCATCCAGGAGCAACTGCTAATTGTCTATCAGCTCTGGGAAGTTCAGGGGAAGATGGGTGCTGGGGAGGCTGACAGCCCCTCTGAGGCATGTCCTTGGCTGCTCTGCACACCGCCAAAACAGAGATGAAGGGAAGCAGGCTGCACCTTGCTATAGGAGCCATGTTCCTCCTTAAGCATCCCTGAAGGCATCATTATATTTGCTGTCATTAGGGCTCTTCCTGCTCTATAGATAGGGAAAAGGTGGCTAACAACTACCATAGGAGGACATCCAAATAAATGCTGCAGCTCACCACTGCACTCCAAGCTATAGCTCAATTATTTGAAAACATGCAGGCTGTCAGACCCCTATCACTTATCATTTTAATTGACTGCCATTTCACAAACCTCTTCCAACTGCATCCTACTTCCACTCTGCAAACCCATCACAAATCCTCTTGAGCAGGATTCTCCTTTTTTTTTTTTTTTTTTTTTTTTTTGTTTTTTGTTTTTTTAATTTTCTTAATTTTCCATTTCTTTTTCCAAAACATCTCTCGCAATGAGCTGGAACTTGCTAGTCAGCATGGCATGTATATTTGTGCAGCACTGACCACTTTTACAAGGACCTGCTTGTGAACAGCAGAACAAAAGAACAGCCAAGAGGATTTTCCATTACTTTCTTTTTCTGTCTTGCGTTTGGGAGAAGTTCCTTTTTAATCACGACACAGAGATGACAAATCCCGACAGGAGATTTATTTTCTCATCTGCATTGGTCTCTGAGACCGCCCTTTTTTTTGCACCCTCAAACACATTCAGAATATCCATTCTTCACTCCCTATCACCTTCCTTGTGCTTAATCACTTCCAAAATGTTCCTCTTTCTATCGCTCCCTCCCTTTCCACTCATTTTCTTGTAGCATTTATTTCCAGGACTCTGCAATTTTTCAAACTGTTCCTTTTGGAGGGTAGCACCTCCTTGACTATGCTAAAATACCTCCTGAAAACGCACTTGCTGAATGGCTCACCCAAAATTAGTCCCATGGATCATGCTTCTCAATGGCCTTTGCCTGCCTGTTCTCAAAGCCCAGATTCACCTACCCGGGAGCACAGACTTCAGCTGGGAACAATGCAGAGAGAGAGAGGGAGGAACACCTCCAGAGGATCATTCTGAGCACCTAAGATTTAATGTAATAGAACTATTAATAATACATAAGAAAAGAATTATCCAGAGCTTTTTAGGCAGAAAAATCTACAGCCCAAGCCCCATCTGAATTGAAGAGAGATTTTTTTTCCTGTTCGCTGGGACGTGAATTAGTACCAAGTACATAACCTACATTTCCAGTCTAACACACAGTGCTGCATACAGCTCTCACTCTGTCTTTTAGTTCCTTATCCCAAGTTCCTTATTCCACGTTTAATTCCAAGCATTTCAGTCTTGCACTGAAATGCACTCGTCATTTACTGCCCATCGCATCAGCTGTCGACACTTCTTAAAATCCTGATCCATTGTTCCCAGTCATTAACTCTGTCTTCAGGATCAGTATTTATAGCCCTGAGTTAGATAGATGGCTTGTTTGCAGCACAGGCACCCAAACTGCAGTTGCTGGTGTTCTCTCCCTCTCCTCTTTTTGTGCACTAAGTGAACAGAGCTGAATTCTCTGAGTGGTGAGAGACAAAGTACTTAATGTACAAACTGGACAACATCCTTAGTTGTGGAGGCAGCACTTCCATCATGAAAACGAGCATACAGTTAAATGCTTTGCTGAATTAATGCCTAATGTCCAGAGTATTAAAACCCTGCGCTCTGTCTTTAAAAACTGATCTTAGCCCCACTCACTCACTTCAGTGCAACCTGAAAGTTTCCACTGAGCGCTAACTTATCTTTGCACTCTCAAATGGTGTCTAATTTAAGTTTCTAATCTGTGGCTTTTTATCTTATTCATTGCTCCCTGAATGTGGAATTCACTATCTATTTTCAAAAGGGAAGTAAGTACTACCACTGTTTCCTAGACAACAGGAGAGCAAAATTAACTCTTCTCCCACCCCTTCCAAAACAGGCGGTGATATTGAATTTTGCCAACAGAAACATATTAAAGAAAAGCTATCGTTAAAAATAAAAGAATAGTGATAAAGCAATGCATGGCAAAACACATTTCATGGTGCTATATCATGAAAACATGCCTTGCCTTACACTCCATGCCCCTTCCAAAACAAAGCACGACTACCTTCAGCTACAGAGCCTACAAACTCATCTTGTGATAATTAGAACAGAGAAATCTGAACAATTTCACTCATTTAGCGTGGGTAAAAATCCCTCTTCCTCGGCAGGGCACACAAAAGGAACTTTGCAGTGCATCAGCTTCGTGTGACATTTTAGTAGGGATGTGGATGTCTTGACAAATAGAGTTTGCAGAAAAACAGCGTGCAAATTAAACCGAATCTACTGCACTGGGTTTTGGCATACCGCAGTACACTTGGCATGCTAACAAAACACTGAAGGGCATTCATCCAGTAGGGTTACTGAACTGCCTGAACCTTTTCACCTAATCTGGAATTCAGGGATGCCACATACTGGGAAACCAGTACCTACTTTTACATCGTTTCATTGTAAAACTGCTGGACCACTCAATTTTGAGGTGACACAAAAGGGAAGAAAGCATTTTTAGACACCAATAAAACAAAACTATTTCTCCTTGTTTTATATTTCTGTTCTTTACGATTAGTTTTACGAACCCCTGAGGATCCAGGGGTCTTTTTGTTAGTTGCATTTAGTAGCCTTTTGCCTGGGTTGTGCCCAGGCAATTTGAGTGCAGTCCTACAGCCCAGAACCAGAGTAATTCACGAGAATTTAGAATACAAAAAGAAGTGAGGTGTGAAAAAGAGATTTGTTTTCTCTGAGAGGGAAGACTCCAAAGCACCACAGCATTCCTCTGCAAGGGTGTTTGACAGAACAGCACAGTCTGCAAGCCTGGATCATGCTCCTCAAAGTTTTTAGTGCTATCTTTAGGATAATTAACTTTAGGATAAGAACAGAGTGGCCAGAACTACCAACATGAGAACACTCAGAATGGTCACCAAGTTCTCAGCTATACAACTATGAGAGGCAGCTCCCTGCGTTGCCAGAAATCAGTACCACATCATGAAGGAGATGACAAATATGTTCCTTTAATACAGAGATGTATCTTTGTTTTGTTGTTGTTGTTTTTTTGTTCCCTTCCCCCTTTGCCAGTGTACACTGCAGCAATCCATCATGCCTCGAAGCCTTTTTCCCTTCACCGAAAACGTCCTTGCCTATGTACAGTTGCATTGGCAAGGGAGGAAACAAACAAACAAACAAACAAGAAAGGAAAATAACAAACATACACTGTAAAGGCAGGGAGAAACAAAGAGTTCTTGATAGTTTGCAACTTGCGCAGTTATGAAGAAATGCTTGGACAGAGCACAGTAACTAACACTAAACTGTAATATGCTACTTGTACCCATCTGCTCACACTTCCCTGCTTTCCAGGCCATGCAGCTCTCTAGCTGCCCTGAATTTCACAGACATCCAGGGAGAACTGCAGATAAGAATTTTAGACTTAAGAGTACAAGTCACAAAATGCATTATTTGGCTGTCAAACCAGGACTCGCTAAATTAATGAAGCATTTTAATTCCCAGATCAACAGAAGCAAAGTTAATTTTGTGGAAGTGTGCTAGATTCCCAACCTATTACTATTAAGACTAACTTAAACCTCATCTACATTCTTCAGGGAACAGGAGAGGAGAATAAACAGAGGTGAAATTAGGCACAAATGTGAAGTGGGTTTTTTTAGGGTGTCTTTTATTTATTTATTTATTTTAATATTTTTTTTTCTACTGCAGTAATTTTGATGAAAGAAACTTAGAGGTCTGTTAGCACTAATTCCTAATGGACTGGTCCATTTTCCAGCAGCTTACCACATACCATTTTCTTGATGCACATTTTTTCCCCTCCCTTTCTGCCTTTCAACAATGAGCAGGGGTTAAATCAGTATTTGTTTTTGTAGGGGTTAAATCAGTATTTCCCAAAGGATTATTTGCACTGTAGAAGCTGTTTAGAGCCTTCATAGATCAGGGTCTCCAGAATTAGGTTTTGTAAAAACACAGTACAAGGAAAAGGTATTTTATTTGAAAGATCTTGCACAGTCTACAGTCTAAAATGAGTCTGAAAAGAGAAGCAAATTTATTCAGTAATAAGTCCTAAGTTCAGTTTCAGAAGGAGGGATGGAAGGGTTCTGGCTTTTCAACACCTCATAGGAAACCACTAAAGTAGGTTGGTGGAGAACTCAGCTGACACGAAGATACAGGTGTTCAAATTCCTCACTCAAATCAGGTCAGTATAAACAGTGGCCCAACTGGTAGCTTGCAGTTCACCTCAATCAAATTCCATTTTCCTCACTTCTAGTGCTGAGCAAAGACCTACTCCTTGACAGAAATCTGACATCCTTCTATTAAATCAACTGAAATAATGAAGATTTGACATTTTGCAAATGAAAGGATTTTCACTGCAAGTTTCCCAAACCACACACAGTTAAATCTCTATCCTCACTTTCAGCTTTTGATAAAGAGCTTCTGTGACAGGCTTGTGCTTGGGATGCCTCTATTGCTTTCTCTGAGCCTACTGGAGACTACTGCTTTCAGCTGGTTGGTTTGGATGGAGTTGCTGAAAGCAACTCCAGGACTCAGCCTGGGCAAATGGGTCACACTAGATAATTAACAAATGGGACTAGATAATTAACAAAGCATTCTTCACCTAACTTGACTCACATCAAGGAGGACTACAAGAAGACAAATCTGATGGAAAAATATCATCTTGTTTTTGTGCAATGGAAGGATCTCCCACCTGGCCCTTCAATGGGAAAAGTTCAGTTCTAAGTAAATAAACACCTGACAAGATCAAGGTTAAGCAGCCCTACCTGGGGACTTCACAGTTTAATTTGATAACTCAATTAAAGGAGAAAAAAAAAGAAAAAAAAGAAAAAAGAAAAGCAGGACCTCAAAAGGAGGAAAGTTCTCCAGGTTGCAGCCACGAAAGAATGCTCTTCAACTTCATTAATCCCACAAAAGAAGGTACTGACAAGGCCCTATGCTCTCACTACATACACCAAATTAAAAACTCCTCATGCTTTTTATATAAGGCACCATCATTTGGTTCCAACAGTGCATCTCAAAACTGGAGCTTCTCACTCTCCATGGCTCACAGAAGCTAAGAAAAATAATCCTCTCTGCAAGTATTACCAAAGATTCCTTGCTGGATTGAAAGGACAGTTATAAATTGAGATAGGAACAGAGATTCAACCTCCCTTTGTCTCAGTATCAATTTTTCTTCCTTAACCAAGACATTGACACACTTCACAAAAATATTCAGAGCTCCTCAGAGAAAAAGCACAAAGTTAAAACTAAATTATCATTACTCCCATAGAAAATGAGTATGAGGCTTTACAATATATTTCTGCGCTAGCAAAAAAAATGGGTAAGAAGACTAAAATAATTGGCCTGATTTTCACTGTCTAACTTTAGATACCCAAAATTGAAAATTTAGGTCATGTGACAATCTATACTATTCAAATCCCATATCCTGGGTTGCTGCAACAAAAAGCTGCCTTTTTTTGCTCCTCTAGTTGTGATTTTAAAATGAAAACTATTCAGGGTAAGAAGTAGATCTTCTCCATATTAGCATGTTTCCAAAACTGTGTCATGGTATTTATCAGCAGTAGAACCAGTGCAGCTTTAAACTCGGCGCATTTTGTTTTAAGGAATTAATCATCAAGAAAGGTTTCTGCTCTCCTGGAAATGCAGAGCCTTTGCCAAGTTTATCAATACACAGAGGCAGAATTGCTGTCAACCTGACCTGGACAATTGCAAAGGGTTCATTATTCATGCTCATTCAATTTCTGGCCGTTTTGCTGAGACAAGGATGTTACTCAGTGCCAATTGAGATGGTGGTTTTGACATGGACACTTTCCCACTATAAACTGGACCACATCCACTAGCTTATTTCATGCACTGAACAGCTGTTGCAAGGAAAAAAAAACAACAATTGATCCAAGCCAGTGTCCCAGAGGTAAAAGATCCTGTAAAGCAAAATGGTATTCAGATGTAGTGTTTATAAAATTATGTTTCAATTTAAATACTGCTTTGGGAATAGAGAAATACAAAGTCTCCTTTTTATCCTTTGTTTCCTAGCTTTGAAAACAGCAAAACTAATACTGTTTTGAGCAAAAAAAAAAACCAAACTTCCCAAAGTAAGTAAGTTCATGCAGTTTGGTAAACAACATTTTCAGCAAGGAGAACATTTTCTGGATATGCAACTAAGACACAAGGGAAGGGAGAAAAGGTTGTTAGGAACATCCCTTATTATTAGTGTGTTTGAGTGGTACTCTTAAACCGTGCTTATGTCTAACTATAGCATTTTAATAAGGTGTGACATTACCTTTTGAATACCTTCCCAACTATTTGGTTTTGATGATATAATAAAGATATGCAACAGATTCTTACAAACTTTTGTTACTTTCCACTATTATTCAAGTCAAGCTTCTTTATCACTAAAGCTGTAAAATAAACCCTATTTATTTTAGTTCATCTGTTTGCTCCCTAGGGAGAAAATTGCAAATGCAGTTAGAAATTTTAAAAAACATTTTGCTTGCATTTTCTATGCATATTTAGAGAACTTCCCAAGAATACAGCAGCCTGAAAATGGAAGAATGCACATTTCCTTTGAATTATTTATGCAATCCTAATCCTTGAACATAAACACTTTCTTCCTTACCTATTTTATTTATACAGTAAACCACCTGTTAAATTACACCAGCATCTCAATGCTTTCCAGACATCCAGGAATGTCAGAGACACCAGTGTAAAACTATTCACAGCTTGCCTATTTACCTCTATTTCAGAAAGCTAAATATACACGGCAGCAGTGGAAAACACCCTAGAAGAGTAATGTCATGCTTGAAAATGCCTTACTCCATTGCATACAGCCTTCCCACTGCTCTGGTTTTCACATGCTTAGGTGGTCACTCAAACAACTGCCACAGTAACATCTGCTGTAATGTTACAGCTGAAGTTTTGCCCTTTCTGTGGACTTTTAGAGCTAAAGAACAATTGCACAGCGGGCACACTAGGAAATCAGGACTTGCTAAAAGCGACTGGGTCTTAAAAGTCATTGTGCACATTTTGGAAATAGGACCGGGTCTCTTCCTTGAATCACAACCTTTACCTAAGTTTAGTCACACATGACTGTTCCAGTAAAACTTCACAAGGGAAAACAGGGTGGAAATACTTTAATTATCCACGCAGCACACTGCATGATTGCATTAATGCTGACCTGAAGAAATGGAGCCAGGCGTTGCCTGGTGCACTTCCAGTTCATTTTTCACTTCCCAGTGTAGGTTTTGGGTGCATTTTTGCTGTTGTTGTTTTGGGGTTTTTTTGGTCTGTTGCTTAGCCTATTATTTCCCATTCTAGAGAACATATAGGTATTTTTAGTAGGAATATGGGGTGTGGAGGAAAAGGAGCCCACAGACAACATTTGGATGACAACATTCAAAAAACTGAACCGAGATTTCAGCCTCTCCCAATTTACCAGTTGCCCCCTCTGAGGATAAACATCAGAAAATTAAGAGAAAGAAAACTTCTGCTCTTGGCCATAACTGTACATCAGCCACCAAAACTAAAACCAAGCATATAAGGCTGCTTCTGTGTGTTGTCCTTTCTTAGATTCTCAGTGACAGATATTATTAAGCCAGGAGCCAAACAGAAGCTAGCACAACCCATGATCAAGAGATGCACAGGAACAGTTGAAAGTCAGATGCTACTGGCGAGATTTTCTTAAGTCTCATGTAGTTGGTCTCTTTTGAGCTGGCAATTTTCTGTAAATATAAATATTCTCTCACAATGTTATACGTAACAACCATCGCTGTGCATCCTCCACCTATAACAATGACAACAGTGCAGTTAAATAAACTCTACTGCATGAGAGAGGTCCAATTTTAATAGACACAAATGAATTAAACTAGATGTAAGCAGGTTATGAAACAATGTGAGAGTTGCCAAGAATCAAAGAAGGGACTGAATTTTACCATTATTAAAGTGACAAAACTTGAGATCACCGACTGTAAACAATTTTCATCACCTAATTAAACAGCCCATTAGTGTTTTCAAAAGAGATGGTTGGCGGTAGCCACTCAGAAAAACTGTTGACTTTGCAATGGCTTGTACTCCGAGTTAATGGAGTTGATTTCAAACAAGCACTTCGCCTGTAATTCATTACAATCACATCAAATCCTTTGTGCAATGCTCTGGAATCCAAACATGAACATGTATGGAATCAGAAACCTGCAGCTGTACAGCGTCCTGGGCACGCACCAAGCCCAAAGCAAGACGCTGCTCTTAACCCGAGCAGCCTGGCTGGATTAGGAGGATTACCCAGTGTCCTGAGGTGTATGCAGTAAACAAAACACAGGCTTTTCACAATTCCTCACACACTAATGTCAAGGACTTGCACCAAGACCTCTTCTGAGGCTGCGTGCAAGCCCCATCACCCACTAAAACAGCCTGCCAAGCACTTCAAAATAAGCCACAGCAGGAAAATTGAACACCAATTCCTTGCAGCTACAGCACCCAAGACAGAAAGGCTGAGCAGAGCAAACCATCGTAGAGGTTTCCTAGCTATCCACAGAAAACGATAAATTAAAGAGCATGAAGATTTGTTGAGCTGTTGTAAATTATTGGGAGTCATTGTTTAGAACAGGCTCCTTTCTGACTTTATCTCTTTTAAATAGAACTGTATCTGAAAATATATTTGTTTATGCAGATTGGACATCCTTCTCCTATTTGAATTAGCACTATAAGTACATTCTGTATCAGCGCAGACATACTCGATGTATTTAATGTCAACACTGCTAGCAACAATGGAGATTGGAAATATTGCTCTGCTTGTTGGCCATGGAATAAATTTGCCAAACAGAATCAGTGTAGCTCTAGAGTTTAAATTAATGCAAGCAACACAGTTATCAGTAGTCTTTAGCCTGCCACTCTTAGCTTCTAACAGAAACATTTAGGAATAGGAAGCATTACATCTGGCTACAGCTGCATATTACATGGTCCATTGAGACTCAGATGCTGATGGCTGAACTGAATAACAAACAGCTGGGTATAAATGCAAAGATCAGGGAATCATAAGAAAATGCTTGTATAGTATCTCTGAAGACTCAAACACAATGATACTGTATTAGTGCTATTAGCATTACAGAATAAAACGGCCCGAGGATTGGAGCTCAGTTCCTCGGCGTGGGGAAGCAGCCACTTTAAGGCAGGTAGCAGCAGAATCTTGTCTGACTACTGTAATATTTATATTCAAACTATGTATTTTATTAAAAAGTTGCTTGTGAAACTAACATGAATCTTTATGTCCGTAGTGCCAGATAAAAGTCAGTCTGCTTTGGGAGTACCGGGACAATTCCTCTCCATATTTTGGAAAGTGTTGATGAAAATCTTCTAAAATTAACAAAGGTGGTATTTTCAGTGCCACTGGAAACCTAAGACACGAGGATCTGAAATGAGTCACATCTAATACAACACAGGAACAATCCAGCTTATTGAAAACCATCTTTCACCCCTCTCATAGATCTAAAGGCAGCTGAGAAGGGAAAACAAACACCAGAGCACCAGTGGGTCACAGTGATGGGTATTCTGAGCTGTCCTTCAGGTGCTCACAGACACACGAGCTGCCATGCAACCCTTGTGATTCGGCAGCTTACCCTGAATTAGGGAATTTATTTCAAAAAGGACAAACGTGTGTTATTCAATTAAATTCACTGGACAGATTGCACGCTGCCAGGACTGACATTAGACATGACTGTCTGACCTTGAGCAACAGTACAGTCAAAAGACCTCTCTAAGGCAACTGGAGAACAAAGACAAAAAATCTGAGTGTGGCAGAAGACCTAAAAATTGTTAGTTAATTGGCAAAAGAAAAGAAAAGTAGCTTGTAGTTCCTTCTATAGAAAAGTCAGTTTTCTCAGTAAATGAATGTGAATAGTTTGGGCCTGTAAAAAAGAGAAATGCACTTTCCTGTCTGGTTAGAACTCCCCATACCTACCTAACTGAGCATCCTACAACAAAAAGACACTAACTCTTTGTCCACCCATACCAGTATTAGCAGAGAGAGCTCCTTTGAAGGAAATAAATATTCAAGCTGAATGCATGTGGGTATACGATGAAGAAATTCAGGAAGAGTTCTCCCTGTAGTCTTTTTGGCAGAGCTCATCTCTCTGTTGCAAGTCATCATCTCTGCTGAAGATTCCTGTCTCAGAAAGACAGACTCTTCAGTTTTTGAAGTAATTTAAAGAAATCTCCCTCAAAAACTTATTGAAGAAACAAATTTTTGATTCATCAGACAAGACCGAATAGTTCTGAGGCTGCCTTTTGGACTCTAATAGAGAAATGAATCTTTGGGAGGATGGCAGAGACTTTCTTGCATGAGTATAACACTGGGTGGTGGTGGTACAAGCAGAGAGAAAGTACATTTCTAGCCTGCCAGACTTAACAAATGAAGAAGAAGAAAGGATTATTGAAGAAAATGAAATGGTTAAATAACTATCTATGTTCTAGTCCTCGGGCTTCAGATGCTGACATGGCACAGAAGCACACCATGCAAGGTTCTGTGTTTCTGCCTGCTTCTTGTGCATCTCTACAGAAAACTTTTGTATCAAAGGTGGATTTTTTTCACTAGTTAGCGCGCCACCATCCTTTCATCTGCCTGGGCCTTGATACTGTTATGCAGGACGATACTTCTATCATGACTAAGATCAGAGATGGGTTTTAACTTCAACAAAGTTACTTCAATTTTGCTACTGGAAACAGCTGTTGCCAGTGTTGAAGATAGCTCTGAGAATTCAGGAGCATTAAAGAGGCTAATGTACTTGAGCTTTGTTCTAATTACTTTTCTTAATAAGTTTTGCTGGACCACTAAGAATAGAAGCTGTCCTGGGATCTCCAGCACTCAATCACCATGGTGTTCCTGTGCATAACTCGCAGCAATCAGGCAGCAGAACTTGGAGACAAAATTATCAATGTGGGCAGCAACAGCATAAAGTACAGGGACCTAATTACCTACTGTGTCACCTGGCTGGAATATGGCCTTGGGTCCTTTCCACAGAAACCTAGATGGCCATAAAAATGTATGTAATGAGACTGGCATTATTTTCTTCAAGTTAATTAAAAAAAAAAAAAAAAAAAAAAAAAAAGATTTAGAAAAGGATACACAAAAAACAATGAACCTAAAAGAAGCATCCAAATGATCTCTTTCGGATAAAGAAAAAAAACAGCCAGAACGAAAGGATAGCAGTGAGAACACGCTAATTTTAGTCCAGACTGTTTGCGCTATTGGCAATAAATTCATTGACCTACCCACATGCACTCATTAATTGCTCATGGGTGCACAGGCATACAGGACCATCCTGTACTTATTAGCATTCATGTGATCATTAAACATCTCTACCCACTCTCTTTAATGCAGTGAATCACAGGACCCACGGCGTGTTATTTTCTAGTCAAACACAGTCTGTGGTCATCTCCATAGGGGCAAGTTCTACTCTCAGAGATCATTCAGATACCCAGCATACTCGGGGTGGGCAGAAAATAACAAACTATAGCTAATGACAGGAATTGATACACTTTGACTCCATAGATTTCTACTCCTAAAAGCACATCGTGACACTTCAGGATTGGTCATCTCCCCCTGAAAGTTTTTGACCAAGCTTCCAGTGCCTGGTCTGTATCATTAGGAAATCAAGCCATCTATCACCTCCCCACTGGGTTATGATTTCCGTTCCTTCATTAATGAAACACAAAATGGTAACACTTTGATGTGAGGAAGAAGTACTTTAGTGAGCTGTAATAAGTTGCAACGCTAGAAGTCCTTTTTGTGCAGGAAAAAAAAGTATGTAAAAACAGTATTTTCCATTCAATTTTTCGTCTCCTGAAAAATATGTCCATTGCACAACATGGCACGGTAGGAAGTTTCAACACCCCTGTTAGGACTTACACAATAAACCTTACTACCATTCATCTCAAATCTATGAAAATACTATTAGAAATAAAAAATCAACTGACTAATTATTTTGTTTATATCAATCTCAGTTAGAAATATGACTAGCTTCAACCACACATGGTAACGGCAGTAACAGATCATGAAAAGGTTGGAAATTTCAGTGAAAAAAAGAAGTGCACAAGTTAACTGTCCTGGTTTCCTGCATTTGAAAGCTACAGTACTGGGCCTTATAGTTTGATTTTTATAAGCCTTATAATGAGGGTGGAGAGGATATACATTCCATTCTTCAGCTGCATTTCTGTTCCACAAAGACTGCAATTTTCACTCTCTTGAAAATGTAATTATAGATAATGTTTGCATCAGTGGCAAGAACACAATGAGCACATGGGGCATGAAAACTCCACTCAAATCACATCCTCTTAGGTTATGAAGCTTGTCTTCTGCCAAGAGTAGAGGCATTTCAACAAGCTAACGTTCAGTACGAAAAGGATTGTGTTTAATACCAGCCCATACATACACTCTGCTTTTACTTCTCCCAGTACTCTACTTGTTGTACAGGCAGCCTATGCAAACCAGAACAAAGATTAATTGGAGTTACGTAGAAAATCTGCCACCTGTAAAAAAACTAAAATACTCTACCTAAAAATAAAGTGGGTTATCAGTACACCTCGTTCAAATGGTCATGCATTCTGCAGTTGCAAAATTAAATGAAGTTCAAATTAAAAAAAAAAAGAATAATGATCATGTGACAGGACAGCAATGTTGCAAAAGTGGAAGTCACACTGAGACAAACCAACAGGTTCAGGTTAGAAGGGCAATTGAAGATGCTTCAAAGCAAACACAACCAGCTCTGGGAATGGATTTCAGGAAGAAGAAAAATAACTACTAAGTTTCTAGTTACTTAAGTTACTAAGAGTAACTAGTATTCTGCCTCTGTAGTAAACCAGAATCAGCCTGAGGCAAAGTGCCCTTGATGTTGTTTTGGTATTACTTTGAACATATCCATCCTCAGAGTGCAGCGAGCTCAAATAACAGGGTTTTACACACAGAGAGAAGGTGCATATTTGCACATCAAAACAAAGCACCCATACAGTATCCCAGGATCTTCCTGGCAATTATGTACAAGGGGACAGGTAGATACTGAGCTCAGTGCTGCAAAGTACTCCCCACCCAGCATAGGAATGAAGCAGTACCTCTCATCTCTCTGGAGCCCACAACTGCACTGCAGGTGGATGTGGTGCTCAGGGACATGATTTAGCAGAGGATTGTTAAGATTTAGGGTAGTATGGTTAGGTCGTGGTTGGACCACAATGATCTTTGAGGTCTTTTCCAACCTGAGTGATTCTACGAAGTTTTTGATGCCATTAAACTTACCAACATATTATTAGGTCAAGATGATTTCCTCACTTTTTATTATTAAAAAAAAAAATGGAGAGGGAACAAATGCCTCAGAGCCCTGAAGACTAATCAGGAGAACAGCAAATTACACTGTTATCAGTTGAAACTTTGTCTCCATCTCATGAAGGGTTGTGATTATGAGCAGTAGGATCCAGTACCTGGCACTAATTGGGACTCCTAACAGGTAGCTACCAAAACATTCCTGTTCCAGCAGCACCAGAGAAAATCACAGAATCGCCGACGTTGGAAAAGTCCCCCAAGATCACCCAGTCCAACCGTCCACCTATCACCAATAGTTATCTCTAAACTGTGTCCTTCAACACAATGTCTAAGCATTCCTTGAGGGTCGGTGACTCTACCGCCTAGTTGGGCAGCCTGAGAAGCATGCAGCAGTGTTTCACAAGCAAGGAGGAAAATCAAACCTGACCCACTGAATCTGTCTAATTCACATTAATTCTTTGCTTTTATCTACACAAGGTGCATTTGGATTACAGAGCTCTTTAAAAACCAAAGAGGGCCTGCCCATCAGCTTCAGCAAGCCTTGGCTTTAGTCCTTAAGTTGTGAATAAGAACTAGTCTTTCGCGAATCACCATCTCTGACCTGATTCCAAACCACTCATGCTAGCCAAGTTTCACCACCAGTTTCACTATATACTGTCAAGCACTCTAAGGGAGGGCCACATCTACTACAGCCCCTCAATGACTTTCTGCTGCATCATCTAACTTCCAAATTCATGTATCTATATTGTATCAAGCAATACCACCCCCCCGATCACAAATTTCACTAACACCTCAACACTGAAGCAACTACTAACACAGAAAATATGCCATAGCTACAATTTGAGCTGATTCCTTAACATTTGATTACATTAAAGTCCTACAGAGCTTACCCACATATTCTTTCAATGGACAGAAGTCCTGGCTGAAACTCTCAGCTTATCACCTAGAACTAACAAATGCCCTTACATAGATAAAATGAGTTGCATTGGGTACATAGAGGAATGTGTGGGTATGAGAAAAAAAACAAAACAAAACAAAAGCACACAATATAATAGTATTTGGTTGATTACTCCTCTGTGAGGCTATTCAAAAAACTAAGCAGAGAGAACCTCCTAGCAAAAGACCCACTATAAAAAAGCAAGAAAACATACTGTCTTCTGTCTAAGAAAAATATTGTTTCAGCAACGCATATATCCATATCCCCAGAGGTCCTGAAACACATACTCATGCTGATAATTCCAATATGCTGGGTAATGAAGCAATGACTACTGAGGATGGTCATACTTCCAGGTAATCTCAAGACAAGAGCCACTGTCTGGAAACTAAGAATATAAAATCATTAAACGCTTCTGATATAAATTGTAAGTGAATCTCTAAGTTCAATAGGTTCCTCCTACCTCTCTTATCAAATAAGAAAGAAAACAAAGATATTTATAGGAACTTCTTCCACCACGGCAGCTGGGTAGGAAGCACGGAGGTGTTTGTTTGAATATTTAATGGCTGGTGATAACGGGGTGAACCAGTGGTCACAGCAACCTTTCAGCAGTAGCTAAAAGCAGATAACAGGGTAGTTCATACCTTGCAAGGCAGAAAAGGGGAAGGCTTCATGCAGGCACACAACATGTAGCAGTGAATGCTGAAGGCTCCCAGCATTTTAAACAGGTATCAGCAGGGCAAATTGCATGTGTCAAGGACAGACAAAAATATGACGTGAGGTGGTAAGATACTGGAAAAAAGCCTTAGCGATGTTGATGGATTTTTAAAGTGCTAGATGCTAAGCTTCTTCACTGATTAAAAAGAAGAAAAAATAATTCAGCCAGATCTATGAGGGTTTTCATTATTTACAGCATATTATAGGACTGGATAAAAGGGCTTTGTTTGCCGGTTCTTGGCAATGTGATTATTTGCTGTTAAATATTTACAGATTTTTTTTGCCCAAAGAGTTTTGAGAAAGGAGAAGAAAGTTGATTTATTTTCTTCTAAGTTTCTGCAAAGCCTTCCAGGTTTGCATTCAGAAATTATCAGCAGCAATTTTGCATTTTCTGAGATCTGAGGCTTTGTTTGGCTTAAAAATAAAACCTCCATTCCTGTTAACATAAATGATGCTCCACTTTCTAAAAATAACATTAATTTTAAATAATGATTTTCTCCACTAAGTAATCCTGGGTTTGCATCTTTCATGAAAGCCTGTTCAAAAACATACCTTTCTCCCCCCATTTTCTAGATGGGGGCCTGGCATCTCTCAATTCCAAATTCACTCTGTATCTCCGTCTTCAAATTCGACAGGAAAATCAAAGATCTGACTGATGGAAGGCAGCTGCAGTCCTCTCAATTTCCTTTCTCACTTGCATAGAAACCAAGAGCACAGGGATGCTGAGAGACCTTCAAATCCTCTGAAGGCCAGGAAAGTAAAGAAGTTTAAGTGTCCCCTGATGTGGAGGTGAGGAGAGATGGGGGCAAAAAGGCACAGAAACAGCCCAGAAGAGTGTAGCTCCTGCAGAGCATCCAGGTAGCAATGCAGGCTTCTCTGCAAGCTGAAAATTGTTCCTTTCTGAATCCCTGTGTGGATCTCTCACTACAAGCAGCCTGCTGCTCCTGAACAAAGATACACAATCGGTGGAGATGCTGAAGGACCTTTTCCCAAATCCAATAAACTGCATGCACACAGGAAAAAGAAATGACCTAAAAGAGCCTGGAGTAACACATTGGAAACACAGATATGGGTCACTGCTGCTTGGAGACCACCTGGACCAAATGAAGTATTGTAAACAATATCTCTGGCTGAAAAACATGCTCCTCTATGAATTACCATGTGTTTGCTCCAGATGAAGGTTTTGTATTTAGCAGGTCAAAAAGTTGCTTCTCTTAGTTACCATGAAATGCATGAACCTTAAGTCAGGGTCTACAGTGCCCTGTTGTACCAGTCACTGCAGAAAAAGAGCTCAAAAATACAGAGAATCTGCCCCAAAGACATTACGCTCTACAATAATTTATAATAAGGCATATAAAGCTTCATTTCATTCCAGTAATACATTGCAGAACTGCACAGGCATGAGTATGGTAAGGAGAAGATACTGAAACTCTGAAGACTTATTCTACGCTGCCTTGTCTTAATGACAAATAAACGCAGTCCAGCATGTGATATACTAAGTTACACTTAAGCAGTAATGAAATCAGGCAAAGGCAGCTGTTTTAAAAGTCAGTAACACACTGTGGAACTTCCCTCCACAACAGCAGAGCCCAGCCATGAACCTACTGTATTTAGTCTTTCTTCACAGGCAGCAAACCAACTTAAAAGGAGTTGTATTCTGTCTTCTGCAGCCAAATGAGAGAGATGCATGTCAGTGAGAAACGAAAGCCCCCCAGGCGCCGATAGGAATCCTCCTCTCTGGCAAAGGCAGAAATGCTTATCAAGAACAGAAGAACCCCCCTCCACCCTGACCTGAGACGTGTGAGCATCCCTCCCAAGAATTAAAATTGACTACCTTCTATCACAACAGTAACACACTTGGCAAGCAAGGTATAAAAGCATCTCCTAAGTTATTTGTCTCTGGTTTCTGAGTTGATGCTTGCTCTGATGTGAAGCATAGGGGAAAAAAAAAAAAATGCGAAAAGCATTTATAGTGTTGCAGTTCCTGGTTCAGAGCTGGCCAGCCTGGCACTGGAAGCAGAGCAAGGCATTATGTATTCTTCATTCAAGCCAAGCTCCTGTAAACCCACTGGAAGTTTGGCTTGAACACAGACTGCAGGCTATAGTCTGTAACTAAATATCAGATAATATTGCTTTACGTGTCTAGAGACGATCTTCTTTTCTAAGAACTGCTTTACTCGTCACATATGTCTCCACATCCTGCAAAATTAAACGCTAATTTTATTTCTTCCTTTTCCCCCTGGTCACCTCCCACTCAATGCTCATTTCCAGAAGGAGTTGGCAACTCTGAACCTGCTGTGAAAGCCACAGCCAATGCTCACATTGCAATCCTAAAATTGCACGGCTTAAAGGAAGAAGTTGCATTGCATGTGTCAATTTAGGACAACGGGAATGATATTTGTATTTTTCCCCCTAGAGATCATCTAAATCTATAGCTATCCCTTAATTGGGCACTTAGGTGTTTGTTGTAAAAATCACCAGAACAGCCTCCAATCAGGACAGCGTTAGGAACCAATTTTAAAGACTGAAAAAAAACAAAAGGACTGGGGATTTCCACAACAAATCTCAAAGTAATAGTCACTGTAATCCCCTGAACATTTTCTCCCCTTCCTCTTATTTATTTCTTAAACAGTTTTTTGGGCGGGGTAGGGGATAAAAGTAGTTTGGATAAGGCAACTAAAGCATGAAGAAAAGGAAAAAAGAAAGGGGAAAAAAAAACGTAGGAGGGGGAAAGAGGAGGAAAGGTTTTCTATGCAATCAGATCTTGGAAGAAATTTAGTTTTTAGTTTTCGAAGGTTCAATTTCGAGTTACTGAAATGATCAGCTTTTCTGGGTGTTTTTGCAGAAAAAAACAATGGATTTCTTTCCCTCACAGAAGACATCATGAAGCAACCAAGTTTACTTAAAGGTATGGTGAAATCAAGTAGGCATGCAGACATCTACTTAGATTTTCTACAGCGTTTGGTATGAAAACCAGTTACCGAATAGGTTTTTCTATAAGATATAGCCACTGGGCATGCAGCATGTTTGACAACGTTTCAGACTCCCAAAGCTTGTACTACAATCCATCTGTAGTAAAATATTAAAAAAATAAAAGCGTTTATTGATAAAGGGCATAGCCAGATGTCTCTCTCGTTAACAATGAATTACAGAGGAAAGCTGACAGATCCAGGCAACTGAATGAGCCAGGAAAAAAAAAAATAAATGAAAGAGAAGAACAGACTAGACCTCTTGATTTTGTAGATTTTCAAATACAGTTATCCTCTGCCAGAAGTTAATAATTTTCAATTACCTGGGTCCGTTTCAGGGAAATGAAGTGCACTTATGTGACGCCAGGCCACCCAGTGCCACTGGACCAAGTGCCAGCGAGGTCTGCAGTCAATGGCACGAGTGGTGGGTCAAGCGAGCTGCTGATTTTCACTTTTATTTTTTGCATCTCTGAGCAAGTCAGTGGTGCAAAGCCACGGAGAAACAAGAAACGGAAAGAGCAAGCGTGTATCAAACAAGAAGACAGCATCACGCCTTCGGATTAAGAGGATGAAGGCTCCTTATTCTTTTTCAAGGTTATGAAACAAAAGATACCCATCAGCTGTGACTTGCAGACAGTCTGGAACCGCTTCCAACAACACTGATGTAGTAACTGAGAGCAATAAAAGCACAGTGTGGTTTGGGGCAGAATGACTCGAGGTTGGTTCAGCACAAACTGCCTCTCCTCCACCTAGGGGTTAACAAGCTGCATATGCCTGTGCCAAAGAGGTAGATCTTACCCACACACCAATCCCTCTGTATAGAGGCCATTGTATCTGAGTGGCACAAAACTGAAAAAGCTGCAGATTAACACTGCAACGACCTGCTATTACTGCTGGAAGAGGGTCTGTTAGACTCTTCTGAAGAAGCTGTATTTGCTCTAACACGATAACTTACATTGAAAAAGGAAATGGAAATAAAAGTCAGCAAACTACTGATATAATTTCATTAAAGATCAAGGCCTGGATTTATGGAAATAATTAAGGCTGTAAACATTAAAACCTCGGAGTATGATCCAGAGAACAACCCAAGAACTGAACCAGGATGTAAAAACCATGGAAACAGAACACTTGGGCTGCTGCTCTTCTGGCAAAGTGAAGCAGCTCAACTTCTGGAGCACATCAGGGGAAGAAAGGACACAAATCCCCTGCACACCTCTTCACAACAGATGGAGCATCCCAGGTGGCAGCAGAAGGACGGACAAGCAGAGAACAGCTGGACATGGCTGCCTCCTCCCAGGGTGAGGGATCCTGCAGGGCTGCTGTGCGTACAGGCATGGCATAGAAGTCCCTCCCTGGTCCTAAGCCAAAATCTCTGTCCCTCCAGTGTAACAGCACACTACCTCTTAACAGGAACGATGGGTGAGCTCACAAAATAACGGTCGAGAGGCCAATGCAGAATCCTTCCTGCTGAGCTTGAGGTTTCTTCAGAAGCATTGGCTTGAACTTGGCTTTAAGTACCACTGTCATCATTTTACAGGCAAGGGGATCCAAAGAAGAACTGTCCCAACAGCAGGGACCAGACTCAAGATTTTTCATCTGAGTTGTAGGACACAAGAAAACAGAGCTTCAGTATAAGCTATTTTTTTAAATTTGTTTAAATTCAAAGGAAAAAAAAAATCACCAAAACAGGCACTATTGGTACAGTAGGCAACTCCTTTGTGAATTGGCTCATTTAGGCATTCATTTAAATACAGTAATTAAGATTTAACACAAAACAGAAGCTGCTTTCAGATGTCAATTTGAAGGCCAGATGATCTTCTCTTTATTAATATTATAATTTTAAACTATTGTCAGCTGATTTTTCAAGGATCAAGCTGTGAGCAAAGAGAATACACTGCTGAAGTGTCCTATTTATGTAATACAGTCTCAATGAAAATGAGGAATTGATTATAAATCTGTGATACAGAGGATGGATAAACCGCACAACTAAATCTCAAGGTGCTTTATCTGGACGAGAGGAGAGAATTTATCACTTCAACATCTGCCATTCACCTATAATATTTAACACCATATGGAAGAACACAACACCGTTTAAGGCAACATATTTCTGAAAACCTTTATGAGAAAGCCAGCAGCTTACTGCAAATGAAAAATGAAATCCTGGAGGGAACACGAGTGCTTCTATTCCTCTACATAGGAATGCAGAATGCGGGGAAAAAGCAATTAAAGTATGAAGATTCTAAAGGGGAATAATTATTTCACAATTATTTGAGAACATTACATTTATTGCCCTAATTAGTTTTTATTTTCCAAACAGGCATTCTCGTTCCTGCATTTTGCTGCACCTATGAAGGCTTTTTTCCTGTTTTTCCACATCTTTGCTAAGTAAAGCTCATCCTTGCTCTATGTATGCATTCTGTACATTGTGACTCAAGTCTCCAGTTAGCCGTACCCAGCCACCAGTCTGCTTTAATCGAAGGAAGCAGTGTCAGAAGATGCAATTTAGATGGAAAACATTTTTTAGCATTAAGTTATAAGATCCTCTCTAGAAGGTTACACCTTGCCAAAACGCGCTCCTTTTATTCCAGGAGTTCTTAAGAACTACTCAGTTTTGTACACCTTTCTCCTACACCAGTTGGGTGAAGTATTTTTGTACCAACCTATGAATTAATTATGAAATGTGAATAGTCCATATGCTTATAAAATATCAAACATCCTAAAATGCCAATGAAATATTTAGACTTGTCAAAGTTTTTAAAGCAATCATAAGTGATGATTAATTTGGATGATGAATACATGTGGGGGAGGCTTAAAAACTTGTGAGATCACATCATAGGAAGTGGAAGATATATTTAAATATTAATGTGCTCAGAGTTATGGTAGGTTAAATACTGAATGAGACTCTAGTCAGCTGTGAGGGAAGAGGATGGGGAGAAGGAACCCCAAAACCACAATTGTGCAGTTGATACCTAAAGATCTACTTTCCCTTCTGAAGCTCTTTGTCAACAATTGAGAATTTTCCTCTCCTTTCAGTTCATTGTCTCTCAACAGTGACCCAGGGAATCGTGGTCCATTAAGTCATGGTTAAGTAACAACTCACAACGCTTCAAATACAACTATTGCTAAACCAAAGTTAAAGTGAAATGCCAGTACAAAGGTGAGGCTATGGATTCAAAATAGCTGATAGCAGGATATCCATTTGCAGTAAGCAACTCATGGTTTGACATTCTACATACAAAAGGAACAGGTAGCTGATAAATTAGTTTTGACAGCATGTTGAGCTTCCCCTGAGGTAAAGTTTGAAAAAAAAAAATGTTAGGACCTCCAGTTTATGCTGGAAAAGTCCCTGTTTTGCATGTTTGGTGGGGAAAGGTTTTGTCTGTTAAGTGCAAGAGCAACCCATGAATGACAACATCCCTTCTTTATTAAACAATGCATGCAAAGAATATCGAAGATTGATCTTTACTGCCTTTTAAATCAGCATATTGCACTTATCTGATTTTGACTTATCTTGGGGAAAAGAGAAAAAAAAAAAAAAAGACAGGAATTCAAGAGTGAATACCTTTCATGCATAATTGCCACAGAGCCCAAGCAGCTGCATGTGAACTGCTGTAAACCATCTGACAAGAGTATCACTTTTTTTTTTTTTTGACACGATACCCAGATATGAACTGCTGAAGTAAAATTTGAGTCGGCCTTGGTAGTAAAAAGGGCTATTTCTCGTTTACATTAAAGGAAACCCCAGGCAGTGGAGCGCACATCATAAAACCAGAAAACCTTTTGTGGTATTGCACAAATCAATGTAGGGGTTTACAATGATGAATAGTTAATACTCAAAGCAACCACTTTACAACCATCTTGTTGGCATCTACAGGTAACTCAGTGAAATTACTAAGCAAATTACCATGAACTCATGTTTCGGGACTGTATTTAGGAGCCATTAACCCTCTGCAGACGTGCCCAAATACACATTCACTTCCATTCATATCTCATCCCCTCTTTGTATTCGGTCAGTCCTCAGAAATAACACGTACAAGTTATGAATAACATCAATTTCTGATCTTCCAATTACAGCATTAAATTATCTCTGCAAGAATTTGTGATGGATGGAACATCCAACTTGCCATCTACCCTCAAGAACAAGAAGTTCATGCTTCATATCCTGGAGTGTCTATTTTCCAATGCTATTTTCCATTAATGATATTTTTTTTTTTTTTTAGTAAAACTGCCAATCAGTTACTAATCAGGCAAAGTAATGGTATGCATATAGTTTAATTACACTAAATAATCATACTCAAAGTATCTGATGTTGTTTTACTTATATTTGTCTAGATAGTAGAAGCAGCAAAGCAAGGAAGGCAGAAATATTTGAGAGGAATTAACAATTTAAGAGAGGGAAGAGTATTTTAACTATCAAGCTTGCACTGGATTTTCAAAACAGATATGAAAAATTAAAACTCTTCTTCCCTATTGCATGCTGAAAAAACAGGTAATACTGAAAGTGTCCTTTAACAAAGAACCTTTGAATGCGTAAACAATGTGAAGTGTAAGCGATACTGCACGGTACCAATTCCTGATTTGCTAGTGGCATTAAAAAAAAGAGAGGAAAAAAAATCCAGTTCTGCAAATTTTCACTGCAAAACAGAAGAGATTTTTATACGCATCTTGCTAATTGCCTCACTCTAAAATAGGAAATTCCTATCTGCTAAAGCCCGAACGAAGCTATACTCAATGGCTAGACCAGATGGCAAGGTTAAAAGTTTTGTGCTGCATCATAACTTCAAGTATGCTCTGCGCTGTACTGTCACAGCACAGCACGCTGCTGGTGTCTCACTACACGTCTGGGGCAGGCCAGCCAAAGGGCAAGGTGTGAACATGCCCCTGACCCTTTATGCGTAATCAAACTGCATTCTCTTCAGCACTGATTAGTCCAGAGAGCTGGGGACTGGAAAGCAAATGCACGTTGCTAGAGGGACGAAATAACATTTTAAACAGCAAATTACACAGTTTTAGAAAGGTGGCTTTGGAAAGCTTCCACTGGGAGCATTTAGTTTCAAGATTTTTGGGGGATGGATGCTCCCTTAGTAAACAGGGATTTACTCTCAGTATTAATTTGTATGCATGACACACGATCCCTTGAAATCATACAATCTTCACAATTACTTCAACTGACAGCAAAGCAAAGCTTGGCTAATACAAGGAAGCAGCATTCCCAGAACATCACAACACAACCACTGAAATGCAGGAGGTAAAGTTTTTTTTTCTTCAAGAAACACAAAAGTGCTCTCCACAATACATAAATGGAACCAGTATCAAATCCTACAAGGATGTGTGTGCTGGAGCAACTCCCCCTCAGCTCCCTTGTCCCACCCCAGTATTTACAAATCTGCTTAGATGCTGACATATATCTAGAGTCATCTCTGCTTCTTTGGACACGCATGAAGACTTGTGCCTGGTGAACACCGACTGCGTTTCAAGCTGTGTTAAAATACATTGCGGATGTCTCCCAGAGAAGAGGATCACAGACAGCGTGCAGAAGCAAGAGTCTGACAGGGTACTCCCCCCTCGAGGGGCAAGTTGGAGATAAAGTTATATAAGCCCAAGTAATAACACGGCATCATCAGATGTAGTTATTAATGCCTCTGAGCTTGCAGATGTTTGTTAGAGGCAGCTTTCCTCACTGCCTGAAGGACAGCAGGTAGAAAGTCTAATCAAAGCAGAGACAGTGAAGACAAGGGAAAGTGTAGCTGTGGCACATCCCTATGGAGAGCCGCAAGGAAAGCAAACTGAACGTTCAGTGGAACTTTGTGCCTTACCAGTCAAACCTATGCCATTTTTATGCAAAAGGAGAGAAACACAGCACCTTTACCAACTCAACCTAGCTCACCGGTGCCAATAAAAACACAGATCTTAAAGGAGGAGGTGTGTGTGTGTGTGTGGGGGGGGGGGGGGGGGAGGGGAGGGAAGACAGCAGAGAACTCATTTGAATTAAGATCACTAACCAGAGGCAATGGGCACCATTTACACAGACACGCTGCTGTCCTCCAAAGACTGCAAAAAAAGTCACTGACACGAAGGAGGTTCTCCCCCTGCCCCTTTCCCCTCTCCATCGCACTCATTAAATCCCGCACAACTGCCTACTGCCGAATATCTCTCCGCTCAGACACGAAGGGAAGCGCTCCACCTGAGCAGAAAGTTTGTTGCCAGCAAAAGAGGTGACAAAAGTCGGAATGGTCTCGGAGGGAGGCACAGTACGCAACCTGATTTGCTCAAATCGCAGGTGACAGTCTCTGCAGCACGCCCGGGTTTATTTACATTTGTAACTTAAGCGCTGCTTCAACCGGAATAGCTCCAGTGCAGAGTCAATGCCAAAGCCTCTCGGTTCATTCTCATGCAACTCAACCCACATTTGTCATCCTGATGAAAGAAGAAAAAGCGACAAAATAAAAGGCATTCTAGAAACGGTAGAAACGCAGCACGGCGCTCAGCATTCGTATCCTCCAGCATTCACCCCTTTCCTAGTTTTGTTTTGTTTTTTTTCTTTCCCTCCACACGAGGCTGAGGTTACCTGAAAATTCCTGTCAATTGGCAAAGCCCAAGAGGATGATCATAGAAACTTTCAGCTCGAGATGAATGGAGCAGAGGCAGGCGATGGGAGACGCTCCTCCGCCTGAAATCCCGGCGTTCCGCACCTCCCGACCCAACCTTACCACCGCTCCAACTGCACGTAAAGCGCAGCGCCTCGTGCTAATTAACACTCCCCGCACCAGAAAGCTGCCGGGACTTAGGAAATAAAAAGGGAGAGAGAAGAGCCCCGCTTTCCCCCCCTGCTCTCAGACCCGTGGCAGCTGACGCTGCCGCTCCATCGGAACGTGGGAAGCGGGAGCAGGCTCCGAGGAGCGGGGGTCGATCCCACCGCACGCAGCGATGCTCGCGTTCTACCCCCCCACACCTCGGCCGCCCCAATCCCGGCCCTCTGGGGAGCGCGAAGCGGCTGCGAGGAGCCCGGCTGGGCGGGCGGGGAGGAGGGGAAGGAGCCGGGTGCCACTTACATTCTGTCAGAGACCAGCAAGCGGCCGTCGACCATCATCTCCGGAAGGAAATCCAGCTTGAACGAAGAAGTCATGCTGGGCTCCGGGCGCGGCGGTCTGCAGGGAGGATGTGGCGGGGGCTCGCCGGATCCCACAACTGCTCCGGGCAGCGGAGAGGCAGGCACAGGTGCGGAGGCCTCCCCGCAGCAGCCGCCAGCCCCGGCAGTTGTCACATTTCTCTCCCCCTCTTGCTTTTTCCGCCAATCCCCTCCGAAATCGACTGCTGAGGCAACTGTCGGTGGAGCGCCAGGTGCTGAGCGGGGAGGCGGAGCCACCTCCCCGCTGCAGCTCTCCGTTAACCCCTGAGCCCCCGGCGGGCACCGCCGGCCCGGGGAGGAGGCCTAGCGGGGGCCCCGCCGCCGAGCATGGGGAACCCGAGCCGAGCAAAGTTTGAGGCTGCGAGCGGAGCCTCCGCCGACTGCCCCTTCCTCGGGAGGAGAGGTCACGCCGAGCCTTGCCCTGCCGGCAGCCCTCATCCAGAATCCCTAAAACACCCCGCGCTGTTGTGGGTTTGGGGTCCCCCCGCTTGTGGGGTGGAAGGCGCAGCTGTCTCGCTGCACATTGGGCACTGGGGATGTGCGTGAGCCCGAGCGGTTCAGATTCAGCGCCCCAAAGTGGGGGGCAGTGCTTCGTGAGGTGATGCTGTGGCAGGGACCCCACCTGGATCGAACATCTGGATTTCGGTGTGGCATTTACATCTGTCACCCGCCAGAAGCCCCTTCCCAAAACCGTGCTGCACTCGGGGCTGTCCGCAGCGAAGGCGCAGAAGTGACAACGCTGAGACGTGCACCAAATTCCACACATACAAACAGGCGAAGCGGCCCCCCCACGCTTCCACCCCCTGAAAATCTGTATAAATTTTCCTCTGCCTCTCCAAAACCTCCTTGCTTCAGTACATAGCAGCTCCAGGCGAGAGAATATTAACATATTTGCAAAGATTACCGGAAGATCTGAGCAGTCTAGACAGACAAAATGTTTATCTGCATTGTATTTTGCTCCTCATTCTGAATCTCTCTCCGCGTTTCATAATTCCATTTGTTCCAGATAATCAACACTCGAAAAAAGCAACAAACTCTGGTTAAGCACTACTACACTTAAACTTTTCAAGTGGCATTTCAACATAAAATTAAGGGAGGCCGGCGCATAAATATGCTATAAATTGCACCAAGTTTTTAGTTAAATTTTGACCACCATCGATTTGATGATAAAAATACAGACCAGGCGAGTTTTCAGAGTCCGGTTTATTGCACTCTTCAAGGTACTTTTCCATTTTAAACAGTTAAAAGGAAGAAAAACCCCTCAGGCTGCTAAAATTTTTGCCTACTTTGCAAGTCTAAAGAAAGAAAAGGTTCGCTTGGCCCTCAGCGTAATCCCCGTAGGACAGCTGCAGTCCTGCACAGATATCTGTGGTGTTATTAATCTGCTCTGTTCTGTATGTTCGCATACTGTCCTCAGCACCGTGGCACCTAAACATCTCTGTAGAGAAACACAAAGCAAAGCTATGCCTCTCCTTTACTCCATTGATCACAATTCCTCTCCGCCAGCCATCCGCCAGAGCGTGGGCCTAGAGAGAGGATAAAAAAATAAGTGCAAAGTGGAAATAAAAGGAGAGACCAGCACAGCTCTCTCCAGCTGGATGCAGCCACCTGGGTTTTGATCTGAGGCCTCCATGGTGGTTAATCCAGCCCAGAGCAGAGTTGGATTAACTTTCAATTTCAGAATCTTGCCACTGCAGAAGGGGCAGGTTTTAGCTCGGGAGAAATGCAGACAGCTCTGTGAGGATGAAGATATTCCTGCAAGAAGACTCCGCCCTCCCTTCACCCCGTGTGGCTCACCGTCGCTTTGCTGGTGCTACATCTGGGAGACGTCACTCTCCCCAGCCACCTTCAAGGACCGCATCCCCACTGCTGCTGGCTGAAAAGTCATAGGATGGAAAGGGCGGGGAGGGGGGAAGCGTCACAAATAATTTTGCTACAAATCTGACTGCGAGACGGTGAGATCTTTATAAATTTGCCCCATTTCACAAGGTGTAAGTGCTTAAAAATGCTTCATTAGAACGTATGTTCTTTTGAAATATTTATTTTCCTTTTAATTACATGTGAATTAGCTGGAAGAAGCTGTAGGGAAGCCCTCTTACTGACTTAAGCCTTCTCAGCAGTTTGTTAAATTCTAGCCTCAAATCCCTTGAGGGAATAGTGGATTCAAAGCAGCTTTTAATCATACTATAAGGAGGGTGAAGTAGTATGTAAGTAGGTCATAGAGAAAGCATTACAAGTGCATAGGTTACTGCTTTATTTAACAACTACAGTGTAACACACTTTTCAAAGCACATTTGCTTTTGCCATTTAAAAGTTAGAGGCAGGAACAGGGTCAAATGCAAAAAGAAACCCAGCCTATAAAAGATATCAAGATAGGACTCAAGGAAAGCTTATGGGGAGAAACTGCATTCAGATCATATGGTTCTCAAACATAAATTATGTAGTGCCTTTGTGTGTATTAAGTCTCAAACACAGAGGGTAAGCAGTTAAAAAAAAAAAAAAATATATATATATATAAATCAACAACTAAAATCTGCACATTGGCTCTGTTACCTGTAATGGTATTGCCACATTCCTGAAAGGCACAAGTGTGCAAAATAGCAACTTGTATTAAAAATAAAGGAACACTGCTGAGGTAAAAGAGTGGAAGCTTTGGTTTGTTATTACAGTACAGAGGGAAATGGAGAGGGGTAACAGCAAATGAAGCGACATTAATTTTCACGGTATATATCAGAGAATAGAGGTAGGCAGGAGCTTAGAGGAGCTTCTTTATTCCTGTGCAACCACTGTCCGAGAGTTTTCAGCTGGTGGGAGTATATGAGCATTTTATGGAAGGAACCTGGAATCTGGAATCAGCAGTTTGAGGAATTTAATCTTATTCCAGCTACAAATGCCTCTTCCCTAACCTGCCCTCATTTCAAAGGCCCAGACCCACCTGTCCCACGGTTGCACTCTCAGAGCCTCAGTTTCTCCACGCGTCTAATGAAGCAGATAGAGCATTTCTAATGAAGCAGATAGAGCATTTCTACCTCCCATTTGCCGATTAGTCACCATTTAAATGGCTTTTCAAACTGATAACGTTAGATGCGGTTCTCCAAACAATTCAGCCTTTGAAAATGAACACCTCTTCAGAGCAAAAAGAAAACCTACGCAATAGAGGTAGGACTGGAGAAAGACAAAGGACTTGTCGGATCACTCAGAAGTATATGAGCTCACTCTGACATCACCGCCACCGTTCTCATCCCTCCCCTTCCACGTACCCCAGCCATAGTGCTCACCTCTCCAGACCCCGCTCCTCACTCGTTCCTTAACTGCCATTCTTCTAATCTCCTTGCCCCCCAGTGCTGCACCAAGGAAATGCTACCTTTGGAATCACTTCAAGGGAAAGTTTCCGAGTGACTTCATTCTCCACCAAGCCTGCAAGGCAGCAGGAAGAGAGTTCAAATCCTCTGCTTTATTCTCCCCTAAGCCAATGAACATGCTCTGGATTCAGCTTATCTCTGGCATCAAAGCAAGTTTCTAGGAGGGGAGGCAGAATCAGAGCTCAGCAGCGGTAGTGTAAATTCAGAGTGGGCTCAAATGACTCTGGTGGAATCACTCAGGATCTTGCACTAATGCAAGTGGAAAAAGAAATCTGGTCCAGATAGTACTAGTGAATGCAAATCAGGGGTTTGCTAGTTTGCTATCTATCGCAAAGAAGTAACCTCCTGGGTAAACCATGAACTGGGAAGGAGTAGCATGGCTAATAGAAGAGAATAGAGCAAAAAAAAAATAGGAAATGAGCCTGCCTGCCTATCAGCAGTGAGCCAGGAAGTCTATGGGCTTCACACAGGTTCAAGAAAGGCAGTGGAAAGGAAACCAAAGCACATAAGCACAAATTGAAGAAAGCATCAGAGCAGAGCTGCACAATTGTCTGAAAGCAGAGAGCAATTAATGTGAAAAGCAGTAAAATTCTTTGAGCAGCCAAAGTAATGGACCCGATTCTGTACAGTTTTACCCTTTTCAGGTATTTTGAGTATTTGTAACAAGTCCATCTTTAGCAGTTAGGTCTGACATTGGAATAAAGTTTTGCTTCCTAAAGTCTTAACTTTTCAGTAAAGGATTTTTTATTTGCCTTATGTTTTCTCCTGAAACAAAACAAAACACCTAACAGCTTTCCCTTCATCACGTTTTGAGGTACAAAACAGTTTGCATGTAACCAAAAGTCTTCTAAAAGAAAATTAAATTGTCGGCTAGAAGTGATCAATGAATTTTAAGTACTGAAATCTCAGTTGCTTGCGAGGAGGAACCTAGCTCTATGGGCTATTGCAGCTAATCAGTAATTTTCAGAAATAAACGTCATTTAAAATTAGCCCTGTAAAAAGGTATCTCAAATTAAGCATTTCTAGAGCTTTCACTTGAAGCATACTGATGTTATGTAAACTTGGTTGCTATAGTAAAACTTCCCACTCTTTTTTTTTTTTTTTTTTCCTTTCTATTTTATACCACTGAAGGGGTGATTTCATCACACTCTGGATATGAGGCCTTCGTTCCATTACACAGGTAACAACTCAGTCTTCACGAAACAGTTGGGCAAGGTTTTGTGGCACACGGCAGGCACTCTAGGCTACTGAGGGCTTTTACAAAGCTTTGGAGGAACACCCAACTTTGCTAACAGCGCTCAGAGAGCTGGGATGGTCACTCATGACTAATGGAGTCAAATCCTGCTTAGTGCTGTTGCTGAGCATCTGACCAGTCTCATGTGTTCCAGTTGGGCTCTCTGTGACAATCTAAATATCTTTAGGACCCAAACTCACCTTCCTGTTGTTTGTTTACAGCCCTATTGAAAAGTGTCGCTTTTGATCTGTAGGTGTTGCCTTTGTGTAGTGCCTACACAAGACAAACCCAGTCTTCTTGCAAACTTGGAAACAGGCATTGACTTTCTTTTTTCTTTTTCCTTTTCCCTTTCCCCTTTTTCTTTTTTCTTTTATATCTTATGAACTATATTATCACTCACTGATTCCAGCACCAACCACAACCCGACCAGGAAAGAAAATAGTGTTCTGCACACTCTAGGCCAATCTGATTTCCTTCTAGATAAGAGGCACTTCAGCAAAAAAAAAAAAAAACAAAAAACAAAAAACCCTAACCAACATCTTTCCAGACAACCCTGAAAGATCAACCTATAGTGCAGACTTCATATGGTTGGATTTGGTTTTTATAGCATATTCAGGTGAAGAAGCATAAGCTTGTATGGAAAGATGGGAGGGATCACACATTTGGTGCTCATATGTGCGGAGCTCCGTTCTCACAAATAATGCCTTCACTGGGCAGGGGAAAAGCACACCATAACCAAAAATCTCTTATCCTAGCCCAAACCCACTGTGACAGCTACTAGGAGACATTAAAACTCCTTCATGTTGTCATCACTTTGAGATTCCTGAAGGTTTTTGTCCAGCCTAGGGGACGGTTGCTGTGGGAGGGACAGGGGGAAGTGGGAGGAATGGGCTGGGTACAGATAAGGGCTGGATCTGGAGTTCGTGCTAGGGGAAGCAGCTCCCAAAGCAACAGGCAAAGGCAGCTGCAAAATCACAATATGGCAGTGGCAAGGCAAGTGGATGGGTAAGGGACATCAAAAAAGACAGGAAGCCAGAAGTAGTGTTCTTTTTAAAAACCGGATGGAAATGGATTTGTGGGGCTTATTACAGCATCTGAATTAATCTACTACCATGCACCTTTGAGTAACTGCAGGATCTTCAGAACATTAACCTCTATCTTCCTTCCCATTCACTGCTGCCACGTGTCTTTCTTTCCTCTTCACAACCGCCAATTGGCCCTCGCCTTACACTCAATTTGCAACATCTTTAAGGTCTTTTTTCATTTATCCGTGAACTGCCTAGCATACATCTTGGTCCTCAGAAATAACAAACAATCACTCTGATAATATGTAAAGTAACTAGCTTTGTTTGACATCGTTATTTCCTGCAGACAGAATCCATTAAATCAGACATGAAGGAAGGAAAGAAAAGGCTCCTACAGCAACTGTAAGGCATTTAGACGTGCAGAAAACTGCACCTTGCCTGTTTGTATTTCTATTTTTTTCCCTAAACTTACATTGTGAGCGTTGCCACATAGGTCAGATCAGAAGGTCCACCTAGTCCATGCCCTGTCACAGATAATAGCTTGTAATGGATGCACAGAGATAGAGAATGAGTAGGGCAAGTGTACTGTCATCCTTTCCATCTTCCAGCAGTCAGTGGCTTGGGGATATTCTGAAGTCAAAGACTGAATCCGGACCAGGATGTTTAACAGGTTAAAAATCACCAATTCGGATTTCTTTTTTCCCTGAGTTCTCTCTCCCAAAGGAACATTTTTTAAGTCAAATGTTTATTTCTCCCAGAGCTGCCTGTTAAATAGGATGTTCTTAGCAATTTCAGAGATTTCAGGCTCAGTACAACAAATAGGAACACTGGCTTCCCTTCTGAAGCAAGACATTACAAACGAGCTCAGTTTTTAACATAAAGTATTTCACTTTTGTACAGTCACAGTAATTCATCGGGAACTTTTGTATCTATTAAATAATACCAAAATGATTAGCCATGAGGTTCCTAAGGCTGGAAACTTATTTTGTTATACCTTTGTGAAAACGACCTGCAAGAAAAAAATTGTGGTCACTTTGAATTGCTACATTCAGGCGTGGAGGTTAACTAAGTTAAATGTATGTTCATCAGCCGTACACAGGCAGATCTCCATATGATTCATCTGAGCAGTTCTGCAGAACACCTGATGTTGCCAATGCAGTTCTGTTAGTGTTTTGTTATTTTTAAAGGGGGTTATATAACTCTCTCATTAAAATTAAATGTGGGTTGAAATGATGCAGGCAAATTTTCAAGCTTTAGAGTGAGATTCTTCCTCGCATTTTAGCTGAAAATAGATAATTTTTTTAGGCAGAAGAAAAGGAAAATGAAACCAAGAGATTGTTACAGTGGAAAACAGAGTCTCTGAGAATTCAAGTTTTCTGATAATTTACCGTTTCCTTTCTAGAGGGCCTCAATTCTTCAGATGCTGACCTGCAGTTTCCAGGGAGAGCAGGTGCAGGATTTGAATCTTAAATTCACTCCATAGCACTGCCATAGCATCATCCACAGCTATCTATACTTGCAGGGTTCAATTTCCAGATGATCTGCGTCAGGGTGCCCTTGCTTTTCTCTTTTCTCCTCTATTTATCTAAAAGGGATAGCAAATTCCCACGTTCCCTCTCTGATTTTCTGTATTTTTTTCCCTTCCAGCCCTCTGCTCCCTTTTCCTCCCTGTGACAGACTGTTGTCTGGCATCCTCAAAGGCTGCTCTCGAAGATGACCTGCTGATTTGCTGCCATGGGAACTCGGAAGCAAGGACAGTGTTTCCCCCTTGCGCACCCAAAGGCACATGCAACAGTTCCCGAGGCCACCACTTCCCATAAGGTAAAAGTTTGCCCTCCTCTGTTTCAGAAACATTGCAGGGACATCACGAAGGCTGTGCCTTAAATAACAGAAGACAGTCAGCCCCTCTGGTGTCCAGCGTCTAGCAGCAGCCACTACTCAATTATTTGGAGGAAGGTGAAAAAGTCTAATAGCAAATGCAAGCATGCAAATTGCTTTTCAGAACTGATGGAGAAAAGCTTAGGCAGCAAAGCGTAAGACTCCAGAAAAACCCTTTCTAATGTAACAGCAGAAAGCATTATTGTCATATAAGTGCCATATTTAAAACTTCCTAGGCAATTTTTTTTTTTGCTAATGCTATTCCTCTGAATCAGAGAATTGACCCTATTCAACCAGAATGAGGGACACAGGCTAGCACGCTAGCCACCAAGTTTGTTGCATAGACAGACAAGCAAGTAATCCTCTCTGTTCCCCACTCCCAAACACAATTTTGTGCGTTTTAATTCAAATACGAGGATTTTTACTTGGTTGCATTTCACAGGGCAGCTTGTGATCCACACTGTGTCATCTGTAGTGCACTGGTACAAGTTTGCAGACCACAACACCTTCCCACAAGCACTGACTCTTAAGAGCCTAATCTAGTAATGTGGTCTTAATGCATAATATAATTTCATGAACCACCCAGAAAATGAGTGGAAATTTGAGAGCCGATGCTTTCCAGCAATGTCAATTTGGCCATTAGTTGAGAAACCCTGAAGATGTATCTGTCTGGTATTAGTCCACGAAGTGGTCACTGCTCCTTAGCAGAGTAGAGAGAATAAAGTTGTGAATGAGAATAGCTAAAATCCATTTTGCATCCTGCTTGAGCTCATTACTACTTAGGGGTATGTAAGTCTCGAGATCGGAATGAGAGATGAAAAAATTAGGGTCCAGATGAAGATTCACCCTAAATTTGGAAAAAATTCCTACTTAGACATTCACTGCCTTCATCCAACCCAGAAAGAGAATTAATCTTCAGTGCAGCATTAACTTGCCAAGACCAGCATTAAAGTGAGTTTAATTGCTGCATTTGCTTCCGCTGCAGGGTGAAATAACACAAAAGCAAAACAACAACAAAAAAAGCTGTATTTTTGCCATGACATGAGTGTTAGAGGAAAAATCCACTTTTTGTTTCCTCTGTGAGGATGCCAGCAGTCCTGTTTCATAAACTCCAGCGATTCATCACTATCCCAGGCAGCCAATCACTCGACAGGTCAAGTCGGAATGGGCTGCGGAGCCAGCAACTCCTGCTGCCCTGATAATGCATGTCATTCCAGGCATGGCGACATGCTTTCTCAACAGCTGCCATTTTCAGTTACCTTTTATATGGCTGACACACAAGTAAACGTGTTGGAAGCAGTAAAACAGTCATAGGGAAGCAGTTGCAAAGACAAATAGCACCTGCACGTGATAATCTCTAATGTATTAGAGAGTGAAGAGGAATATGTTCTAAAACAGGATTTCTTTCTTTTATAAACATCGCTTTACATCAGGGAGTTTACATGAGCGCGTGTGTGAAAGAGAGAGATTTTATTGTATTTTTTTTTACAGTGCGCTCAAATAAATGTCCACACATTCATCTTGGTTATAACCCTAGTAAATATAACTAGAGGGAAAAAAATACAACACACAAAAAAGCTAGCCATCATTAGAGAAAAAAGCTTGCCACAATTCACCTCTGAGATAAGGTTTGGTATGGCTAGATCTTCCTGAATTCAGCAACGCTCACTTTAAGAAACACTACTGTTCTAATTAAGGGAAAAGATAATGGTTTTCTTCTGTTGTTGGTTTTCAGCTTTTATCCCTTGTAATCTGACTTAAATTTCATGAACTACTTGTTCAATAGCTCGTCTATGAATTATGTGCAGTCGAATAATTTTTTTGCAGATGAAAACTAACCGGGAGTTCTAGGGGAAGAGGATTTATGAAATAAACAGCAGCAGTGAGCAAATGTTTAAACTCCTGTGCACATGTGCATGTGTGTACATACACTCTGATGTATACCTGCGTGTTAGACAGAGAGCATAAGCAAAAACACAGAACATGGAGGGACCCCATGCCTGCACATAAATGGTAAAATAAAATAAAAATAACCGCTTTCCATAACAGTGCTGGAGCCAGATTTCAAATGCATAAGATTATCCATATTAATTTATGGTAATCTGCAAATGAATGCTGCAGAGACAGTACAGGTTATCCAAAATGGTACTTGCATTTAATGAGAAACTACCACAAAACATCATCACGACAGATTTAGTTGCATCTTCTAATACTCCCCAAATAAACAACATGAGAAAGACAAAGTAAAAGGCACGCTTCCCCTTTGGAACAACTGTCAAAGGAAAGCCAAGCCTTTCTTTCTGTACAAAGTCCTCCTCGACATCTTGCTTTCAGATTTCATCAACTTAGGTGTTTTCAGGGCTGTAAGCAGTGAACTTTCCATCAGCAGCATCTTCAGCTAATTAACCCTCCTGATTACAATAATTAGTATTGATTCACTTCTGAATGACTTCTTAAGTATTCAAGCACAATCTACACTTGCAGTAAAACTTCTAGATATGAATATTAATTGAATGCTCTCCTTTGTTTTTCAGCCCCAAAGGTATAGTTTGCAATCTTATATACTTAAATTTGATAACAGAAACACTTCAGTTTTATTCACATTTAACAAAGAGAGTATTAACATGTTGATGTTGCAGATTGTGCTTCGTGAATCTGGAAAAAATATAGACAAAGATTCCGGGCTAATAAATAACTATATTTCATTTCCATTTCCCATGGCAGAATGGGAAGCCAGGTTCCAGGCTAGCGCCTTGCTCTGCCAGGTACGACCAAGGACAGTATTTCTTTTTGGCATTACTCCTGGTCATTGCAAGAACAAATAACAACTCACGCAGAGTCTGTATTAGCTCTCTTAGCACTGTTATGGAAACAGATGTTGCAAAGTTTGACAACTGCTAGGCACCACATTGCTTTGTGAATGGGCGAGATTCAGCATAGGTAAGGCTGAGGACACCTGTGATGTTAATGCATGAGAGCTCAAAACCTATACAGTCTCTCAAAAGCTAACAATTTTGTTCAGGCATGCTAAGAAATAGCGTATGTTACAGATTTGCTTCACTTTCTTTGATGTTAATAATGATTGTTATGGCTCAAAAAGCAGTATTTCAGTAAATATTCATAGAATTTTTATTATTATTATTTGCAGCAGTATTCACACAGATTAATTCAAAACTTAGTCTTTGATGTGAATGGAATGTCAGAAAACACCCTTGGAAAAAGTAAAAAAGTAATTGGTAATCGAAGACAAAAAAATCAGCACCACATGGATTTTATGCAGCATTTAATCTGAAAACATAGGAGCTACTGTAAGTTTAGCATGAACTCACCTGCGAGAAGTGCTCTTGGGATAGAGTTTTAGTACTGAATAGTCCTTCTAAGTGGAGGGTGGGTGAGCTGCCCAGGTGTCTCTGGGTGTCTGCTACAGATGTGGCACCCACCCTACTCTGGGCAGTCACCAAAGGGGCATTTCCATGTCAGCAGAGCGAGCTGTTCACTGGGCTTCCCGGCACAAAGGGCATCAGCTGCCAGAAAGCACAAGCTGCGGGCGGATAACTTGGTAAAACACAACGCACCCAGTGCTGGCAGTGGAGAGCAGTTGTGAACTAGTTAACGTTTGTCTCCAAAGAAGTTCTCCCAAGAAAGTGAATTACTGCATGGTCCCGTTGTATTACACACCATCCATGCACCCTTCAAGTTTATGCACAGCACACGGCACGCGAGCACCACCTGATAATCCATAACCTCTAGGCTTCAGGCGTATTTTATGCGATATTACCTTATTATTCATGTAAACTCTTTCCTATTGATTTATACCATCTCAACACACAAGGGAAGGAGATGAGACAATAGAAAAAATGCGAAGAAACATAACAAGCGCTCAGAGTTGCCCCATAAAACATTGTTGTTGAAAATACATGCTTAGAAAGTTCTGATCCGCACCAATAAATCTTTAATGTTTTGTTTTGTTTTCTTTTGTTTTAAATTAAGGGGTCCTGAACCTGTATAAATCATGCACTAGGATCCGGGTTAAAAAAAAATAAAAAATCATGAAGCCCTTAAGATTAATTGACCCAAGTGAAAAATAAACCCACTGACAACCATATACCTGTTCTCTCGGAAAAAAGATTACAATTATACTAAAAGTGATGTATTTACTTCACATCTAAACTATTTAAAGCCTTTAAACAGCTTCAGAAACTCCACAAGACCGATGACAATTCATTTCATTTAAGGCACAGGCTGCTGTCCAAGTAACGACTCCAAATTTTTTAAAAGCTTTGTAACAGTTTCTTTTCTGATGCATAATGTCCGTGAACAATTTTCCAGATGCAAAACAAAAACTGTTAACTGTTCGGATCCTAAACTACGCCTGTCAGAATAGATAGATAATTCATGAAATGTCATATGAATAATTTGTTAGATTTTGGGATACGAGTAGGAATCATCCAGGTAAATTATTCTGCCTGACCTTAAAAATTCTAACATATGCTAATAGCTGGATTATAAAAATGGAAAGTAGCATAGGCTCCCACTTTGAGATCTGATTTATCATTTTTATTGCATTTTCATTACCTAAACAAAATTAGAAGCAGTATCTTCAAAACAGCAGTTAAAGTTGATATGATCGGGCATAAAATCATGCAAGGGCACATTTGGCAACTATGCATTCACCAGATTGACAGCAGTATTGTAAGCTTTCAGAATCAATAAGTTTTCTCTTCACAGTTAAAGGAGTGGTTGGTACCAATAAATCTCCAACTTAATGCCATGGACATAATTGTGAGACGCAAACCTCCCCCTCCCCACACTATTAGCGGCGGATCTCAGATGAAACAACCTTCACAAATTAGGCAATAGACTTCATATTGTACTGCATGCACGGAAAGATTAAGGGAAATGAGAAAGGGGCTGAGAAAAGGAAAGAAAAAACACAACAAAAACACCCCATCGCCAGACATACATTAAGCTAGTTTGACAGCACCATTGTTCAGCTGTCCCATTGTCAGACCAAAAGATGTATTCAGTGCTATGATGTCTGCTAGCAAATAAACAAAAGACTACATTTTTCAAAGCGGGGTGCCAATTCCAGCATAATTCCTTGTGTGTGTGTGTGTCTGTGTGTGTGCGTGTCTCTGAAAAGAGAACTCGGTGCTGGCCCCCCGCTAAACCTTGGAGCATAAAGAATATACGTATAATCCCACATACGGAAGTATTTACATATTTTTAAAACATCCTCAAGTGGGGAGGATGAGGTAGAGCATTAATAACTATTTACATAGGCTAAGTGAAAATTAAAGTGGTATTTAGGGCACTAGCTCTAATATGGAGTCTCCCTGAGCTTTTTCCATGCTTATTCCATGCCCAGTGCATAATAATGAAGCAGGCAGAAATATTGCAAAGGAGGTGATAAAAGAAATACCAGCTTTCATTTAGGAAAAACAAATTAAAAAAAGAGATATAAATATTATTTTTTTTTTCCTCCTTGCCCTCTCCGTACATTTGTCGTCATACATGAAATGTGCGGTTCTAACTCATGGAAACACTCCCTGCACGCAGCAATGCCTGTCTTTTCCTTTAAATAGGGAAACTACTTAATACCCAGCACGGTTATAGTTGCAGCGGGCCCAGGCAACTCGAAAGCACGCGTTAAAACAAAGGAGACAACATACCTTAAAAGCAGCTCCTCATTTCTCATAGTAACAGCGGATTTGGGACAGCGCATGCTTTCTGCACCGATATTCTCAACAAAAGCCAGTTCAGAAGTGCGCTCAAACATCAATGCCACAGTAGCTACTCACTAATGGCTACTCTTTCTCTCTTTCTCTCTCTAGGCAGACGCTGAGTGGTGGAGCAAAGGGGCCCCTGCAGATTCACTAAGCAGAAATAATCCTCTCTGACAAGTTATGTTGTCTGGGCATATTTTACATTAATGCACTGTGCTGCCTATAGGGGTCTTGTTTGCATTCACTCTAGCCTAGCTGGTGTTAGCTCTCTTAATTACTATCAAAAAAAATAATTAGCGACAACCCCCCCCCCCCCTCCCTCACCTCCCCTAAAAAAAATATGTAACGGAAAGAAAAGGAAGAAAAATACATGGGTGAAGGAAGGGAGTATTCCCCCCCTCCCCACCCTGGAAGGATGCATGCTTGATATGGATCTTTTGTTTGCCCTGTGAACTCCGTGAATACAGTGGCAAACAGATGCTGCAGTTCGCGAGTCTTGTGCACTTGAAGGGAATTGGGTTAGAGGCTCTTTCTGGGGCTTTGGAGTCGCAGCTGGAGCTCTTGCTCCCTGCCTCCTTCCCTTCCCTTCCCTGTTCAAGGCTGAGTGGCTTTATGGGACCTGCCAGCTCGCATCAGAGAGACTGGGGAGTATTCATGCAGGCACCTGGGGATCTTCTGCAAGTTTTCCCTTTATCTGAGCAATTTTAACCCCTCCAAAACACAAATCCTTTACATTGCTTTAACAAGTAACAGTTTGCTTGAACCCAGCCCCATGCACTTGGTTTGGCAGAGTTCTGGCAGACAGGAAGGGGGGTTGCATTATTCAATGATTTACTCACTTCCGATGTATGAAAGGAACTATAGCGTGACACTGATTTCAAGGAAACAGCCTTTTGGGCCCTAATTGGGAGATCTGCCATGTGATTTAGAAATTGGTTGTGGACTTCTCAGTTGCCAGGGTAGTCAAAGAGAGGTTTATATTCACATCTTGGTTTCAGCTTCTGGCGCTGCTTGGTGAATCTTTAAACCATACAAGAAGGGGTATTTTTTTTGTGTTTCTTTTGTTTTGTTTTTCCTTCTTTCTTTTCCGTGCCTGTGTTTCTGTTTGTTTTGAATCTACATCAGATACTTGAGTTGGTGCTTATTTAATAGACAGAAAATGTCAACAAGACCTTGATGCTTTTTTCAGCCAAAGGCTTTTCTACACCACTGAGGCAGTAAAACGCATCTTAACAACAGTTCTCATTTTCTCTGAGGTCCTGTTCATGTTGGCAAATGTAATACTCAATGAACACAGTCTCCAAAAATTAAAGCTACTCAAAAAGACCACTAGGAGTTAAAGATGCTAAGCTGGAAGTAGATTTGGACTTGAAAACTTGAATCCAAACTTTCATAGACTTTCAGCTATATCTGTGGTTGCTCTTTCCTTTATTATACATTAGTGTCTTAAAATGTCTTCCTGTGATATCCTGATGTGGTGATACTGCTTCTATCTGAACAGAACTTAGCATTTGGAGGCTTGATCTTTCTGGTAAACTTTACTCTGGGAATGGAGGCAAAGAGGGAGCAATCACTGGTGTAAATATACTGGTAGCAACTTCTTGCCTTCCAGATAACAGCTATAAACGTCTATTAAGGTCGTAAATTTTTTTTTGCAGCAGAAACCATCCTTTTGTTCTATGTGTCTCATTTAGCACTGTGAGACCTTGGGATTAATTTCTGTCATTTTGGTATAATATTTGTCAAATGACCAAAAGATAAGTGACAAAAACAAAGCTAGGCATAATTACTTTTAATGATGTACAAAGAGAAGAAGACAGTAGTTTAGGAAATATGAATATCATGAAGCAAGTCAGGAGAAGGCAGGTTTCAGTTTGCTTCCCTTTTCATCTGCAAAACATGCCCAGGATTCTAGTTCCTCTTGTAATAAAAAAAAATAGGAATTATCATTTTAATGATTAGCAATTCAAACCAATGCCATGTTAAAATGTCACACTCCAAGGTCAACTGAGACAACATTGCTTGCGCTCCATGCTAAAAATAACCGAACAGTGATGGAAGACAGCCAGGAAAATACTAAACCAGCATTACAGATTCCATACCTCCTGCCCCAAATGCTAAATCCATTACTACCATTTTCAAGCATGGCCACCAGCACTCCAGATTTCTCCTCCTTCACCATTTACCTTCAAATGACTTTCGTCCAGCGTAACTCACCATGACGCCCGGGCTGCTCCCGATGTAGAGGAGGAAGCAAACACTAGAGAATGCTCAAGAATATACAGCTGAATGGGAAGTGTCAAACAGTCTGATAAACTGCTACAGTTTTCCAAAAATATGGCAAGTATCAGCATCTTAAGACACTACCGGCTGCAGGGACAAAGATTTCTTTTCAGGCTGAAGTAGAATGGCTTCCACAGAGCCCTTTGGTGAGGAATCAATGGGCTTCTGTTGGGCAGCTCTGCACAGTTGCAAGTTCTCCATCGTTTCTGTACTTAGAAAGAAGGCAAAGCAGCAGCAATAGGAAATAAAGTGAAGTATTAAGGAAGGACTCATCTACAGCCAAAGGAATAAATAAAGGAAAAGAAAATAAAACCCACAAAGCGGCAACACAGGCAGACAAAAAGAACCTACGTTTTCTATCACACATAATGAAATGTCTGACAGAGCAACATCTGCAGAGGGATCACAGCTGCTGAGGATGAGAGGGAATATGAGTATTATTTTTCAATTGTAAGATATACTAAGCAGGAGTGCCTTTAAAATAATATGGCTTAAGGGAAGATTAAACCAGATGCACGGGGCTTTCTGGCTTCTTTCAAGATGTAAGTCCAGCTGTGGAGTTTAAATACAACATTTAACAACAAAATTGATTGTCTATTTGTAACTGATATGTATATTTTGCAGAATGTTAGACACGAATTACATACAGCGGTGGGCATTAGAAATTTAATAGTTTAGGTGCCCTGTGTTTCAGGTAAACCCAAGCCTTCTACATGGGGTCTATGAGTTTGCTCAACTAATTACGTGGGGTTGCAAAACCTTGAAAGACCACAGGAATACCAATCATTTACAGAGGGAAAAATGATTAAAACTTCTGTAGCAACCTGTAGCCACATGAGTGATTTATACCAATTAAAAATCTGTCTTCTGCTCTCTGCTTCTAATTTAGACTATTCTTTGTCCATTCTGTAAAATGTTCACGAGTCCAAAACACAATAGTTCTTTGCTAGACTAAGCAAGCAGTAGTTCTAGCCAAGCAACAAAGTACATTTCGTGGCAGAAAAATGGTGGACAAGTGTCCAGGACAACAGCCTGAAAATTATGAATGCAATCATTAGAGTAATAGAAAGCCTTGATTCATTTTCCCATTTTACCACATGTCCCTGTATCAGATCTTGTGCAAGTCAATTAACCTCTTACTCACATCTCCATCTTTACAATGGAAAAACCCAATGAACTGCATAAAGTACTGTGACAATAAGTACACAGAACATTAACAGCTATTTAAAAGTGTATTATTGAGAGTCACACAAGTATTTATGTCTTCTCCCCATGAGAGGAGCCTATGTTCCAGTTATCTGATGTACTGTGTGGTTATTTAAGCTCAAATTACCGTTGTTCTGCATAGGTGTGAAAATCTACTTTTCTAATCTGATAGCATTTTACCGGTTTTGATAGTTAAATCCCACCTTTGACACTGAGCAATTAGTCTAGGCTAGTCATACAGGGTTTCTCTACTGTTTGTGCAGATAGTTTAGTTTAGTTGCACTAAAGAGCATTACCATGTCTCTCCATTGACTCCCAGGGGATTAGATACATAACTTTAAGAGACATACATTAGGCAAGATGAAATCCACATACATCCTCAAAGCAGAGGTGAGAAATACCATATTTCTGCTACAGCATCACCAGGCAGGACCCAAGGCCCCGTGCTGCAACCACCCTAATACCCTGAGCACATCTGGCACATGCAGATGTTGATGCAACCTGCCTTCAGAGTGTCTGCAGCACTCAAACTGGAGCTAAGAGGGTTTCTGGGTTTGAAATCTGTATACTACAGCAAAAAGGAAATCTGCCTCAGCTTCAGAAATGCTGTGGGATCATTCCAAAGTGCAGTCAGTTCCTTTAGGGACTTCCTCCTAAAATCTCACAACAAAATGAGCAACTCATCACCCACAGCTCTTAGATTATTAGAAATTGCTGAACATGAGACCTACTGCTGCTAGAACCACAGTGCTCTGAAAACTTTACCAGCCAATGTGAATAGCAAGAAATAGGCTCCAATTCCATCAGCCATGTCTTGTTAAGCTTCCCCTCCGCTCTTCTTGAGGCTTTTGCTTGTTTTTATCTAGAACCAAGTTATCGTGTGTTTGTCTCAGTTTCCTCTTCTGGTTATTTATTTATTTGTTATTTATTTCGTTGTTGTTTGTATAGTTTAGCTTAGATAGCTATATATAGGAGATAGAATTTGGTCCAAGAAAAATTTACATGTGGGCTGTCCCACACTTCCTCACTGCAGCCTGAATGCACGCACAAATGGGTAAGTTTCTTTACTGCTGTAGGATTTAATAACAAAAGATACAGAAGCACCATTTTTTGACACTATGTATCCTAATACAACTCATGATTAACCATATTGATCAATTTTAGGGGCAGCTGCATGCATATGCGCATCGCGCTGTCTTTGGGACGGATACGAGCTGTACGCATTACATGTGTTAATCATGCCCACAGTATCTGGAGGTCTCACCTCTGTGCACAGGAAAAGGAAAATTATTTTCAAGCTCCCGCAGTACAAATGCAGCAGATCATAGTTGTTTATTATTATTGTTGTTGTTTTAGGCGTGCAATAAAAAGTCTAACATTTGCCAGTATCTTCCTTTGTCTGCTCTGGCAGATCTTTTAGATGATATGCCTAGCTTTCCTATCTGAGTCATGGGAGAAGCAATTACTTACAGACCTACAAAATGCAGGTCAGACTGGATGATGCAAGAGGTCTTCTCTAGCCTTACTTCTTCCACCTGTCAGCATTCAGAGAGCATCATGAAAATAAAATATCACAGACAGAAAACACAGAAGTTCAAAATGTTGTATAAATGCTGAAGATTAATATTTGGGCAGCAGGGAAATAAAAAGTTTCCTGTTTAAAGCAGAAACAAGACTGCTATCCACTGCCTCTCTGTTTGAAAAGGTGTATGCTGCCTCCCCCTAGCATTCAACACCGCTGACTCAGAGCATCTCAGCATCTGGAAGACAGGGCCACAGAAGGAATAAAATCCTCTATTTACTTTAACGATGCGCTCTGGTGCTCCCGCCACCCTTGACAATGAAGGGACAAAAATTGCAGCTTGTGCAAATCACAGAGTCTAACACATAAATGCACATCAGTGTGTTTTTTTAAGACAATGCATCACTTCAAACAACTTCCATCCGGCCAGGTTGTGATTACAGACATGGCTACTCTACAAAGCAAATAATTTATTTGGAAAGCTCTACATATCATAAGAACATCTGGCCGGCAACTAAAGGGAAGGAGGAGAAAGCTGATCAAAAGAGCGAAGAGAAACAGAGAAGGCAACAGAGCAGCAGATCTGAAAGAGACAGAAAAGAAGGTCGAGAGAATGAACACACATGCTTATAGAATCATTTTCTGCTTTAATTTAACATTTACTTGAGGCATAAGTAGAACCTGCTCTGTCTTAACAGGAATATCTTTATTTCAGACTTGTAGTAATGCCAAGATCATCACCTTTAGATGCATCATGTGGAAAATCAAAGAACCTGTGTTATTATGAGCAAAAGCTAAAGAAAGTGAACTTCCATAGTATATACAGATGTTTAAACTGTGCATGTGCACATGCATGATGGACTGAGAACTATGCTAATAGTTACAGATGAGAATTTAATGGCTATTCATCCTCTTAAATTACACCTAGAAATGAAATCACGTCTAACAATTCTATTGTGCCTATTTTAAAATGACCTTATGGTGCTCGGTGCAAAGGGAGCGCTTCACACATCCATGAAATATGTCCAGCACTGAGGATGACCATGGATGTTAAAAACAAGGTATAGGAGAGAGAGCAGTGTCCAACAGAAACTGATGTAAAAGTGAAAATGAAGCAGAGGTTTAATTTCTTGGATCTGGTGTCTAGATGTGTTGACACATCTACCAAGAGAACCTTTAGCAATGAATGTGATGTGAGAAAACGACCTTACTCCTACACTGTCCGACATGAAATGTTGGCTTATTGGGTCCCCTCATCATTCATCAAGTTGGCAGGAAAGGTAGCTCATGTAGCATTGCCCTGTATGTCACAAAAGTGGTCTTTCATTGCAAATACTGGTTGAGAATTCTTGATCCAATACTGCCAAGTTAGACTTTGAGGAATCGGCTATTTACAAATTTCATATTTCCTTTTATATACTCTCAGAAGGGAAGAAAATAGACTGATTTCCATGTAGTTGCCATGAAAATGAAACTAATAGCTACAATATCTTTTCCATTATTTTGTAATTTTATTAGTATAAACACTCGTTTCAGAAGCTTTTACCCTCCAAAATTAACTTTGTTGTATGATTAAAAAAAATCATGTCATTTCTTTAAACTGTGTACCTAGCATTTTGTATAAAATGCTTTTCTCCTTTTCATTTTTTTTTCTTTAGAAGTTTATTAGCATTGATTAAAAATAAAAAGTTGGAATAAAAATCTTCAGTTAGGTTTACTATAGAATATATTTTCTGACCTTTGTCATGTCACCCAACACCTGACAATTTTGTGCAAGATGTTCAAAAATTGGTTAGTGAGTTTTAGTGACTGTAGTCTCTGGATTCACAGTTCCATAGATTCTGTGGTTCAGAATTAGAATGTTAATTTGTGAGGAGGAAGAAATAATCAGACTGAAGATGGAGGCATTTGAAACTCTCTGATGTAAAACCTGAACAAACTGAGGTTCTGGTCTAAATAATTCCTTTAAAACATCAGAATGTAAGGTTCTGAAAAGAAAGGTTATCAAGTTTGAAGTTGCTTTTATTAGTTTGATGTGTAAGTTTAAAATGAAATGCATATTTTTAGTAGTGAACTACCCAACTAGGAAAAACATTGCTAAAACCCAAAATTGCTTCATCAATGGAGACAATGTAAGAGGTAGCATATATCCATTTGCAAACATCTCTTTCCTGTGGAAGGTAGACTGCATTTGCCAGCTTGAATGTTTCAGTGGAAAAAGATGTTTATATACAAAAGAAGGAAGGTACACGCTAAACCAAGTTATCTGATAAAGGTATGATCCCAGCTCACAAACATGTACAAATTGGATCCTAATTCTGAATCCCAAGGTGACCATACTTTGCATGACCAAACTCTTCACATTGCTGGTTTCTTCAAATGTACTCCGACCTAATGTATTCTACTTAACTTTGGGTACTTAATAGCGAAGCCCAAGAGTGTACTCACCTTTGGCTCCATTTACAGCCTACAGAAAAAGGTAGATTTCTCCCCTATCTTTTCCAGTTCATCCCACCAAAGAATTCCTTCTGCCTACACAAGAAGTACAGGTGACTAATGTCAAATTTAGCATGTCCATCCATAACTGGATGTGAGGTCTCCAAGTCTATCTTGACCACCAATCCTGCTTCCTCAAGAATATTTGGGCAACAAGGGAAGGCATGTCAGTGATGTTCTACTTGGAAAAGGGCTGCACTGTACTATGCACACTTCTTTCTAACACTGGTCTGTGCTTTTGGGACACTCAGCTTGGATTGTTTGGCACAGTGCATGGTCACTGCTCACAGTCTTGTGAGATCCCATCTGCATTCAGCTGCACGCAGCCCTTCAGTGCTAGCAAAACTTTCAGCAGAACCTGTACTCTGATCTTTACAAGTGCCAAGAAATCTGTTAAAGCATTTACATATTGCAACTTTAAATACTTATTAAATCTCCACATCATTTTGTAATTTCAGTGTTCTCAAATTCACATCATTTATGTCTTCTGCAAGGCCAGATCCTGCAAAATTTGCTGAGTGCACTTAACTCTAAATTAGCACCCTGTAAAAGCAGTTCCTCCCTTCTCCTCATATGCAGTTATATGTAAAATTTACACCCAAAGTTAATTTCTTGCTGACCTTGTGCTGATTAATGCAAATTAAATTACATGCTAATTGCCCCAAATGGTTTGCATGCAGCTCAGAAATCAGATCTTTTTGCTGGTGGTAAAACACATCCGTGATTTTTACACAACAGTCATATTAAGCCATTGTTAGTCTTGCAGCACCTTCAAAAATCAGATGGGTTTTTTTGTATTACTTTTTAGAAAGTGAGGAAAAAAAAATAACCTAAAATAAACTAAAAAAAAAAAACATTATTAAGTTCTGATCCTGTCTTGCAGAAGCCTCACTTCGACCTCGTGGGAGGAATTTTATGGCTCGTTCAGAGCTCAAGCTCCAAGATGCATTTTACAAAACCTTGAGCCAGTTTTGTTAAACCCGTCACTCCCTAATCCCCTTGTGCTTGTCAGCAGAGTACACAGGCACTTGATTTTGGACGTCTGACTTGATAAGGAGTGGGGGAAGTAGGGAGGGAAACAGGGATCACTATTTTAGATAGATCTTACAATATTCTCGAAATTCAAGAGAACAAGGAATTATTTCAAACAGTGATACCAGGCAGAGAAGCTCTTAGAAAGGGGCTGTGTATTCTGTTCCAGGGTATCAGTGTCGTTTTGGCACTGAAATTGAATCCTGGTCATCAGACCTGATGTGTGACGGTTTGCCGGGGCTCTGCTTGGCAATTGGCATGGGGATCAAATGCAACAGCAGGTAACGCTCTGCTCCTCAGTTGTCCCTGGAGTGGCTGATGTTTACAGTCCAAATGCATTTTGTATTTGTGTCCAGCAGCGGGGATAAAATTTGATTTATGTCATAAGGAAACAGGAGGAAAAGCATAAACAAGGTGCTGTTCAGGAGCACAGGAGTTTCTTCTTCTCAGGCTCTAGTGAAGTTGTGTTCCCCTCCATACTTTGTCCCAAAGCAGGCAAAGAAGATTATGCCGATTTCATAGGAGAATTTGAGACACAGAAAAGTGAATTGCTCAGAATTATGCATGCAGCGAATACAGAGCTGAAAACAGATTTTACTGAGAAAAGAGCAATGCATTCAGTTTGTACTCCTGCCTGAGCAGTCAGGTCTAGAGGATTTGTGTCCGTTCTGTCCCATTCATGGCCAATAAATGCTCAGACCAGAAACACACAAACTACCAACTACACATGCTACCAGCCACACAAAATGTCCTTACCCCAGAAACAAAACATGAGATTTGGCAACAAACAGCCAAATACCCACAGTACAAAAGGTTATAAACATCAGACCACGGAAAGGACAAGAATTTTGAAGTCTCCTACCTAGTCATCCAACTGATCAAGTAGGATGAACTGATAAAAAGATGACATATATAGATATGGTGATCCTAAGATGACCCGATTCCTAAGATTTTTTTAATAGTCTTTTTCATTATCATTCCGCTATTAATTATTGCTGTTTCTCCCTTCCTTCTGTTATACCCATGTCCCCGTTTGGCCTGGTTTTGGTAGCATACCTCTTTTCTTAGATATTCCTGACTTCAGCTTCTACTACTAGCTGAGACTGCCAAAATCCAGGCCACCCACACTACATAATCATGGCAGCACAATTCACTCAGCTTTAAACATGAGTTGAAAGTCTATCATTAGAAAGCTTAATAACAGATACCTGAGTACACAAATCTCTTCAGTCCTGAGACAAAAGCGTGACCACCACCAACATGAGCTTTGCTCTACAACACTGACCCTAAAGGTCTTGTGCCACTGAGTAATACAAGTATTCCCCTTCCAAAGTCTCTCCTGAGCAGAGACTGTCATGTCACATGCTTTTAAATTACGTGTGATGGGTCTGTCGCTAGGATTACTCTGTTGGAGAGAGAGCTTGGAGGCTGCCAGATTCATTAAACATCTTCACTGGGACTTCATGGGGGCCTTTCGCTTACCCTGAACAAACAACAAACACACCCTTTGTGCTCAAGAACAAAGGGAGTTTTTTGCACTTTTGTTTGATGCCACTCACAACTCGAGATTAAAGCTTTTGCTCTGTATATTTCAAAGTTGTCTCTCCCCTCCAAAGCTGCTATTCTGGCTGTTCACTAGGCACTTCAAAAAGGCTTACAGCTAAAAAACCCCCAAACAGAACAATATTAATAACAATCAGCTTCAGAAGTGCTACATATTTTTGGCATTTGAATGCATTTCACTTGTAGATATGTCTACAAAATGGAAATGAAGTGCAGGAGTAACATATGCAGGAACTCTTGTTTTTCACTTTGCATCAGTGATGCAAAATCAAGTCATGGCTTCTTTTGCAGACTCTATATCTTGATGCAAGCGAAAGATGGATGTTCACTGATATATGCTACAGATTGTTTGATTTTGGATGGTTTTTCTGAAATCTATAGCATATACGAGTGAACATCCTTCCTTCAGAAATGGCATCCCAAGCCCACCCATGTGAAATGGCACCTTAGCAAGTGTCCACCTCCCACACATGGAGGAGGATATTTAAAGTGAAATAAGGTGAAGGAAATCTTCTGTCTTTAGCAGTCAAAACACTTATCCTAGGGTTACTCATCTACCCTGAGCTGGAAGACACAGTTAGGAAGCAGAATAAACCCCCCACAGCTCAGGAGGAAACAGTTAGTGACCTGCAACTCCATGTAGACTGTCACAAGCTCATGGGGCAGGAGGAGTTCCACCCGAGGGTACTGAGGGAGCTGGGGGAAGTGCTGTCCAAGCCACTTTCCACCTTCCAGTCCTGATCAGCTGGAGAGGTTCCAGACAACTGGAGACTTGCCAATGTGATGCCCATCTGCAAGAAGGTTCATAAGGAGGATCCAGGAAACTACAGGCCTGTCAGCCTGAACTCAGTACTGGGGAAGGTTCTGGAGATCATCTTGAGTGTGGTCAAACAGCATGTGTAGAACTACCAGGGAATCAGGCCCAGCCAGCATGGTTTCATGAAAAGCAGGTCGTGCCTGACCAGTGTCCTTACATGACTAGGTGACCCACCTAGTGGATGAGGGAAAGGCTGTGAATGTAGTCTATCTAGACTTCAGTATACCTTTGACACTGCCTCCCTCTTAGAAGTCTTTCCCAAATTTAACGATTCTATGATTCAATTACTTGTTACTGAACGGGAATAAATATTGTCAAACTCAGGATGGAAACAAATGATATTCAGTAAATCCAAGGAGCACTCAAACTTAATGATTCAATTGTATGGGAAATTCTTTCCTCCAATCGCTAGGTGAAAAATAATTTAATGTCTTGTCCACATCTCCTCTCAAAAAAGCATGACTCAGTACAGGGTTCATCTGACCAAGCTTGGCTCTTCCCAACCCGTGAAGATAACAGATTTTTCCTTGCTTGATGATCCTTCTCCCAACCCCAAATACAGAACTTGATTAGATAGAAAGCATCACCTCTCACAGTGATTGTGTCCTTGGAATATAAACTTTATATGATAAAGTATATGAAGGGTCAGATTCTGCTACCTAAATCTTTGGTGCTATCTAAAGGTGGATGGAGCCATTCTGGATATGAGAGCTGTCCACTTTGTCTGAGATGTCAAAAATTAGATGACAGCATGAAGGTGAGAGGGAAACACAAAAAAAAAATGACTTGAAAATGCTTTACAAAACAAAGGACTGAATGTTTCTACAGTTTATCTGTTCAAGAAATTGAGGATGTCAGTGTTGCCCTCTGCAAACTCTAGTTCGAAGTCTCCATGAGTGTGAATCTGTTTCTTATGATTCTGTCATAACCCATCATTAAGGAAAAAATGTCTTTGTTTTCCACCTAAAACACTAGATTTCAGGAATTCTGTATGTACGAGCTTTTCTTACTTTTTTTTCCCCAATAATCATCTTTCTATATTGCATTTGGACTAGGTGCCTACTCAAATTTCTGGATTATCTTCACACTAAAAGCACACACACCATCTATTTATTTCTTGAGCCATTTGAGCCATATATCTTGGAAGACACTTTTATCCAGGTGCCAGAATGCAACTGATGGAACAGCACATAGAAATGTGTGTAGTGATTTGAAATGTGCCTAACACATTTTAAAAAGTATGTGTGGATTTGATTTCTCATTTAAAGCCCTTTCTATTCCAGTCATGCTTAGAAGTGTTGAAAATGCCAACAATTTGTGATAGCCTGATGTTTGGAACTTCTTCTGGGGCCTAACACAGCTCATATACAACTGTGTCAAGAAATACCACAGGAAGTTTTACACATCCAAAAGATACAGGCATGACTAAACAAACCCCGTGATGCAGACATGATTTCTGAGTGCTGGTTCTTGCCATTGGTCTATCTGATGGTACTCACATATCTTATTCTAAAGCATTTAGGTTTTCTGATGATGCTAAGTCTACAGAACATATTTCAAGCTCTTTGTGTTTGACTAGTTAGAGAGAAGAGTAGAAATTTAAGTTATTTAGAAGCCCACCTTGCTGTACTTGTTCACTAGTTCCAGGATGAAAAGATCTAATTATTGTTAAGCAGCAGTAAACATGGTTAAATCCCCATATTCTTGCCAGCATATGCTCCACTGGACATAAATTATGCAGAAAATGTATGCACTGATGTGGATTGGTAGCACAGCGTTTTAATGCACAGCAGCCCTATCATTAATATTAGGTTTGCTTTAAATAATGAAACAAAAGTAAAAATGCTTCCCAGAAGACACAAACAGTAAAGATGGAAAGTTGTAGTGTGGGCAAGAAAGCAAGCTGTGTAGTTCAGAGCATCTTAGGAGTTAATCAAGCAGCCAGGGGATGCACTTAGGGAGTTTCTATTCCCATTCACTTATTCAGTGTGCTTTAATATTAGAGCTGATCATGTTGAAGTTCATTGTCACGGTCTAAGATGGTGTTACAATATGCAGATCACTCTAGCTCTCCAGATTTCTTACTGTACCAAAATATCTTCAGCTTCTCATTTCCAGTTCATAAGGCTAGACCAAAAGGGAGATAGGGAATGAGCCTACCTGCAGATTATACCATTTTCCCAAACAACGGTTACAGGCATTGTGCTAGGAAATGTACTAAAACTACCAAGTTGCCCACTGATGGCAATCCAGGGGAATCAGATGGGAAATGGGACAAAGAAATGTGAATTTTTAACACAAAAGTTGTATCCTGACCAAGTCAGGACGCAGCCAGGGAGTGGGGGAGGTCTGGTAGGAAGCAAATAGTCTGAGACCCCACCATTTAAATGTTTCTTGGGATGGAAGTACAGCAAAACCAGCAAAGACAAGTTCTCTAAGACAACCAACGATTTCTTTCAATTGCTTCATCCACTCTCATTGCTTCTACTCCACTATACCGCTCACCCATGAGCACATGATACTCACACAGAGTAGATGAAAGCACCCAAAACCCAAATTCTGCCTATCAGCCTTCAAGATTGGTCCTCTGGGCTGAAATCCCTGTGGCTATAGGGCGCCGAGCTGCTCTCTGCTGTATTAACTCTCAGGACAGAAAAAGCTGTCTATTTTAAGCTGAGGTACTGAAACACAATGCAAGGAAATTGTAAGCAACAGCAAGTACTGAAAGACTGGTTCTTGGCCTCTATGCCAGACAGAATAAATGAAAGACAACCCTTGATTTTCCAGAGCCTGCAATTCATACACCACAAATCTGTTGGAGAAGTCAAGGGATTCTGGCCTCAGAGAAAGGGTTATCTAACATTTTACAATAGTAAAGAATCTATTCCATATTCTTCTCGGCACAGTTCAACTTCACTTCACTGAGAAGTTCTTTGAAGCCCTTGACCTCTACTTTTTGAAACAGAAGAAGAGAAGGAAAACATACATTCAAAATAGATTATGATATTCAGCTGCTCCTAGGAAATTCTCTATGCAGCACCAGTAGATCAAATTATTTTCATTATATCATTTGGTCACAAAGAATACTGACATAATTAGGAAGCTAAATAGCAACAGTTTCCTTCTGCTAAATTTGCTGTAGCTAATTTTGTTAATAAGACTGATAATTGTTTTATGCTCATTCAATATGTTAAGTTTACCTAATACTAAAACCAATCAGAATCTTTAAATTAATTTTTGTTTCATTTCTAAAGGAATCAATGTCATTATTAATCATAAAAGGAGTGCCGAGTCAGAGGATGATGAATCTCCTTTGGGCTTATTTGACTTTCATATTTATGGTTTGGATAAGGTTATTATAAAGGAATTTTCAAGAAGTGATTGAAGAGGAAAGAGAAGAGAGGGAGCTAGGAAATACTACGCTTGAATGCTACACTGCTATTGACTTCAGAAGAATGCATGCCAACAGTTTGATTTCTTTAAGTTCTGCAGATTTAAGCACGGCAGAAAGCGTTCAAAATAAAACAAACTGCTGAGAGTGCTGGGCTACAGAGCCCTAAGATGTACCGTTTTCAAACTAATATGTTTGAGAGTGGATTTACAAGAAAACAGGTGAGGAAAAGATCTGCGGGATAGAACCGACGGGATTTTTCATGCCTGGCACCGATGGCATTGCTTTTAAAGCACTAGGAAAACAATCGCTCAGACTGTGGCTGCCTTTGTTGCATTTCTAGCTTCTTTGCAAAAACTTCCACTACAGCAGATCTTCTAGCTACACTTCCACAACTCCATATATGATAATGTGATGAAAAGTCCTAGAGAAATGTGTCCAATTTTCACAGAGCCGGTGTTGCCCACATTGCTTTTTACATGCTTTGACAGGATAAGGTCAGTGCCCATTGGCTGTGCAAAGAACGGGGAATGTCATCGGTGCTGCTATTGTCATAGTAACATTCAGACCCAGCTCTGGGAGGCGGCAGTCATTGGGCACCGTGCCACGTCTTAAAAGACAGGACACACTGTGCTTTCAGGTTAAGTGCAGAACTGTATTCTACTGCTGTCCTGAAAGACACACATGGCATTTTATGCTGAAATGTTGGTAATCAGAGGTTGTTTCCCAGAACTTATCGTGCCTTCTGATGAAGAGGATTTTAATAAAAGCTAAACGGCACACGTTGCTTAAAGTGAATCCAAATTCAGAAGCAAACCAAGAGAAGGCAGGCACCTTTCAACACAATCTATCACAACTTGCCCCCATCAAACACTGAATACTTGGTTTTTGAACTGACATAGTGGAATACATTTTACTGATAGAATACACAAGATATGGACAATTAAAACTGAAAAAACTTCAATGTGGATCATACAAAAGCATCTTTTGTCTTTTGTTGTATATTTTAAGAGACAAATCTATCAAAGGAAAATGTTATGATAATGTATTACCATGCTGAGTTAATTGTCAATTGCAAGTTACTTAAGTGTACTTTAATGATATGTTTAAAGCCTTATTTTCAACTCTAATAGCTATTAATGGTAGGAAGAGAAAATGAAACCAATTTTCCCTATCTTAAAGTGGAGTTCTATTAAGCATAAGCGAACAAAATTCTAAATATAACAAATTCTTTAGGTATTCCATCTAATGGGAACCCACACTGTCCATATTTCTGTCAAGCTATAGACTATTTTCCAGGCAGCCCTTATGTAAGATTCTACAGTATCAGGTATATCAATGTTAGAGAAGTTGGATTCAGTTCTTCTGATGATCTGAAATCATTCCCAAGGACTGAGATGGGTGAACTGAAGTGAGAATGACATCACCACCCAAAGGATCAATACAGTATGAAAAAACAAGGGGCATTAAATATGGTTTTCAAAGATTGCTGTCTCCATAGATGGAGAACAGTGTTTCATTGATAGTTGACCCCATGTCAGTACAGTCAAATACAGCTTAACAAATCCTCCTAACATCTACAGTTAGTGACATCTACAGTTAAGCTCAAGAAAATCCTTTTGGGTGTCAGGAATTCCATTCCTAAATAATTTCCATTTGTTTTCATTTCTCTTCATCATATCTTGGCTCCCCTGCTATCCAAATGAGTGAATTTTGCTTATCTTATGTAATTTAAAGCAATATTACTATCTTGAATCATTTTTTGTTTTACCTGTCGAGCGATGTGACCACCATATGACAGAAAAAATAATGAGTCTCGATGGTACTTTCTGTTCTGGAGATGTCATGAAGGTGAACAGCTAATTGCCAGGTGTTTGCAGGCTTTCTAGAAAATATCTTTCTTTACTCAGTAATCAATATCCACAAGAATAAATCTTTTAAAAGAAACAAGAACAGATGACAGCATGACATCTTCCCCACTCTCCCATGCTTGTCTTGTAAACCTGATAATTTTATTAAGGTATTTAAGTGCCAAATAATTTCATAATTAGACATCTCAAATAGTTAGCAATTCGAAAATCGGCTATCGTCTGTCTTTAGGTGTTCTGCAACTTTCTTCTACATGACAAAAACATCTGTATTTTCATTACAGATCTACTTTTTGCACTAGCACTTCTGAAACAGGCCTATGAAAACCAATTCCTTGCTATTTCATTTTCATTAAGAAAAAATTGCAAGCCACCTTCTACATCTAAGAAACAAGGAACTCATTAGGAAAAGCCGCTTCACTCCATCATCAGTTTTCAATATGCTTTAATTAAGCTAATCTTAAATCTTCTATCTACCTACTTTACTCCAGCAAAGTCATTGAGAAGGAGGAGATTTTTAATACCACAGACACTACAGTGTTAATTCTCCTTTGTGACTGTTTTGTTGTTCCAGATCCCAGAAATGGGGTATGAACCTGCCAAATGTCAACATGTGTTCTTGCTTATGGATTTCTAAGCTTTTCTTTTTGTTTTGTTTTGCTTTTTGCTTATATGGCATTTAGAAGCAACCATCATACAGCATCAGTCAAATTTCATAAACAAATGCCCTTGCTTATGCACATCTGAAAGAACATATGTTTAGCTGTTTGTTGCCACCTTCCAAACAAACAACATAGATAGATAGATAGAAACCTATCGTAGTCACTCTTTATTTTTTCCAAAAAATTCCACTAAGAAGATAAACTCTCCTGCACTTCAGCAATCTTGTCACATGGATGTTTAGCTGCATAGGTTGGAGGCAGCCGTGCCTGGCTGAAACAGTAAATTGTGAATGTGGTTCCTACAGTAGGAACACAATCATGTTGTTTTTTTTATTTCCAGGGACAGGACTCTTGAATTGACTGTTGTGCGCTCTGTTTGTCGGTTCAGATGAATGGAGTAGATGAAACATACGATGTCCAGCATTGGCTTCTCAATTGCCCTTCACTTCATACAGAATGTCTCACCTGAGTAAAAATTTGAAGCCCTGATGGTCTAAAAGTCTGATGGTTTTGTTAACTAAACAGCCCAAACCCACTTCAATTCAACCAAGGTGAAGAAAAAAAAAGGTCAAAGCTCAAATGTCCCTTCCCACAGGAGCCAGTAGTGAAAGGAAAACGATTTATGCCATTTCAAGAGCAACTGGAGCTCCCACTTGCTGCTATTGGCTTTAAGCTTGTGCCAGAAAGCTGCAGATTTTCACTCGTGGAGTGAAGGCACAGAAGAAAGGAACGAGGAAATTCAATACTGTGTAAACAGATACTCTACCTGAAGGGAAATAAAAAAAGCACCAAAACTGCAGTCAAATATTTACACTTCTGGAGGTTTGAGCAAAACATCAAATCAAGCCGTACTGTTAAGAGCCCGGTTCCCTTCCTCTCTGTTCTTTCTTCATTGCTTTCTCCTGTATGTGCTCTTCTGCTGCCTGCTCCCTGCATTGAAAGCTGCAGCTACAAAGGAAGATAATCTGCTGAACAACAGGACTGGAGCTGGTGGCTGGGAACCCACCTGGTCCTTACATATGGAGATACATCTGCCATGCCCTCTGTGAAATCCATTTGTGAAATGTTCCTAAAGACCAGTTATGACATTTTTGGTTCATAAGTAATTTGTTTCTTTTCTTTCTTCCTTCCTTCTTCTTCTCTTTTTTTTTTTTTTTTTTTTTTTTCATTTAGCTATTTGGGCTATGCCATCTTTAACATAAATACTGTATAATGTCAGAAGGTTTTTTTGTTGAATTTTGTTTTGCATAGAAAATTAAGCTTCATTTTTTTATAGGTATATCAGACTACCTCACTGCAGAAAAGGCTTGGAAAGAAGGTGGCAGGATATTGCACAAAGTCTTCTTACGTTCATGCTGTGCATGTGATGATCACAGCAACATGAAGACTTTCCTGCTTGAGTCTCTGTCTTATCACCTAATTTCTTAGTGCTCCTCAGCTGGGACAAGCAGGAAGCAAACAATATGGTATTATTATCTTAACTCCAAGGCACTGAAGTTTATATTTCATGGTAACAGTATCACAAAATTATTGACAGAAGATGATACTCCCCTTGGCCAAACCAACACCTTTATTTCAAAATTGCCAGAAGATGCTGTTCAGGATTGTTTTTGGGAAAATGAAGGAGTAAGAAAATGTTTTCAGTTGTTTTTCATTACAGTCTTCCTTTCTTATCAGCACTCTTTGAAAACATCACCAAATAAAATCTCTCAGATGTATTTGTACATTTAGAATTAATATATTTAGAAGACCGTCATATAAGAAGATGACATCTTACAGAAAGGGACTTCTCTGCATATTCAGCTAATTGTTACTTTCCATTCCACCAAGTCTGTCTGTGTGTTTTATTCTGAAACAAAAAACTAATTTTGTAATAAGCAACTAAGGCTAGAAATGAGATTCAGTGGGTCACACTTAATCCCTTTTCATCACTCACCAAATCAATCACTTGCTTCAAAAAATACTTAATTGCCAAAACAAAACAATTAGCAATGTCAAACAAAGCATTTTCTTTTCCCACTCTCCCTCTGGTTCATCAACATTCATCTGCCTGCCTCGCAGATTTGCAGATGCTCTGACCATCCACTCCTGTTAAAGATCAATGAAAGCAACAGTCACACAGAAGGTCTGAAAAATCAAGTCAAAACTGGGCAGCCGTAGTTAGTGGCTATTTCCAAAAAACTGTGCTTCCAAAATACTCTGTGCATGCACCATGCAGTTGCCACGCTGTAATTAAGATAGTTGATTTTGAAAAATAAATGAAATACTGACTCTTAGATAGTTTATTACTATTTTTTTTTCTTCTAAGAAAAAGTGAAATGACTGTTTTAGCCACGCTAGAGAAGTCGAGGATGAAGTGGCTTTTGGAGGGCTGTACTGGTTAAAAACACTGCAGAAAAAGGCTTATTATTTGTGTATTTATTTAACACAACAGATTAGATTTTTCATATGGCTCCAAGAGACATAAAAACCAAGGGGACCCAGTGACACCAGCTGCCTGACATGGCACACACAGAAGATATCTCATTTGATGCTCACTTTCTGGCCTCAGTTGGAGTCCTTCCCCCTCAGCATCCTTGGCTGCACCTGTGGCAGGAGCAGCTGGCAGCACAGCACCCCAGATCCCTGTCTGCAGGGCTGAATAGCTTGCAGAAGAAAGGCAGGCCACTTTCTCTGCTCCGTCTACAGTAGAAGTGAGGTTACTGGGCTATAGGTTGTGTTGCCTTGAATGAGCTCACTCCTAGGAAGCGTAACAGAGCAATATGGGGTCGCATAAGCGAAGACCTGTGCTCAAATGAAACAGCCTGGCCAGGGTGGTGATGGAGTCACTGTCTCTGGAGGAGTTCAAGAAGAGGGTAGATGTGGCCCTGAGGGACATGGGTTAGAGTACATGGTGGGGATGGGTTCACAATTGGAGTAGATGAGCTTAGTGGTATTTTCAAACCTTAATTATTCCACGATTTCAGTTTTCCTATGAATGTTGCAGAGCAGAAAACCCTCGTCAGCACTGAAATTTGGTATATATGGTCGTTGTTCCCACTCATACATGTCTGTCCCTTGTGTTACATGCATAGAATGAATGCAGGAGTAAATTTTTTCCTACAGCTGCTTTATATTCCAGAGAGAGATAAAAAGACTTTAATGTGGAAGATAATCACCCTTCCCATTCCCACACTAGTATGTGTATTACAAGTGCATGTGAACAACCTCCTGAGAAAAATGTATACTAGATACTTTATGCGTTGATCAGCTTTACTCATATCACACAGCAGCTTTATACCAGTGTCAGCGATTTTCTCAGATATATTGGTTTTATTACTGCAGCCCCCATTGGCCCTACTCAGGCACATGAACCACCTCAAAGACCAAAGGGCCTACAATCTTCCTTAATTACATCAGTATAAATGAAATCAGAATTTGGTTTTGTTGCTTCATTTCCCAGCACACGGTTACTGTCAGCTTAGGTAACTTCTCAAACAAGTTATTCCTCTGCCATGAAATTCAATGGATTTGTTTAAGTTCAATAGATTTTAATATTATGCTTGCAACAAAGGAGCAATCCTTTTTCTTCTGAGGTGTTTTATTTGGTAGCAAATGGGCTGCCACACATCAATTACAAACAGTGTAATCGATGTAATCTTTTCAACTTCTCCAGAAAAATAAAAAATGAACTAACAAGCAAACCCATGTCTCCCTCTCTTAAACCTCAGTTCCTGAACACAAACCCTTGAATGTATGTTCTCCCAGTACTTCAAAGTTTCCTCAGGTATCTAGAGACTTCACTATCCATGAAACCTAAGGGAAATTACTCAGTGATTGACTTCATCGTTATTGCAATTTGACATTGTGCTTCTCAACCTCTGGGGTCTCAATTCTTATTTGAATTACGCAGATTAAGTATAATGGCGCTAATGAAATCACTGTCAGTTTGTAGAGGTGTAAGACTGAGAACAGATTCTGCCCCAAAACTTAACCAGTACAAAGCCATGGTCCTTAAAGCAGAGGTTAAGTTGCTCTCTGAACACTGATGTTATTGGTTAGATTACATTGCTTTCAAACTGCACAAACTCTACTTTTCAATTTTACTATTTTAGCTGGATCTAAACGTTTAGGTAGTAAATCTGTATTACTAAATATTCTCCAACTGCTTAGGATCAGATTGAGAACGTCCATTAGATTTTTGTGGAGCTATTCTTAAAAGAAATAAGAAGAGTATATGTAATCATCACACCTGATGGTTTATATGATGAAACTGCTCATTGCTTCAGATTTTCACGAAGTTAAAGAAAAAAAGTCTAGTCAGTCTACCCACCCTAATTGCTTAATACTTTCAATAGTCATTCCCTAGATCTTCTCATTCCTACCTGGAGCAACGAGGAGCAAGGCAGTCCATATTAATCTCATTCAGGCATCACTTACTGCCACTTATATAATTGCATTCTAGACAAGCAGAAGGATTTTGGAGCCTGAAAATCATCAATATCTCATTTTTATCTGTGCTCCAGACACAAGGAGCATCACTATGCAGGGCAAAGAATAAAACCAGCATTAGAAATAACAATTTGGCCTTTGGTCTGTTACAAACCCATCTCTACTGCAAGGTCTGATGTTCACTACAGCTCTAAAAAGAGGTCTCTGAAGCATGAACCCCAGTTAAGTAGCTGCAAAAAAAAAGAAAATCCATATGACAGAATAGCTACTGCAGATTATTGTGGGTAGTTTAGGACTAAATCCAGCACTGAGAGTACAATTCCAGCAAAGTGTACATGGCTTTGAGCACCCTGTTCTGGCTGTCCCTGCATGAGCAGAGCATTAGACCAGGTGGACCCAGAGGTCCCTTCCAAGCTGAACTACTCTGATTCTGTGAATATCAAATGGATTTGTTCACTGTATCCCTCTGCATTCTGATTAAAAAGAACACTCTAAAGTACCTATCACTTACAAAATTCCCAAGCTCCATATCTCAAAAACCAACAAGTGACGGAGCAGTCCCCTGTACTGTGCCTGACAAAGTAAAATCTTACTTTCCCCAGTGCATGCTGGCTTCTCTCACCACGTTGGACTTTCCAGGCCATATTGACACATCCCTCAGAAGCGGGTCCCCCAATTCCACCAGGTGGGCACACACTCATCTTCACACTGCTGATAATGCACACGCCTTGGTGCCTGAGCCAGGACTCGGATCTGTCACCTCTTTTTAGGTCAGGATCATATTGTAATCACACAATGTGTGTCAGAAACAGGTAGCATTTTGAAGAAAGAGATTTGAATAATTAATTCTGTCTCCATGAGACCTACATCGCTTTTCAAATTGGTGCATTTGTTAGTGCTGCTGGAACTCCAGCTTCCCCTCCTAGGCCATTTCTCAGGCCATGCATGGCCCCATGCCTCAGCACAGCCCTCTCTCCGAGTTAGTTTTAGAAAGCCATTGAGTGTGTTTGCAGCCTGAAAAACCAACAGTATCCTGGGCTGTGTCAGCAGAGAGATGGAAGCAGGGAGAGGGAAGGAATTGTCCCCATCTGCTCTGCCCTAGTAAGGTCCCATCTGAAGTACTGCATCCAGGACTGGGCCCCCAGCTCAGGAGGGATACAGAGCTGCTGGAGTGGGTGCAGAGAGCCACAAAGGTGTTCAGATGGCTGCAGCACCTCTCACATGAAGAAAAGTTGAGAGAGTTGGGATCGTTTAGTTTAGAGAAGGCTCTGAGGAAGCCTCATTTGAGGCCTTACAGTACTTGAAGTGAGGTTACAAGCAGGAAGGGGACCGACTGTTCACACAGTCTAGTAGCGGTTGGACAAGGGAGAATGGCTTTAAAATAAAAGAAGGGAGATTTAGGCTTGATGCTAGGAGGAAATTCTTTACTCAGAGGGCAGTGAGGTACTGGCACTGCTGCCCAGAGAAGATGTGAGTGCCCCAACCTGGAGGTGCACAAGGCCAGATGGGATGAGCCCTGGGCAGCCTGAGCTGGAGGGGTACCCAGCCCATGGCAGGGGTTGGGGCTGGATGATGTCTAAAGTCCCCTCCAAGATAAAGTAATTTAATTCTGTGATTCTATGAAGAGCAGTGCAATGAAATCTGAACGTTCAGCTAACAGTTGGGAAAGATTCCCCAGGGTTTAGTCACATTCTTCCAGTTTCTGTCCTGCTTCTCTTCCCAGGACATTGGGAGTCACCTGAAAGGCACTGTGATAGTATAAGCTGTTTTGCATCTAAATCACAAACGGCTTTTATTAGCTGTCATTTTAGAAGGATACCATTTCAAGTGCTAGGTCTTACAAGGACCTTTAAGTTTATGAATGTACTACAAAACCCTGAAACAATTTATGTTTATTTATGTCCAGAAGTTGCTACACATATATAAAAAATACTTCCAAGACATAGCACTGCAACTACATTTCTAAAGCAGCATTCAAAACTCCTCAGCATTTTAATTGAAGATGCTTTTTTTTTTCCTTTTTTTTTTTTCTTAAGCTGTATATACGATCATCTCTGAGGAGTGGCATGAATGCAAGAGAAAGAAGTTGAGGGCAAAAATATTCGTTCAGTTCAAACAGCATCACATGATGCTGCATTCACGATGGCATGCCTTTGAAAAGGCACAGTCAAAAATGTGAAGGCTTCAGTACATTCATCTGGAATCTGTTTTGGGTAGCCACTCTGCACTTTGATCAGAGAGGTATATTTAGAAAGGACTACAAGAACCAAATGATTTTTCCGACAGATTTATACCTTGTTTTCTGTCCATTGATTATCCAAAGTTTTGCTTTTAAGAGGAAAAAGAAAATAACCCAGCACTAGTCAGATTAAACAAGAGATATCACATTGTGTTCCCATAGCTTCAGAGGACCTGGTTCCTCAAAACACCGTGCTCATCTCTAAAGTCAGTGAGACTTAAACAACTGTTGTCATGCTTTGCTGAAATATGTCCCTGAAGCAACATACAAATTAAATAAAGAAAAAAGTTCAGAAAACACCAGGCACCCTTTAAGTTTCATTCCTACTCAATGGACAGGCAGGCACAGGAATAGAATTAAATGGGATGGGAATAAGAAAGGTGTCAAGAATGGGAAGTGGAGAATCCACTGCCAATGTACGTAATACTACAGGGCTCTGCTTATTTAAAAAAAATAAAGGTATCTAAATCTATTACGGTAAGTAATGAATTCTGTCACACTGCAATGACTAGAAGACAATCCTTGTAGAAATCAAAGGACTATCTCTTACATTTTTAATCAAATGGTATACGGTCTGACTATCATGTTATCCTATTCTCCACTGCCTGAGGTTGCTCAGAGTATCTTGAATGCTGGAGAAACTTCTGTCTGCACTCATACTGCAGCTTGGGAAGAGGAATTTCAACCTTGTAGCAATGATGAGAAGATGGTCATCTAAGATAGAGTCTTCAAAGAAAGCAATGTTGGTTTCATCTGAACAGAAAGTTAAAATTTCCCATCTTCAATTAAATTGCTCTGTAGATCATCGCAGAGACATGGCCTTTCTCTCTTTGGATATATTTTTATTTTACTATCTCTCCTTAGTTTACAGATCCTACAAATTCCTATGAAAGCAGCTAAATATGTTTTTTTTTATTTTTTACTCTTTGGTTTATTTGGGGTGTTGGTGAATATTTTTAAAAAAGCCTTACATTTTTATAACCTTACTAACAAAATGAACAAACCCCTTGAAACTTGACTAAACAAATTAAAATGCAGGTCAGAAACATAAAAGGCAATGTATAAACAAGTACCAAAGCCAAATTTGTTTTCTATGTCTGTGTCTGCAAGAGCTGAGAGCGATTTCAAATAATATCTTGCACTGAAAAAAAGCAGTGATTAGTGCATAAAAAAAGCTTAAGTTGCTCTGAAAATCAGACTGTTTTAAAAAATATTTCTAATACTTACTTCAATATCTTGTCACATGGAAATCACCTGAACTCTTTATTTCAGTGAAGCAACAACAGTCTGCAACAGCCTGAGGATGTGACTGGTCTGAAGTCTATTACTTCACTTGGATTTAACCAGATAGAACAGCTTTCAAAACACATTACTTTAAAGGATGGTTTGATATGAACAGCCTAACTTTATTAAAGGCTGAGCCAATTCAGAGGCCCAGAAATAAGGTAGTTAAAAAAAAAAAAACAACAAAAAACACAATTCTTGAATAACTCCAGTGCTGTATAGGAGCAGGAGGCTGATGAGATGCCGATAAATAATGACCAGTGTAACAGAAAGAAAATAATTCTTGGATATTTTCATGAACAGATTGTCCAGCTTTTTCATTCAAGGATATTGATGCCCTAAATGAAAGTAGATTTGAAAACCTAAAGCGAGGAAAAATTAAATATTTACAAGTGCTGTAATCCCGATACACTATTAAAAAAAGAGAAGATGAATCCCTGCTCCTCTTAAGCATACTCAAGCGTTTATAAGAGACTGGCTAAGAAGTCTTTTACCTTACTCTCACCATGTGTGCCTTTTGAATCTCAGTTGGACATGTTTATTAAAGAGTGTCTGCCTTTAACAATCATAACCAGACCAGGTAGGACCAGGCTCTGAGCAACCTGATCTAGCTGCAGATATCCCTGTTCATGCAGACTAGATGATCTTTCAGGGTCCCTTCTAGCTCAAAAGATTCTGTGATTCTATGGAAACTTCAAAGACCCATTAAACTGATAAAGTAAAAGATGAAAACCTTAAGTGTGAAACATTATAGAAAATAAAAGTTGCACTCCTGACTAAAGCAGACAGAGTTACTTACAGAGAAGGCTAATCCATTCGACCTGCTAAAGCTATATTTCACATTTGATTAAAAATATGCCACTCTAAGTACACAGAAAGGGCTGGAAGACAGCAGAATCAGGCCACTCCTGCTCCAGCCAATATTTTCGGTGAACTTGTGGGGAACTGGCAGAAACATTAATCTTCTTTCCATCCCTTTCCCCCCTCTATTAAATCCACTGCTAGGAAAACACTCTCTCGTGATGCCCATGGGGAAGATGTCCCTGCTGAGATAGGATAAAAGACTCTTACATGACTCTCACTAGCCTGTGTGGGTCCATCAGTGGCTTGTATCCAGGAAAGCAATCTTATAGTCTGTTGATCTGTGAAAGAGCCCTCTACAGATCATGAGCAACGAGCAAACCCCGTCTAGTTCCTGTTAGAAACGCACCTTTGCCAGATAAATATACTCCTGGCTTCTTGTGGCTGTAGTTTACTGATGTCACTATCATTGCAATCACAGAAAGGTGGAAAGATAAAAAAAGACTGTGGAGAGAAACATAGCGTGGTGGGTTTTTTGTTGGTTTGTTTGTTTGTTTTTTATATGCTGTATACCTTCTTAATTCTCCTTTCAGTCCCCTGGTGTTGTAGGATGCTAAATGCACTGGAAATTTAAATTCGCATCCAGCATCCAGATCTCTGAAAAAAGAAGTGCAGCAGACTAGAAAATGAAAGAAGAAGCCAAAAGGCAAAAAAATGTCTAAGTAGAACTGCTGGCATATTTTCCCCTTTCTCTCGGCTGTTTTGCAAGTCGCACTATTTTCTAATTTGCAAGGAGAGAAATTAACCTGTAACAGAATGTAACATTCCCTGCCACACAACAGGGGTTTATAGCATGCAAGCCTCAGTAAAAATTAATCCTAATGTGTAAATAAGAAGTGGATTCTCTTAATGATATAATGGGGCCAGCTCCTTTTCTTGTGTTAGGTCTCCTGAGCAATGGAGTCCATTTTGCAGGCACTGGAGAAACTTTTCCCACAACTTGAGATAGTGCTCATTTTTCTTTTATTACTGGAGTTCATCTGGGTTGCTTCATAATTTAACCCTTTGTTGCATTCCCAAGGGCTGACATCCTTTAACCTGGTGGAATAGTGGATGCACTTATTGCCAGATTGTACTGTCTTGCCTAGAAAGTGCCAGCAATCAGTGTATATTAAATATTCAATCTTTATACTCTAGAAGGTGTAAAAATCAAAATCAAAAGAAATTTTACATCAATGAGACATATACTGGTAATGTCAAAAAACAAAGCAAGAGACTTTAAGGCTTTGGAGAATGCACTGCCCCAAGAGACAGTCCCATCTACTGTGAAATATGGTCAGCAAGACACTTAGAAAACATCAGTTGCCTACATATAATTTTCTACCTCAAGTGCCTTCAGTTTACCATTTTGTTATGTTTATTTCTTAATGATGTTACTGTATGATGGGATATATTTGCAAATACATAAACAAACACCAAAAACCAAGAATAAACCGAATTCCTGGCACAAGAGAATAAGATTTAAACGTAAGAGTCTCATCCTTATCCTGTGTTGCTTTGGGAGAACACTAAATTTCTGCAGATTCTCAGAGCTGGAATAATCTCACCTAGGGCAGAATCATCCTCTGCTTCACCCCGTTATTTAATTAGGAAAACATTAACAATGAGACAAAAAGAAACCAAAACAAAACAGAAGCTAGGGAAACTCAAATATGTAAAACATACCAGAACAGAAAAGCTACTGAATCTCTTTACAGTGCATCTAAAAGAATAAAGCCTTCTTATGAAACCTCACTGAAAAAAATTACCCTATGAAAGCTTTTTCTCTTGTGTAAGTCTCTAAAGTTAACAATTGTTAACTTTGACATGAAGTTATTGTATCTTGAAGGGATTAATGATACACAAATGTGCCAAGTCATGAGAACAGTTATGACATCAGTGCTTTTAGGGCTGTATGGTTTTGTCCCCATTGACACCACAGATCAGTGGAAAGATCTTGATTTTGGGATATTGAAAAAAAATAAATCTCCCCCCCTCCCCCCTTTTTTTTTTCCATAAAAGAAACAAATGGTTGCGATTCACATGTGAGATTCACGGGGCAAAAGAGATTTTTCAAACATACTTGGGTTGCTAAATCTTCTGGGAACCTGCCATTTATTGGTAATGGCTGGGAAGACCCCGAAATGCTCAAACATTTTTATGCTGAAAACCCAGATTGTTCTGAAAATTGAGCTAAACGCAGTGCTTAATCTTCCTTCTGTGCAATGTAGTTGCTGCAGACTCAGTGAAGGGAGGACAACCATTTAGTAACGCTTACCTGTGGAATCACACAGGTAAATTAAAGCAGTTTGACTTGGAAAATAAGCACCGTGTTTTAGTGCAAGCATCCTTTAAGAACTCTTTTGTTGTTACATTTACAAACAGAAGATGCAGTGCAATGTAGGATAAAGTGAGTGGAAGCAGTGTTTTGTATGGTATGACAGTGTTTTGTAAGGCATGACAAATTAGCAAAACAATGCAAAGAGAAACCGAGGAGCAAAACAGTGGAAGGGGGACATGGGGGAAATTATTCATTCTGATTTGCAGTTGGTTCTCATGGGAGACATTCAGCCCATCACATCCCATTCTTACACTTTTTAATTTTACAGGGATCAGTAAAGTGGGAAAAAAGTCTTGCATCCTGCTGTGATCGACTATATACCACTTGCATGCACAGCATCAATATGTAAAGTTTCATCATGGCATGCTATGAGATGAAAGATAACTGTGTATTTTCCACGACCTACTAAGATAGTATTCATAAAATCCTAGCACCATCATTTACCCAGACACACTACACTGCAAAACCTGAGATATCACTGGGTCTTTTTATGCAGTTTGTTGCTCAGTGATCACTTTCCTCTAGCTTGTAAAGATTATGTATGTATTCATATTCCATAATTCCATCTTTCAGAGATATAAGTAGTTTAATTTTGATTTCTTTGAAACCAACTTCACAAAATCTGTTTGACCATAAAAGCTAATTAGTAAAGACTCTGAGTGTTAATCATGTGCGATAGATTATAGCTGGAGGATACAAAAAGACCATTTCTTCCATAATAACTGCTGCATTTCATCATCACAAGCTACACAGCAATGCAAAGGTAATGACATTTTTATTTCATCTTTTTATGACGGGACTCATCAATACTACGATCCATTTTCAGATTTTTTTTCCTAACATCTGCTTACAATATCCAAGAAAGTCTCTGGAGAATCATACAGTCGTTTTCAAATGCTAGTACACTGAAAATGAGGATTTTGATATCCCAAGAAGCATTAATGGCATGCAGCCTAATAATACAAACTTCAGTTCTGTCTTAGACTTACTCACATTACAAGCAGTTAAAAAGCCTGACTTAAAATGGTGCAAGACAAAGCAGTTGGCTCTGTTCTTGGAGGATAGGGAACTTCTGTATTCTAAAGTCAGGGTGGCCTGAGTGGAAATTTGGTTTGCTCTGTTTGTGCCAGATTCTGAACCAGCTCTCTAGGAACATGCAAGGAAGAAAAGCCCCAGGAGAGCACCTGATACAACTCACATCCTCAGGGACAAGCAATTCTAAGTGAGTAGTGGCAATACAATTCCTGGCTGACTTACCCTGAAAGTGAAAACAAAGAGTAATGCCGTTTCAATTGCCATCCCTCTGTAGCTTGGATGGCCCTCAGTGATTCAAGGAACTAAATTACCTACTGGTAGTTGACCTGAGACTGCCTTTCTCATTCATAAAGACGAACACAGCCCAGATCTACAAGTTTTGGTTTACTACTGGATAGGGAAAATTCTGAGAAGCTTCACTAACCATCATACAATTCATACATTGCCTGCAATCAATTCTTTTTATTTTTTGATATTTCCAAAGTACCAACAACGTTCTGCACCAGCAGGTAAAGGCAGGAAGAAAAGCTTCTTGTCACAAAGAGATTGCCATTTAGATACACTGTGTACTGACAAAGGAGAGTGTAATGGGAAGAAAAGAGTGAGCAGAGTAATTGAATGATGCATTTAAGCATACATTTTGTTATCTCTGTGGGGTTTTATGTTTGTTTTCTTCTTGACTTATTGAATTCGGTGTTCATACTTTTCAATCATTCATTAGCTAAACAGTTCTCTTGTGGTTTGCCTAGATTAGGAAATGAGGACTGGGACAAGCTAAAACTAAGAAAAAGGTGGCAGCTCACATCACTTCTGGAACACCTCTCTCTACTTACTCATTAGCATTTAGAGCTGCCTGATGCCTACATTCTGCAGAATTAGTATTTTTCTTAACACCAGTGAAGCCTTTACAGACAAGAGGGTTTGCTGCAGACATCGCAAGCTGGCCAGACAAAACTCAGGCAACCAAATAATTGGGATTTGGAACATAAAAAGAATTCAGGCAAAATCTGAAAAATGGGTGATTTCTTTAGCATCTCTCACTCCATGAGTAGTTATTCTGTGAAGCAGCATAATGGAAAGGAAAATGTAGAGGACATTTTTTTCTTCCCCATAAGAATTTAAAGGACAAATTGGTACAGTTCATTCAGTATGATTTTAGACATCTTTGAAGAGTGTGTTCACACCTGAGACACTGATCTACCCACCCTTCTCCTCCAATAGTTTTTCTCCCTGTTAAAGAGGAGGGCAATCCATGGAATCTATTTTGTGAGAAGTTATTTGGAAAAGTTCTTGCTTTTCTTTACTGACCATAAAGGAAACTCAGAATGGCCAGACCAAACCAGGACATTTGCAGAGTTGATATTTACATGTATTTAAAATGGACTTTACTTGAAGCCATCCTCATTTAAAGCAACCTAACAGTAACATGAAGACATTGAGTATGCAGAGCTATGTTGTCTCCAAACAAGGTCATGAAGATATTTCCAAGGGTGAGTTTATCCCATTTTATCACAACAGTATAAACAGTAAAACTTTTTTGTGAGGTAAGCAAAGACTGGTTGCTCTGTGGCACTTTTCTTCAATAGCAAATACTAAGAAGTCTACTAACAAATCTTACAGGAATATTGCTAATTAACAGAGAAGACGTGTTTGTGATTGCGGACACTGTAATCTCTCGGGGCAATAAACACATCTTCCTATGTGCTTGTCCTTTATGAGGAATAAAAACATCCCAAACCACCAGCTTGACTTGAGTTCATTTTCACCATTCCATTATTGGAATATTATTGCTAATGAAAACAAAATCTAAACTCTAAAAATATAACCACAACGAACATTCAGGGTCTCTGAAAGCAGGCTGAGATCTTGTTAGTCAATATTATTCTTTCCTGTTGGAGCAGAATTTGGCTGTCCTCAGAAATGTCACCTCAGGTTCAGTTCTGATGTTTATATACTGGTGATGCCCAAACTACTTTTTCACATCACATTCAAGAAGCAAGAAGTTTCCAGGACAATACAGGTGATTTAAATACAGCTTAAAATGGAAGGCAATGAAGTCATCTACATTTATATTTGACACTGATGTAAACCGGAGTATATAATATTTCCAGTAGCTACACACAAATCTGTCTGGACATTCGGTGGACTCTCCTTGCCATATTTTGTTCCAGGGTCCAATTATTAGCAGCAAGGTGATTGCCACCTTATGTGAAGAGGTGCCTAACTAGTGCATTAGATTATGGAAAAACAAATAAAAAAAAATAAACATCCTTGGATTTTAACAGTGTCCTTTCAGCTAACCTCTCAACATTTCATTTCAGCTACATCCAGAAGTAAATTAGAAACCACAGCTATTAGAACATACTTATCCAAGAGGTTTGGACCTTTTCTTTTATCTTCTTTTAAATTTTATCAGTTTAATTAAGTATGGGGGATTTTTTAATCTCATTTCAGAACAGTTTGTTTTTTTTATAGAGAGGAAAAAAATAACTTGGAAAACAAGCATGTCACATTCTGAAAGCTCTTTTTGGAACATATGGTCTTATCCTTCAGAAATTATGAGTTCTCGACAGAGGCTGTGACAATCAAGTTGCATATGAAGAACTGCTATATTCTAATTACTCAGTTATGCCAGGCTTTTCAACAAAACTTTCCCAGAAGTTCCTGTCACTCAATTTTGAATGTGCATTCAGAGATTTGAAGCTTTAATGAGCCTTGATCAAGTTAACTATGGCCCCACCCAGCCTGTGAAGACAGTTGCTGATAGCTATGCTGAGTATTTTGGCAATAGCTAGTAGCCCCAGGCAATGAATACCATGTCTGAGGCAACTTCCAGAGATTTCAGAAAGCTTCAGCCTAGAAAGTCTCCCATGGAAATGGCATCAACACACTCCCATCTCCTGGGAACAGATGGATCCATCACATAAAGCTTTGTGAAATGAGAAACAAGCCAGACTGGAAGCGTGGTACCGTATTACAAACTCTGCTTGCATTTCCTCAACACCTTCCTAAAAAAAGACTCATTATTGACATTATGTAAATACATTGCATTGGGGTTATCTGATAGTCTCTTAACTTAATAACTGAGTGAATTTAGCTGGTGTATTAACTAACCTCTGGCCTGGGATGGGCTGGTGCACATGTGAGTAGCATTAAATCTAAATGTGAATTTAGCTTGGATGGAATTTGCATCTCCTTCACATCAATTCTGTAAAACTGCAAATCCCATATTCTAAAGAGCTGTGCCCAGTCACTTCTCAGTGAAGTGCACAGTATCTGATTTTGTCAGCTCTCTCTGCCATTCCCTTTTTAAAATCCATAGCTTCCTCTTCCAAGTATGCCTAGAAAACTTATTTACAGTGATTACCTCAGACAGGGCAGTACAGCACAGCAAACAGAGCTTCCTAATGCCTATAAGTCACCCCAGTGAAATATGAATACAGCATAAAGCTGGGCATTAGGAATGTGCCTCTGTTATTTGGCTATGCCCTGGCCCATGGGTTGTAGTTGCAGAACAGGGCAAGCTTTTCATCCTCTCTCCAGACATCACTGCAGCAAATCAGATCTGCTCTTCATGGATCAGCTGCCACCAAACCTCCTGCTTTGCAAGATAGGTCCTCTGAACACAGCAAGCAGAGAAACACAGACCAGCAGAGAAATAAGTCCAGCTCGTGACCAGATATCCATCCTGGGGACCTGCAAGACTTCCCACTCAATCTATTTTTAAAGACAGGGCCTTATTAGAACCTTACAGTTCTTGAATTACTCTGCTGGATCTTCCGAATGAGATAGCAATCTGTCCCAGGGTATTAGTAGAAGTAAATGATAGAAGAATTGCATAGGTGTATTCAAAGATTGGGAGAATGACAGCAAACCTGAGCACAGGAAAATTTGCATGGAGCAGCTGAAAGCTACAATATATGCAGAGGCAGACTTGCAAACATTGTCTTTTTCTCTTGGCAGAGAATGATGACCTTTTATCTCCACCATACAACAGACAGTAGGCACAGTATGCACCTTCTGCTTTGATCAGACCCAAGTACATATAACCTTCATTACAGAGCTTTGTGTAAATATTCACATCCAAATGAAACAAATTCTAAAAAGCTGTACCATCTATTTTTCTCCAATTTACATTCTACTGACCTCTAGCTAAACCGGTTCTGCAGGGTGCAATTCTTGTTCTGCTTCCCAACATGTAATCAGTATCAAGAACTGATGATCTGTTCCTCCCAGAAAGACAGGGAACTGTATTTCACTCACCAAAATATTCCTTAATGCCTCATGCCAAAATCTGCACAGGACTTCTTGACCTCCCTGAGGCACAACATTTGAGTGAGTTCCTTTGGCCTGTGAATATAGGGATTTGTGAAGAATGACTGCAAAAATATTTCCTGCTCTGCAATTTTCCTCTGTCATCAGAAGTGCGTTCAAAATGTAAAAATCATAGAATGGCTTGGAGATCTCTGAGTCCCATCCCCCAGCAGTGGGCTGGCTGCTAATCACTAGAAGAGGCTGCTCAGGGCACCATCCAATCTGACTCTTTCTATGCAGAAGTAAGTCTTTTCCATGCTTAAGCACTTCTTCAGCCTTACCCAGTGTGCTCTGGACAGTTGAATGCTGTCACAAGGCTGTCCTGGTTTTTCCCCTAATCACGGGAGCACAAATCACAAGCGATAGCACTAATCCATGCAACCTCTGAGCCTATGAGATCCACACAAGTTCTGCAACAAGGAAACCACACCAAAGCAGAGAAAATTCTCTGTGCCGCATCCCTTTGATGCCCTCTGTCAATCCAGCAACATTCCGATGAAAACATATTGCAGGCAGTCACAAAAGAACATACTTTAAATAGTACTCTTGTTACAAATTTGTAAACTTAGCTAAGCACTGATAATATCTCCCTTCATGCTCGCTTTTTCAACAGCTGCTGTCACTGTTGCAGACCATCTGCAGGTAGGAAGGTAACTTAGCAAATACTTCTAAAATCCCACTGCTTAATGAGTGTGTAAGGAGGCACAATCAAAATCAGAGCAGCAGCAAGAGATCCTTGTGCTTCTCTGTTCCTGCACTGTTAGCTCTTAGGACTAATTTCGAAGACTTGATAAATTGGACATGGGTTGACAAAAAAGTCAACAGTTCCCAAAATTAATCATAGAGTCATAGAATCATTAAGACTGGAAAAGATCACTAAGAGCATCTAGTCCGGCCATCAACCCATCCCCACCATGCCCTCAACCCCATGACTCTCAGTGCCACAGTACCTCAGTTGCTGAGATCCATCTTGCACGCAGTCTAATTCAACCACTCTCTCTTTATTCTTTAAAATGGGTTTGATTCTTTTTTTTTTTTTTTTAATGTAAAAAACAGTAATTTGCACCATCTGATGATGGCTCGAAAGACCTAAATTCACCACTTGGCTTATTACTGTATTTTCCTCAGCTTGGAAAAGAAGTTTACCCTCTGGATTTTGACGCAGGGCAAGATGCCCTGATGGCTTCATGGGGGATTTGGTGCAGATGAGTCCAAGGAAAGGAAAGGGCTAGGATGTGTAGAAAAGTGCTTGTTGTATGGGCAGCATGAGGCAGCTCCATGCGTAGGAGGTGAGAGAAGGCAGCACGCTGGGAGTGGGAGAAGGCTACAAAGAAAGTCAGCTCAGAGGAGAGAGTGAGGAACATAAGGAATATCACAGTGTGTGGGATGAGATGAGAACAGAGATGTAGGTTTTTAGAGAACTTTAAAACAATTATAGGTTTTTACCATGGGAGGTTCTGTTCCACTAGCATTTGCTTCCTTATTACGTGCCTGGAATTGAAGCTTTCTTTGAAAGAGCTTGCTAATACTATTCCATACTTTCAATTAACATTTTATTTAAATGCTTTAAGATAGTTTCTAGATACATTAAAGCCTTACTGATAAAAATCTTTTGAATATAATAATGAAAATTTACATAACTAAGCCACATTTGCATTCAGTAACAAGACAGACTTCCAGTATGGAGTGTGCCATCAATAGCCCCCATTGCTCATGTCTTCCTGAATTTCCCTAGCTGCAGCATTCACTTCAAATTCAAAAGGTTACAGATTTAGCTGGAAGAAAGAAGACTGTGATACCATCAGTGGTCAGGTATCTTTCCCAGATTTTAGCTTGATATATCAGAGAGTATCATTTTAACACGTGTACTTAGTTCAGCTACAATTGGCATATCTGCAGGTGCTTTAAAAATGACACAAGTCAATTTTTTTAATTTAGTATTCTTTTATTTGTTAAAAAGAAAGAAAGTGTTCATACCCTTCCTACAAATACAACACAAATAGTCACTCTCTTTCCATAGTTCACCTGTACATTACCCTGGGGTATTTTCCATTATAAAACAGTATCTCAGTTATGAAGGCTTAGCATAATAAACCAGTATTGTGGACCAGTAAGAGACATAGAATCAAAGAATGACTTAAATTGGAAGGCACCTTGAAGATCACCCAGTTCCAACCCCCTGTTGTGAACTGATTGCCCCCCACCAAGTCAGGCTGCCCAGGCCCCATCCAACCTGGCCCTGAGCACCTCCAGGGATGGGACATCCACAGCTTCCCTGGGCAGCTGTGCCAGTGCCTCACTGCCCTCTGAATAAAGAATTTCTTCCTACAGTCTCACTTAAATTCACCCTTAGAATTGTGCTGAGGGTAGGCTTGGAGATTTGTCTGGTTTTATCTTTGCTTGGGACAGTTTGCTTTTTCTTATCTTAGAGTTGATGCTTCACACTAAGATTTATGGAGACTATGAATCTCATAAGCCTTCAGAGAATCATACAAAGCTGCCTTTTGATGCATGCAGAATGCAGGAAATGGGAAAAAAAAATTATTTTCATTTTTTATTGGTAATCAGTTTTGTGAACTCTAGCTGTAATTCTTTAAAGCTGTGCCTTGTCTCCCAGAATGGAGCTAATCCAAAGTTAAATGTGCAAAAGGAAACATGTTTGGTTTTGTACATCCATTGTGAGAGCTGAAATTTGGAAAACAAAACAAAACAAAACAAAAACTGGACACCTGTATCTCCCAAGAAAGCAGATTATCACAAGTTACAGAAGTCCTTAAATCCATAGAAAAAGAGGTGATAAAAAATCTTCGTACTGCTGTAAGAACAGGCTTGCAGAGGGGAAGGGAAGATTTTCTTGCAGATATTTATTTCCAGATCTGCCTCTTCTAGACTTTATCAGCTTGTCTTTCAAAGCAGCTGGTAGATAATGCCAGATGAACCACTAGCTTCCTCCCGAACAACAACTCTTATTCTGCTATGAAGATGTACAGCACCTGCCACATATTTTATATTATCCAACACCCACTACCAAGTCTCTACTGTATTCCACAAGTTAATAAAATATCATCTACTTTAGGCCAAAATTCAAAAACCTACATGAGAATAGCAATACCTGACTGCCAGTACTTCAACATCTGCCTGAGCTCTGAATTTTTCAAATGGGTGAATTTCTAAAATGTCTGTTATGTCTCTGGCACTGTGAGACAAACTCATGATGGGAATTTATTTCCCATTTATGTCACATTAACTGATGGAGCTGTTGAAGAAAGTCAATCACTCACAAGATGAAATGAAAGGCAGAGCCTTGCTCTAAACTAAGCAGCACCTGAAGAAAGAGCTGACAAAGTTTTTCTCAGTCCTTAAAGTAACTTTTTACTTATCTTTTTTTAATCACTTCACAGAGTTGCCATTCATCACTATTTTAACTGAAAAACTTCAAGCAATCTGTCTAAGAACTCCGCATTAATTTTAAGAGGTTCAGAAACCGATGAAGGTCTGGGGTTGTGGCACGAGATCATCTACAGCTGCACCAAATCAATATCCCCTTTAAACCACATCACTCTCTTTCACCTTGCAAGTTTTGAAATAGAAGATGTAAGCCACTGCTTTAACAGAATGTTTTTCTTACATGATTTCTTCTCCCATTTCAGCATATGCACTATTTTCCTGAGGGATGCTGCTGCTTTTTTTTTTCTTCTCCACTTCCACTCTGAACTGTTATTTCCACAGGCGTTCTTTATAAAGCACAGGAAAAACTTCAGCTCTGCATCATTTCTATGAGAAAAAGCTACAGTGAAACACCAATTAGAGGTTTCTGGTTTCTTACAGCTCACTGAATGCTTTCTTCAGAAGTTGGGGGCTCTGGACACAACTGTGCAGCTCTTCTGAAAAACAGGTCATGGGGTTACATGCCCTTGCAAGTTGTGTGCCATATTTCTTTGATTGCCAGCTTTCTCCTCCTCTTTCTGCTGCTCACCACGCAGCTCATGCTTTGGTTGCAGCCGTTTGTGCTGACCGTGGGGCTGGCTGCTGCCCATGGCTCCGCTGGGGTCAGAGGTGCAATATCTGTTCTGTTATTAGAGAAATTACTCAGTGCAATTTCACAGTTCAGCAGAACAGACTTATTGCTTGTATGCGCTGCATGTGTGTGCCTTAACAAGCACTTAAAGTTTTTCTGCTTCTGCTCCTTCATGGGAACATCCATCTTTAGCAGCTTTAGAAATGTTAGTGGGGATGGTTTCTCTTCCTGCCTTAACAAGGAATTACTACCTTGCATATAATAAGGTTTATAAGAGCAACATTTCCCATCTCTGCTATAAATTCAGAAACAAAAAGTGAACTCCCCACTTTAGAGAAAATCTGAGGAAAGTAACAGGTGGCTTTTTGGTGACATGATTACTTTTATTATTTTATTCTGAATATTCAGTGTTAGCAGCAACCATCTCTTCTTGCAAACGCCTTTCCAATTTCAATTGCTTGATCCAAGTTATCAGTTTATTTTCTGCAAAGGCAGGACCAGGGAAAAGCAAAGCTATTTCTGCAATATTTTATTTACTCTCAATGAAAATGAGAAGATCTTTTTTACAGCTGCACAGCTTGTAATGTCAGCTCTAAGCAATCAGCTAAAAAAAAATACAAAAAACCACTGCTACCACAGTCACTCTGCAGGTTTAGAAAAAAAAAAAAGAAAGAAAAAGAAGAAATCAATTCATGTTGTCACAGTCTATCTAGAGTCATATTGTCCCCAGCCATTGATACAGAATGAGAACATCTGGGGATTCAATTACTCATGACATGAATAATAATATTTCATTTTTGTTAAATAGAAGTTTTTAGTTGCAGGAACTTCTCCCTTCACCATGTGATCCTGGAATGAGAGCTCACAGCCACTGAGACATGGGAAGCCAGAGTCCCTTTGGCATCTGAGGTGCATCACTGCACTGTAACAGAAAATTTTAATAAAGAAAGTAATTTTTTGAGGAGAAAGATGGTCTCCTGGCCTCCAAGCCCTAGCAGATTTCCTAACTATCACAATGGCCTTTTAAAGGCCTGAATTTATAGCCTGGATCAGAAACACCCACTTGCCATTTGAACCTGTGTTGGCAACACCTGCAAATGTCCACTGCATTTGATTAACACAAACCTCCAATCTAAAAAGCTGTAGGAGCTATCCAAGGCTTCTATTTTAAGCTTCCAGTTTGAGACAGATCTCAGTTCTTATGTTTCAAGTGGATGCTACCAAAATGGTGTTTCTAGTGTGCCACACTGAGTGACATAATTTAGAGCAGCCACAGGCATGGATTGATGGTTGGACTACATGATCCTAATAGTCTTTCCAACCTTAATGATTCTGTGATTCTATGTTTCCTCTTCTTTCTCAATCAGGTACAGGTGTCCGTAGTCTTAGTGACAAAGCCAGGATCAAATCACATACCACTCATTTTCCAACAGTGGGCAGCAATACTTACACTAGCACTGAACTAACTGGTGCAATTAGACTGATATCAGCAGGACTCTTCTGAAAATTAAGCATGTGAACTGTTGCGAGAGGCCAAATATCCAGACAGGGCTGAAAGTCACTTCTGTATTTTCTTAAGCTAGGTGAAGCCTGGTACCTTGTTTTCTCTCATCTTTTCTCCACAGCCCTTCATTAAGGATAGATTATGGCAAATAGACATGACTTACATCTGCTCTACAGCATCATGACTTTTCTAAAGCGTAACAGCTCCCTGCAGGAAATGGTGCAAAAGACTGAAAAATTCCAATGGTTGGAATGAAAAATATATTCCATTATAGCCCAGCTAGGAGAAATGCCACGCTGGCACTTTGCTATTGTAGAAGTGCTGCACAGCGCACAACTTGCAAAATACACTGGGAGGACATACAGAGAAAGTGGGGTAGGTCCTCAGTGGCTCAGAACTGGTAAAACATCGTCACTAGTAAAAGTCACAGTGACAGAAAAGCCACTATGAGACTGTTCTGAATGCGTGAGGTTGGGGCTCACAGTTGACTTTTGCTGACCGCAAAACCTTTAGGCACTGCCTAGTTGTAACAGCAAGCTCCAGATGTGAGAATCTGCATCACCTCATGGGAGGAATCTCAACTCAGTGCCCTCCAAGAATAAAAAACAGTCACCAATTACTGCTTGCAGGTCTTGTGCCTGGTTTTATGTAACGTATCTAGTCCCACTGCGATCATTGCCTTTTAAAAATGTTTAACATTTATGGACTCCAGTAAAAATGTTTTTAATATAATGTAGATGAAGTATAAACCATTAACCTTGAACACTAGGGAAATGTGCTGGGGTTTTGGTGTTTTTTTTTTTTTTTTCTTTCCTTTTTAACCTCTAAATATTTTAGTAAGAGTTGTCTAAGTTTTGCTAAGATAACAAACCTTTTGAAATCATTCAAATATTTGCAATTTCTGCAACTGATACAATATCGTTTAGGTCATTAAAAATGTGATGCTCTGAAGGCAGAGAACATAGAAGAGAGGATGAAAGTGGTATCTTTGCTGTCCTAGGAGTGTCAGTATAGGTTTTCTGACATTGTCTATCCATGCATTACTACTGCCCATATGGGACCAGTGCTAAGGATCCCACATAAAAAATGCTATGTATCAGCAATTCATTTCTAATTATTTATTAAACATATGACATAAGAGTAAATGCACAGAGAATATGAATCTGGGACACTAGCTGCACCATGCTGCCATCTAGATAGACTTGGAAAGGCTGAAGGGGTGGGCTGACATGAACCTGAACAAGAATTGCAGTCCTGTCCTTGGGGAGGAACAACCCCAGGAACCAGGACATGCTCAGGCACCCAGCTAGAAAGCAGCTCTTCAAATAATGAACTTTCCATTTGCTCAGTATTGGTGAGGCTATACTGGGAGTGCTGGGTCCAGTTCTAGGCCACCAATACAAGAGAAACCTGGTTTACTGGAGAGAGTCCAACACAGGGCCACCAAGTTGATGAAGGGACTGGAGCACCTCTGCTAAGAACAGAGGCTGAGAAAGCTGGGATTTTTCAGCCTGAAGAAGTCTCAGGGGGATCTCATCAATGTCTATGAATATCTTAAAACTATAAAATATAAAAACCTGAAAACTCTTTCCAGTGATGATTCATGCCAGGAGAAGTGGCAATGGGCTCAAACTGGCACACAGGAGGATCTTTGTGAACATTAGGAAGCAATTCTGTGCCATGCAGGTGATGGAGCAATGGCACAGGTTACCCAGAGAGGTTATAGTGGCTCCTCCTTGGAGATCTACAGAAGCTACCTGGATGTGGTGCCAAGCACACTGCTCTGGTTGCCCCTGCTCAAGCAGAGATGGGATGAGTTGGACTCAGAGGTCCCTTCCTCTGCCATTCTGTGATTCTGTGATAAAGCTCTATATCAGTCACATACCTATGGCAAAGGTTACTAAGAGAAAGCTCTTCCATGTCTGCAAATCTCTCCTAGACTTCAGTTGCTGGGTTGCTGTTACAGAAGCAGATGTGTACATGTTTGTTTGTTTTTTCTTTTTTTTTTATTTCCCCAAATGTATATTTACATCTGAGGTTATTCTCAAAAAGTTCTGTTCTCTCTACTGACCTTCGATGTAACTTAACTCTGATGATCTTCAGGAGACACAGAAATGACTAACTTTTTAACAAGAATTTTGACAGGAAAATAAAGCTTGGTAAAGGATTTGTATTTTAAGTTTGCTCCCTTTACTGTTTTTTATAATGGATTGACCACTCAGAGCTCACCTGTGATGGACCCTTTCTCTGTCTTCATTCTAACTACAGTTCAGAGGCTCATTTTTCTGAGCAAACCCAAGAAATACTACAGTCAAATCTTCTCCCCAGACCAATGTAAATTTAACCAGTAAGATATTGCAGCACTATTAAGTGGAACAGATAATGAACCTAAATAACTGCTCAATCCTATTAGTGTAGCCCTCATATACCTTCCGTTTTACTTCAAGCCCTGCTGCTTAGCATTCATACTGCCTGATTTGAGACTAAAATTAGATTATAGGAATGCGTGCTTTTTACAAGAGGTCTTTTATTTGTTCCATAAAGTATTTAGCACTCTTTAGGCACTGTATAAATAAAAATAATCACGATCTTGGAATTCACCTTCACGAATGGAAATGAAGAGATACAAGTCCTTTCATTTCTGATACACATTATCCTCATTGGACACATTTAGATTTCAAGCCTTTGTAAGACAAGTTAAAAAGATGCTTGGAAGTCTGGTAAAGGTGAATAATAGAAAAAAAAAAAAAAAAAGTTGTCTCTACTTTTAGAATTTTACAGTAGGGATTAAAAATAAAAGCCTTACCAGACTTTTAAAATAAAAAGATCTGCTGTCAAATCCATTAATGTTTATGAGGGATACTCCAGATTGCTGGTGAGAAATGGTGGTGGGTTCAAATCCCAGGTCACTGAGCAAAATCATTTATGTTCATTTTAAGATTCAAAAGCTACGAGTAATTAGGAGCCATTTCAAGACAGAGAAGTGTTTTCTGAGGGCTCTGCATGGTGAAAACAGTTATCTGCCTTCTGGGTCAGAGCTGTATCAAGTCCAACAATCACTTTTGTCTGACCTTCCCCCTCCTTCCCAGAGTCTATATTTAGGACTTAAGTACCAAATATTGAAAGTTTTTTGAGGTTAAGCATGCCAATGTCCTCAAAACTCCAGCAGGCATCAGCTTACATCATTTGCTGCCTTAACACTTCTAAAACTCAGCCTGCTAGTACTCACCTTAAATTAAAGCTATCATCAGGTGAAGCATCTAGTTAACGCTATTCCCCCAGGCTTTACTTTCAGGCAGCAGAGAAAGAAAAACAATTCCCCAAGGTTATTCACCCTGTCCTGAGATAATGCACCTATTTCATTTCATTTCTCCCTTGGTTTTTTAAACAGAGTATGTTTGTGATAGCTAAATCTAGACAATGTGAATCCTACCATTGGTACCTTTGTAATTTCTGAATGCAAATCATCAGTAAGCACATATGGACAATCACCTCTGTGCTCTTTAGACTCCTCTTAAGATTTTAAACATATCTCTCCAGAAGAAAATCAGATCACACACAAATGTTTTTAAACATTCACGTCAGCTGTAAAAACTATATTTCAAAAGGGATGTTAAAAAAAAAAATCAAACAGCTACCATGATGAATAACTTCATGCCACATTTTAATGACATTGAAGATTTACTTTGAAAAAAAAAAAAAATCACTATAGTGAAAGGAACTTTAGTATTGTTTCTTCAGAAAAACAGGTTCACCTTACAGTAACAGCAAACCCACTGCTATCTCAAATCATCACTGTTATTTACATTACTGCCCCTCAGAAAGACCAAACAGCATCAGAGTATTGCTATACAGTGCATATAATGGATAATAGGCAGTCCTGCTTGCAGTACAGAAAAATAGCTCAAAGAATAGATGAAAGAAAGTATAATTTAGAAATAAGCATCTGAGCCACAGAGAAAGTCAAATGAAAGATTTTTTTTTAAAGATTGGTTAAATTTGAGTCTCAATTTAAAATACTGATTTTCTTCAGAAAGTGGCTGGCATCCAAACTATGAAAAACCTGCTCTTTCAAACAGTTGACTTTAGAACGTTAAATACCGAGGGCTGAAATCTTTTTATTTTCCTTTTAATGATGTGGTTTCAGAAAAGGTACACGATGATATCATTTTTAAAGACTAACTCTGGTTAGCTACATATAGTTTGACATTCAAGAGATTTTAATGTTATCAGCTACCACTGCCTGCCTCCCAGTTTTCATGACCTATTATCTATATGCCTTTAAACGAAAGTGCGTTTCATGAAGGGATTTAGAGGCAGAAAGCAGAATGTCTCCATTCAGAGAGAGGGTCACAAGTGGACTACACCAAACCCCTGCTTTATACAAAGGAGAAAAAAATTCAATAAATCCCATACAAAGGTAAGGAAAATTGTGTTGTACACTGCGACAATGAGATGTATGCTGTAGGTATTCAAGCCTGACATCACTAGCAAAGCAGTTCAAATGTCATGAAGGAACATCCATCCATCCATCCATCCATCCATCCATCCATCCATCCATCCATCCATCCATCCATCCATCCATCCATCCAACCACCCACCCAACATGAAGCACAAGCAGGAAAAGGTATAACCTGCTGATCTTAAGAGTGAGAGAAATTGCTTGTCAAAAGACTTTAACAAGAAGGGGACCAGAAGAGCAGTGATGGCCAATCCCAGCTACTTGGTCCATGCAAAACCCATGAAGATATCAATCATCCTGGATTTAATCCACATCCTTACTACTGTCAAAAAAACAAAAAAATCCTTTTCATTTCATAGTAATTAAAATGCTCATAGATATTTTATTAACTCACTCTACAGAGCCACATAGATTTTATAATTCATCTAGGCACTTACAAGTAGTTACTTGGGTGAGGCTGTCAAGACAGAAATGATTCAAAACCTTGTGTACTTAGCTCCTTGGAAGACATATCATTCCCTAACACAATGGTATTAGAAAGACTGCTGACAGTTAGTGATCAAGAGATTTCATTTTGCTTGTCATATGGTGGGTTGTCAATTCTTCTTTTCCCTTTAGATAAAAGCTTAGTTGCATTAGATTTAAATAATGGTGAAGTTGCAGGTTAACATTTTTCAAAAGTACTGAAGTTACTTCAGTACTCAGATTCTATTTTCAAAATGCTGTAGACACACAGGAACATGTCTTTACAGTAAATCGATCTTATTCATCATTAAAGAAATTTATGGAGTGTTTGAGAATAAAACTTTAAATCAAGAGGGTTTACGATTTGTACCCTACTCTAGATTGCTGGTTTAAAGTACATGAGGTCCTGAAATTACTGTGATTATAAGAGAAGCTAGATTTTGAATATGCCTTTTTGGCATACCAGTGTATTCTTATCATCGTATTTTGTCACAGATTTTGTCCCATCCTTTCAAAAAAGTTCAATCAATAGTTCTAAGATGACATTTACCTCAAAATCCAAGCTCTCCTGAGTTATGCTCAGGATATGACCAGGGGCTGCAGAGATTTTCCAATTTTTTTTTTTTAATTCCTATGAACAATATCTATGCAAATTATTATTTAAATCAGTAGGTTAAAAAGGCCTAGAAGAGGAAGCGACCACTGAAACTTTACTCTGGCCGAGTGAAACAGCAAAATCAAGCCACTACATATAAGACGAAAACATAAATGTTACTTCTGTTATCATTACTAAACAAATGTTAAGCAAATAAATAACGTGGTTAGTCTATATTTAAAATATTTGTTCTTCTTTAAATATAAATTATCTTTCACAGAAGCAAACAGAAGGGGCTAGAGACTGAAGTCATTCCTTTGATATTTCAGTGGGGTATTTTCTCATTTAAGCTCCAAACATCATTTCCCTCGTCCCCGTAGGGCTTTGCACTGTTCACAAGTACTCTGCCTCACTAAATTACATCTCTCTGGACATGTTACCAGCTTAGCTCAAATGATGGTGTGTGAAGGGCTGGTTGCAAGGTAGGATACTGCAAGGCTTTAGGAGCTTATCTTCATTCATAAATTGTTCTGCATCATACATAAATGGTGGGTTTCTCAATTTAAGATATATATGCTTTTAATAATTCGAGTTTGGTCTCTTATCGTATGCATCATGTATATAACATGGAGAGCAAATACAGTTTGAAATAGGACTGCCATAGTAGCTATAGCACATCTAAAAGAAAAAAAAAATAGGCCAGACCTTTATTAAATTTTAAAGTATGCCTTTGCTACACTCTTGTAAAGATCCAAATAGGGTACTCAAATCTCTAGAGATCACCAGTATAATTTCTTTATCATGTTCCATTTAAAATTTAATTATGTAGTCTACAACAAGAAATATCTGAGTACTCTAAATAGGTCATGCAATGAACAACTTAATATTATTATAAAGTTTTCCTAGTGAAGATCCTTTCTTTGATGCACACACAGAAATCCTTTCTTCGAAAAAAACAATATACATTCACAGACATAATAATGTCATTTAATATAAAAATGGTAAAGCTTCTTCATCATATTTTAAGTTGAGATTCCAATTCCTTCTCAAAGCTTCCCCAAGTCATCAGAAATAACTGATAAATTAGAGCTGACACAATATCACTATGCAAAATATTCCTGTATCTTTCTACAGGCAAAATTAATCTATTAAGTTTCCTTCTAAATGATGTCCACTAGCTCAGATCTTCCCGCTTCTTTTTATGAATGAAACACATTGCTCAGTGGCAGAAAGTAAGGTATTTGTTTTCTTCCTCTTTAATATAATTATTAGAAATCAAGAAGCAATATTTGGTGGAAAATGACTACATTAAAAAAACACCATTTACACAGACACTTTGTTATAGGCACATAAGGAGCCTATTTTGATTACTATAGAACAGAAAGTATTATTCCCCGTACATTCTTACTATTTATATCGTTTTCTGGGAAAAAAAAAGTCCTTAACTTCCTTTCCAGTAATTCAACTATGTAAAATTCAGAGGTTTGGTTTTACAGGGATTTTTTGTTTGTTTATTGTTTGGTTTTTCTTTTAATATCAGCAACTAATTAATGCCTAATTCTTTCTGACAGCCAGACAAAATTCAAGCACAGACTCACACACGACTTGCAATGAAGATCCTATCACCAGTTTTACAACTTGTTGGATCAATCCTGGGAACAAATATATCCAGAAGACATTACTGCCCTGAGAAAAGACATTGTGTTTCACTGCATAAATGGAAACTGGACTTCTAGAAATACTGAGTGTTTTTTCTGCCCCACTGGATCAAACACAGCTAGCAGAATAACTATGGGAAAGTGGTTATTAATTGTTGTACCTCTAAATGAAATTAAGATTTCACAGACTCATTAAGGTTGGAATAGACCATAAAGATCACTTCATCCAACCATCATCCCATCACCAGCATGTTCATTAAACCTATCATTCAGTGTCATGGTATCTGATATAAAGTAGTTTCAGAGTAGGGGGTAGGAAAGGATGTGCTGGTGGTGGAGAAATTAGATTGTTTCTCAGTTATGAAATAATAACAGGAAAATGGTTCACTTAAAGCTTGAATGAAGAACAAAAATTATTAGATTAATGTACGAAAACAGAAGATTAAAAGCACCAAGGAACCTCTTGCTTAGAGAAATGCAGGAGCAGGTGAAGCCTAGAGAAGGCTGAGAACCAGCCAGTCTGCACGCAGTTACAAACATTTGTTTAAAATCGAGACAAGATCATTGGTTTTAATATTTATAACATAATTACATTGCCTTCTGCACATTGTTTGTATAATCTGATTTTTACTTGCGACATCTTGCCATAGTTGAAATTAAAGGCTTGTAGAAATAACTCCAAAAAAAAAAACCAACAGAAAAATAACAAAAAAAAAAACATTTAGGCAATCACTAATGGCAAGTATGAAACTGAATGTTTATTCAGGCACCTGGATCTCTCATTTTAACTTTAATTTAAAGTGGAATTCATTTCAGCAGTGCAAGGACTGCATGTTTTCAGTATATTAGTCATATAATACATAACCGCTTAAGAGCATGCAGGCAAACTGGAAATATTTTAAAACTAAAACTGATAAAAGACGCTCCAGATCAAGGAGACAGCTGCTCCACTGAATCTCTACTTTTGTTTTCTTTTTGTGTGAAGAACTGTGATTTTTTTGTATGGAAAATGAATAAAATATTGTGTTAATTAGGCCTGGTCATTGGGCAGCTCTTCATATCCTTGGTGAAACTTCATCATTGTATCTGCTTGCACAATCAAATGATGGTAAGTCATGAAAAAGATCCTAATGAATGAACAACTGATATAAATCAAACCATTCTGAACCTAGAAAACAAAGTGATACATTACAGAGGGGTGGAAAAAACATCCCATTCTGTGAAAATCTGCATTCATACAGCCTATCAATACAGATGAGTCAACTAATGAAACCCCACATGCATAAAGGTAGATGACTTTTCTCTGCCTTTGAAGCAGAAATAACACGTGCATTACCATACTTAAAGAAAACAGATTTTTCTGTTGAATTTTTCCTTTAACATTACCTATTAAATGAACTACAACATTGCTACTAATCAGAAGAGATAAAAACACCCCAAACCATTACTTCATTAAACACAACCGCACTACACAGAGCAAAACTGGTGGCAGAAGAGGCAAGAAACATGAGACCACCATTTTTTATCTCACTAGGCATCTCTATTATGAGACAAGTTACCACATAAGATTTTCCCCCATTCTCTCCACCGTTTTCTCTATCTGCATGATAACAGCATTTTAATGTATCCTTTGACAATATGTAGGCAAGTCTCTCTTCAAAAACCTCTATTGCGGGCAAGGAGTCCTGTCTAGTTCTATTATTTTATGAAAAGCTTTCCCAGCATAGAAGAATTTGATCTAAGCTGTTCTGCTTTCCAAATGAAACTGTCTTAAGATCACAGTGTTTTTTTCTCCCCAGCCTCCAAGTTTCCCTCCTCTCTTCCCTCAGGTGAAATCTAAAGCAAAAGGCAAACCACCTGCAGTGGATATCATTGCACAGCTGTCAGAGGGCCACTGCTGGGGTATCTGCTTCTCAGGTACACAACATTGCTAAGCCTCAAAAAACCTCCATCCTGTTGTAGGCTAAGTAGTACATTTGCTCCACAATTTCATGGGTTTATTTCTCTCTCCTCCCTGCATCCCCTGTTCTCAACATCCCAGAAATTTTCTGTAGGAAAAGGATCATGTTCTGTCCCAAAAGGTTGTACAGTCTTCTAGCAGCTTCCAGACACTGATACCCAGAGTTAGTTTAGAGCCACTTGCTTACCTTGGTAATGCTCCAGATAACTCTGTGGCAGTCTCTCTGAAAGACAAAAAGCAAGGGAAAAATATTTTTCTCTTTAAAACATCTATAATTTTTTTTTAAAACATTTTTATACCACTTGTATTTTATGGGAGTGCAGGCACACACACTCAATTTTCTATGCAAATGCGTCACTGACGGATGCAAAATCTGTATGATCATATACACAAGAATGTGAAAAACAGACGATGGTGTGTGATCTAAGGACTTCCTCAGTATAAAATTCTCAATAGCTCGATTACTCATTTTTAAGCATAAAATTATCACTCCTTCAAATGTCAGCACTGCGTGATACCCTACATAACTAAAATGCAGCACTGGGCCAATTTTCCAGTGGAAAAATTTCCCTTTTTCAGTTCTGCAGCAACAACAAGGCATTACATGTATTTGTGGTGATGTCATGCACTGAGAAAATGCAGCACTTATGTGCGACCCTCTTATCTTGGGTTTTAGACAACAGTTATTTTGCAAATGTGTGTTTTTGATCCAGCGTACTGATTTGAATCTACTTTGTGGGTGTGCAATATGTCTGGGGGGAAACAAAAGACATCAAAAGTGAGCTACTGTAACCCGTGTACCATATTAAAGCACAATGGAATACATTATCATTAACTGCATACAGAATCCTTAAGATACATTGCAGATCTACAACCGTTTGTCCCTCTCACTCCTCTTAACACAGAGTCATAGAATCGTGGAATCATTTTGGTTGGAAAAAACCTTCAAAATCATCATGTCCAACCACCAACCTAACCTACCATGTCCCATCACTTAACCTTTAGTGTTACATCCACACACCTTTTAAATATCTCCAGAGATGGGGACTTGACCACCTACCTGGGCAGCTTCTTCCAATGCTTAACCACTTTTGATATGAAGAAATTCTTCTTGATAACCAACCTAAACCTCCCCTGGCACAACTTGAGACCATTACCTAAGACCTTCTTGTTGCATCTCATCTGTGCAGTTCAATGGTCACAGATGGATCCTTAAACATCCTAGATTTTTGCTTCAAAAAGTACAGATCATAAAACTGTTCGGTGGACACAAAGAGGAATAAGCAGAAAATAGAAAGACAGTCTACACCATCTTCTTGCATGTTTTGTTCAGCAGCAGATCAGCACATTCACATGCCCTTTGAAAAGTGCCAGCTCACACCAGCAGGGGCTGCCAGGTAAGTTGTTAGCAGGTACTAGTGATGAACAAACTCAGTGATGTAAATGGCATCAAAGGTGAGAGAAAGGAGAAACAGCAAGAGAATGGAAAGAGATAAGAACATAAAATTAGAGTGGAGCAGTACAGATTTGGTTTCTATGAGGAAATTTGATGCAGTCATTAGGCACGTTACTGTTGCTAAACCTCCACACATATTGGTATCACCTTATTCTCCATGTTCTACTTACAAAATACACATTCAAAGAGTATTCTGCAAGCTACCAATGATCTCAATTGTTAAACAGTTTCAACATTCAGGAAATTTTTGCCTTCCACCTCTAATCACAGGCACCACATCTCCTTTCATTCAAATGCTTTTTTGTATTAAAAAGTGAGGCTGGACATTTCTTTGTTTCTTCCTCGAAAGTGACTCTTAGCCACCTACTATTGCTCTTCTAACAGTCTGGCAAAAACGTTATTGCTTTAGGGAATGGGACCACAGTTTATAAAATAGCAGTTGGTCATCCAGCTTAAACAGACAACCAGGAAAATCAGAGGTAGCTGCAAGAAGCAAAAGAGGATGTTAAGCTGGAATTGCATTGCCAGCTTCTGAGCAGAGCAGTGAGTGATTGGTGCATCTAAATTTCTAAAGATTTTCATTTTTGTTAAATAACCCACTCTGCAAGGGATGCCAGCCTTATGAAAATAATTATTCAATAGTCAATACCCTGGTAAAACATCTGAATGTGACCAGAATCTTAAACAAAGATGTTGCAGGCCTTTAGCATATAAATTTTTAATGTAATTAATTGTGTTGCCAGTTCCACATTTGGGCAGATCAAATTCCAATTTTAAGCAAAAATGTGTAAGGTAACGATTTTAGAAATACAGATCAAACTCAAATAAAACTGTAACTTGCACATAAAAGAGAAGAAGCCTGATTACTTCCCAGCTATTCAAAGTTTTCAGCTTCTCATCAACTCATCAGCGTTTAAGACATAAAATAAAACAAGCAATCAACCAACCAAAAGCTTCAGAATAATAAGCTAAAAATATTATTTTCCTAGAAAACAAACATAATGATCTGAAAATAAATAGCACACTGACTGCTGAAGATGGTTAATGTCCACTGTGAGTGTGCTATAAATATCAGGAATAGCGGCAGTGCTCTATAAATACATTTCATGGGAGTTTAAAGAGGAAAATCTTATGGAGCAAATTACTCATCAAGAATACCCTTAAAGTTTATTTAAAGATAACGGGTATTCGTTCTGCAGTATTTCAAGAAACTGAAGCTAGACTTGTACAACAAAATTTCAGATTCCTACTACTCCTAAATGACACATAAAATAAACACAAGTGAAGAGAAAAAAAAATCTTGATAAAAACAGAAGGATTATACTCAAAAGGACAATAATATTGTGAATTTTCATGTCCTGCCTATGATATGCAATGACAGCCTTGAAAAAGAGTGAAGGCATAAGCCTAAATGTTTCATCCAGAATGCCCCAAATCCCACTGAAATCAGTGCCAATGCAAACGGGATGAGTTAATGCATAACAGTGCTAAGGACAGAAGAGGACAAGGCTAAGGAGCCTGGAAAAGCTGATAGGTAGAAGATGTCATTACAACTGCAGACTTTTCAGGAAGGTCATTTACAGTTTCCATGTACTTTGCACTCAGCTATGTAGGACAGGTATGGGGCAGGATGGTCCACCTATGTAAGGTGTTGAAGCCAGGAGGTCTGCACCTCGAAATGCTGCCCTGTAACCCATGGCCTTCATGAAATCAAACAGAACATTTTCAAACTGTTCTCTAGATCTGCAAGGAGCTTTGATCTTCTGAAGAGGCTCTGCACCCTCCAGAGAGAGCTACATTTGAGAGTTAATCTCAAAAGCCAGAAAGCCAGGGTGGGCTAACTAAATACCACCCCACACTCATATTTTGCCATTTCTCTCCACAGGCTGAAAAATCCTTCCCATAGGATCCGTGTGGGATGTGTACCAAAGCAGAAAAGTATAAATATTTTAGTCGAAACCTTATATCGAAGTGGAAGTAGGAAGATCTGCATAAAGATGAGCAAACATACTTTGCTGCCTAATGGTCTTGTTTAGAGAAAGTTGCTCAGGAGAACTCTTCAGAATATTTGGAAAGTGTAGTGTTTGTATTAAATGCTTTGTTCTCTGACAAATCATATGGTGCTCTTCTCTTAGAGGATGACTGGCAGCTGTTGTTAGCCACCTACGTGCAGGGTTTAACACAACACAGCTTTGGGTTTTAACAGCAGAACGTTTTTGTCTGATTTAATGCTCTTAAGAGGGGCTTCTGCCAAGATGTAAACTGAGGCGCAAGAGACAGGGCAGGGGTAATCTTTAACGTATTCTGCTAGGTGCATGCCAGGAAATTTAACAAACAGTTCAACTCCTGTGAGTCAGGTCTATGCTTAGAAACAACTTTTGTTTCTCCATGATCATGGCCCTTAGTGACTTGGAAAACCTCACATCTCTTTCCAGGACAACTTTTGTTCTGAAAATAAAAGCATAAGGATTCAAGTCAAGCAATGTATCAGGGTGCTAGGGAAGATGCAAAAAGAAAGCAGCAACACATCTCTGCTATCGTGTCAGTGTTCTTCCTTCAACATCTCACACTTTGAAGAGTGGAGAAAGTCCGCCTACAGCACATGAGGCATTTGAGGATAGGGACATAAGGATAAGAGCAGAGCTGAAGAAGCAGTCTGTATGGTGTGCTATTAAGAAAGCAGCACATATGCAAGCAGAAGACTCCCAAATGCAGAATATCCAATTTGTGAAGAGAAATGTCCGTGTTCTACAGTCGTGGTCTAAAGCACCTGGGACAGTAGTCACTGAAGGCCCTGTCTTCTTCAGAACAAGAGACCACAGGACATTTTATTTCATGGTATGAGCTGCAGCAGTTATTTCCTGCCCCTTATACTCACTTTCTGTGAAGCCCCAAATAAAAACAAACAAAAAAATCAGCACAACCCAACAAAGATCAGTTGATATTTCTGTCTTGAGTGAAACTTTCAACCCTTTACTAAATCCTTTAGTATGTCCAAAGAAGGGCAACTAAGCTGTGATGGGTCTGGAGCACAAGTCTTATGGGGAGCGGCTGAGAGAACTGGGGGCTCAGGGGAGACCTTATTGCTCTCTACAGCTCCCTGAGAGATGGTTGTGATGAGGTGGGGGTTGGCCTCTTCAGCCAGGTAACAGCAATAGGATGAGAGGAGATGGCCTTAAATTCTGTCAGGGGTGGTTCGGGTTGGATAGTAGGAAAAATTTATTCTCAGAAAGATGATGAGGAGTCACCATCCCTGGAGGTGGTCAAGAAAAGTGTAGATGTGGCAATGAAGGATATGGTCAGTGGGCGTGAGTTGATGGTTGGACTGGATGATCTCGGAGGCCTTTTCCAACCTCAATGATTCTGTGATTCCAAACAGAACACTAAAAGTGCACAGTCAACCATTAATCAAAACAGAAGAGATACATTTGTGAACAGATATGAGTATGAATTTAAGAGAGATAAGGTATTATAGAGGAAGACTTGAGAATTCATATATTTTTCTAGGAATATCCACTGTGGATATGTGGCTGGATATGCCACATGCTGACAGGGTGAATGTAACGTGTGGCAATAAAGTTGATAACTAAGAAGTTCAACCCTGAGCTTCCAAATGTTGCATAACTGTGAATTTGGTCTTTGCTTTGCCCCATGGGCAAATGCAGTTTGTCAGAGCAAATGACGCACTAAATACTTCGGTCATTCTTTCCTGTCTAGAAAGGGAGCAGACTCTGTTGTACCAAATGTTTGTCCACAGAAAACTCAGCAGGGCTAGAAAGGTGGGGTTTGAGAGGGGTCTGCAACATACAACAGGGTGACTCCAGTTAGATATAGAGCTGATGAATTCTGAGACCACCAGCTCACAAGGATGCATCCTGTTAATTTCAATGGCTTTTAACTAGATCGTCAATAAAGAGCATTTTAAATTGTACGTGTACCTGTTTGCATGCATACTGCTACTGCTCAGACATGCATCAGTGGTGCAGCAAGAGAAAAGACGGCTACTAATTGTCAGTATAAAGCAGAACTAAAGAAAAGTTTACAAAGGGAAATGAAAGATTTTCCACTTAAAGCAGGGGAGAACAACTGAAGAGGAACATTAAATTAGCTTTAAAAGGAAAGTTTTATCAGGAGGAATATAATTACTTAGCTGGAATTTCACCAAGACATGGGAGTCAATGCCTCTACTCTTGCAGAAAACTGCCATGGGATTTTTAATGACCACAAGTGGTCAGGACATTGATTTCACATTTCAGCTGAAAAATGGCATTTCCAAAGGCACACTGTTGTCTCCTCTCTTCTCCAAATCACATGGAGCATTGTGTCTGAGTTGACTTGTAAGAATTAATAGTGCCTACTGAAATACCATTATGAAACACAAGATACTTCACTCATCTTAAATTGGATCATTTCTTGGCTTTGTTGAAGAGCATCAAAATAAAAAATCTCTGTTCGGATAGAACATGAAGTTAGATGTTCTCGATTCTGGTTTTGTTATGCCAAATATGGTGGATTTCAGGTTTCACTTTCTCCGCATCATGTGCTTTTGGAATACACATCTTTTTATTTTTCAATTATTTTTATAACTGTACCTTATGACCAGCAAAGATTAAAGTGGCAGAAAATAGTTTCATATTAAAAAATAAAATCTTCAAAAAAGCGAGTATGTTGCTCTTTTTACGTGACACACAGCAAATAAGTACATTGAGTTTTAAGACTTCATATAGAGTTCAGCTAGTTAAGAAGTATCATATATTTGCAGCAGAAATACTGCATAAACAGTCTCTGAATGTGCTATTTAAGTACAAGCTAAATAGTCTTTTTTTAGGAAGTGATGTAACAAGTTCATATGTAAAATTCTATTTCTATACAAGCTGACATTCTGCAAGATTAGCTGAGAGAGATAAAGGACATGAGCAAACATGCTTGTTGCTTTCCTCCCATGATTATTTTTAAAGGCTGCATTTTTCACTATTCTAAATTCGCTGTTTCTGAATTTTTCATTCCTCCTTAGGTAAAAAGGATGGAAAGCTCTGTGTGTTCAGTGATAAGAGCCTGCCATCAAAATGATGAAATTCCAGGGGGCATCCAAAATATAAATAATGCCTTAGATAGCAGATGCCCTCTTCATTGTGACTATTTTCTGTATTTCATAAAGATTTAAGTTTCAGTTTAACATCCCCCCAAACATCTATGAAAACAGCCATCTTATAACTCAGAAATTAAAGCATAATTCAGCTCAAATTCTCACTCTTTACAGCGTATTTACAAATCCCAGGTCAAGACTGGCCTCTTGGACAAATAACCAGCAAGGACATTAGATGAAAAAGCCTGCCTCTCATGGTTTTTTCTCTGTGTTTAAAAGTAAGATAAAAAATACGAGGTAATAGATCTACAACATGAGCAACGTGCTTACGTCATAGACAAGGATGCAGAAGGGATGCAATTTATTCATGGACATGAGGGAAAAAAATGCCAAGGTAGAGAGAAGAAAGATCCTATTCTGGTGCTTTGTTCCAAGGTCAGCTTCTGCTGTTGTAGATGTGCACATATCTTTTGCAACATGGACTGCTGTTGCTGTGTGTTTTCTCAGGGAAGTGCTGCATTTTGAAAGTTAATGGCATGGAAATGTAGGGAGGAGGCACCAGGGGTGCAGAATTTGTCTCTCTGGGGCATGGCAAGCAGCAGGAGGAACACAGATGAGAAATCTTTCGCGGTACCTACTCCTACATCCTTACCCTGTTAGTATGGGAAGAAAAGAAGAGATGCACAGGCTCCTCCTGCCCCAGGGAGCTGTAGGAGCTCAGTGGGAGAAATATACCTTCTCACTTAATAAAATGTGAAAAAAAAGACCATCTAAAACAGCACACGGTCCTCCCTGAATGCTCATTAAAGTTAACCTATGACCTGGCTGGACATTTGGATGACATGTAGTTCACTTCTAAACTTCCATTGGTTGCAGTAGCTGGTCATCAACTCATCTCCACAGTACAAAGAGAAAAGGAAGGGAATCATATCAAAAATCTCAGCATTAATTTGCAGTCATACTCAGCTGTACAAATGTAGAGCTGGAGGATAATAATTTTACAGTAATCATACAAACATGAGGATGCATGAGGTATATAAAGACAGAAATTATTTATGAATTTGTGAAATTGATAGCTTTTCAATCATTTGAGAACAACAGAGAGGGATGCTCTAGATTCTTCTCTTATTTGAACAGGGCTGCTGTAAATACCTTCTGATATTTAAGACTTTTTCATATTTGTGTAGGGTGTGGGAAACCGTTCAATGCGTCATCTCCCAGAGTGGTTTCTATCAAGCAGCTGCTCTTGGTTGGATCAAATGTTGATCTCTTCAGTTTAATAATGAATGACAAAAAAGAAAAACACACCCTAATAACTGTTTCCCACTGAATGCCCTCACCCCACCCTGCCTCCCTGAATTTCACATGCTAGCAGCCCAAAACTTTGGGAATTCCTGATGTTGGATTCTGTCACTAATAAATACAGACTTGAATCTGTTCAAAGAATTTAGAAGCTTTATTTAAACGTATTTCAGAGAAGTAACCCAGAGAAGATGCCAGGCTTGGAAATGGCATCTCATGCTGGTCTCAAAATACTGAACTGAGTTAGAACAACTTGAATACTTCAGCTATTACGAATTCATAAACTTATTCATGTTCCTACTCAGTACAGGCACATGCTTTTCAGAATGTCTGAAGTTTTGTGAAGCTCAGTGTTTTTTGGTATGAAGTGAGGTGATAAAAAAGAGGCACCTTAGAAAAATTAGCATCTAGGAAGAGAGTAGCCTTGCTCATTGAGTTCAATTAGCAGACAGTGTTGTTTCTACAGGAACTGCATTGGCAGCTTCTAGAAAAAACGAAAACCACAGAGATCCCAACAAGAAAACCACAACTTTCCAGGCTCTGGGATGGAGCAGCCACCTCTCTATCTTCTTCCGTTTAGAAGAGGGTGTCAAATCATAGAAACATAAAGACTACCACAATTGTCTAGTCCAACCATCAGCCCATCCACACCATGCCCACTAACCATGTCCCTCCCTGTCACACCTTTTCCTGAACATCTTCAGGGACAATGACCCCACCACCTCCCCAGGCTGCCCATTCCAATTCCTCACCACTCTTTCGGGGAAGAGATTTTTCCTAATATTGGAAACCTCACAAGGCAGGGATGCTGGATGTCGACACATGCTAGGCCAGGGGCAGATACAAACTCATCTGCCTATGCGCTCAGATATGGAAACAGAATCACAGAATCATAAGGGTTGGAAGGGACCTCCAGAGATCATCGAGTCCAACCCCCCTCCCGAAGCAGCTCACTAACCCAGGTTGCACAGGTAGGTGTCCAGGTGGGTCCTGAAGGTCTCCAGAGGAGACTCCACCACCTCTCTGTGCAGCCAGTGACAGTGTTCCATCACTGCACTGTGAAGTTCCCACGCACATTTGTGCAGAACTTCCTATGCTTCAGTTTGTGGCCATTTCTCCTTTTCCTATCAGCACACACTGCTGAGAAGAGTCCAGCCTCATCCTTTTGTCTTCTTACTTTAGATATTTTTAGAAGTGGATCAGATCCCCTCTGAGTCTGCTTTTCTCAAGGCTGAACAGACCCAGGTCTCTCAGCCTTTCCTCATAAGGGAAGTATTCCACACCCTTTATCATCTTTGCAGCCCTCTGCTGGACTCTTTCAAGGAGATCCCTGTCTTTTTTGTACTGGGGAGCCCAGAACTGGACACAGTACTGCAGGTGAGGCCTCGCCAGGGCAGTGTAGAGGGGGAGGATCAACTCCCTTGACCTGCTGGCCATGCTCTTTTTAATGCACCCCAGGATCCCATTGGCCTTCTTGGCCACCAGGGCACACCACTAGCTCATGGCCAGCCTGTCATCCACCAGGACACCCAGGTCCCTCTCCTCAAAGCTCCTCTCCAGCAGGTCACCACCCAACCTGTACTGGTGCGTGTGGTTATTCCTCCCTAGGTGCAAGACTCAACATTTGCTCTTGTCAAACCTTCAAAAAGTTCTGCAGCTGCCTAAACCAAGTATGAGGCAGTATTTGATGACTTTGGAAAAGCCTAGCCACCTTTTGGATGCTCATGTTTAGAAGAGGTTTCACTGGATTCAGAAGGTACCTGCAAATGACTATTCCATACCCGGAGCACCAGAGCTGCAGCACTGCCAACATCTCCTTCAGAAATCTGCCTACATTGCCTTTGAATCCATGTCCTGACAGAGTCACTGCCTTTCTCCCTACTGGTTGCTTTACAGTTGCTCCTCATGATCAAAAAATAAAACAAAACAAAACAAAACAGCAGTGTCAGGTTGAAGCGTGTAATGGAACAGGAAATGCAGAAAGGACTCTGAGACCAAGCCAGCCAGCCAGCAGCCTTTGTCCCATTAGCTGCAGTTAAAACAACCCCTTATACTATTTCCAGAAATACTGCAGTATTTTCTGGAGTCTCAGTGCAAACTGCAACAGATGTTGGATGCTATTATTTCTTCATGCTTGTTCATTTGTTGTTCATCTGTTAGTTTTAGGGTTTTTTTTTTCCCCTTGCCACCTGCCTGTACACAGATCTGAAGAGTTAAAATATATATATATATATGATCACGCTTGCTGGTCCCTCTATTACTGCTCAAAATTAACAGGACAAGAGAAGAAAGAAAATCAGATCTCATCCACTGCTTTATTTGTGACCTTACAAGGCCAGCGTGAATTTATTTCTGACAGCCCTAAGCAAATAGCAAAACTGCTGAGCTGACCATTTCAGGAAGCCAAATTACACTCGTACCAACATTCTCCAATGAGTTTATTCATGTTAGTGAACAAAATATTGGTGGCGATGTGAAATTATTTAAGTGTTTTAAGGCACGTGTTAGCAGTGAAATAAATATACAAGCAAGTTCTTTTCTCCGTAGCCACATCCAAACCAGAAGATGTTTAAGGTAGTTCTTTAATGGCATAAACTATTAGGCTGCAATATATAGCAGGTACATCTATTAATCATTCAACCATTTATGTACTGTAATTCCAACACAGTTAAATAACATGGACTACTAAGTACCTGAATCGGCTATTAGCAAGCATTCCTGCTCATTAAAACTCGCTTATTTAGACTTCAGCAATGGTAAATGTAACCAGCCCTGGAGGAGTGTCACAGTGGTTGGAAATGGCACATTAAGCTTCATTTACCCAGCTCTACTCACAGAGAGAGGGGGAAGGGAAAATATAGTGATGGTCCAGAGCGAAACTCAGAAGCTTTTTGAAGCAGCATTAAGAAAATGACAGATCTTACAAAGAGAGCCATAAAGCTTCCTCAAGTACAACAGTTCTGCAAGGAGTTATTTATCATAGTTTGTTGAAAAGACTCCTACGTTTAATACTATTGGACTGTGAGAGCTGATTATTAAATGTAATTACAGAAGTAGCACAGAAATAATAGTTTATTGCAGAGCACAAGCAACACTGTATTAACAACGGAGTGGGGAACATGTTCAGCATTCAGAATCGTATCATTACCTTTTCCAGGAACACATGCACAAATGTATACACATTTAATTTCACATTAGCTTATACTAACCAGAATTATCCGTAAAGAATTTCCGATCGGGGTCAGTGCATCCATCCATACTTCAAGTGAGAAAGTGGTAGCTGAAGTGGATTGCTATTTGGGTTTCAGCTTTTATCCCTTTGCTGCTTAACATGGATTTATTAAAAATAATAATAATAATAAAAAATAAAAAAAAAACACCCACAGCCTCCTGTCAAGAAATATTGCTCACTTTTGCTTATTAGCAGCCCTGTAATAGATACATTTTTGCTCTGGTGCTGCCATTTGAAGTGACTGCTCCAGTTAGAATGTGGTAGTTATCGGGAGATTCTCTGTGTGTTAAATCTTTTGAAGCAACAAGTTTTGATTTCTTATTGATACCTGAATGAATGACTTTAACCTCTCTTTATACCTACATCTTTGCATGCTTGCTTGTGTATCTAGCCACCCATTTCCTGTGGTTTTGATGTGATCCAAATTATCCATTTCACCTATTTCTTTATGATTCTTTTCACTCCTCATTCATCACTGTTCTTGATGAAACCTCTTTTTCTAAAGTACACTGTTCTCTTGTAAAGCCTTCTCCTACTCCTTTGAGATAGATGTATAATACAGGATCAGTGCGTTTGGAAAACACATCGAAGATCATCTAATCCAACTGTCCACCTACCACCAATACTGCCCATTAAACCACGTCTCAGTGCCACATCTACACATTTCTTGAACAGCTCCAGGGGTGGTAACTCCACCACCTCCCTGAGCAGCCTGTGCCAATAACTTACCAATCTTTCTGAGCAGAAATTTTTCCTAATATCCAACCTGAACCTCCCTTGGCACAACTTAAGGCCATTATCTCATCCTATTGTTGTGAGAATAGACTGATTTCCCACCTCACTACAGCCTCCTCTCAGGGAGCTGTAGAGGGCAATAAGGTCTCCCTTGAGCCTCCTCTTCTCCAGACTGAGCAATCTCAGTTTCCTCGGCTACTCCCCACACGACCTGTGCTCCAGACCCTCCACAACTTCACTGCCCTTCTCTGGATGCGGTCCAGAACCTTTATGTCTTTCTTGTAGTGAGGGGCCTATAATGTACTCAAATATGTGCATTCTCTTTAGTAGAGGCTGTTGAACAAACTTAGATGTATAGCTCCTTGCATTCAGTGCTGTAGTTTGTGCAAGCCAGGGCAAAGACCCAACTTTATGCAATTGCACAAAAGATGCCTTCTGGTCCACAAAGTTTAAGTTGAATTAAGTCCGAAACCTTCCTCTGGTCCAAAACTGAAACATTTTGCAAAACTGTGCTTTGGAAGGAAAGCATTCAGTGACAGATGGATTTTGTTTATTTTTGGGTAAAAGGAACAGCTTAAAACAGGTTGAGAACATCAGAGAGGATCCTGGCATATTAAGACAAAGTCTGAAAGCAACTGAAGTGCTCAAGAGATGCAGAAATTACCATCACAAGAACACGCATACATTCATCGATACAGTGTGCATTGTTCTTAACTCTTTCAGCAATGATCAGATTTGCAATATGAAATACAACCAGTTGTCTAGGAGCTCAGCAGCCTCCTTTAAGCACCCTCTTTCCTTTTTCAGTTCAGGCTCAAAGTTTTACAGGCAAAACAGCAGCCAAAACCAGGAGCTGAATGCACACATCTGAAAAAGGTAATTTGTAAATCAAGAGCAAAGAGATAAAATCAGAGTCTATCACCTTTAAGGCATTCACATCCCTACATTTCTGTCAAGCAGCATGAGCTAAAGACTCCGTGGGTAACATTTTTGAGGGTTTTGAATCTAAAAACATGCAGATAGACAGCTAACAAAGATTTTCAACCACACAGCAAAATCCTGGGAGTTTGGTGCTTGTTATTTTGAAATGCACAAAAAAAAAAAATAAAATAAAATAAAATTCCCACAAGCCATCTATCTGCATCAATACATACACAAGGATATTTCAGAAAAATCTCTCCTGGTCACATCAGATCATTGACATAGAAGAAAACAAGATTTCCTTTTGAACGTTTTTGACTCATTTGGAGCAGATAAATCACTGTGGAAGCACTGTGCCAGTGAAAATTATCTTGCGACAATAGCCATAAAAATAAAATAAAATCAACATGGATGGAATCCAAAGTAAGAGACTGAAATTATACATAACGGTATTCATAAAACTACACCTCTGCTCAAAGTTGTTCTGTACATTACACATATGCCAGAATCTCTTAATCTGCTGCTGATGTGCTGCGTATTGCAGTCGTGTGCAATTACAGTTAGCTATAATTAAGAAAAATTACAGCTTTTATTTCTCAACTTGTTCTTTAAAAAGCACAGTTGTAATAAAACTTTTTTCCCCAATTTTTTTTTTTAAAGGTGAATATAATTATACATCCCTACAACGTCTCCAATAATTAGTTTGACTCAAGTTTCTTCTGGAACAATTTTCATTTTAACTGTCAGATCTGCCATCTATAGTCAATAGAAGACATTATAAAAAAAAAAAATCTATCATTAACCTTCTTTCACCTCATAAATCTGCAAAGGAACTTGAAGAAATTGAAGAATTTGTTGCTTAAATGTTTCAAGGCCAAATTCAACTAATGCCCCTTCCCCAACAATCCCTTCTTAATCACTCTGAAACATTAGTATTATTTTTATATTATCTAACTATAACAATAATAAATTAAAGCTGCATATAAAAGGTATTTGGCATCTCTCTAAATTTTATAGGCTGCTTTCCAACACTATTCTCATAAAAGAATCTCTCTGCTGTATCTTTGTTTAGAATCTACCCATGATTACTAACCATGCAGACTGCAGGGAAAAGTAATTAAGTTTAATAGAAGCCACCCTCATTTTTGAAGCTGCCCTCAATTTAAGCCATAGAAGGAGAGTAATTAAATTTAACGTGTGCCACAGCTTTTAAATGAAGATATGGCACGTAAAATTCTCTGTGCAACGAATCTTTTCTGAATGCTGTAAAATAAGTGTTTTGATGCAAAAAAGATAGCAAACTAGCAAACTGGTACTGCTAAGCTACGTTAGTTTTATTTTTCTTCAGGCTGTGTCTTCCAGGGGCTGAAGTCTTTGGGTAGATTACGAACAGTGTAATCTAAACCATGGGAATTGGGAAACCTGTAGCAGGATCACAGCTGAGCTGTTTCCTTATCCATCCTTTGCCCACTTTATCTGCTTTTAAATTAAGTTTAGAGGAAATGTTTGTGGCAGGGTCCATGTTTTATGTGTTTTTAACAGATGTAACAGGTTTCTGACTACGGCCACAAATCTCTTCATAGCACAGACACTGTTTGTCAAGAAGAGCCTTCCCCAAAGTACCTAAACTACCAACTGGGACTAAAGAAATTCATTTTGAGGCAAAACCACAGCTCTTCCATATATGTCTTCAGTTTCCCTTAAGTTATTAAAAAGAAAAAAGACCTAAGACTTAGATAATTTTCAAGTTTTTTTTTCCTACTGTTTTTATTCAGAAATACAAATTCCAAATAAGAGCTAATGAAAATCACAGACATAGAATCATTAAGATTGGAAAAAGACCTCTAAGATCATATCTACTGCAGCCATCAGCCTGTGCCCACAGTATCACTAACCCACGTCCCTCAGTGCTACATCTGCCCTTTTCCTGTATACCTCCAGGGAAGGTGACTCCACTATAGTATTTCAAAATATTTCACTCTTTCAAAAATGAACTTCATGAGCAAGGATCTCTGAAACCGCAGCAAGAGGAGCAATTTCCTTCTCCAGCTCTCTGTGTATAAGTTCTTTCTTGCAGAGAAATCACAGGAATTTCATCAACTGTTTTAAAATACATGGGGAATTTAGAAGTTTGAATTGCCTCGTAAAAGGGAAAAGGTTAAACTGAGATACTGAGCTCAGAACTGGTTCATGGAAGGTGCTCTGAAAAACACAGCTCTCAGCCGACTTCCAAGCGGTCTCTTCTCCTGAACAGAGATTTGTACCTGTCGTTAGCACTGAACAAAACTGCACAAAAATTGAGCAGATTTGAAAAGGCAAAGCCTGGGACAGAACTTCAAAAGCCTTTTTGGTCCAAAGGCTCCTCCTAATAAGACAGTAAGAGGAGGAAAAAAAATAAAAGGGGAGGGGGGGGGAGAGAAAAGGAAAAAAGAAGGGTGGAGAGAATAAATAGATCCTTTATTTCAATTTCAGACACCACCACAGACCTGCTGTGTACTTCCCTAAGAGGAATGTTGAATACTTCATTTAGAAGCAGAGAGAATGAATCCCTGCATCCTACAGAGCAGGAACCTAGATGTACAGCAACAAGATTCATACACGTTTCATCTAGCTTTCATTTCTTTACCCAATAATCAAAACTAAACATTAATAATAGTAAACAAGATACAAACAGAATCTTGTGTCTGGCTGCCTTCCTGACAAAGCCCACAATATGAATCCCTCCACTTGGGGGCTGTTCAATAGGCAGATCCACGCTTGAAGTCTTGAAACCACTGCTAATATAAATTGCAAGCAATTCAGGAAAGAGACTGCATTTGTAGCCATTTTTAGTTTCATGAAAGAAAGAAGAGATTTGTTTATAGCTATCAAGACAAAAAAGTTGGATTTCGGGGTTTAAAGTAGCAAAATAGGAACAAAATTGCTGTTTAAAGTCTAATTTTTACACAATTATATTTTAAAGTGATCCTACCAGATGCTGGAACTAAAGCAACATGATTTCACTATATTTATAACTAAGCTACAAAACATTTCAACATTTACAAAGCGAATAAGTCTCTCCGCTAATGCCAGGAAAAGAATAAGCTCAAATGCTATTGCACATGATAGCTCTTAATAGTTGGCACGAGGAGAAATGTCTCTATAACAACAGTATCAAGGAAACTTACATTGCAAATATCACATCATCACAACAAGAGGGAAAAAAAAAAACAAAAAACACCAACAACAAAAAACCTGCAGAAAGCATTAGCATGAAGATATAACATTTCCGTGCTCCCAAACAGTCAGGATGGATGTAAATCAGGGCAAGCGGTGATCTCTTCCCTCCTTGCTTCTTCTTCACAGTCCCCCTTCCTATCCAAACTGCCTGCTGCTCATGCCTTCTGCTTCCTCTTCGGAAGCTGTATCCTTTTGTTACACATTTTCCAATCAATATTTTGGCTTTTCTGCTGCTGGCTACCCAACATGAGGACTCACACTGCTCGCTAATATGGCCTCAAAAGGACACCTGCCTTGCCCCAGGGGCTTCAGCTGAAATCTGATGTGGATGGGCTGGCCAGAAGCTCAGGGGAAAAATAATTAAACCAAGCAAACACAAAACAAAACCTAGGGAAACCTCTCCCCTTAATTCCCATCTGCAGTGACAGCACAGCCTTCATCCCTCATCCCACTGTCTCCTTGGAGGCTGTGGGTCTGGCATTGTCCTGTCACTGCTCATTGCCAACTGCTCCAAGGGTTGGTGGGGTACGACCAAGGCCACAGCACTGGAATATGTTGCTTAACTGGTTAAAAATTGAAACAGAGCAAATGGGAAATTTTTTGAACAAATGCTCTGAGATTATGGAGCACACGTTACAGCTGTAACCACCTACAGTTTCCTCCTACAGAACAGAAACACTGAAAGCAAAAGCCATTCACTGCAGAAGTTGAAAAATAACTTAAAAATGCAGCAGTAACTATGAAACTAAAGCCTGTGGGTATTTCCTGCAAAAACTTCTGCAAAGAAAGATGGAAGTTTATAGGACACAACGGAGTAAGAAAATGCAACCTTATTTAGCGAGTTAAAGAGAAGCAGGCGCCCAGCACAAGACTGTGGAGTGGGTCCAGAGGTGTGCCATGAAGATGATCAGATGGCTGGAGCACCTCTTTATGAAGAAATGTTGTGGGATTTGGACTTGTTATATCTGGAGAAGAGAGAACTCTGGGGAAACTTAATTGCAACCTTTTAGTACTTAAAGGGAACTCATAAACAGGAGGGAGATTGGCTTTTTACATGGCCTGATAGAGATGGGACCATAAAAAATGGTCTTAAACTAAAAGAGAAGAGACTTGGGTTATATGTTAAGAATTTTTTTTACTCAGAGGATGGTGAAGCACTTGCATAGTGCACGTGGATGTTCAAGGATGTGTTCAAGGATGGCATACTGGGCAGCCTGATCTGGTGGAAGGCATTGCTCCTCATGGCAGCAGGGTTGGAACTAGATCTTTAATGTCCCTTCCAACCCAAACCATTCTGTGATTCAGTAATTCTAAATGACAGGAATAGTACACAGGCCTGTGGCAGGTAACGTGTACTTCATCCATTTCTCACTCATGAAGCAAACCAGATTTTTTTGCAGTAAAATGGTACAAAAGTTGGTGGGATGGGAAGGACAGCCTCTTCTTTCCATCATTAAGAATAAACTGGACAAAAACCCAGATAACCCCAGTTCAAAATTTTCCAGGTCTCTGAGGACAACAGAGAGAAAACCAAGTATTCAGCATGCATTCAACAGGGAAAAGGGCTAAGCCTTCTGAAATGCTCCTGGAAAAGAGAAGAAAAAAAAATATAAATGCAAAACTACATGTTCCCTGCCATAGAGCTGATCTTTTTTGTGTGTGCATGTTCACTACTTGCAGTGATCATTCAGCTCTACAGATCAAAAAATCTGACTGATACCAATACGCATGGTCAATCAGCAGGATATTCTGTTTCAAATATGAGATCTGAAGCTATTTCTTTGATTCTTTTCAAAGGAGCGGCAGAATTTTCCACTTTTCCCAGTGCCAATCTGGTTCAAGTAAATGTTACATCTTCCACAAGTACAAATTAAAGACAATTACAACCTGGTTAACCTATCTTGCTGTTAAAATGCTTGGCACAATGCTTTTGCCTATTCAATGGAGATTTGTTGCTATCACATTCACTCAAGTGGGAATATTTTCAGCTTTAGATGCTACGGGTGTTCCAATTGCTTCGATCAAATACAGTAAAAAAGGAGAAGGCTACATTCTCCTCTAGGGAGGAGTACTGCAGAACAAGTGAATATATATTTATATTGTAGCATTGGTCAATAGTAACATTTGGTTACACAGCTTCCAGTAGTTCATAATATAGGTGTTTTTATGAAAATTGAAGATTTATCTTTCTGCTGCTAGTTCCTCAGAGCAACCACACCAGCTGCACAAGGATAAACGCAGCAATATTGGATAAAATAGCTAGGGTTTTTAATATACACACCCTAGGGAGAAAGACTGTATTTCAAACCAATGTTTGGGACTCATTACATATGAGATCTGACTTAAGTCATCACACCTCCTTGACAGGTGGAAATTGGGAACAAGTACAAGAGCTGTTAACAAATGAATGCCAAAGAGAAAAAATATGAAGAATAAAAATAGTTATCGCCTGAAGTCCTTTAAAAGCAGTTTCAAATGTACAAACAGAAAGTTCTAGCCCACCTGTCAACAGTACAGACAGTTTATTTCCAGCTGTGAAGCCAGTTTCAGCGACAACTCTCTCCACTCAGTTTATAATTTTATACATATACACACCTATATATGTACCTATTAATATATATTTACACACAACCAATGTACATATATACATGCATGTTATATTCTTTGTGCTAAAAGCTACTAGTTGTTGCATTTATAAACAGCACAGCTGCAATTTTGAGGTGATGCTGTAATTTTTCCAATGGAAAAAAGTTATTATAAATAATAACAAAAATAATAATACAAAAAACAATTAAACTTCATTGAAGATTTACCCCATTGAAAATCCTTGCTGTCTAGTAGCAGAGACAAAAGGAGATTTTTTCAGTCAGATCTCAACATATCTCCTAGCTTAATCCATTGAGAAAGGGGGTGGTATTGGAGCAGATCAGCCATTCCAGGGAGAGGCACAGCGTATTTTTGCATATTAGTTTATATAAGCCAAGGGCAGGGATCATGAAATATGGATATACTGATGATAAGGGAGATGTGAAGTGGACTGTCATTACCTGAATAACTGGGCCATATGAGGTAAATGATTTGTAACCACCTGAAATCCTTACACAAGGTCTGATACTCAAGGATGACCCCATTCCCTTAGCTTGGAGGACTGTACCACCCATCAGTGAAGTTCAGTTCAAGATACAAACCCCACAGACAAACAAACAAACAAACAAAATGCTTATTTTTCAATGCAACATGACCTTTTCATTTCAGGAAATGTACATCAACTTAAATCTCATCAGCCTGACCCCAATCCGTCCTATTCCTTGAATCTATTGAGCTCTTTGCAGAAACTATTCCCACCCCAGGCTAAGATCTCGTCAAGTCTCATAAGCAAAATGCGTCCAGGTTTGTTTGTGACCATGGGAGACACCTCAAAGGGAACCCCAGATGCTTCAGGACATTCTTGATGGTGACTCACCTGAATAATGCTCCTTAAAGACAAATCCACACCCCACAGTAATGCTGAGGCTATTAGGTCCCTAAAAGCTTTGCATTTTAAATTGGAAGGAATAGGAATTAAAAACATATATGAACTTAGAGACGCTTACCCCTATGCTGACAGTTGCACTATTAACTGTCAGCTACTGAAGGTCTCTACTCAAGCTCCAGTACTATCAACATGCATAAGTTTTTGTATATCTTTTCAAAGATAGAGAAAACAAGGAAACACTCAACTGCTTTCCAGTCCTGTTATCAGGTTTGTTTCACAAAGTCAAACTTTCCCCTGAGACACTTAAAACAGTGAACCTGGAGTATATGTGCAGCAACCCAGTGTACAGTACATTGCATTATTAAGCTAAAAGCCAACTGCAACTTCAGTTACCCTTAAGTATGTGCAACAGAGTGTTAAATTCAAGGTACTTTTTGTCTACAGTATGCTCTCTCTCTTGTCTAGCAAGTGACAAACGCACAGTGTGCTAGAAGTAAGAATAAGCGTGCAGCTGGTCTGTAAAGAATGACTGGTACCTTTATTTAAGGTGTTCCATTATTGACTCAACACAGGTATTAGCTAGGTCTTTAATCATGCTAATCTTGTAGTCTCTTACTGGAAAGATTTCCACTTCACTGAGAACACAAAAAAAACCAAAAAGCTGGAGAGTGTAACAGCAATTCCACCTTCAGGACAGCTTTTCAGTAGAAAAGAAAAAAAAAAAGATTGATTTTCAAAGTGATCCATGCACATCACAAATTCCTGTACACCGTTTTAAAGTGCTTTTTACCCCAGCAAACGCATGGATATTTCTCACTGAATTGTGTAAAGCAAGTCAACACATGTGAATGCTAGCTTTTTTAGCTATCGCTGTGTAAGTTCTACTTGTTAGGTTTCTAATTACAGACTTTCTGCTATTTCCTTTGATTATTATGTGAGATGCATTCACAGGGAGCTCAAAGAACAGTTGGAGCTATATACAGATATAGTAAGCGAGCCTCTGAAGTTTCATTATGTATAGATTAACACCTCCATCTCACAGAATGGCAGCCAGAAGTAGGGAACAACAAAAAAGCAAATCCACAGATTTCAGGCTGAAAATTCTCCTTGCCTTAAATTTGTTTTTAGCGTTGAATTCACACGTATGAGGAATTTTATATCCCTATTTATTTTTTTAGACAAGCTTTAGGATTATCCTTTTCCTTATGATTTCCCTGCAAGTAAATGGAGGTTGTTTTTTTTTCCCCAAGAGATGCGCAAAACCAGATTATGCCCTTACCAACCTGCTGTGGTTTCACTGGGCATTTCACCTACAAGTTCAGAAAACTTCCAGCCCTGCTACAAGAGCCGAGAAACAGATTACTGAATAATAGCATTAGCATTCACAGGCAGCTCCAGAAATTACAGATACACAAAGAACGTTATTTAACTGCATGTCCTTCCATTTCCCCTGGATGAAGTCACTACCAAACTACAAAGAAATGCAGTTAATCAGCATGCACACACGCTCAGAGGCACCAGCACAGCCCATTTAAGCAGAAACACTTCCCCGCCCTCCCCTGTTTCGAAGTCAGTCCAAAAATAATGTTTCCTCCAAAATGAGTTTCCCCAGCTGCCGCTGATCTTCAGAGTAAGAGTCCTCCAACTCTTGTCACCCCACATTGTGCCTAGGTGGAGAACTGCACCCTGTCTGCCTTTAATGACCCATCTGAAGGCAGAGGTGGGAGGAAGGTGGGTGGTTTGGTAAGTGGCAGACCCAACATGGCCCAGTTCCCTATTGATTTATGTCTCAAATTTGCCCTCCCACACAGGTATTTGAATAGCTAATAAAGGCTGCTCTTCTGACCTGCCCTTGTAGAGACTACATTTCCTCCTATGCAAAACCTGCTATTCTCATGAGATTGGTAGAAATTAAGGATAACTTAGACCTCTCTGCCTGTCAAATTTAGTTAAGCATTCAATGGCATAAAAAGCTGATGAGACAACAGAAGGAAAAATAAGGACTGACAGACAATTCCACTATGTAATCCTTGCTTCTACAATGAAACAGAGAAAAAAAAAATAACAGCAAACAAAGCCTTGGCTAATACAACATGATAGAAATAACCACATACAACATTTATTGTATTCAGACATTTACATGCAAAATCTTCATTACAAGTGTCAAAGCACTCTGTAACAAAACCATCCCAAATACAAGGAGATCTGAGGTAAACCAGAAACAGATTTCAGATGAAATATGACCAAAATTTGGCCATAGGTGGCAGCTAACATGATTTAAACAAGGTGGAAACCTGTCTGTTATCAATACCTCAGGATGATTGTAGAATTATAGAATAATTTAGGTTGGTAAAGCCTTTCCATATAATGAACCTGACCTATCATGTCCCACCACTAAACCATGTGCCTTACTGCCACATTCTCATATCTCTGAAATGTCTCCAGCAATGGGGACCACATCCCTGAGTAGCCCATTCCAATGCTTGACACCCATTCCAGGAAGAAATTCTTTCTGATATCCAATCTGAACCTCCCTGGTGCAATTTGAGGCCAATTCTTTATGTCCTATCACCTGTCACCTGAGAAGACAAACTGACATCCTTCTCACTGCAACCTTCTTTTAGTTGTAGAGACTGATGAAGTCTCCCTTCAGACTCCTTTTCTTCATCCTAAGCAGCCTTAATTTCTTCATTCCCTCCTTGTAACACTCCTTTCCTTTCTCCTTTCCTTTCCATCAGCTTCATTGCTCTTCTCTGTACCTGCATGAGCAGCTCAATATCCTTGTAGTGAGGTGCACAATACTGAACACAATATTTGAGGGATGGGGCACCACCAAAACTGTGGAGTGGAAAAGTCAGAATTACTTCAACATATCCACCCTCTATAAGGACAGAGTGACTACTTTTGGAAATGGCTCTATACAGCTTCTGAATGAGGGCATGAGAGATGCTGGCTACTATTTTGTCACAGAAGAGCATGGAACCAACACCTATGGCACCATCATACTCAATGCTTATGAGATTATCTATAAAGACTTACATTTTGTAGCAGTTCTCTTCACGTTTCTTGTTGCAGTATCTGCCATTTTTGTCTTGCTGTGTAACAGACCCCTGCATCTATTCCAGAAGAAGACACATAAGCTTACAGCAAGTAGAACTGGAGATTTGGAAACCTTTGAGTGTTAGCCAAGGACTGTCTCATTAGAAAAATAACAACTACTGCAGGAGAAGATATCACCAAAGAAAGCAGGAAGGAAACTAAAAGTGACGTTGCACAGAAGTAAGAACTTCAAGGAACTTCACAGTAAGGGTGACAGAACACTGGCACAGGCTGCTCGGAAAGGTGGTGGAGTCTCCTTCTCTCGTGATATTCAAGACCCTCCTCTGGATGCCTATCTGTGCAACCTGGGACAGGGAGAGGCTTTGGAATGGGGGTTTGACTCAATATCTCTAGAGGTCCCTTCCAACCCCTACAATTCTGCGTTGCATACAAAAGGACAAATGAAAACAATATCACCAAATGCTGGAGGCTATATCATCTAGTAACGTGTATCTATTGCAAGTTAACTGTGAACTCTGCTCATTCAGTATACTCCAACAGCTTCACCCAGAGATTCTGGAACTACAGAACGTCTAGGCTACCAAAAGCCCTTAATCTCCAAAACTTGCGTTAGAAGTGACAGTCAGACCAACTCTGATTCAAGAAAGCTTTTAAGCACATTGCTTAATGTTGGCATGTGGGAAACCTGAATGAAGAAGAAAAATGAATAAAATTGGTGCCCTTAAAATGCTCATAATACTATTGAGGGAAAAAATACTTAAGAGAGAAGACAGTGCTACTTCTGAGCTTCTTTATAAATGTAGAATCACTTCAAATTCTAACATAAGGATGGAAAGGACATAAATAATTCAAATTAAATACATATGAAAGTAAGAGGGCTGCTCCAAAAGTAACCTCACCTATTTTATTTCTGTTGGTCCACAATGTCAGAGGTGGATTTCGGTGGTAGGGCAGTAGAGGCTGCCCCTTCTCACCAATATTCCCTTACATTTTGTTGCCATGTGTCAGATGGCAGCAGAGGGGCAGTCTGACAAAATGGAATCTAACATGGAAGCGCATATGAAGCAAAGGTGTGAAACTGAATTCCTCCACGTGGAAAAATGGCACCCACTGACATTCACTGTCACTTGCTGAACATTTATGGAGACCTAACAGTGGATGCAAGCACACTGAGGCAGTGGCTCTGCATTTCAGAATTGATGACAGCAATGCAAATGACAGGCCACAGCCCAGAACGCCATGCACAGATGTCACACCACACTATGAAGAGCATTTCAATCAGCTCATCCACACGTATTGGTGTATTATGACCAGGGAGCTGCGCATGCAGCTGAATAACTGCCTCAGAACATTGGAAATAATGGTGTCAATGGTGGAATACCATAAAGTTTGCTCCAGATGGGTCCTGCGAATGCTCACACAGGAACAGAAAGAATACTGTATGCAATTTTGTAGGACCTACTGGACCAATACAAGCCGCAAGGTGACATCTTCCTGGATCACATCATTACCAGCAGAGAGACATGGTCTCACCACTATCACCTAGAGTCAAAACAGCAGTCCACAGATCTCCCCCTTGAAGGAAAAGTTTACGACACAGCCCTCAGTGGGTAAGGTGATGTGCACTGTCTTTTGGGACAGGAAAGGGGTAAAGCTTCTGGATTTCCTGGAACCTGGAAAAACCTTCAACTCTGACCACTACATCACAGTGCTGACTAATCTGAAGGCTTGAGCTTTCGCCACGAGGCCAGAGCACACAACTTATCTCTTGCAACATGATAATGCCAGGCCCCACATACATCAATTTGAAGACCATGGAGCATGTTGCCAATCTTGTCTGGACTGTCCTACTACACCCACTATATAGTTCAGATTTGGCACCTCCTGACTTTCATCTGTTCAGTCTGATGAAAGATGGACAACATAAGCAACATTTGCCTAGCGATGATGTCAGCACAGCAGCTACAGAACAGTGAGACGTGCATCCAACGGTGCAGATTTTTACAAGTGTAACATGCAGGCTCTAGTTCATCGCTGAAAAGAAAATAAATCTAATTGCATTGACTGTGTTGAAAAATATTGTTTTGCAGCTGAGAATTTGGTCTATCAAATAGTCTTACTGTGCTCTTTGTTTCTGTTGTGGTTTTCATGGAAATAAATAGGAGGCATTATTTTCAAAGCGACGTATGCGCACATACAATAGCTGGCAGGGTAACACATAGGCTTGTTCCCTCCATCTGCAGTGTACCTGAGCAGAGGACCCACTGCTGGAGGGTCTTGTGTAGTACCTACCAGAGTGAGAAAGCTGAACAGTGAGGTTTTAGCACCATTTGCTGTTCACAGAAGATCAGCAATACCAAAAAAGCTTTGCTGGTGTCACAGAATTAAGGAAAAAAAGGAAATCTTGCTATTTAAAATCTAAGAACCTTCTCCAATTTCAAAATTATTACCCAAAGAGCTGTAATTTGGTTCTGTACGTCTTGGTTGGTGAAGACAGGCCAGCTGTCTTCCAGCAATGCTCACAATACCCACTGGAGCCCTGCCCTCAAAGTAACAGTATGGGGCAGCCTATTGTCCTCCTCAAAGCCGGTGCCTATGCTTTTAATGGATGTGGTTTCAGGCAGGTTTTTAGGTTAAAACAAGAAAGGAAAAGACAGCTAAGTGAACAGAATGATGGCAATTTGATCTGTGTTCATTACTTGCTGGAGGTCTCAGAGCCGAAGAATTGTCCCCATTATCCCATACTGATGATGACCTTAGCATCACACAGGATGTGTTTCCACCTCCTTTTGCTCCATCCTAGGGCTTGTACCCTTCTCTTCCATACATTTGTATATGGAAAAAGTTGATTCCTCTACATTAGTTAAGAAAATAAAATTGTTTCCCTCTAATATCATACTGCAAGCCCCATAGATAGCCTACAAATCCTTAAGCTGTCTAGAAAATTTCCAGCTGATATTTTTTGCAGTTCTTTATTTCTAGGTCTATCTCTGAGAAGGAGAAGGTTAGTGCACACAAACACACATCTATTCAAAAGAAATACATACAGTACTCTCCAATTAGATCAATTTCTAACTCTATTTGAACAGTGTGAATTATTTCAGCAAAGTATACATCGTTACAAACCATATTACGGGATTTCCTAAAGCCAGCCTCAGGACAAAATGCCCTGTATGTTCCTGCTTAGGCAGTTTGTCGTTAAGCATTCTTTTATTATTATTACCATTATTTTTAATTTATGCTTTGCTGTATTCTTTCCTACCTCCCATCAGTGCAGCTGACACCAGTTGCTGTGTTACATACATAAACAGACAGACTCCAATCTCTTCCAGGCTGCTGCCTACGTAATACAACTGTTTATTATTCTCAATGCACAAAGTGCCAGCTAAATCAATAGTTCAAAAGCTTGGTTCAATTCAAATGGACTTTACAAAGTACTGCACTGTAATAAACACATGCAGTAAGACCATTTCCCCAATTGCTTACATGGCACAACTCTTATCACGTAAAGCAATACAATCACTACATTTTACTTACTATGCAGAGTCGTGGTTAAGTCAAGAATGAAATTATCCTGTTAATCACAGATGAACAGAGTGTATTGGCAAAGATACATAGCATATAAAGTGTAAAAGAAATACACTGACAAAAATCCTCACAGGATCACTTCTAACGCATTAGACACTGACAATCTGAACCAGTCTCCATCTTTCACTCACCAAAACTTCCCCACACAGCTACTGTTAGTGTTTTCCAGGTGTTCTGAAGAGCTATCAAGACATAGATTGTCTACTGAACTGCAGTGAAGCAATATATCTAGGACCATTGTGTCTCATCTGTGTCCCCACTAATCCTCCTACTACACAGGAGCTGAGATGTCAGTTTGCATGATGTTTCATCAAACTACAGTATCACAGACATCTAGCATGTATTTTACCAGGTTAAGTGCTCACATGAACAGGAAGAAGCAGACAGGTAGAAAGGTTACGTTTCCAGCATGATCAGCAATTGGTATACAGAGATGACAGAAGATCTTCAACTTTTGCCCAAAATCTTATTATCAGAGCCCAACCCACATCCCGATCTATCTCAATTTTTAAACGAAAACAGATCACTCAGGGTCTTTAAACTCAAGGCTTTACATAATGTTTTTCAAGTGATGTTATTTTTCTTATTATGCATGGAATTTTAGTCACCACAAGGCAGTTA